>CM038672.1:214603188-215310502 GCA_021605145.1 Aegilops bicornis | reverse complement strand
TGCGATCCATTTCTTCACCCAACATATCATCACTTTTATATAGCTTGTTTTGAACCTTTTCAAAAGCCCTTTGTTGTTTTACAGCAATCTTAGCAAGTTTTGAGTAGCTGGGCTTTAGATCTTTATCAGATTCATTTTCACTAGATTCAGAGGAGGTATATTTGAGTACCTTGGCACCCTTTGCCATGAAGCAAAAGGTGGGAGCGTAGTCATCACTATCTTCATAAGCATTGTTGGTGAGTTCATTTTCTTGAGTTGAAGATGGACTTGTCGATTTAAAGCAAGAGCAGAGCGAGACTCGCCACACCGCACTCGGATTCTTCCGATGCCTCCTCTTCCTCATGTTCCTCAGATTTAGCTTCAGAGTCCATTTCCTTGCCAATGAATGCCTGAGCCTTCTTGGAGCTGCTCTTCTTGTGAGAAGAAGGCTTTGAGGATTTTGATGATGAAGATTTTGACGATTTCTTCTTCTTCCTAGCATCATCAGAACTGTAATCCTTGTATTTCTTCTTCTTTAATTCCTTTTCCCACTGAGGACAATCTTGAATGTAGTGACCAGGTTTCTTGCATTTGTGGCAAAGTCTTCTTTTATAGTCACTGGATGAGGAATCACTGCTCCTTGAGGATTTTCCAAAGCGACCACGTCTTGAGAACTTTTGTAATTTCTTCACGAGCAATGCTAGCTCCTGGCTCAATTCTTCAGGATCTCCAAGGCTACTACCAGAGTCTTCACAATCAGATTCAGACACAGCATTGGCCTTCAGGGCACGTGATTTTCCATAGCAAGAACCATAGAGATCTCTCTTATCAGCAAGCTGGACCTCATGAGTATATAGCCACTCGAGTATATAAGCTGGATCAACTGAATTGTAGTCGACGCTCTTGTATCATCGATGCGAGTATCAAATGAGGAATCAAGCGATCTCAACAATTTCTTCACCACCTCATGGTCGGTGATGTCACTGGCACCAAGCGCTTGAAGCTCATTTGAGATGTCAGTGAGGCGATCGAAGGTTTGTTGAACATTTTCGTTGTCGAGTCTTTTGAAGCGGTTGAAGAGATTGCGAAGAACATCAACTCGAGAGTCACGCTGAGTTGAGACTCCTTCATTTACTTTGGACAGCTTGTCCCAGATGAGCTTAGCAGTTTCCAATGCACTCACTCTTCCATATTGTCCTTTGTTCAGATGGCCACATATGATATTCTTCGCTTGAGAATCGAGTTACTTGAATCTCTTCACATCGGCAGCATTCAGAGAAGGTGTGACTGAGGGAACACCATTTTCCACAACATACCAGAGATCGTTGTCAATTGCCTCAAGATGCATTCGCATCTTGTTCTTCCAGTAGGGGTAGTCTGTCCCATCGAAGGTAGGACACCGAGCTGAGACCTTGATCATACCTGCGGTCGACATAACTAAAACTCCAAGTGGTTAAACCAAAATCACACAAAACAAGGGAGTACCTTGCTCTGATAGCAATTGAAAGTGCGTTATATCGACTAGAGGGGGGTGAATAGGCGATTTTTATGAAATCTTCACTGAGGAATTTGCTGGTGAGGAAATTCCTAAGCGAAGAACTACTTGCAGCGGAATAAGTACTCAGAAGTAAGCATAAGAGAATGCGGGCATGGTCATCATGATGAAATGAAGACAATCACAGAGTACACAAAGCGTAATCACAGGATAACACAAGATGAAGACAAACAGACTGAAGAAATTGAACTGAGGAAATTGAGAAAGTCTTCAGTCAAAGTCTTCAAACACAGATATGAAGGAACACTCAACACAGTAATGAGGAAATGAAAGAGTTGAGGAAATAGAACCAGTTAGGTTGGTGAAGACAATGATTTGGTAGACCAGGTTCCAACTGCTGTCTCGGGTTATGCGTCTGGTTGGAGCCGCTGAGTATTTAAACTCGAGGACACACAGTCTGGGACACCCAGTCGCTGAGCACGCAGCTCAGGACACCAAGTCCTCACCATATTCTCCTTGAACTAAGGTCACACAGACCTCGTGCAATCACTCGTGGTAAGTCTTCAGGCGACTTCCAAACCTTCACACACTTGGTCACTCGGCGATCCACAATTCCTCTTGGATGCTCTAGACCATGACGCCTAACCGTCTGGAAGAAGCACAGTCTTCAAAGGAAACAAGCGTCGGATCTACGCAGGATCAATCTCTTGATGATGCTCAATCACTTTGGGTTTGTAGGGTTTGTTTTTGGGTTTTTCCTCACTCGATGATTTTCGCTCAAAGTCCTCAGAGGATGGGTTGCTCTCAAATGACAAGTGTCAAGTTCTCTCGGAGCAGCCAACCAGCTAGTGGTTGAAGGGGGCGGCTATTTATAGCCTAGGGAGCATCCCAACATGATAAGACATAATGCCCTTCAATGATATGACCGTTAGGTGGATAAGATATTTTGGGACAGCTGGCGCGCAGCACACAACGGTCGGAAATTTGATTCTCAAATTCCTCAGGGCTATCATGTTCCTCACTGTAGGCAATCCAGACCGGCGAATTCCTAAGTCCTCGGTCAGAACAAATTCTCAATGACCGGAAGAACTTCGTCTCACATCAAGAAATTCTGAACTGTATGAGATTTCCAAAGACTTCACTCGAAGGGATTGGTAGGTGTAGGATTTTGAGTTGAGCATCACATGGAAATTTTTCCTTAGTATTTCCTAATTCTTACAAAGACGGTGTTTCCTATGACTCAAGAAAGAGAAAGCGAAACTACGAAAACAAAATTCTTCACGCTTCATGTTCCTCAAATGAATATCAAGTCTTCAAGGTCACACCAATTTCTTCACTTTCAAAGTCTTGAAAGTCTTAGAATATCAAAGTCTTCATCGAAGAACTTCACTTTAGGGTCGACTTTCACTTTGTACATATCAAACTCCTCATAGAATTATAGACCTGTGTACACACATAAACACATTAGTCCCTTAACCTATAAGTCTTCAATACACCAAAATCACTAAGGGGCACTAGATGCACTTACATCAGGCAGCGGAGCCGGACACTTGATCTGCTCCGCTTTCTTTGTCCATCCCTGAAAAGTAAAATGGGGAAGCTCAGACATTCTCCTTGAGTGTACAGATAAAGGATACACCTTGAAAACACGAAAAAACATACCGGACTGGCAGGATGGGTCAGGTTGTACCCACGGTCTTCGGTCTCCTTTGGCCACGTCTCGTTGGCCTTGAAAAGAACCTTCCAGATGTCTTCGCGTGTAGTGCCGAAGAACTGCTGCAGGGTATGGTGCTCGGCCGGATCGAATTCCCACAAATGGAAAGTCCGGCTCTAGCATGGAAGGATCCGGCGGAAAAGCATCAACTGGATCACATTGACAAGCTTGATGTTCTTGTCTACCATTCTCTTGATGCGCGTCTGGAGCGCTGTCAGCTCGTCTGACAAAGGCCAATCCAGGCCCTTCTCTAGTCAGGAGGTGAGCCACATCGGGGCTCCTAGAATTCGGGAGCCGCGGCCCAGGTGGCGTCGCGAGGCTCTGTGACGTAGAACCACTGTTGTTGCAACCCTTTGAAGGTCTCCACGAATGTACCTTTTGGCCATGTGACGTTGGGCATCCTGCTCACCATGGCGCCTCCACACTCTGCATGTTGACCACCCACCACCTTCGGCTTCACATTGAAGATCTTCAGCCACAATCTGAAGTGGGGTGAGATGCAGAGGAAGTCCTCGCACACGACAATAAATGCCGAGATGTTGAGGAATGAGTTGGGGGCCAGATTGTGGAAATCCAGCCCGTAGTAGAACATGAGTCCACAGACGAATGGATGGAGAGGAAATCCAAACCCGCGGACGAAGTGGGGGATGAACACTACCCTTTCATGGGGCTTCAGGGTGGGGATGATTTTCCCCTTAACCGGAAGCCGATGGTCGATTTCCTTGGCCAAGTACCCGGCCTCCGAGAGCTTCGTGGTGTCCTTCTCCTTGATGGAGGAAACCATCCACTTTCCCTGCGCTCCAGATTCGAACATGGCTAGAGTGCTTTTCTGAGGTGAAAAGAATGGAAGCTTGGATGCTGGAGCTCGAGAATGGATGGGCAGAGAGAGAGAAGGCATGGGTGAAAGGATGAATCCTTATCTCCTTATACAGGCAGCTAATATCAAGCACCTCCCTACTCGCCTTAGAACTCGCCTATTCCCCAAGGGCCGTGCGAAATGGCGCGGTTGGATTATCCACGCCGGTATTGATGAGAATCCCACAATAAGGGACACGGTCTCTGCTTTGACAACACATGCCAATGAAAACCACATCTTGAAACATGGAGCGGGAGGCTAAAAAACGGTTGGAAATAATGGCCGAGCAACGACGCGATGTTACACTACAAAAGTTGTCAGTAGATTGGACTCGTGAAATATTATGCTCTCTGCGGTTGTGTGTGGTACTTTTTTTGCAGAGCAGGACACGTTCTCTGTGTTGGAAAGTTGCTTTGGAGTATTCGAATGAGGAACCCGCCTTGCATTGCTGAAGACAATCTGCGCGCCGGACACATCGTCATTGAAGCCTGGTTCAGGGGCTACTGAGGGAGTCCTGGATTGAGGGGTCCTCGGGCTTCCGGCCTATGTGACGTGGGCCGGACTGATGGGCCATGAAGATACAAGATAGAAGACTCTCTCCCATGTCCGGATAGGACTCTCCTTTGCGTGCATGGCAAGCTTGGCGTTCGGATATGTAGATTCCTTTCTCTGTAGCCGACTTTGTACAACCCTAGTCCCCTCCGGTGTCTATATAAACCGGAGGGCTTAGTCCGTAGAGGCAATCACAATCATTCAGGCTAGACTTCTAGGGTTTAGCCATTACGATCTCGTGGTAGCTAAACTCTTGTAATCCTCATATTCATCAAGATCAATCAAGCAGGAAGTAGGGTATTACCTCCATCAAGAGGGTCCGAACCTGGGTAAACATTGTGTCCACTGTCTCCGATTACCATCGACCTTAGACACACAGTTCGGGAACCCCTACCCGAGATCCGCCGGTTTTGACAACGACATTGGTGCTTTCATTGAGAGTTCCTCTGTGGCGTCGCTAGAAGGTTCGATGGCTCCGTCAATCATCTACAACAATGCTGCCCTGGGGAGGTTTTCCTCCCCGGTCATCGCCGCAAACCGCGCTTGAAAACGTCGACCGTAGCTCAAACCCGACGCCTCTGCCGCGCGAAATGGTCGCCGCCGGCATAACTTCGACGACTGACGACGTGGCGCTGTCATTAGGGGCTAATCACCACTTACTTAGCCCTTGGAGTCACTGACAGACGGTCCCACGCCCTTAATTAACCATATTTAATTCCTATTTAGTTTTAACTAATCATAGTAGCCCCACGCGTCAGCATTGACCTTGCTGACGTGGCCCTTGACCAACCCCACCCGTCAGTGACCCAAGTCAGCAACGTGACACTGACCAGTGGGTCCCACTGGCAAGGTTTGACCCGGCTGACCTCTGTTGACTTGCTGACGTCATGCTGATGTAGTGGTGACGTCACAAATATTTTCTGGATATTTAATAAATTAGAAATGATTTATGAATTTCATAAAATACTTGAAACTTCTAAAAAATCATAGAAATTAAACGGTAACTCCAAATGAAATATTTTATATATGCAAAAATTATCAGAAAAATCAAAAGAATCTGTTTATGCCATGTTCATGCATGTTTGAGCAACCTAACACAACTGTTTAAGTCAATTCAATTAAATGGCATTTGAAATGTCATATGTGAAGTTTGGTTTTGCAACTTTGGTTCAAACCAACTTCATCTAACCCTGTTGCTAATTAGCTTAGCTCAAGTTTAGCACCTTATTAACCTGTCATGTCATAGATGTTTGAGCATTGCATTAAATGTTGTCCCTTTCTATATTTGCTGGTGGTTGTTTCCTCTCGATAGATGTTTGCCTCGATGGTGAGATCAATGACACTGATGAAGAACTATATCATCTTCAGAAGAGCCAGGCAAGCAAACCCCCTTTGAGCATTCTGATACAATCCCACTCTCTTGCTCCTGCTCTCTTTTACTACATTAGGACGACAACGATTCAACTGTTACATGCTGCGGTAGTTGAACCCCTTTCCTTTGCATGACCTATCTTTGCCATAGTAAATAGTTGAAACCCACTAGCATGAGTAGGAGTTATTCGAGCCATGATGTGCCTACTCACTTATGCTTGCCTGTTGTGCCTGCTATTGCTTACAGGTGTGTCAGGTCTGATTCATCGGGGATGAATTGGAATGTGGTCATCATGCCCTACTGTTGAGAGCTAAGTGTGTGAACATGATTTGGTAAAGGTAGTGGTGAGAGGCCAGGTATGAGTACATGGTGGGTTGTCTAATTGGAACCGTCCTTAGGAACTAAGTTCTGTGTCTATGATCCAAGACAGTTACTACCACACATTGGGTTCCGGTAACTCGACCCCTCTTGGCTTATTAATCACCTTGATCTCTGTGCAGGAGTTGCAACTCGTTTCTAGTGTTTGTAGGTAGTGCTAGTAGTCTACCAAGTGGCACCAGGTACAGGTGAGCTTGGGACAGACTAGGTGCTGTAGCACGGTGTACCAAGTGGCACCCGGATGGTGGGCTTGGGAACCCTGCTCACATCATTTGGGGTCGTGATGGAAACCTCGGTCGGAATCCCTTGCGGATGGAACCTGAATAGGCGATAAACCTGGACTAGCACTACTAGGGAAAAGCCTATACACAGAGGTATAGCAGTAGCGCTGGTTAAAATAGGGCGCTACTGCTACTTTATAGTAGCGCGTTCCAGGAAAGCGCGATATAGCTACAACTATAGCAGTAGCGCGTGTGCAGAAAAAAACGCTACCACTAAAAATCCCACCGTGTTGGCGGTAGGGTAGGAATAGTAGTAGCGGTTTCGCATAAAGCGCGCTACCACTATGGTCGTTGTTGCAGCGCGTTTCGTGCGTAGAGCGCTACTGCTAAGAAAGAAAAGAAAATGAAAAAAAACTAGAAAATTAAATGAAAATGAAAGAACTAGGAAACAGAGAAATAAAAAAGAAAATGTAAGGATAAACAAAAGAAATAACCGCTTCCTATAGCAGTAGCGTGTTTTTCCAAAACGTGCTATAGCTAATTTAGCTATAGCGCAGTTCCGAAACAGCGCTACTGCTAATTCGACTTAACCACCTCAAAATTTTACTAAGTCCTCCTTCCCCGTCTCTCCCCCTGTTTCCCTAACTCCTTCGTCGCCGCCGCCCGAGCCCAAGGCTGCCCACACCGCCGCCGCCCGCCGCCTCTCCCGACCTCACCGTCGCCGCCCGCCGCCGCCCTCAACCTCACCACCGCTGCTGCCCGCCGCACACCCTCGATGCCACCCCCGACCCCGGATTCGACGCCGCCACCGACCTCGACGCCGCCCCCGATCCCGACCTCGACGCCGCCCTTCGCCACGCGCCCGAGCCCCGACCCCGAACTTGATGCCGCCTGCCCCTCCCTCGCCGCAGGCACCCGAGGTGAGCACGCCTGCTCCTCCCCCTCCCCTAGCTCTGTCTAGGGTTCTTCAAATTTTATTTGCATCAAATTAGCTAGGGTTCATCTATGGGTGGAAACGAATCGGATGCAGATGTTTTCTTAGATGATGTTTTCTTAGATGATGAATAAACACTATTGTAATGCATAATAAAACGAGTAGAATTTGAAGTCGTCATGTTCATTTGCATACTCCATTATTGTTGATTATATCTTTTCATTGAAGTGGCCATGTTATATGCAAATACCTCAATAGTGTTTGCTCATGTTAGATCTTTTCATTGAAGTGGTTCGATTGTGCCCAAATGACTTTGTTGTTTCCAGGGATTGAAGCCGAGTGGCCTATGTTTTGCCGAAATGTTGATTCATTTCCGTTCTGGCAAATTTCAGGTTCTCAATTTGTCCACTTTTTAGCAAAAGTCATGCCGAAATTTTTCGTGACTTTCGGCATGACTTGTGCTACAAACTAGGACATATCGAGTGCCCCGGATTTGCCGCACCGGGAAGGAGTCAACGTTCCTGCAAAGCATAGGCCTTTTTTATGTCATTATTCATTTTATTAGGTCTAGAATTAATTGACTAGATTTATAATAAGTCTATTTTTAGTAAGAACTAACTGAATTAATAGAACTAGTTGAATATGTCACATTTTTTGTTATTTTTTTTAGTTAAAGCAATTATTCCTGCATCGAGGTCGACGATGCCTATCCCGCATCCGCGTTGTCGTCGACTCGGCGGAGGACACCTGCTTGACCAGATGGGCCATGTCCGGACCTGGGCTCACGCCTGGTAATCTTGGAGGCGCTACATACCGGGGGCGCAGTTTGGTGAGGAGTCAGCCCGTCGTTGACCCGAACCTTATTTGGTGGCGGTCGCGTGGGCCAGTGATGGTCCGGAGGCTCGAGGACCCCGCGGAGGTGGTACGTCACCGTGTCAGGGAGGAGAACGAGCACGCCCGTCGCTACTTGTTTGAGTTGGAGCACATGTTCTCCAATACCTGGCTGGTTCTCCAGGGATCTCACTGGAGCTATGATCCTGTGATGGTTCCTTCTCTTTGGGTGTCCACCGCACGCCCCGATACCCGTCGTGTGCTAGGGTTTTAGTTATATCAGTGATGTTATATGTATGTTACTATTCGGTATGTATTGGTGATAATATTCGACAATGTACGGACGAATGAAATGATTTACTTTTGCTTATTGAATGCATGCTAATTTGAATACTTATTAATTTTACGATTTGGTTTTACTTATTGAATGCTCATGTCAATATGAGACCTATAAGATATTTTGAAATGTATATCTTGTGTTGCTCAAATACGATATGTGCTTGCCCAAGTGGCCGGTCATGTTTGCAGGTTATACCTCCGAGTGGCCTATGTTTTGCCGCAGTGTTGATTCATTCCCGTTCCAGCAAATTTCACGCGCTCGATATGTCCTATTTTAGCAAAGGTCATGCTACATTTTTCCGTGAATTTTGGCATGACTTATGCTAGAATATGTAGGAAATATTGAGTGCCCCGGATTTGTGTGTTGAGTATCCTGGTAGTTGCCTTTGATCGATTTTCAATTAATGTTTCAACTATGAACATAGGAAATGTATGACGATGAAAAGGATTTCGGTATTTGCAAAGACGAGCGCGGCCTGTGCGACAGAATCTTCCCAGATGATGATAGGCGCTTCAGCATCAATATGGACGAGAACTTCGAAGTGGATACAATAAGTCAGAACGACAAGTATTTTTTCGTAATTAAGCATGCCATCTGCTTCATTTGCTTCAACTTATAATTTAAATTTTTTACTATTCTACTAGCGTATCCCCTGCCATGCAAGAGTTTTTGTATTTGGTAAGATAGGTTTCAGTCCTATGCAAACTACTACGGAGGTAAAGAGAGTTAACTTGAAGACCGAGCATGGTTATACTTTCCATGCAAAATTATACAACGTAGACACCTACACCTATTTTGAATGCCAAACTTGGCAAGCACTATGCAAGGCTTATGCATTTGAGCCTGATATGTTTATCACCTTTGATATTCGTCCCGAAGATGATATTGAAGGTAATAGAGACATTTGGGTCGATGTGCAGACACCTCCAGTTATACCATTATGTGAGTTTCTCAACCATATTTATGTCTTCGATATTGTTTATTCAAAAATAGTTGACAACTAATTGCTAAGTATGTTACTATACGATGTTCTTCAACAGGGACTCCCGATGAATGTTGTGCCTCATTGGATCAAGACTAAAGGTCGCATGAGAATTGTTAGCTTACGGCCAAGATTTCCTACAATGCACTTTAGTGCATACATGATTTCTAATAGCGAGGAATGCTTAATAGTGAAAGACTGGAGCAAAATTGTGAATGACCACATGAAGTACTAGGGGGCAGCAATCAGAAGCGCAGCCCACGATTAGGAGACAAGTTCATCTGCATGCTCCAACGTTATGAAGAAGGAGTGCTACACATGTTTTATGCTATTTTACCTGAGAGAGAGCAACAGGAGTGATTAGCTACCTAGAAATGAGTTATGATGATTAAATAGCTAGTGTTGGTGGTAATGACTATGATGATTATTATTAGCTAGTGTTGGTGGTGATTAGATAGCTACCGCAGCTAGTGTTGGTGGTGATTAGCTAGCTAGAATGAGTTTAAAGATGATGATGTGTGCTACACTATGACTACGATGATTAAATATCTACTGTTGGTGGTAATGACTATGATGATGATTAAATAGCTTGTGTTGGCGGATTAGATTCAAGTGGAGGCAACATGTGGTGCACATCGAAAGTACTACTAGTCCAAACTAGATCAAGTTTGGATTAGTAGTATACTTTTGACATGCACCACATGTTGCCTCCACTTGAACCCAATCCACCTTCAATTGCACATTGTTATGGACATATTGATATAACAACCTCACAATTGGTATTGTACCAAAATTTGTATAATGGCGTATAAATACACAAAAAAAATGAGAAAAAGAATACTAGTAGCGATGGAGAGTAAACACGCTACTACTAGCTATATTAGCAGTAGCGCGTGAGTGAACAAACAGTGCGGCTATATGTATTAGCAGTAGCGCGTGTAGCATGCGCTACTGCTAAGGAATAGCTGTAGTGCCTTACTAGTAGCATGGTGTCCCGCGCTACTAGTGGGCATTAAACCCGCGCTACTACTAGGGTTTTCCCTAGTAGTGTAGAGTCTTGCGTGGTTAGTCAGGTCGTGGCCGACACCCTCGCCAGGCTTCCGCTTGAAGGTTGCCGAGATACATGTCGGTAAGTGGCAAGAGCATGTGTGATGAAGTACACCCCTGCAGGGTTAAGCTGATCTATTCGAATAGCGGCGTCCGCGGTAATGGACTTCTGGGTTGCTTATGCAGTTCATAGACAAGTGAAACTGGATACTCTAAAATGCGCAAGATAAGCGTGAGTGATATGGATGGCCTTCTCGTAGGGAGACGGGAACGGATCCATAGTGGTGTATTGGTATGGTGAATATGTTGACTCGTGTGCGCCACCTCAAAAGAGTTACCAGTAGTCGTAGTTTAGGATAGCTACTGAGTCAAAGCTGGCTTATTGTAGTTAAACTCCACCACCCCTTTGTTGATACTGAAGCATATGTAGATAGTTCTGATGTAAGTCTTGCTGGGTACATTTGTACTCACGTTTGCTTAATTTATGTTTTTGCAGAGAGACTTCAGTCTCACTAGTAGTTCCCCGTGGACTTCGATGTTTAGCTTGTTACCTCAGCTACGATCTTGTACCCTTGGGAGGGTCGTGTAGATAGTTAGGCTTCTCAGCCCTTTTAATTTGTAGTTGTCTGTACTCAGACATGTTGTGCTTCCGTTGCATGTATGCTCTGTATGCTGGGTCATGTGACCCATGTTTGTAATATCTGGCTCCTCAGAGCCTATTGAATAAATACTTTGAGTCGTAGAGTTTTGTTGTGATACCATGTTGTATTTGCACATAGCGAGCTTGTGTGTATGATTCTAAAATGCTTGGTATGTGTGGGATCCGACAACCGAGTTTTTTATTCTTGGTAGCCTCTCTGGAGAAATGTCTCCTAGTGCTTCCACTGAGCCATGGTAGCTTGCTACTACATCGGAACACTTAGGCTGGCCGGCATGTTTCCTTCGTCGTTCCTGTGTCTGTCCCTTCGGGGAAATGTTATGTGTTGTTCCTTTAAGTCCTTGTAGCTTGCTACGACTTTGGTTGATACGTTGATGATAGACACGTTCGTTGCTAGGACATGTATGCATGTCCCTGTAAGTTAGTGCCACCTTGGTTTTATGACTGGTCATGTCGGCCCTGGTTCTTTGTCATATGGATGCTAGCGACACTATCATATACGTGAGACAAAAGGCACAAACGGTCCCGGGCCAGGTAAGGTGGTACCCGTGGGGATACCGCGCGTGAGGCCGCGAAGTGATATGATGTGTTACATGCTAGATCGATTTGACTTAGGATCTGGGTCCTGACACAAAACATATATCAAGTGAATCAATACGATACCCCATTGTCACCACGAGTATTCAATTTCAAGACATATATCAAGTGTTCTAAATCCATAAAAGTATTCAATCCAATAAAAATGAAATCTCAATGGGAAAAACTCAATTCATCACAACAAGATAGAGAGGGGAAAACACCATATGATCTGACTATATTAACAAAGCCCGTGATACATCAAGATCGTGACATCTCAAGAACACGAGAGAGAGAGAGAGAGAGAGAGAGATTAAACAGATAGCTACTGGTACAAACCCTCACCCCCGAGGGTGGACTACTCCCTCCTCATCATGGTGGCCGCCGGGATAATGAATAAGGCCACCGTAGATGATTCCCCCCTCCGGCAGGGTGCCAGAACGGGGTATAGATTGGTTTTTGGTGGCTACGGAGGCTTGCGGCGGCGGAACTTCTGATCTAGGTTAACCCCGAAGGGTTTTGGAATATTTGTGAGTTTATAGGGTAAAGAGGGGGTGCGGGAGGCCACCGAGGTGGGCACAACCCACCTGGGCGCACCTGGGTCCCCAGGCGTGCCCTAGTGGGTTGTGCCCCCCTCAGGGCACCCCCAGGTGGTGCTCTGGCCCATCTTGGGTGTTTTGGGCCATAAACAATCTTGAGCAAGTTTCGCGGTATGTGGACTCCGTTTGATATAGATTTTCTACATGTAAAAAACAAGCAAAAACAACAACTGGCACTGGGCACTGGGTCAATAGGTTAGTCCCAAAAAATGATATGAAGTTGCTATAAAATGATTATAAAACATCCAAGAATGATAAAAAAACAGCATGAATACTTCATAAATTATTGATACGTTGGAGACGATCAAGATCTAAGCTTAATTCCTACTCGTCCTCGAGTAGGTAAATGATAGAAGAAATAATTTATGAAGTGTGAATGCTAGCAAAGTGCACAAGTTTGATCAATGACAATTTCAATCACTTTTCCTAGCATCATAAAAATAATTCTTTCTTAAAAAAATTCTCATGTTATAGTAGCAACCAATTCACATGTTAAGGTTCAAACAATGAACTCTCTTGAAACTCAACAACCTATGTTCTTAGTCACCAAGCAATTGCAATTCAACTTATTCAACAGAGTTTAAGTAAGAGCTCCACATACTCAACCATCTTATAGTCTTCTATGATTGCTAACACTCACCGCATACACATGAGCAAAACGTTTCACCCGGACAAATTGAAAGATAGGGGCTTATTGTTTTGCCTCCCAACGTATTCACCTCAAGGGTGATGTCAACAATAATAGCTCATGCTACCTATATTCACCTGGACATATGTGCCTAGATCTTTCGTCATCACATGATGCTTGCCAATAGATAAAAATAAAAAGGAATAGAGAGAAAAACGTGGAATCTTTGCATAAAAGTAAATATTGAAAAGTAAAAGATAGGCCCTTCACGGAGGGACGCAAAGGATGCCATGCGCTTATTTGTTTTTATGCTCAACCCCATAGTGCAAAAGAACGTCATGTTATATTGCCCCTTATGATAGCAACCTTTATTATGAAGTCTGTCGCTTTTATTCTTTGCCATCACAAGTTCGTACAATACTCAATTTTCTCTTACACTAAATGATCTAACACTTTTAGAAGCAATTTGTATTGCCTTATTGCACCGATGACAACTTACTTGAAGGATCTTGCTCAATCCTTAGGTAGGTATGGTGTACTCTTGAAAATAAGATTTGGGTTTAAGGGTTTTTGGATGCTCAAGTAGTATCTCTACTTGGTGCGGAATTTTTGGCTAGCAAAGATGGGGGGCAAGCACCACATGTTGAAGGATCTATGACAATATAACTTCTGTGTTAATATGAACAAACATAAATCATTATGTTGTCTTCCTTGTCCAACTTCAACAATTTTGGCATATGATATTTTGATGGGGGCTCACAATCACAAAAGATTTCCAGGATAGTGTATTTGCATGTGAAAGTTCTCTTCCTTATACTAATTATTCATGAATTACTTGTATGACCAAAATTGTGATTGTCAAGCCTCAAAAGATTTCCCTTTCTAAACTCAATGTGAAGCTACCACTAGGCATGATAAGATATCAACTTCATGACATTCAATTTATTCAACAATTTACTCATAGGATATAAGTGAAGCACAGGAGCAATTCCAAAGAAAAGAGCTTCGTTGACGGGATGCGAATGCCGCTTACTTAGCCTCCTTGGCAACTATTTGAGGACTCTATTTTATTAAAAAACTTTCAGATATAAGTATTTTATTAAAATGGCAAGTAAAACAAAAATAAAATGACATTCTAAAAATAGCACAACTCATGTGAAGAAGCAAAAACTTAGGCTCAACCGACACTAACCGATAATTGTTGAAGAAGAAAGGTGAGATGCCTACCGAGGCATACCCAAGCTTAGATGCTTGAGACTTCTTGAAATATTATCTTGGGATGCCTTGGGCATCCCCAAGCTTGAGCTTTTGTGTATCTTTAATTCTTCTCATATCACGGTGTTCCTAAATCTCAAAAGCTTCATCCACACAAAACTGAAAAAGAACTCATGAGATAAGTTAGTATAAACCAATGCAAAAACCATATCATTCTCTACTATAGAAAATCACTAAAATTATTGTTCAACATTGCATAATAAATTCCTCTACATATTTAATACTCATATCCTCAAATAGAATAATTAAAAAAGCAAACATATGCAAACATAATAGCAATCTACCAAAACAGTAAATCTGTAAAGAATGCAAGAGTATAAATACTTATTCAAATCCAAACATTATGAAATTATACCACACTGTAGAAATTTATCAGAGCTTATTTTGTAAAAAGTTTCAGTATTTTATCTCATTCCGACTTTCCTCGGGAATTTTTGCAACATCGATAAACTTTCTGTTTTCAAACAGCAACATGTATACTTGCAAGATAAGCATGGCAAAGGCTATCAATGCCACTTTTATTGAAATAAAAGACACAAAAAATTATTCTAAATAACAGCAAGCAAATTATAACAAAATAAATTGACGCTCCAAGCAAAACATATATCATGTGATGAACGAAAACATAGCTCCAAGTGAGGTTACCGATAACGTTGGAGACGAAAGAGGGGATGCCTTTCGGGGCATCCCCAGGCTTAGTTGCTTTGATCTTCCTTGGATATTAACTTGAGGTGCCTTGGGCATCCCCATGCTTAGGGTCTTGCCACTCCTTATTCTCCTCATATCGATATCTCACCCAAAACATGAACACTTCAATCACACAAAACTTAACGGAACTTCGTGAGATAGGTTAGTATGATAAAGAGCAAACCATTTCACTTTGTGTCGCGGGATATCCGCGGCCACCTATGGGACTGGGTGGCCCCTTGCTGGTTCGGCAGGGGGACTTCATGTTGCACAAAGAGGAGATCAGCGCACGGCAGCACGACAAAGAGCACACAAGCAATTTACCCAGTTTCGGGCCGCCGTGAGGTGTAAGATCCTACTCTTGCTTTGGTGGATTGATGGTGGAATGAGTGTGGTGGTGCGTAGTAAACTTGCCCGGTAAGGTTTTCCTCGGGCCGCAGGGACTACACGTGTATGGTGGTTTGGGTTTGTCAACTTTCCAACCTTCTCCCCCCTCCTACGAGTGCCATCGGCCTCCTTTTATAGATTAAGGGGTCACCACAGTGGCAAAGTGGTCATTATCCACTGATACGATAGCAAACAGTGCTATCATACCTAACTATGCGGGCTGGCAGGGTGCATTTAATGCACCGATTAGTGTCACATCATTGGTCGCCCCGTGAGGCCTGCCGGGCTATCTCGCCAGCTCCGCACCTATTCTCTTGACACGTCGCAGGACGGGTGTCATCTGTGGGGTTCTTCTGTAGGAAATGGCTGCCATGTAGTGAATGGCTGCCACTTAATCGCCTTGCGGGTTGACACTGCACTAATTGGCAATGTGAGTCATGGTTGAGTGGCTGGTGGGGTGGTTTTGCCCCCCGCGAGCCCCGGCAGGCTCTGCCGGTGAGTCTCGGTTGCTTGCTTCTGGTGATGGCCTTGCCCCTTGCCGGGCTCGCCTTCCCGGCAAGGGAGCCCCTTTCCTCGCCGATATCTTGCTCCTTTGGAGTGAACTTGGTCCCTCTGAGTTGCATGTTGGGTCTTCAAATCTCATGGTTCGTCAATCTCTGGCTTGCCCTTGGCTTGTCCATGCACGAGTCAGGGGAAAATGTCTGCCCCTATATATTTTCCATGACATAAGCCCCCGGGCCTGAGCCACACGTGTCGCTTGGCACGTTGGGTCAGGCCCCAAATAGTGCACGGACACGTGGCAGGAGATGGCTGTGCATGACGGCTTGCCACAATGACTAGTCAATCCAACATCCACTTCCGCGTAATTATTGCGCATCGTGGGGTCGTGGGACTATTGCAGTTAGGGTAAAAACGGTAACTTTCTAAAACGCTGCGCTCCTGCCCCACTTACCTCCCCACTTAACAATAGGGTAAGCCGGAGAGGCACGCTGTCTCTCGCCCCGCTCCCATCTTCTTCCTCCGCAAGCCAAGCGACAGTTCCCCATCCCGCTTCTCCTTCCGCCGCCACTCAACGGATTCCTCCCCCCCTCCATGTTGCTGCAGCAATGGGGAAGAAGCCAGCGAAGAAACTGACGACCGCGGCGAAGGAGCCCGCCATCAAGGGGAACAAAAGGTCGGTGGAGTATAACAAGAAGCGGAGCGAGGACGTTGTCTTTGTTTTGTCCAACTTGAGCGGCCCTGCCCTGTCCTTCAGGCGAAGTATGGGTACCTGTGGGGGTGGCCCGTCGAGAAACGGCACGGAGCGCCCGCAGTCTATGAAGCGGGTGAGGTGAATCACCCCGATTCTTATCGGTTCTTTGCCGCTTATTTCATCTGTGTTCTGTGCCCTCCTTTTTCTAAGTTCTTCGAGGCAATCATGAACATCTATGGATTTCACCTCCTCGATTTCGCGCAGAGTGCAATGGTGACCATGACCATGTTCGCGCACTCGTGCGAGAATTTTGTTGGGGTGAAGCCCAATGTCGATCTGTTCCGGCATTACTTCATCCCACGGGTGGAGAGTAGAGTCAACCACTCTGAGATCATCTGTTGGATACCACGGTCGAAGAAGAACTATCTCCCGGGGTACCAACACGAGAGATGGGATGAATGGAGAGGGGATTGGTGTTGGATCCAGGTTAAAGAAGCCCCCGAGTTTTGCAAAGCGCGGTAGGAGTGCATCAAGCGCTGCAAGGATTGGAGTGCCAAGGGCATTTTTGATGAAAGGCTGCGCCCGACAATTAATAGGATCATCCGCCTGGCGGCTGCCGGGTTAACTATTGAGCATGTGGGGGCAGACTTCTCCGCCGCATCTCACTGCTGCAGGACAGGGACAGGCCTGCGTGGCTATATGGTGGTGCTGCGGATAGGATGAGGTTGCTGCCGGGGCTGGCCCACAATTTGCAGTTTGTGGCCATGCTTGGTAGTGCGACCAGCTATTTGGTTGTTTTGAGATGTTCAAGCTCCCGGCAACCGTTGTTCCCCTGAACATCAACTCCGCCCAGGATCAAATACTGAAGTGGATGCCGTATTGCAATGCTGAGGGAGTATCGGGCACTTGGCAGCTCCCTTCTCTTGGCGAAGAGCTCGAATGGTCGAGCACCTTGGTGGAGAAGGCCACCAGGGCCGAAGATGGAATGTATAAACGCACCTCTGCTGCTGAGGTGGCATATATTCTGAAGAGAGTCGCGGAGGACAAAGATGCCCGTCGCGCGAAAATGTAGAAGGCCGCAAAGGCAGGGAAAGGGAAAGGCAAAGCTGGGTACCGGAGCTCTTCCCAGGGCGCAGTGAGGTGCACGCCTCAGAAGATACTGCAAGGGAAGAGCTTGCTGGGGATAACTTCGTCGGGCTAGATGCTCTAGCCACGGAAGCACAGGAGCTCCAGGAGGGAGAGGAGGCAGAGAGAGTGGGGAGAGCGGCAGCAGCCCCTGAAGAGGAATGGCTTGCCGCAGGACCGCAAGCCCCCGCGCCGGACCCTGACCAGTGTACCCGCACGCGTGCTGTAGCCCGGGGAGCGGCGACCTCCAACCCAGCGCCACCTACCAAGAAAGTGAAGAAGATATTCGCCAAGACTACCAAGGCCAAGGTGGTGTGTCGCCAATCCCCTTGCCTCGCTCAGGCCAAGGCACCCTCTGCCAAATGACTGGGAGGTCTCGGAGGAGGAGTCTACCAGCCTTCTGGCTTGAGCTCCTCGGAGAGCTCGCCTTCCCCTAAGCCCTTGGTGTCGTGGAAAGCACCGAAGCTGCCGGGGAGTTCCACCCTCCCGTCTCTAAAGGGCGGGTGGGAATCCCCCCTCCCGCGGAGTTCAATTTGAACTCCATGCTCATTGTGAAAGAGTAAGGGAGATTTCTCTTTGTGGTTAATATCTCTTCAAGTAGATTCGAATTTTTTTGGTGACTAACCTCTTGAGCAATTTGTATATTAAAATTCTGAAAAAAGAATCAACTCAAAAGCACTCTTCTGTTAAAAATACGAATTATTTTCGTGAGTGCACAAGTTTCTGTTTTTCAGCAAGATCAAATCAACTATCACCCAACATGATCCCAAAGGCTTTACTTGGCACTTTATTGAAACAAAAGCACTAAAACATGATCAATACAGTCGCATAATCATGTGAACGCACAAAAACAGTAGGTAAAAGTGTTGGGTTGCCTCCCAACAAGTGCTTTCCTTTCATGCCTTTTAGCTAGGCATGATGATTTCAATGATGCTCGCATAAAAGATAAGAATTCAAACACAAAGAGCGCATCATGAAGCATATGACTAGCAAATTTAAGTCTAATCCACTTCCTATGCATAGGGATTTTCTGCGCAAACATCTTATGGGAATAAGAATCAACTAGCATAGGAAGGCAAAACAAGAATAACTTCAAAACTTTCAACACATAGAGAGGAAACTTGATATTATTGCAATTCCTACAAGCATAAGTTCCTCCCTCATAATAATTATCAGTAGCATCATGAATAAATTCAACAATATATCCATCACACAAAGCATTATTTTTATGACACAAAAGCATAGAAAACTTATTACTTTCGACATAAGCAAATTTCTTCTCATCAATAGTAGTGGGAGCAAACTCAACAAAATAACTATCATGACAGTGAAAATTAAAATCATGATAAGTTTTATGGTTATCATTATTCAATATAGCATACATGTCATCACCATAATCATCATAGATAGGAATTTGGTTGTCATAATCAATTGCAACCTCTTCCAAAATAGTGGATTCATCACTCAATAAAGTCATGGCCTCTCCAAATCCACTTTCATCAATATAATCATCATATAGGAGGCATGCTATAATTATAAAAAATGTGCACATCATATCTTGGGGGACTAAAAATATCCCTTCATCGAACTTAGCATCCCCAAGCTTATGTATTTGCATATCATTAGCATCATGGATATTCAAAGAATTCATACTAATAACACTGCAATCATGCTCATCATTTATGCCAAACATTTTATTGAATTCTTCTTCTATCAATTGAGCACAATTTTCATTTCCATCATTTTCCGGAAAGATATTATAAAGATGATCAATAATACGATGCAACCTCAATTCCATTTTTATGTAGTTTGCTTTTATAGACCAAACTAGTGATAAACAAGAAACTAAATGATTCAATTGCAAGATCTAAAGATATAACTTCATGCACTCACCTCCGGCAACGGCGCCAGAAAAGAGCTTGATGTCTACTATGCAACTTTATTCTTGTGGACACGTGTTGGGCCACCAAGCGTAGAGTTTTGTGGGACAGTAGCAATTTTCCCTCAAGTGGATGACCTAAGGTGTATCAATCCGTGAAAGGTGTAGGATGAAGATGGTCTCTCTCAAACGACCCTGCAACCAAATACATGAAATCTCTTGTGTCCCCAACACACCCAATACAATGGCAAAATGTATAGGTGCACTAGTTCGGCGAAGAGATGGTGATAAAAGTGTAATATGGATGGATAGCAAATAGTAAACAGGCACTGATACGTCAATTTTGCATCATGCTTTTTGTAACATCCCAAAATTCTAAATTTTGGAATGTTATAATAAATAGATAGATTTGATTGATTGTTTGATTGATTGTGTGAAATTGAGTGAAATTCGAAACTTTTTGAAAGTTAAATGAGAGGGAATAAAAGGACTTTCCTAAACTTTCATTTTGCATTGGTGATCTCCGTGAATTCAAATTCTTTTCACTACAAAACCCTGGAGAGAAGATGACATGACTTCTTCCATTTATTTAAATGACAAGGGGTGTTGAAAATATTTGAATTTCATTTAGAAAATAATTCCAACCCAGGAACTTTATGCAACTCAATGATTTTCACGAGCGAAGATAAAATGACTTCTTCAAAACATATGAAATATGAGTTGGGAGTTTCAAAGAATTAAATTCAAAGTACCTTATAATTTATTTTCAATTTGGAGTTATTTGAGTTTAATTCAAATTATTTTTCTACAAAAATAAAATATATTTAAAATAGGGTAACATGATTCCCTACATCAGAAAATTGGAGAGAAATAAATTTGAATTAATTTTGGTATTTTTAAAATGATTTTACTGGATTTTACTAGAGCAGAAGCACTCTTTGTTTTATTTGAATTTGCGCGTATTTTATTTGACTCTAGAAAAATGTTCAGCTTGTAGGAAATCTTTTTCTGAAAATTTTGATATATAATATGCCTATATAAAATTGTAGTTTCATTTTCGTTTTTCAGTTTATCGCTTTCTGTTTAAAAAAAATAATAATAAAACTGCACGCGCCTGAAACTAACTTTCACGACGTGCACATCATAGTACCAGCGGCACCCTTCTTTTCTTTTTCTATATAATATATGGGCCAGGCCCAGCGGGCCATATTCCTTCCCCATATTTTTTCCATAGTTTTTCTTTTATTTTCTATTGCTCAAAAAAAATTACAAAGGTATCGCATGCGTCGACCGAAAGCCTTTTGGCCCATGCCATGCGACTCTCGCTTTTCTCCGTTGTTTCAGATATTTTCGCTTCACGTTTAGTCCCACATTGCCTAGCTTTTGACCCCTAAACCTCTTTTCCACCTATAAATATAGACCCATAGAGCCTTCAAAAAATCATCCGATTTGGGTTAAATCAATATTTTGGTTTGACTAGATTCCTTAAAGAAAAATATTTTTTCCCTCTCCGGCGCTACTTCTGGAAATTGTCTCTTCTCTCCAAAGTCGTCTTTTCTCTGCCTTATAAAGGTATCTTTTTTTTCTTCTTATACTTCCGTAGTTTATTATTTTTAGACTAATACAATAGATTAAATTATCAATTAGTCTACGTATTTATACATTAGACCTTAGCCGTAACTATTTTTCTTTCGTAAAATAGTTTGGCCCTGATTTTTCAAATAGCTATAACTTTTTACTTGTTTATCCAAATTAGACGAAACCAATGCCCACTTCTTCGTTACGATCTCCTCTATCCAGTAATCCAACTCAAACATGTTTTTCAAAGTTTTAAAATTTGAATTCAAACAGATTTGTATTTAAGCTTCGTTTGATCATAACTTGAGTTTCGTAACTCCGTTTGAGTTGATTCTTTTTGCAAATCGAAGGTCTTGACCTAAACTTTATGATAAGGCCAAATTTACATAATTTTGGTACTGTTAGAAATTGTTTTATGTTGCAAGAGTCATTTTCTTGGTTTGATGTTTTCCGAATCGTTTTCTTCGTTCGGTCCGATCTTTTGAGTGATTGCTTATGTGTGGTTACTATTGATTGCTTACGATAGATTGACTGGAGTGTGACGAGTAGACCTATCAAGAGTTATGAGTGCGAATCATCTTCATCAACAGTGCAGGCAAGTAACACTTTGATCATACCTTTTCCACTACCCAGTTTTTATGCATTAGATCTATCCTCAAACACTTGCATGATTAGGATCTAATTTAAATTATGGGTTTTGGGAAGTAGATTGAGGTAGTACCTATTACCTGTTTTATTATAAAACCCTTGGGAGTTACTTCTACGTTTTCTTATTATGCTATGCTATGCTAGTAGACGTGGATTGGGTGAGTGTATCCATGACAGATGTGAGATTGTTATTTAATGGTTTTTTGAAGGTGGCAACTCAAACACACATCTGGGTGGATTGAGGCACCTGGTTTCTATCAGGACTTGCGTGTATTTCTTCGGACCGCCACCCAGGCTCAAAGGGATCATGAGATTATTCAAACTAGAAACTTCCGTGTGCAGCCACAAGCCATTATGGGCTCTGGCATAGTCGATTAAGTTGTGCGAACTCTTACGGGTAGACTAGTAGATGTAGGGGTTGTAGGTTGGTACGGTCTACCCACATGTAAGGTGCTAGCGCTTCTGAAAGACTATGTCTCGGTCATCAGTTTCTCAAACACCATGTAGTGCGAGAAATCAAACGGAGGAGATCGAGTCTTGTGGGGAAAAGTCATAAACCTCTTCAGAGTGTATATACTAATCATGATTAGCCGTGTCCCCGGTTATGGACATCTTGAGTATCTAGTTCTTGGATTATCCTGTTGATCTCATCATGTTACTCTAATTAATATTGTTGGGTTTTTAATGAGTACTTTTAATTGGGATTGAGAATGCTGTCAACCATTCTCAATGTTTAACAACCACCATGATAGTTAAATAAATTTATTCCTTTGCAGTAGGGAAAAATTGGCTTTTCGCAAAAACCTTATAACCATAGAGCTTTTCCACCAGCCGTATATGCATGTAGTATAGGCTTATTCTTTCATTACTCTCTATGTGTTACATTGCCAAGATATTCCATGTGTTGACCCGTTGCTGGGCTGCAACTTTTCGTGTTGCAGACTTTTCGCATTTACCAGTAAGTGATACGTTAGGGTTACGATTTCTACACTCAACTTTGCCATTGGTGTTGATGGGAATCCACAACCTTGTTGCTTCCTCTATATTTAGATTGAGGTAATAGTATTTACGTTATTTATACATGTGATTTACCTCTGTTATAAATCCTTCGAGTACTGTGTGTGTCAGCATACCCGATCCAGGGATGACACTTAAGCACAGAGACTTGATCCATTCGGGTCGGGTCGCTACAAGATGGTATCAGAGCACATGCTGACTGTAGGACGTGACCCTAGAAACTGACAAGCCCATAGGAAAGATTTTTCTCTACAACTTCATTTTCAAAAAGATCTTTTACCTCTCTTCTCTTCTGAGCTTATTCAAATATTCCCTTTTAGTGAGACCATACCCCTTTTCACTTTTGACCACTTGAAGATTCGACCGCTGAGACCACTCCAAGAAGACAAGATATCGGACAACTAAGACCATTTGGAATGAAGAGGATTTTACCATACATTATTATAATGGAAACTACAACAGTTGAAGACTCCGAAGACTAGGAGAATATGAAGGCTTGAAGAAATTCCGGATTGTATGACCTAGGAAGGTTACGCTTATGGAACTTGGCAGACTATGGAAGTTGTCAATACCCGAGATCAAGGGGTATCGGAGAAAGACCGGAGCATGGAGAGTTAGTAACTCAGAGTTTTGTCAAGGAAAACCCTAAGACAGGAGATATCAACTATGGAGAGATAGCACGTGGAAATGACAAGAGCAGAAACACGCTATCCATGGTGTTATCGCCCGCTTATGCTAATGTCACTGTGCTGAGTTAAGCATGCATATGCATGGAAGGATTGGATAGTAGAAGTCTGATGGAGCACCAATCAGTAAAAGATGCAGTTTTAAATCATAGCCGGTGTATCACCAGGATCTGGAGTGTTACATCAAGAAGTTAAGATGGACCTACAAGAAGCAGTATTTGACAAGGAGCATATCATGAAGAACTCAGGATCTAGAAGCTGAAAGTAGCCAAGCTGGAGGAGCAAAACCTCGAGATACCGGAGATTCGTCAGGAACTAAAGGACAGTAGGATCATCGTTCATATCGAGGTTGATGAAACCCAGAAGTTGGAACGTAACTCCAGAAATATTGAAGGACGCCACAAGAGACTTTGCGACAACAGAGATGATTTGACAAAAGAACTTGAGAAGGACAAGCATGATCGGAAGAAGCCATCAGAGACATGAACAAGAATCGAAGAGTTTGATGACTTTGAAGATTTATTGACCTTTCAAAGACCAAACCCCTGTTACATACCTGCGTTAGATGCGACGATTGTTAGCTCTCATTTGTTTGATGTTTTTCTAACAGCCACAATAAAATCTTCCTTTTCAAAACTTTTGTTTGTATTGTGTGCATCCCTCTCGATCTCTCTTATCCCACCCCAAACCCATGGACCCCATAGAGGATGAATGGAGAAGAGCTTGTATTTTTTTTGGACCGATGAGTCAATTGGAGACAGACCGATGGATTTAGAACATGGAGGATCACATGGAGAATAACCCTATAGCCGGAAAGGATATGACCCAGCATGCTCTTCCATTCTTTGAAAGAGGTGCTGCTACCTGGTGGAGGATGTATCAAACCATAAATGGATGGCAAGGAGTAACCATTTGGGAAGAATTTAAGTTGACTCTGCAAAGATCTCGTCTTGTGTCCTAGAAGTTGAGGCCTTATGGAAAGGATATGAAGAAACCATGTGCATACAAGCTTTGTGGAGAAATAGAACACGACCATAAAGAAAATAAGGACAAATACCCTCATAAGCAGAGAATTACCAAAGGAGTTAGCCGAGGATCTCAGGGAACTTCGGTTGGAGATTGTTCCCAAAGGTTTTGTTGCAGCAATGGAAGTTCAGTCTACATTGTTGAGAAAGATCAGTGAAGCTCAAAAGGATGACAAAGAGATTGCTGAGTTAAAAGAGAGTATGAGCAAAGGAAAGGCCAAAGGTTTTCGTAAGGATGAGGACGACACCTTATGGTTTGAGGACAGTGTACATATACCCAATAATGCAGAGATTAGGAAGTTAATACTTCAGGAGGCCCATGATTCGCTATACTTGATTCACCCCGGAAACACCAAGATGTATTTGGAATTGAAGGATCATTTCTGGTGGACTGGTATGAAGAAGGATATTGCCAAGTATGTAGCCGTATGTGATGTATGTCAGAGAGTGAAGGCAGAACATCAGAAGCCAGCAGGAGTATTATAGCCTATGCCGATACCCGAATGGAAGTGGGATAAGCTTGGCATGAATTTCATTACCGGATTTCCCAGAACCCGAACGGGATATGATTCTATCAGGGTAGTAGTTGACTCGCTTGACCAAAGTGGCTCATTTTATCCCAGTGAAAACCACCTATACAAGTGCGAAGTTGGCCAAGATATATTTGACAAGGATCGTATGTCTTCATGGAGTTCCGAGGACCATCGTAGAGGAACATAGTTTACCTCAAAGTTTTGGAATCAGCTGCACCAGACTTTGGGTACTAGGCTAGAGTTCAGTACAGCCTTTTCATCCGCGGACATATGGATAAATCAAGAGAGTCAATCAGATTTTGGAGGACATGTTGAGAGCGCGTGCGCTGGATTATGGATCTAGTAGTGATGATAATCTACCTTACACGGAGTTTCTCATTCAACAACAGTTACCCAGCCAGTTTGAAGATGGCCCCTTTTTAAGCTTTGTATGGGAAAAGGAGCCAGACACCGTTGATGTGGGATGAAGTTGGAGACCGTCAGTTGTTTGGACCAAACGTGATCAAGGAGTCAGAATAGAATGATAAGTTGATTCGAGATAGACTGAAGGTAGCTCAGTCCAGGCTGAAGAGTTATGCATACTCAAAAACACAAGGAGGTAGTCTATGGAATCGGAGACAGAGCATAGCTTTGTGTGCCACCTCTGCGAGGAGTTAAACGATTTGGAGTTAAGGGAAAGTTAGCCCCGAGATTTGTAGGACCATACTGAGTTTTGGAGCGTATGGGAGAAGTTACCAACAAGTTGGAGTCACCCAAGGACTGTCAGAGTTCATGATGTGTTTCATGTTTCCAGCTTGAAGAAGTGCCATGCAGAGATGGCCAATATTCCCTATAAGGACGCTTGACCTCGAAAGGATAATGATGTCACACGAAGTGGAGTATGGATTTCATAAGTATAAGTTTTTATCTTGGTAGGTGGGATATCCCACGAGGATGAAGAGATGAATTACTAATGGATATAAAGGAGGTGTGATGTTGAATATGGATAAATGGAAATTCCATGATGAGTCTGAGTAATTACGTCTTAGTTTGGTACAAATAGAAGGAAGAAAGACATTACAATTGGATGGATTTTAAGTATGCTAGGAAGCTGGAAGTTGGATGTTGGATTAAGGATCAGTTTCCCCGATGATGAGTTCAAGGTTTACAAGTGATGAGATGGGCCATAACCCACAGGCCCCTGTACCTACCAAGAAGCAAGCACACTCTTGCTGAAGGAAAACCCTGACAGAAGTTACGATTTTATCGATAGACGATTCTATAGGAGTTTACGCAAAACCTGAGAGTTGTTAAGGAACGATAGATGTTTGTTTGGCTTGCAGAATCAATGGATTTATCCGAACTTGGTTCGTCGACAAGAGAAATTCTGCAATGCTTGTGAGGATGACCGAGTGTTAGAATGCAAGATTCGCTAAACCATGTACAAGGTAATGATTTGGGTGCGGGATGGAGTGATCACCATACCGACTTACTCTTATTATTCGCTTTGTTATATGGGATGGTAAATCTGAGTGACCTACCTATAGTAGAGTGACGCATTTATATTAAACCTTGTTGAACCTTAGAATGATATAAACATTTTTCCCCTTGTACAAGGCAGTTGTTGTCAACCCTAGGATATACGGTGAGGTTCAACCCAGACCCATTTCCTGCAGGACAAACCATAAATTGATGACCACCATGAGATATCGATAGTTGTTTAGTATTGGCGCTGCACCGTGCTAAGAAGGCACAGTCCTCGTAATAACTGCATCAAGATGAAACAATGTAAGAATTGTCAGAAAGGTTATGCCACCACCAAAAGAGCCCAGAAGTAATTATCCGCAGAAGATCGACATCGCCAACAATAAGGATGGAGTATATGAGTTTTGATGGAACCATAACCATGCTTCTAAGGGTGGTAGCACCGAGACCCCGGAGACGCATCGATGGATTTTTGAGAAGACCCCAAACCTAACCTATTTCTTTCTAGTTTCTCCGAATCTCGAGGACTAGATTCATTTTAAGGGTGGTAGATTTGTAACATCCCAAAATTCTAAATTTTGGAATGTTATAATAAATAGATAGATTTGATTGATTGTTTGATTGATTGTGTGAAATTGAGTGAAACTTCAAACTTTTGAAAGTTAAATGAGAGGGAATAAAAGGACTTTCCCAAACTTTCATTTTGCATTTGTGATCTCCGTGAATTCAAATTCTTTTCACCATAAAAAAATGTAGAAAAGATGACATGAATTCTTCCATTTATTTAAATGACAAGGTGTGTTGAAAATATTTGAATTTCATTTAGAAAATAATTGCAACCCAGGAACTTTATGCAACTCAATGATTTTCACGAGCGAAGATAAAATGACTTCTTCAAAACATATGAAATATGAGTTGGGAGTTTCAAAGAATTAAATTCAAAGTTCTTTTGAATTTATTTTCAATTTGGAGTTATTTGAGTTTTATTCAAATTTTTTTTCTCCAAAAATAAAATATATGGAAAATAGGGTAACGTGATTCCCTACATCAGAAAATTGGAGAGAAATAAATTTGAATTAATTTTGGTATTTTTAAAATGATTTTTACTTAATTTTACTAGAGCAGAAGCACTCTTTGTTTTATTTGAATTTGCGCGTATTTTATTTGACTCTAGAAGCTTGTAGGAAATCTTTTTCTGAAAATTTTGATATATAATATGCCTATATAAAATTATAGTTTCATTTTTGTTTTTCAGTTTATCGCTTTCTGTTTAAAAATAATAATAATAACAAAAACTGCACGCGCCTGAAACTAACTGTCACCGACGCATGATCATAGTACCAAATGGGCGCCTTCTTTTTTTTTTTTCTATATAATATATGGGCCAGGCCCAGCGGCCATATTCCTTTCTCATATTTTTCCATAGTTTTTATTTTTCTTTTCTATTGCTCAAAAAAATTTTATACAGTATCGCAAGGCGTCGGCCAAAAGCCTTTTGGCCCATGCCACGCAACTCTCGCTTTTATCCTCTGTTTCAGATATTTTCGCTTCACGCTTAGTCCCACATTGCCTAGCTTTTGACCCCTAAACCTCTTTTCCACCTATAAATATAGACCCATAGAGCCTTCAAAAAGTCATCCGATTCGGGTTAAATCAATATTTTGGTTTGGCTAGATTCCTTAAAGAAAAATATTTTTTTGCCTCTCCGGCGCGACTTCTCGAAATTGTCTCTTCTCTCCAAAGTCGTCTTTTCTCTGCCTTATAATGGTATCTTTTTTTTATTCTTATACTTCCGTAGTTTATTATTTTTAGACTAATATGATAGATTAGATTATCAATTAGTATACGTATTTATACATTAGACCTTAGTCGTAACTATTTTTTCTTTCGTAAAACAGCTTGGCCCTGATTTTTCAAATAGTCATAACTTTTTACTCGTTCATCCAAATTAGACGAAACCAACGCCCACTTCTTCGTTACGATCTCCTCTATCCAGTAATACAACTCAAACATGTTTTCGAAAGTTTTAAAATTTGAATTCAAACAGATTTGTATTCAAACTTCGTTTGATCATAACTTGAGTTTCAGAATCTGCTTGAGTTGATTCTTTTGCAAATAGAAGCTCTTGACCTAAACTTTCTGATAAGGCCAAATTCACATAATTTTGGTACTGTTAGAAATTGTTTTATGTTGCAAGAGTCATTTGCTTGGTTTGATGTTTTCCGAATCGTTTTCTTCGTTCGTTCCGATCTTTTGAGTGATTGCTTATGTGTGGTTACTATTGATTGCTTATGATAGATTGAGCGGAGTGTGACGAGTAGACCTATCAAGAGTTATGAGTGCGAATCATCTTCATCAACAGTGCAGGCAAGTAACACTTTGATCATACCTTTTCTACTACCCAGTTTTTATGCATTAGATCTATCCTCAAACACTTGCATGATTAGGATCTAATTTAAATTGTGGGTTTTGGGAAGTAGATTGAGGTAGTACCTATTACCTGTTTTATTATCAAACCCTTGGGAGTTACTTCTACGTTTGCTTATTATGCTATGCTATGCTAGTAGACGTGGATTGGGTGAGTGTATCCATGATGATGTAGATTGTTATTTAATGGTTTATTTAAGGTGGCAACTTAAACACACATCCGGGTGGATTGAGGCACCTGGTTTCTATCAAGACTTGCGTGTATTTCTTCGCACCGCCACCTGTGCTCAAAGGGATCATGAGATTATTCAAACTAGAAACTTCCGTGTGCAGCCACAAGCCATTATGGGCTGGCATAGTTGATTAAGTTGTGCGTACTCTTACGGGTAGACTAGCAGATGTAGGGGTTGTAGGTTGGTACGGTCTACCCACATGTAAGGTGCTAGCGCTTCTGAAAGACTATGTCTCGGTCATCAGTTTCTCAAACACCATGTAGTGCGAGAAATCAAACGGAGGAGATCGAGTCTTGTGGGGAAAAGTGCGCAAACCTCTGCAGAGTGTATATACTAATCATGATTAGTCGTGTCCCCGGTTATGGACATCTTGAGTATCTAGTTCTTGGATTATCCTGTTGATCTCATCATGTTACTCTAATTAATATTGTTGGGTTTTTAATGAGTACTTTTAGTTGGGAGTGAGAATGCTGTCAACCATTCTCAATGTTTAACAACCACCATGATAGTTAAAGAAATTTATTCCTTTGCGGTAGGGAAAAATTGGATTTTTGCAAAACCTTATAACCATAGAGCTTTTCCACTAGCCATATATGCATGTAGTATAGGCTTATTCTTTCATTACTCTCTATGTGTTACATTGCCAAAGATATTCCATGTGTCAATTGCTTTCGGCTGCACCTTTTCATGTTGCGACTTTTCGCATTTATTTGTAAGTGATACGTTAGGGTTACGATTTCTACACTCAACTTTGCCATTGGTGTTGATGGGAATCCACAACCTTGTTGCTTCCGCTATATTTGGATTGAGGTAATTGTATACACGTTATTTATACATGTGATTTACCTCTGTTATAAATCCTTCGAGTACTGTGTGTGTCAGCATACCGATCCATGGATGACACTTAAGCACAGAGACTTGATCCATTCGGGTCGGGTCGCTACACTTTTATATTGATATTTATTGCATTATGGGCTGTTATTACACATTATGTCACAATACTTGTGCCTATTCTTTCTTATTTTACAAGGTTTACACGAAGAGGGAGAATGCCGGCAGCTGGAATTCTGGGCTGGAAAAGGAGCAAATATAAGAGACCTATTCTACACGACTCCAAAAGTCCTGAAACTTCACGGAGGCATGTTTTGGAATATATAAAAAATATTGGGCAAAGAAAGAACCAGAGGGGGGCCACCCACCATCCACGAGGGTGGGGAGCGCGCACTACCCCCGTGGGCGCGCCCCTACCTCGTGGGCCCCCTGGCAGGCCTCCGGTCCCCATCTTCTGTTATATGAAGTCTTTTACACTATAAAAAATCAGAAGCAAGCTTTTCGGACCAAACACCGCCGCCACGAGGCGGAACCTTGGCAGAACCAATGTAGGGTCTGGCGGAGCTGTTCTGCCGGGGAAACATCCCTCTGGGAGGGGGAAATCATCGCCATCGTCATCACCAACGATCCTCTCATCGGGAGGGGGTCAATCTCCATCAACATATTCAACAGCACCATCTCCTCTCAGACCCTAGTTCATCTCTTGTATCCAATCTTTGTACCAAAACCTCAGATTGGTACCTGTGGGTTGCTAGTAGTGTTGATTACTCCTTGTAGTTGATGCTAGTTGGTTTATTTGGTGGAAGATCATATGTTCAGATCCTTTATGCATATTAGTACCCCTCTTATTATGAACATGAATATGATTTGTGAGTATTTACGTTTGTTCCTGAGGACATGGGAGAAGTCTTGCTATAAGTAGACATGTGAATTTGGTATTCGTTCGATATTTTGATGAGATGTATGTCGTCTCTCCTCTAGTGGTGTTATGTGAACGTTGAATACATGACACTTCACCATTGTTTGGGACTAGAGGAAGGCATTGGGAAGTAACAAGTAGATGATGGGTTGCTAGAGTGACAAAAGCTTAAACCCTAGTTTATGCGTTGCTTCGTAAGGGGCTGATTTGGATCCATATGTTTCATGCTATGGTTAGGTTCACCTCAATAATTCTTTTATAGTTGCGGATGCTTGCAATAGGGGTTAATCATAAGTGGGATGCTTTTCCAAGAAAGGGCAGTACCCAAGCACCGGTCCACCCACATATCAAATTATCAAAGTAACGAACGCGAATCATATGAGCGTGATGAAAACTAGCTTGACGATAATTCCCGTGTGTCCTCGGGAGCGTTTTCCTTTATATAAGAGTTTGTCCAGGCTTGTCCTTTGCTCAAAAAAGGATTGGGACATCTTGCTGCACTTTATTTACTCTTGTTAATTGTTACCCGTTACAAATTACCTTATTACAAAACTATCTGTTACCGATAATTTCAGTGCTTGCAGAATACCCATCGAAAACCGCTTGTCATCTCCTTCTGCTCCTCGTCGGGTTCGACACTCTTACTTATCGAAAGGACTATGATAGATCACCTACACATGTGGGTCATCAAGACTCTTTTCTGGCACCGTTGTCGGGGAGTGAAGCGCCTTTGGTAAGTGGAAACCGGTAAGGAAAAATTTATATAGTGTGTTGAAATTTACTGTCACTTGTTACTATGGAAAGTAATCCTCCGAGGGGCTTGTTCGGGGTATCTTCAACCCGACCATTAGTGCAAAGAGTTGCTCCTCAACCTACTAAACCTACTGAAAATGTTTACTTTGAAATTCCTTTGGGTATGATAGAGAAACTGCTAGCTAATCCTTTTACAGGAGATGGAACATTGCATCCAGATTTACACCTAATCTATGTGGATGAAGTTTGTCGATTATTTAAGCTTGCAGGTATGCCCGAGGATGTTATCAATAAGAAGGTCTTCCCTTTATCTTAGAAGGGAAAGACATCGACATGGTTTAGGCTATGTGATGATATGGGATCACGGAACTACAACCGATTGAAATTGGAATTTCATCAGAAGTTTTATCCTATGCATCTTGTTCATCGTGATCGCAATTATATATATAATTTTTTGCCTCGCAAATGAGAAAGCATCGCTCAAGCTTGGGGGAGGCTTAAGTCAATGTTATATTCATGCCCCAATAATGAGCTCTCAAGAGAAATTATTGTTCAAAATTTTTATTCTCGGCTTTCTCTTAATAAGTAAGACTATTGAATTCAAATGGGATTTATTGGAAAGAATTAAATGCAACTCTGAAGATTGGGATCTCGACGAAGGTAAGGAGTCAGGTATAACACCTAAGTTTGATTGTGTTAAATCTTTTATGGATACCGATGTTTTCCATGAATTTAGCACTAAATATGGACTTGACTCTGAGATAGTAGCTTCTTTCTGTTAATCATTTGCTACTCATGTTGATCCTCCCATTTAATTAAAAGTAGTTGCACCTATTAATGTTGAAGAAAAGACTATCACTTATAATGATAGTCTTGTTCCTACTGCTTATATTGATAAACCACCTTTCCTTGTTAGAATAAAGGATCATGCTAAAGCTTCAACTGTGATCAACAAAAGTAATATTAGGACACCCAAAACCCTTGAGCAAATTAACGTTGAACCTAGTATTTCTACGGTTAAAGATCTCTTGGCTAATAATATTGATGGGCATGTTATTTACTTATGTGATGAAGCAGCTAGAATTGCTAGACCTGACACTAAAAATAAAAATAGACCTGTGGTAGGCATGCCTGTTATTTCTGTTAAAATAGGAGATCATTGCTATCATGGCTTATGTGATATGGGTGCTAGTGCAAGTGCAATACCTCATTCCTTATACAAAGAAATTATGCATGATATTGCACCTGCTGAGATAGAAGAAATTGATGTTACAATTAAGCTTGCCAATAGACATACTATTTCACCAGTTGGGATTGTTGGAGTTGTTGAAGTCTTGTGTGGGAAAGTTAAATATCCTGCTGATTTTCTTGTTCTTGGTTCCCCACAAGATAATTTTTGTCCCATTATATTTGGTAGACCCTTCTTGAATACTGTTAATGCTAGGATAGACTGCAAAAAGGATGTTGTTACTATTGGCTTGGGGGATATGTCTCATGAGTTTAATTTTGTTAAGTTTCGTAGACAACCCCATGAGGAAGAATTGCCTAGTAAAGATGAAATTATTGGTCTTGCTTCTATTGTCGTGCCACCTAATGATCCTTTAGAACAATATTTGCTAGACCAAGAAAATGATATGTTTATGAATGAACAAAGGGAAATAGACGAAGTATTCTTTAAACAGGGACCCATTTTGAAACACAACTTGCCTGTTGAAATCCTAGGGGATCCTCCTCCACCCAAGGGTGATCCCGTGTTTGAGCTTAAACCATTACCAGATACTCTTAAATATGCTTATCTTGATGAAAAGAAGATATATCCTGTTATTATTAGTGCTAACCTTTCAGAGCAGGAAGAAAAGAAAATTTTGAAAACTCTGAAGAAGCACCGTGCTGCTATTGGATATACTCTTGATGATCTTAAGGGCATTATTCCCACTTTATGCCAGCACAAAATAAAATTGGAGAAAGATGCTAAACCAGTTGTTGATCACCAACGGTGGCTAAATCCTAAGATGAAAGAAGTGGTAAGAAAAGAAATACGAAAGCTTTTGGAGGCAGGTATAATCTATCCCGTTGCTGATAGTCACTGGGTAAGTCCTGTCCATTGTGTCCCTAAGAAGGGAGGTATTACCGTTGTTCCTAATGATAAAGGTGAATTGATCCCACAAAGAATTGTTACAGGTTATAGAATAATTATTGATTTCCGCAAATTAAATAAAGCTACTAAAAAGGATCATTACCCTTTACCTTTTATTGATCAAATGCTAGAAAGATTATCCAAACATACACATTTTTGCTTTCTAGATTGTTATTCTGGTTTCTCTCAAATACATATGTCAAAAGAGGATAAAAAAAGACCACTTTTACTTGCCCTTTCGGCACCTTTTCTTATAGACGTATGCCTTTTGGTTTATGCAATGCACCTGCTACCTTTCAAAGATGCATGATGGCTATATTCTCTGATTTTTGTGAAAATATTGTTGAGGTTTTCATGGATGATTTCTCCGTATATGGAACTTCTTTTGATGATTTCTTGAGCAACCTTGATCGAGTTATGCAGAGATGTGAAGAAACTAACCTTGTCTTGAATTGTGAGAAGTGCCACTTTATGGTTAATGAAGGTATTGTCTTGGGGCATGAAATTTCTGAAAGAGGTATTGAAGTTGATAAAGCTAAAGTTGATGCTATTGAAAAGATGCCGTGTCCCAAGGACATTAAAGGTAAAAGAAGTTTCCTTGGTCATGCCGGTTTTTATAGGAGGTTCAATAAGGACTTCCCAAAATTTTCTAGGCCTCTCACTAATCTCTTACAAAAAGATGTTCCTTTTGTCTTTAATGATGATTGTGTAGAAGCATTTGAAATACTTAAGAAAGGATTGATTTCTGCACCTCCTCCTCGTATCCCTCCTCACACCTGTAGAATGTCTGCAATCAAATGAGACAATATTGATTAGTACAATTAATAACTAGCTAGTTGAAGATTTTTAATTATGTAAAGGAGAATTTCCCAGAACTTTATGAGCACCACGTCTGCCCTCGTGTCGCACAAGACACCGTCAATAATCTCACCCGACAGGGCCGGGGCAGCCAAGTAGTGCTCCCAGCTCAATCCAAGCTCTGGAAGCCGACCCTCACAAGGTAACGTGACAAACCCCGGGAAGTTTTGCCGGCAAAGCACTCCAAAGGAGTTGGGCCAGCGGACCTTCTCATGGTGGTCCCAAACCTGCAGCATGACAAGGCCAACACATTAGATATTTGAAGAAACGTGAATGCAGAAGGTACAAAAAGATTAAATGCACTTACCTCTCCCCATCAGGGAAAATCAACCACCTCTGCTCGCGGGTCGCCGGAACGGATGGGAGCCGTGTACAACCACGCTGGAAGACGACGCCCCCTCCTCCTCAATATCAGTCGGCTCCCTGCCATTATCAGCATGGCCACTCGGCCCCTCAGGCTAATCCGGCCAGGTACCCCATCCAGACGTGTGCTCGTCCGGGGTCTCGGGGGCCGATGGCCCGAGGAAGCGAGGCTCGTGGATCGGAGTCCGTGTATCCTCCTCCTCGGGTGAGTCCACCCTAGCAGTCACATGCTCGGGTGAAACAGCCGGGGTTGGCGGCGAGGAAGGCACCCTAGCAGTCACCCTACCTCCTCTCCCGCGACCACGTGCTCCAACTCCTCTCTTCTTCCCTCCCTTACCTCATCCCCTGCTGGGCACCACGGTCGACGAAGAAGGGCCCAGCGGTGTCGCCATACTGTCCAGCAACGCACCGACGAAGAAGGGGCCTCGGAGCGCTCCGGACCAGCGCCCACCATCTTTCAACACCTGCCATGACAAAGAGTAAACGAAATTACTACAACATGAAAAAATAACGACATGAATAATAATATATGATGTTTTTCATAACAAAATCAAAAAATATATATGATGTTTAAATCTACCTGATCAACACAATTATATATGATGTTTTTCATAACAAAATTTTGTTGCTATCTGTCCAATGAATTCTTGGCAAAGATTTGCTTTCACATACATAACCAATCATGCATGTAAGCACATCCATCTTTATAGCGCTATAGAATGAATTAGTTTCTGTTGTTGGGCAAAGTTCTCTGCAAAATCATGCTACTATATACCATATGTTTTTCTTTTACTGTCAATGGTAGGTAGGTCCATGGACTGAGTGTCTATCTGCTTTTGGAGTACACTACTACAGGAGATGATGAGATTAGAGCACCAGCTACTACTAACCACTACTACAATTATATCTGAATTAAAGCTTCATGTAACCAACGGCGCTCTGCTCTTTTCAGCATGATCCCCCTGTGGCATGATTAAAGCAGTTGTTCTTCATTTTTCAGCAGTTGCACAAAGTATTTTCTTTTCCTTGAGAAAAAAAGTTCACTTTTGTCTTTCAAATGTCTGCCTGAATGGGCAATTTCAAGGGAGATAAGGTGAGTGTTTTGCAGCTCATTAATAATGACATGGCATCAAAAAGGGAAATGCTCATGTTGATCCCTTAAGGCAGAGGGTGCTTTCAGAGATACAACACTCCATGTGACATGATTCTCTGATCAACGCCCAGGAGCCTTCATCCCACACACCCAACCCCCTGTGCAAGGTGGATGCAGACATGTGCAAAACGAATGAAATTTAGAGCGATTCAGCGGTTCGAAAGATGTGATTAGGACTTGACAGAGCATATAAGTAAGCTTTAGATGTCTCTTTCTTTTTCCTAAAAGAAATACATGAGTTGGAACAATTTCAGAAATTCATGAAGAACCTATAGTAATAATAATTCATGAAGAACTTATAGTAATGTAGCATGATTTGGAACATATTTCATATCCTTCTTTTCTTCTTCTTCTTTTTTCATCTTTTTATACTTCTTTTAATAATATGACTAATTATCTATAACACTAACAATTAAACAGCAAAAAAAAAAAGAAAAACCAGAAAAAAATAACACACCGGAGCTGATGGGGGCCGGGGTTTTGCAGCGGTAGGGTGGCGGTGGCGACAGGGGCCGCAGGCCTCCGGGGAAGTGGAGCTCAGGGGGGGGGCGGTGAGTGGCGGAGCCGAGCCGGTAGGGAGGCGGGGGTGATGGGGCCGCAGTGGCGCCGGGGTGGTGGGAGGGTAGTGGGGGTGGTGGGGTGGTCGGGCGGTGACGTGGTGGGGCGCCGGGGCCGCGGGGCAGCGGGGTGGTGGGGCGACTGGGCGTTAGCGGGTGGGGGTGGCAGGGTGGTGGGGCGATGGGGAAAGCGGCGGCGGGTGGTGGGGGCGGCGGCGGGTGGCGGGGGCGGCGATGGGTGTCTCTGGTCGTCGGGGAGGAGAGAGGGAGAGAAACAGAGAGATGGATGGGCGGGCTGGGGCTCGGCCGTTAGTTAGGTTAGTTCTTCGCCGTCCGCTTTTTTTCTCTTTGACGTCTGCTAGCAGACGGCAAAGAGGGGGGCTGTTAAGTTTTTCTAATCAGCTCGTTGGTGGGGGCCACCTCTCTCTGTGCCGTCTGCCAGGTGACGACAAAGATTCTTTGCCGTCCGCTAGCAGACGTCAAAGAATTGGCTGATGGCAAAGACCTTCTTTGCCATCAGCCAATGCTTTGCCATCCGTTTTCTTTAAGAGGATGACAAAGACCTTCTTTGCCGTCAACCAGCAGACGACAAAGAACTGGCAGACGACAAATAAGCTAATTCCAGTCGTGAATGACCGAGATTATAGTTTGTTAGTTCTCAATGAAGTTTCTGATTCATACTTTACATTGTGAATAGATTATTAGTTGAGCATAAGAAATCATATGAAAATATTTATATATGTTGCTGTTATAAGAATGATCATGATGCCCTCATGTCCGTATTTTCTTTTATCGACACCTCTATCTCTAAACATGTGGACATATTTTTCGTTACCGGCTTCCGCTTGAGGACAAGAGAGGTCTAAGCTTGGGGGAGTTGATACGTCCATTTTACATCATGCTTTTATATAGATATTTATTGCATTATGGGTTGTTATTACACATTATGTCACAATACTTATGCCTATTCTCTCTTACTTTACAAGGTTTACACGAAGAGGGAGAATGCCGGCAGCTGGAATTCTGGGCTGGAAAGGAGCAAATATTAGACCCCTATTCTGCACAACTCCAAAAGTCCTGAAACTTCATGGAGGCACATTTTGGAATATATATAAAATATTGGGCGAAGAAAGAACCAGAGGGGGCCACCCACCATCCAAGAGGGTGGGGGCGCGCCCTACCCCCTGGGTGTGTCCCCTGCCTCGTGGGCCCCCTGGCAGGCCTCCGGTGCCCATCTTCCGCTATATGAAGAATTTTACCCTGGAAAAAATCAGAAGAAAGCTTTAGGGACGAAACACCGCCACCACGAGGCGGAACCTTGGCGGAACCAATCTAAGGCTCTGGTGGAGCTGTTCTGCCGGGGAAATATCCCTCCGGGAGGAGGGAATCATCGCCATCGTCATCACCAACGATCCTCTCGTCGGGAGGGGGTCAATCTCCATCAACATCTTCAGCAGCACCATCTCCTCTCAAACCCTAGTTCATCTCTTGTATCCAATCTTTGTATCAAATCCTCAGATTGGTACCTGTGGGTTGCTGGTAGTGTTGATTACTCCTTGTAGTTGATGCTAGTTGGTTTATTTGGTGGAAGATCACATCTCCAGATCCTTTATCCATATTAATACCCCTCTAATTATGAACATGAATATGATATGTGAGTTGTTACATTTGTTCCGAGGACATGGGAGGAGTCTTGCTATAAGTAGCCATGTGAATTTGGTATTCGTTCGATATTTTGATGAGATGTATGTTGTCTCTCCTGTAGTGGGGTTATGTGAATGTCGACTACATGAAACATCACCATTGTTTGGGCCTAAAGGAAGGCATTGGGAAATACTAAATAGATGATGGGTTGCTAGAGTGATAGAAGCTTCAACCCTAGTTTATGCGTTGCTTTGTAAGGGGCTGATTTGGATCCATATGTTTCATGCTATGGTTAGGTTCACCTTAATTCTTCTTTTGTAGTTGCGGATGCTTGAAATAGGGGTTAATCATAAGTGGGATGCTTGTCCAAGAAAGGGTAGTACCCAAGTACCGGTCCACCCACATATCAAATTATCAAAGTAACGAACGCGAATCATATGAGTGTGATGAAAACTAGCTTGAGATAATTCCCATGTGTCCTCGGGAGTGTTTTCCTTTATATAAGAGTTTGTCTAGGCTGTCCTTTGATACAAAAAGGATTGGGCCATCTTGCTACACTTTATTTACTCTTGTTACTTGTTACCCGTTACAAATTACCTTATCACAAAACTATCTGTTACCGATACTTCCAGTGCTTGCAGAGAATACCTTACTGAAAACCGCTTGTAATTTCCTTCTGCTCCTCGTTGGGTCTGACACTCTTATTTATCAAATGGACTACGATAGAGCCCCTACACTTGTGGGTCATCAGGCACAAAAACGGTATTGAAACGCTTGAATACGAGGCCTAGGGTCTGTAATTTCACTAGTGAAATCTCTCAATAATGCTAATATAATTGGATTATATAACCATACCTCAAAGTGCGATGAAGAATCACTCCAAAGTTCCTATCCAGCAGAGAACAAACGAATAAATTGTTTGTAGGGTACGAAACCACATCAAAGCTATTTTTTCCGTTTGATCTATTAAAGAGTTCATACTAAAACAACACCAAAGCAAATTCATATTCATAATACTCAATCCAACGTAAAGAACTTCAAAGAGTGCCCCAAGATTTCTACCGGAGAAACAAAGACAAGAACATGCATCAACCCCTATGCATATAGATTACCCCAATGTCACCTCGAGAATCCGCGAGTTCAGTGCCAAAACATATATCAAGTGTTCTCAAATCCTTAAAAGTATTCAATCCGATAACGACGACATCTCAAAGGGAAAAAATCAATTCATCACAACAAGATAGAGAGGGGAAAAACCATATGATCCGACTATATTAACAAAGCCAGCAATACATCAAGATCATGACATCTCAACAACACGGGAGAGAGAGAGAGAGATTAAACACATAACTATTGCTACAAACCCTCAGCCCCGAGGGTGGACTACTCCCTCCTCATCGTGGTGGCAGCGGGGATGATGAAGATGGCCACTAGAGATGATTCCCCCCTCCGGCAGGGTGCCGGAACGGTGTCTAGATTGGTTTTCGGTGGCTACAGAGGCCTGCAGCGGTGGAACTTCTGATCTAGGTTAACCCCGAAGGGTTTTGGAATATTTGTGAATTGATAGGGTAAAGAGGGGGTGCGGGAGGCCACCGAGGTGGGCACAACCCACCTAGGCATGCCTGGGCCCCCAGGCGCGCCCTGGTGGGTTGTGCCCCCTTCGGGGCACCCCCAGGTGCTGCTCTGGCCCATCTTCGGTGTTCTAGTCCATAAAAACTCCAACAAGTTTCGTGGTATTTGGACTGCGTTTGATATTGATTTCTTGTGATGTAAAAAACAAGCAAAAAAAGCAACTAGCACTGGGCACTGGGTCAATAGGTTAGTCCCAAAAAATGATATAAAGTTGCTATAAAATGATTGTAAAACATCCCAGAATTATAAAATAACAGCAGGAATACTTCATAAATTATAGATATTGTGGAGACGTATCAGCAGTAGAGGTCGTTGCCGCTGGATGAACATGGCCCCGATCGAGCCGGTTGGGGGTGGATGAGCAGGACCCCGTAGAGGGCTGGATGAACAGGGCCCCGTGGAGGGCTGGTCGAACAGGAGCCTGTGGATGAGCAGTCGCAGGTGGAGGCTGGAGGAGGTCGACGGTGTATGAACAGTAACCCGTGGAGGCTGGAGGAGGTCGATAGTGGAGATGAACAGTATCCCGTGGAGTCTGTCGGTGTAAAAACCGGTGGATCTCGGGTAGGGGGTCCCGAACTGTGCGTCTAAGGCGGATGGTAACATGAGGCGGGGGACACGGTGTTTACCCAGGTTCGGGCCCTCTCGATGGAGGTAATACCCTACTTCCTGCTTGATTGATCTTGATGATATGAGTATTACAAGAGTTGATCTAGCACGAGATCGTAGAGGCTAAACCCTAGAAGCTAGCCTATGGTATGATTGTTGTTGTCCTACGGACTAAGCCCTCCGGTTTTATAGACACCGGAGGGGGCTAGGGTTACACATAGTCGGTTACAAGGAAGGAGATCTACATATCCGTATTGCCAAGCTTGCCTTCCACGCCAAGGTGATTCCATCCGGACACGGAACGAAGTCTTCAATCTTTTATCTTCATAGTCCAATAGTCCGGCTAAAGTATATAGTCCGACTGTCCGAGGACCCCCTAATCCAGGACTCCCTCAGTAGCCCCTCAACCAGGCTTCAATGACGATGAGTCCGGCGCGCAGATTGTCTTCGACATTGCAAGGCAGGTTCCTCCTCCGAATATTCCATAGAAGATTTTGAACACAAGGATAGTGTCCGGCACTGCAAAACAAATTCCACATACCACCGTAGAGAGAATAATATTTCCACAAATCTAATCTGCTGACAACTTTTCATAACGTGACATCACACCATGGCCTGGTCATTATTCGAACCGTTTCTCCCAACCTGCCATTGCACGTTTTGCGAGGCGGTTTTTATTGGCATGTCTTGTCGAAGCAGAGATAGTGTTCCCCTTATCACGGGATTATCGTCAATACGGGTGAGGGTAACCCAATCGTGCCTGTTGGTATGGCTCCTTGATTTTAGGCAAGTTCCAAACGGCCACACGGAGGACGCTTGATATTCACCCTCTTTATGAAGGGGCCAAGGCCTATCCTTTTCTTCTCGTGCTCAATCGAATCCTTCCCCCACCCCGAGTTCCAACACCCAAGGCTCAGGCTAGGCGTTTCGGACCTTCAATCATGTCCGGATCCAACCTCCAAGGTCAGTGGATGCCATCCTCTGTCACAGAGGAGGACATCAAGAAGCTAAGAGAAGCCAGGTATCTGACCGCCGAAATCTCGCACAGGCTGCCTACTTGAGGGCAGGTCATTCCCATTCTTGAACCCGGCGAGAGTGTCGTATTCGTCTCTCACTTCCTCCGAGGGCTAGGCCTTAGTCTAGATCCCTTTGTTAGAGGGCTCATGTTCTATTAAAGGCTCGATTTCCATGATCTAGCCCCGGATTACATCCTTCACATCTCGTCGTTCATCGTCGTGTGTGATGCCTTCCTCCACGTCACCCCACACTTCAGCTTATGGCTCAAGCCTTTAATGTGAAGTCGAAGATGATTAATGGACGACACACAGAATGCAGAGGTGCCGTAATAAGCAAAGGTGCCGATGTTCCATGGCCAAAGGGTTCCTTCCCGGAGGTGTCCGGCTTATGGCAACGAGAGTGGTTTTACGTCACAGCTCCCCGAGGTACTAAGTGGGTAGCCGCCCCTGCCTTCCGTTCGGGCCCCCCGCCACAACTGACGTCATGGATCAACAAGGGGCTGGACTGAGGGCCAGTAAATGATGTGCCGATATCGAGATAGATGTCAGCCTGGTCACGGTAATGCAAGTCATGCTAGTTCGTCGAGTCCTGCCTTGCAAACGTCGACCTCTCCGTATGTGGGAGTTCAACCTGGAAGGACCGCGAGCTATTCAGCACTTCTTCGGCGTGACGCTCGAAGAGATGTACAGATTGTTCTACGAATCACAAATAAAGTGTCCGGACACCACCGAGGATGCGTGTCTGAGCTGCAATCGTCCAGATACCCAAGTAAGTAGTTTTTCGGCCGAACATGCTGTCTATTTATCACAACATCATTCTGAAAAGTCGCTCTTTGACTAGGACTGGGTAAAAAAGGCAAAGATGATCAGGTGTTCGGCCCCCCTTCCCGAAGGCTCAACAGATCCAATACTCGCCAGAATGCTTGAGGTCGTGCCTTATCAAGCGCCCTCAGGGGAAGATAAAGGGGGGAATAAAGAAGCCGAAAGCGGGCCTCACTCATTATTCATCCACACCGGGGGAATTAGTGCCTCCACGAAGGAGGATAACCGGTGAGAAGAATCTAAAATTCCCTCTCCTCAGGCAAGGAAGAGGACCGCCTCTGAAGACTTGGAAACAATGGTTTCCAAACGAAGGAAGGAATATTTGCCAGAGGGTCCTACCCTGGAGGGTATCCTTACCGCACAGTGCCCGCAAGGGGATGAGCCCCCCGCCCAGCTGTAAGTAGACAAGAGTACTTTATAGTAAACATACCCTACTTTATTTCCGAGGACAATAACCGAGACGTATGTCCTGTAGTTCGGATCGTAGCCCTTCTCGCCAGAGTTCGCCTTCGGGGGATCTTCTTTCGGAGATGATGGAGAGCGAAACTCCTCCCCATGCCTCCCCGCCTCATGAGGCGGGCGACCTTGATGTCTCGTCACGAAGGGTTTTATCGGATGTCGGGTTCCGGCAGACCCTTAAGGTTCGAACTCTGGGGTGCGCACGAAGATCTCTCCCCTACCGATCTACGTCCGATCGCCTCGTGAGATCTAAGCTGAAAATGATGAACATCACAAGGGACACAAGATTTATACTGGTTCGGGCCACTGTTGTGGTGTAATACCCTACTCCAGTGTGTGGTGTGGTGGATTGCCTCAGGGGCTGATGATGAACAGTACAAAGGACGAATAGCATCGCGAGAGGTGTTCTTGAGTTGGTGCGATGAACTGCTTGGGTGAGTTCGATCGCCTCTCTGTTTCTGGCTAGGGTTCTATCCGATCCCAGTCTACGGTGGTGGCTAGCTCTATTTATAGAGGCCCTGGTCCTCTTCCCAAATTTTGAGCGGGAAGGGCGCCAACAACGGACATTTTGAAGGGGAACGTCTAGTACAAGTTATCCTGACTAAAGTTGGTCTTCCGCTGCCAAAAGCACTGGCGATGATGTCGTCTTGGGCTCCACAGTGACCTCCATCCTGCCGCTCCGCTAGTCTTGGTCTCATTGCACTGAAATGGCAACCTTTGCCTGATGCCTCGGTACTCCACATCTGTGCTTGCCCCCTTTGCACCAAAGAGTAAATAAGGACACAACGCAGGCCGACGCCCTCCTGGCGCCCGCCTGGTCTCGATCGTCATGGCTTGCGTCACGAGCACCTCGCGAGGTACCCTGCCTTGATCTCTCCGCCTCCTCGCGAGCCTGCCTGGCGAGGCCGCTCCTGAGGAAGTCTTGTGTCGTCCGCCCCGCGAGGCTTGGCCCCTCGCGAGGGTCTTGAGTCTTGCGCTAATGAAGATGAGCCGTACAGGGCCACCACTTGAGCCACGCCGCAGGCCGCAGGTAGGCAAGTCTGGGGACCCCCGTTCCCAGAACGCCGACAGTAGCCCCCGGGCCCAAGGCACGCTCGGACTTGGCTTAGCGGAGAAGCAAAGGGGCAAGTGCGGAGCACCGTGGGCCCCATCAGCCTGCGGCCTTGGGCGCCACTTGGCGATTGATTGGACGTGGGCGCCTCTGCTTCCCCACGCTGCCTCGGCAACCGCTCGACTTGACAAGTCCCTGCATGCTGGAATGGGTCATGATTACCTATGATCGTGGAGGCCGACGGTTGGCCTCCTCCGGACTATAAGTACGGACGGGCGAGAGCCCCCGCAGTCCATCTCTTCCCGCTTCTCTCCTTCTTCTTCTTCTTCCTCGCCCTTGCTGCACCTTACGCCAATGGCGCCGGTCCGCCGGTTTTCTGCGGAGGAGAAGGGGAAGGCCCCCCGAGAGGGTCGCATGGCAGGAGACGTCGCAGCCCTGGTAGGAGCGGCCGCCGCCTGGGTTTCCGCTGCCCTTGTACGCCGGGGGCTCTTCCCGCGAGTTCGTGCTTCACGCCGCTATGCCTCCGCGCTCTTGGATTCGCCTTCCTCCCTCCTTCGCCTTTGAGATGCCGCCGAGTGGGTCTCTGGAGCTCTGGCTACAGCACGCTGACTGCAGCACCCTTGAGACCGGAGTGGAGGTTGCGGTCGTTGCATCGGGCAAGGTCTTCATGACCCGGGGCTGGGGCAAGATCACCCGGGTCTGCCGCACAGGGGGTTCCCTCGTAATTCATTTGGAATACGATGGCGCCTCCTTGATGTTCTTCAAGGTCTTCGACGCGGAAGGACGCCGGCTGGAGTGCTGCCCCAAGGAAAGCGGCCAGGGTACCGACATGGCGAGGGCTAGGCCGGCCAATCGCCTCCCCAGTAGCTCCTCAGGTAGCAGCGGAGGAACCGGAGAATCCAGCGACTCACCCAAGCTTCATGTGACTCCGGAGACGAGAGACGATAGCTACCAGCCCCCGAGCTCACGTCGCGCTTGGAGCAGGGCAGCTACATCAGGCCGTCGGCGCCACTGATCTAGATGGGGTTGGCGCCGGTGCCTGACGGCCCACCGTTGATGATGGCGTCTCCTCCAGAGACATGCGTAGTTAACGCTCCTTAGGATTGTCACCTTTTGTTCCCTGCGAGGAATCAGAGTAGCACCCCGCGGGGGTATGTAAGGCCTCTGCCATGCCTTTTGTGAATTATATATCCTTATTATGAATCAATGCGAGATGCGTGCTCTGTCCCGGCTTGGCCCCCCTTTCTTTCCTCGCGAGGGCTTGGTGCTCTACGCCGATGTGTCCCGGTCCCTGTGAAGGCTTCAGCCGCTGTCGGGTATGCTGTGTCGCGATACCGTGGTCAAGGCCAGGAGGTGAGCGGCCCATGGTCCAGTAAGAGCCCCTGAGTCGCGATGCTCAGGAGGTCCCCTTTAGCGCTCAAGCAGCCTCCGCTGGGCGAGAAAGGTAGGCAACGTCACCGTGACAGAGTTGCACTAGGCGAGGGTTTGGCGTTGAGTTGATTTTGCTTTTGCGTGACTTATCTTATAAGTTTGGAGTAGTTCTTCGACGAGGTGCCGGGCCTGCGTGCCGGCAGCTGGGGTGTCGCTGGGTCAGGCCCTCGTGAGCTTCTCCCCTCTTCCCTGCACTTTCCTTCGTGGTCTACGTCCTCAGGTCCCGGCCCTCGAGCGAGCTCAGCCACCGCTGGTATGACAGGTCGCGATGCCGTGGGTCAAGGCTAGGGGGTGAGGGCTGGAGAGCCAGTAAGAGCCCATGAGTCGTGATGCTCAGCGCCCCTTTAACGTGCGAAGCGGATCGTGACGGGAGAGAGGGAGAGGGGCCCACGACGCCCCATGCTATTCCTTACGCCGGATCCTCGCACACCAATCACGAGGGAAAAAGGTCTGCCGTTACGGTTGCCAGCCAGCCTTTGGTTGCTCCGAGGGAGTGATTGAGGCACTGAGGGCCTGGCGAGGTAGCGCTATGCGGGGCTGCCGCGGCCAGAGCTCGACCACTCAGATTTGTCGGTGTTGCAGGGACGGACCCATGCGCAAGCGCCGTGCCAGAGCGAGCGGCTCCAAAGGTAGGTGTCAATCGAGCAGGCGATTATCTCAAGCAGGTTAGTCACGAAGAAACAAAGCAACTTAGATAGATGCAGAGAAAGCAAACACCACTGGGTCAGCCCGAGCGGCTTGTGGATGATGCAGCCCGAGGGGCGCCTCCAACGAGGTAAGCAGAAGACATAAGCAAAACGGATACATGTCGCAGGGACAGACCCACGCGACCAGGGAATGATGCGGCCCTGGGGGCGCTCCCAGCTGAAACAAAACTTGAAAGAAGTCACCTGATACCATTGCAGAATGAGTGTCGAAGTCGCTGGCGGTGCAGGGGTGAAGAAGCTGATCCTCACGAGCCCTCGGGACTTCCAGCCTCGGGAGGCTCAGGAGGTCCGGGCGGCTCGCTGAGGTCCATCTCCATCTCCTCTAGGAACGCGCGATGCTTGGCCACATGAGCTTCCACGATGCTCCTCATCAGGCGCTGGTGGGCAGCAGCCATGTTCGGCAAGCCGAAGGGCATGCGCACCTAGCTGTGCAGTGGATCGGCGCAACGCCCCATGCGCGAGGGCTAGAAGCACTCCTGAGACGCGACTTGATTGAGCCCTGGGTAGTCGATGCAGACGCGCAGCCCGCCATCCTCGCCTGAATGGGGAGCTACGCTGGGCAGGCGGCGGTTGCCACGCATGACTCTCGATTCCTGCAACTCCTGAGCGACCTTGGTGATGAACTCCCGAGGGTTGGGTCCTCCTTTCCTTGCGCCTTCCTCAGGGAAGCGTGCTGCGAAGCACGCCTCCAAGTGGTGCCCAAGAGCCTCCCTCGTGATCTTGGCAAAGTCGGTGGCTCCCAAGGAGAGAGCCCCCGAGCCCTGCCCGAGGAGGGCGCCGGGCGCGCCTTCCAATGCGATGGAGGGTGGCGCCCCTTGGACGGGCGCATGTCCGGATGTGGCGCCTCCGGAGGTGCCTGCCTCCTGAGGCTTTGAGCCAGGTGACGTCTTCTTCTTGGGAGATACTCTGGGAGGTTTCCACTCTTGTTGTCCGTGTCCTCGATTGACGTGGCTCGGAAGGGGCACTCGAGAGAGCACACCACATCCTTCCCTTCACTGGGGACCGTGAGGACCCCGCCACTTCCTGGCATCTTGAGGACGCTGTAACCATGGTGAGTCACTGCCATGAACTTGGCCAGGGCCGGATACCCGAGGATGGCATTGTATGGCAGGCGAATGTGAGCGACGTCGAAGTCAATGAGCTCGGTGCAGTAGTTGTTGTGCTGTCCAAAGGTGACAGGAAGGCAGACCTGCCCTATTGAGACAGTGGAACCATCAGTGACTCCTGAGAAAAGCTTGGTTGGCTGAAGCTGATCATATGGCACTTGAAGATTGTTAAACGTCTCGACGGAGAGAATGTTGAGTCCTGCTCCGCCATCGATGAGGGTCCAGGTGACTTGCACATTGCCGATGACTGGGGAACAGAGCATTGGGAGGACACCAGTCGTCGCCGCGCACTTGAGCTGATCAGCTGAACTAAACGTGATGGTGCACGCAGACCACCTGAGAGGGCGCATGGCCTCAAGCTTGGGCAGGACTGCATTCACCTCGCGAGCAAACTGCTTGAAGAAGCGCTGTGAGGCTGGGGCCTGAGCGCCGCCCAAGATGCAAGCGATTGCACGTGGCTCCTGGAAGCCCCCAGCCCCCTCGACCTGATGATAGTCTTCATTCCTTCTTGGTGGTGGTGGCAAAGGAAGAAGGCCTGCGTTGCCTTGCGGGTGATCCTCACGAGGCTGATCTGTCCAAGCTCCCTCGCGAGGCTGGTCCTGCCAGCAATCCTCATGAGGCCGGTCACGCCACCCTTGGCGAGGGCCACAGTCGTCCCAGCGTCTTCCACCTCTTGCTCCGCCTCGGCCGTAGCCCCGATCGTTGCGCTCGGGACGTCGACCGACACGGCCTTATTGCACGGCCCTAAGCTCTTGACATTCGTTGGTGTTGTGGGTGTGAAGATCATGGTACACACAGTACCGGCTGCCCTTGGACGACTCCGTCTGGTCCCTGCCGCGCTTCGTGTCCGGCTCTGCTGCGAGCACAGTTGCTCCTTTGCACTTCACATCCTTGGCCTTGGCTTTCTTCTCCTCCAGGTCTGCCGCTGGGAGCTCGAGAAGGGAAAGGCGTCCCTCCTCAGCCCTTGCGCACTTGGTCGCCAGGTTGAACATCTCCAGTGACGTACACAGATCTTCATGGATTGCTAGCTCCTCGTTCATCTTGACGTCGCGGACGCCATCAGAGAACGCCGAAATGATGGCCTCCTCAGTCACCCTGGGAATATTGAGGCGAGCGTTGTTGAAGCGCTGGATGTACTTCTGCAAGGTCTCTCCAGGCTGCTGCTTGATGCGGCATAGGTCACCCATGGCCGGCGGACGGTCGCGAGTGACCTGGAAGTTGGCGATGAAGCAGGTGAGCATCTCTCCCAGGAAGAGATCATGTCAGGGGCCTGGTTCAGGAGCCAGGTGCGGGCGCCGTCCTTGAGTGCCATGGGAAACCAGTTCGCCATGACCTTTTCGTCCCAGTTGGCAGCTTTGATGCCAAGCTCGTAGAGCTGTAGGAACTCTGCGGGGTCGGTAGTGCCGTCGTAGCGAGGGGGCAGGTCAGGCTTGAACTTGCCTTGCCAGGCGACACTGCACAACTCGGTGGTGAAGGCGCGGCAGCCTGCGGTGGCCACTGGAGCTCTCTGCTGTTGCGGGGCATGCTCCTAGGGATTCCTGCGCGCTGCTGCCTGGAGCAATGCGGGGTCTTGACGTGGTGGCGCAGGGATGCGGTCGTGGCGCACCGGTGCCGGGAGCACGCATGCACCTTCTTGTGGATGAGGGATTTATTGGCAGCTCATTTCTTGTCGCGCGGGTGCCGGGCACGGTGGATCTCGTCCTAGGCCGCGCGCCTTGGAGCCAGGGCGCCTTCTTGGGGAGGAGGTGGCGGAGGCACCTCCTGATCCACGGCTCCTGCGCAGGATGGAGGGCGAGGCAGCGAGAGGGACGGCATAGGAGAGCCTTCATGGGCGCCGACGAAGCTCGGTGATGCGAGCGAGCCGCCTCGAGAGGTCGTTGACGAGAAGGTAGTGCAGGAGCTCTCGCGCCAGGGGCAGCGCGGCGTGCGTGTCCGTGGGGGTGCGACGGGCGTGGGACGACGAACCGGCTGGAGTCAGCGACGGGGTGGTGGTGCGGCCTTCCCGCCGCACAGATGGATGTAGAGACGAGGCCTGCTGCTCGTTCCACGTCGGGCCGGTGGCAGCGTTGGCGGCAGGCGACGGGGGCGCCCGCCGACGGACGCCGTCTGAGTTATTTTGGTCTTGTGCAACGGTTCCTTGGTGTTGTGCCGCATATCGACGCTGTGAAGAGGTCGGCGTGCATAGAGGGTGCGCGGATGGCTCTTGCCCGTGTCAGACATACTGGGCAGAGATGCAGGCCACCGCGATTGCAGCCCAGAATCCGACCATAGGCCAGGTTTCAGCCGAGCACTATTTTGAATAAGTCCTGGAAGGTGCTCGTTTAATAGAGGCTCAGTGCAAAAAGAGTGTCATGTTTGAGTGACATGTATTTAGATTGTAATAACAATGCTATTTGAATTATAAAGGCTGTGTTTATACTTTTGCCTGAAAGTATTATGATGCCTCCTTTGCGGCCGTTTATGTATATATGTATATAACCTGAAAGTTTGCAGTCGTCGGCTTCATCCCCCACGCATATAATGCGGGGGTGTTCGCAAAAGCGTGTGTTCACACTTGATCCAAAGTATGGGTCCATTAAGGAGGTGGTAGCGCGACGAACGAGGCAATCAGACTATATTGCTTTAACACTTTCACTTAACCATAGGAGTTTGACAGTGGGGATACTATATAGCCCCTTGTACTTCTGCGCTCATCCGAATATGGGGCGCATACGTACATGACCGGGAAAACCGGCTGTCGGTGTCAAAACCGGCGGATCCCGGGTAGGGGGTCCCGAACTGTGCGTCTAGGCGGATGGTAACATGAGACAAGGGATACGATGTTTTTACCCAGGTTCGGGCCCTCTCGATGGAGGTAATACCCTTACTCCCGCTTGATTAATATTGATGATATGGGTAGTACAAGAGTAGATCTACCACGAGATCAAGGAGGCTGAACCCTAGAAGCTAGCCTATGGTATGATTGTTGTTCGTCCCAAGGACTAAAACCCTCCAGTTTATATAGACACCGGATAGGTTAGGGTTACACAGAGTCGGTTACAATGGTAGGAGATCTACACATCCGTATCGCCAAGCTTGCCTTCCACGCCAAGGAAAGTCCCATCCGGACACGGGACGAAGTCTTCAATCTTGTATCTTCATAGTCTTGGAGTCCGTCTGTGATGATAGTTCGGCTATCCGGACACCCCCTAGTCCAGGACTCCTCAAGAGCTCTCGAACCAGGCTTCAATGACGCATTTAGTCCGCGCGTTGATTGTCTTCGCATTGCGAGGCGGGTTCCTCCTCCGAATACTTCATAGAAGATTTTGAACACAAGGATAGTGTCCGGCTCTGCAAAACAAGTTCCACATACCACCGTAGAGAGAATAACTTTTGCACAGATCTGCTGACGTATTCCGCGGCGTGACATCACACCACGGCAGGGCCTTTATATGAATCGTTTTTTACTGTTCCACCTCAGCGCGTTTAGCGAGGCGGTTTCCTTGGCACGTCTTATCAAAGCATAGATCGTGCCCCCTTATTCCGGGATTCCCATCAATACGGACGAGGGTACCCCAACCGCGTCTGCCAAAGACGCCTCCTCTATCAAAGGCGAAGTCCTAATCAACCACGGGAGGCCTCTTGGTATTCAACCTCTTTATAATGAGACCAAGGCCCTCTTCCTTTTACACCCTCCGTCGAAGTTCGCCTCGCCGAGTTCTAACACCCAAAGCTTCAGATTTAGGCGCCGGACCTTCGATGATGTCCGCCCGACCTGCACGGGCCGATGGATGTCTTCCTCCGTCACGTAAGAAGATGTGCTAAAGCTGCGAGACGCCAGGTATCTAACCGGCGAGATCTCGCATAGGCTGGCTGCTCCAGGGCAGGTCATTCCCACTCCCGAGCCCGGCGAGAACGTGGTGTTCGTGTCTCACTTCCTTCGGGGTTTAGGCTTCCCGACTGATCCCTTTGTGCGGGGGCTCATGTTTTCTTATGGGCTGGATTTCCATGACTTGAATCCGAAGTCCATCCTCCATATCTCGTCATTCATTGTCGTATGTGAGGCCTTCCTCCATATTACCCCTCACTTTGGATTGTGGCTCAAGACCTTCAAGGTGGAGCCAAGATGATCGGGGGGCACAAGGAAAAGCGGAGGGGCGGTCATAAGAAAATGTGCTGATGCTCCATGGCCCGAGGGCTCTTTTCAAGAGGAGCTTGGTTTGTGGCAACGGGAGTGGTTTTATATCACCGCTCCTAGGGGGCACCAAATGGGTGGCGCTCCCCGCCTTCCGCTTAGGTCCACCACAGCGGCCGCGCCATGGGTCAACAAGGCTCGATTGGGGCCGTCCAAGGACGTTCCTTTGCTGCAGGGCCGTATTCGAGACCTCCAAGAAAGAGAGCTCAATCTGGTTGCAGTGGTGCAGGTTATGTTGATCCGGCGCCTTCTGCCCTGCAAACGTCGCCCCCTCCGCCTGTGGGAACTTAATCCGGAGGGACCACGAGCTCTCCAAAATTTTATGTGCACGACTCCCGTGGAGATGTATAAACTGTTCTTCGGATCACAAGAGAAGTGTCCGGACCTGACTGAAGACGTAGGACTAAGCTGCAATCGCCCAGATACTCAAGTAAGTAGTCATGTAACCGGACAGGCAGTTCATTCATTTATCATATGTATGCCCTTTAAAGGAGCCGTTTCTTGAACAGGAGTGGATAGCCAAGGCAAAGTTAATAAGGTGTCCGGCTCCCCTCCCAGAAACCGTGCCGGATCCCATGCTGACCAAGATGTTGAAGGCCGCGCCTTTTAAAGAAGGCGAAGGGGGGAGGAGGGAAGCAACTACCTCCACGAAGGAGGCTTCTGAGGAAGGAGGGATCAAAAGTCGCACCCTCCAAGGAGAAAAGAGGACCGCTTCGGAAGATCCGGAGGTCAAGGCCTCAAAGAGAGGAAAGAAATCTTCGTCAGAGAGTCCGGCGCTGGGAAGTAACCCAGCCGCACTATTTCCCCAAGGGGATCAGCCCTCCAGCGAGCCGTAATTAAAAAGAAGGGGTCTTGTAAATAAGGAACATCCCTGTATTTATTTCTAAAGATAACTGAAATTGTACCTTGTAGTTCGGACCTCAGCCCTTCTCAGCAGAGCTTGTCTTCGGGGGCTCTTCTTCCGGAGATGATGGAGAGCGAAACGCCTCCACCTGTCGCACCCTCATGCGAGGCGGACGACCCTGAGGTGTCATCGCGGAGGGTTTCCCCAAGTCCGGGCGGGGCCGGAAGGTCCGGCGCCAATCGGGCGTAAGGCGGTCGGAGGAGTCAAGGATCTGCTCGGGCGAAGCGGTTATTCGTAAGATCACCGTTTCTAATGGGTACGGTGATTGAAAGAATTGCATCCGCGGAGAGCGGATTGCATGAAGCCGCCGAAGCTTATCGACGGGGTTCGAGGTACGCAAAAGTGATGTACCTTCCGATAGTTATGCATATAGAATGCGCCTGTATAGATAGTAGCCCTCGAGACTCGGTATGTTGTCAAAATTGACAGCTTGAGGATCAAAATCTCGCTTATAACATATCTCCGCTCCTAAACAGGGCGGGCGTCCGTGGCCAGCCGATCGATGAATATGCCGAACTAAAGCGGCAACTTGACGAGGCGGATGCAGACATCGCGCTGGTCAATAAACGGTTTGACGAGTCACAAGGTATGCGACTTCTACGTGGACACCTGGTAAGGGAGCTTGATGCCCATGCCTTACTACTTGTATGCTTAATGCAGATGATGCCGCTGCTGTGGAGGAGCTGCGGGCGGAACTCGCCCGAGCGAAAGAGCAAGCCAGAAATAGTAATGCGGCCGCTTTAATGGCGGCCGAAGAGGTAGAAGCCGAACGGGCTGCTCACTGCCGAAGCAAAGAGGAAATGGCCGATATGGCCAGAAAGTTGAAGAATACTACCGATCGCTGTGAGGTTCTTGGAAAAGAATGTCAAGCGGAGCAAGAGGGCTCGAAAAGGCCGCCGCGAATCCAAGGATGCCCGCTCGCTTTGAGAGCTGCCAAGGAGGAGCTGAGTCAGCCGGGCTATTATGGCTGGAAAACTGTTTCTTCGCGGAGGAAATATACGGATCCAAGTATGCTCGCTTGGACAAGTTGTGGAGTTCGGAGGATGCTTATCTAGACTTAGCGGCGAAGCGCCATGGACGCGATTGAGCACTTCCGAGGCTAGAAGGGGCACAGAAGGGAAGAGCTATATTGGTCGCAATTCCATAGCCCGAAGCGTCCTCTTCCGTTGACCGATCGGTTGGCCGAATGGGCCGAGCTGAATTGATTATCCGGACTTGCCATGAAGCATGTCATGACTCATTTGTGGCCGGGCGGACCCCAGCCGAAGAGTTATTTTGGTTTAGTGCAGCAGTTCCTTGGTGCGGTGTCAGACGACGCAATGAAGCGATCGGCGTGTATTGAGGGAGCGCGGATGGCTCGCCCGTGTCAAGACATACCGGGCGGAGATGAAGGCCACCGACGTTGCATCCCAAGATTCGGACAAGTGTAGTACCGCCGAGCACTATTTTGAGGAAGTTCCTGCAGGCGCCAGATAATAGAGACGCAGTGCTCAAGGATATTATGTTTAAATTACATGCATGATTTGTGAAAACAATGTTTCAATACAATATAAGAGCTTTTTATACTTGTGCGTTCAAGTAGTAAACTACTCCTCAGGCGGCCGCTTATGTATACGTATATATAACCCGAAAGATGGCAGTCCTTGGTTTCAGCCCCCACGCACATAGTGCGGGGTGTTTGCAGAGAAGGCGCTTTTTCACACTTAATCCAACGCCTTGGTCCTGTTAAGGAGGTGGTAGCGTAGCAAACTAGGCAACCGGACTATGATGCTTTATCACTTTCACTTAGCCATAGGAGTTCGAGGGTGGGGCTACTATATAGCCCCTGGGGGCACCGCACTCTCCCGAATTCGGGGTGCGTATGTGCCTGACCGAAAACCGGTCCTTCATTAATGCGGAGGAATTCTAAACATTCCGGTGAGTCATCGAGTGGTTGACCAGTCTCTCGCTATATCATGACAGTCAGTTTTGACTTTCTCTCTTGAGGTGCTCGCTTACCAACCGGGCACAATCGCAGTAGTTCTCCTGGTGCCACGTTAGCCGATAAAACGGAACGTAAGGCAACAAAACACAGGAGCCGGGCAAACCCAACATTTGACCAAAGACATGATTCGGAGTTGATGCATATAAGGCCTAACTCGAGACGGCGAACACTCCCTAAGGTATTCGGTCTTTATAAAAATGGGCAGAATAATGCCCTGAGCCCCTGGTGTCCAGGTACGCGCAAAAATTCTGGTGGCGCCAATGCCAAAACGCCAGCCTCCTCCTCGGTTATAGTAAGAAACCGGGGGATGTATATCAACAAGAGACAGTAAAAAAGGTTTACGCAGGGTCTTAATCTGAAAAGAATCCTTACAACGGGTCCCTACTACACGCCTGCGCTGTGGTTCCGCGCAGCCGTATCCTCGACGGGTGTAGCACGTTGTTCATCCCGGACCGCGTCGTTGTTGATGATCGAAGGAGCCATCGGGCCTATCGGTGACGCATACGCAGGAACTCTCAATGAAAGCACCAATGTCGGTGTCAAAACCGGCGGATCTCGGTAGGGGGTCCCGAATCAGGCGCCTAGGCGGATGGTAACAGGAGACAAGGGACACGATGTTTTTACCCAGGTTCGGGCCCTCTCGATGGAGGTAATACCCTACTCCCGCTTGATTAATATTGATGATATGGGTAGTACAAGAGTAGATCTACCACGAGATCAAGGAGGCTAAACCCTAGAAGCTAGCCTATGGTATGATTGTTGTTCGTCCCATGGACTAAAACCCTCCGGTTTATATAGACACCAGATAGGTTAGGGTTACATGTAGTCGGTTACAATGGTAGGAGATCTACATATCCGTATCGCCAAGCTTGCCTTCCACGCCAAGGAAAGTCCCATCCGGACACGGGACGAAGTCTTCAATCTTGTATCTTCATAGTCTTGGAGTCCGGCCGTGATGATAGTTCGGCTATACGGACACCCCCTAGTCCAAGACTCCCTCACCGGCCCATCGTTAATGCGGAGGAATCCCGAAGATTCCGCTAAGTCATCGAGTGGTTGACTAGTCTCGCGCTTTATCATGATAGTCAGTTTTCAGATTTCTCTACTGAGGTGCTCATCCGGATGAACCAGGGCACAATCGCAGTAGTTCTCCTAGTGCCACCTTAGCCGATAGAGCGGAACGTAAGGTAGCAAAATGCGGGAGCCGAAAAAACCAAACATTTGACTCAAGACATGATTCGGAGCTGATGCATATAAGGCCAAACTCGCGACGTCGATCACTGCCTAAGGTATTCGGTCTTTACAACATATACCGGGCTGGGTAACGCCCTTGATAATGAACCCCTAGTGTCCAGGTACGTGCATTATTCTGACGTGGCGAAATGCCAATAACGTCAGCATCCCTCTCGGTTATATTGAGTATCCGGAGGATGTGAAGCAACTAGAGACAGTAAAAAAGGTTTACACAGGGTCTTAATCTAAAAAGAAACCTTTGAGCGGGGCCCTGCTGCACGTCTGCGCTTGTGTCTCCGTTGTGCCGTATCCTGGAAGGGTGTAGCACGATTATCATCTGTAAAAGAGAAGAAATTAGGTGAAAGTTGTCGTGTAGAAAATTGGTTATTCTCAATAAACCATTAAAATTTAAGATGAGTAAGGTCGAGCCGAACTGTAGTCCTTTTTACATGCGGGAAGCCCCTGGTACCGCCTATAGGGGTATATCCTTCAAACCAATCTCAGGTTTATCTAAGCTTTTACAGCTAGTGATGCGCCAGACTCGTCTAGCCGTGTCCGCGGTCTTGACCACCGATCCATTATTATGGTTGGAGAGGACGTTTAGTGTTCGGCTGCTAAAGCCGCCACACCTTCTTCCACGCGTAAGGAATGCTCAACATTTCCGCTAACTATGATGATGCCACGTGGACCGGGCATCTTAAGCTTAAGAGAGGCGTAATGCGGGACTGCATTAAAACGAGCGAAAGATGTTCTTCCGAGTAGTGCTTGATAGCCGCTTCGGATTGGAGCCATGTCGAAGGTTAACTTTTCACTTCGGAAGTTGTCGGGAGAACCGAATACAACCTCTAGTACTAGAGAGCCTGCATGCCGGGCCTCTGGGCCTGGTATTACTCCTTTAAAGGTAGTATTGCTTTGGCTGATTCTTATCGGGTCTATCCCCATTTTGCGGACTGTGTCCTGATATATCAGATTAAGACTACTGCCGCCGTCCATGAGGACTTGGGTGAGATGGTATCCATCGTTAATTGGGTCTAGCACCATGGCAGCCAGTCCTCCGTGCCGGATACTCGTCAGGTGATCCCTGCGATCAAAAGTAATCGGGCAGGCCGACCAAGGGTTGAACTTAGGGGTGACGGGCTCTACGGCGCATATGTCTTGGAGTGCATGTTTGCTCCATCGTTTTGGTACGTGAATCATGTTCACTGTTTTGACCTCTGGTGGGAATCCTTTCTGTCCCCCAGTGCTTGGCTGGCGAGGCTCATCCTCGTCTTCACTTGGTGTCTCCCTCCCCTTGTGTTCGGCATTTAACTTGCCGGCCTGCTTGAAGACCCAGCATTCTATGTGAATGTGATTCGCTGGTTTGTCGGAGGGGCCATGAATCTGACATAGTTTGTCTAGAATCTTGTTTAGGCTGGACGGTCCATCTATGTTGCCTTTGAAAGGCTTTTTCCGCTGACCGGGTCGAGAGCCCCTAAATCCGGCATTTACCGTCGTGTTGTCTAGGCTGTCTTCGTTATTTCGACGCTTGCTTTTAATGCGTCGTGGTTTTCCATTGCCATCCCTGACTTCAGATGTGCCTGGGTCGCTGGTGCTACTACGGGCCAGCCAGCTATCTTCGCCCGCGCAAAAGCGGGTCATGAGGCTTGTTAGGGCTGCCATTGTCCTTGGCTTTTCTTGGCCAAGGTGTCTGGCGAGACATTCGTCTCGGACGCTGTGTTTGAAAGCTGCTAAGGCTGGGGCATCCGGGCAATCGACGATTTGATTCTTCTTAGTGATAAATCTGTTCCAAAGCTTTCGGGCTGACTCTCCCGGCTGTTGAATTATATGACTTAAATCGTCTGCATCTGGAGGTCGGACATAGGTCCCTTGAAAGTTGGCCCCAAAAGCATCCTCAAGCTCCACCCAACTTCCAATTGAATTTTCGGGGAGGCTCTTCAGCCAGTGCCTAGCTGGTCCTTTCAACTTGAGGGGAAAATATTTGATGGCGTGGAGGTCGTCTCCGCGAGCCATATGGATGTGAAGGACAAAGTCCTCAATCCAGACCCCAGGGTCTGTTGTTCCGTCGTACGCCTCTATGTTCACGTGTTTGAATCCCTCTGGGAATTCATGATCCAGTACCTCATCGGTGAAGCATAGGGGGTGTGCGGCACCCCTGTATTAGGATATATCGTGGCGTTCAGACGGTTGTAGTGTTCGGTTTTGATTCTGCGCTGGAGCGCGCTTCCTAGATCCATAGATGGATCTGGTCATGCCGCTTTTTGATGCAAGTCCTCACGTGAATCGTGTGATTACTTATGTGCGGCCTCGTTAGCCACTCTATCGCGGCCACGAGGTGGTCGATCCGACCGGTCGGCCGTTTTATTCTTCGGCTGTGTAGGCTCTAATGCCTTGTCATCGAATTCAGGCAGTAGCTTGCGCTTTGGGTAACTCTTTGTGTGGCGACTGCTACCGTACTTTTCAGTAGTGTCCAGCACTTTGTTCCATCTACTCATGAGTGTATTTTGCACGGACTTAAGCCTTTGTTTCTGCTTCTTGAGACTCCTCGCAGTGGCAATAAGCCTTCTGTGGAGGCTCTCTTGTTCCAAGTTCCTTTCTGGGATGATATGTATATCGTCATCCGGACTATTCTCCTCCCCTCGGCGTCGCCATGATCGGACAGTGGCTCCGTACTATGTTCGCCATCCGCTGGCTCATCCTGCTCTATTGCATTGGAGTCGACCGTTGTCTCATTCTTTCTTGCACTATTACCTCCGTTCTTGCAGAGGCGAGATTTGGAGCGGCATCTGCGTCGTCGCTTTGGTTGCTTCTCGAGGGGGTTATCCTTCGCTGCATCCTCCCGTTCCTCATCATTGTCTTCTTTGGGTGTATCCACCATGTATATATCATGTGATGAAGTGGCTGTCCAGCGCTCTATGGGTGATGGCTCCTGTTCGTCTCCTGCATCGTCGTCCATACCGTTGATGTCTTCGGAGCCGAAATCGAGCATGTCGGCTAAATCGTCAACAATGGCTACTAAGTGGTTGGTGGGTGGGGAGAGAATTTCTTCGTCGTCCGCATCCTATTCTAGTCGGACATAGTTCGGCCAAGGGTCTCCTGACAGAGAGAGAGAGAGAGAGAGACACCTCAACGAGTTTAGCACGTCACCAAAGGGCGAGTGCTGGAAGATATCCACGGAGGTAAACTCCATGATTGGTTCCCAATCGGGTTTGATAGGCACGGATGCAGGCGGCTCGGAGCCCATGGCCGGGGACGAATCCAACGGTTCGGCAACGCGGGTCTCGTAGGAGGTGAAGTCAGTATTCGGCTCTATCAGCACTAAGTGTGCAGCGTCCGTGGCAGGGTCCATCCACCCGTCCTCAGAAGGCGCAATTTTGTTCCGGATTAAGGGCCGAAGTGGTTGGAGGTGTGATCTCCCGAACACTGTCCGAATTGTCCGACGGCAGAGTTAAGTCATGATCGTCGTGATTGTGCGTCGCACCTAACATGGGCTCGAATCCGTCGAAGATCAAGTCTCCGCGAATGTCGGGTATAGTTCAAGTTTCCAAACTCAACCTGAATGCCAGGGGCGTAGCTCTCGATATACTCCAGATGGCCAAGCGATTTGGCCCGCAGTACGAAGCCGCCGAATACGAAGATCTGTCCGGGGAGGAAAACCTCACCTTGGATCACATCGTCGCCGATGATCGAAGAAACCATCAAGCCTTACGGTGACGGCACAGTGGAACTCTCAATGAAAGCACCAATGTCTGTGTCAAAACCGGCGGATCTCAGGTAGGGGGTCCTGAACTGTGCGTCTAAGGCGGATGGTAACAGGAGGCGGGGGATACGATGTTTACCCAGGTTCGGGCCCTCTCGATGGAGGTAATACCCTACTTCCTGCTTGATTGATCTCGATGATATGAGTATTACAAGAGTTGATCTACCACGAGATCGTAGAGGCTAAACCCTAGAAGCTAGCCTATGGTATTATTGTTGTTGTCCTAAGGACTAAGCCCTCCGGTTTATAGACACCATAGGGGGCTAGAGTTACACAGAGTCGGTTACAAGGGAGGAGATCTACATATCCGTATTGCCAAGTTTGCCTTCCACGCCAAGGTGAGTCCCATCCGGACACGGGACGAAGTCTTCAATCTTGTATCTTCATAGTCCAACAGTCCGGCTAAAGTATATAGTCCGGCTGTCCGAGGACCCCCTAATCAAGGACTCCCTCAGAGTCCCGTTTTGCAGTATGCCACACCCCTCCTGATGAACAGGACCCCTATTTCGACCGTGGCGCTCCAACACAAGTCCGTTTCCTCCGTTTTGCGGTATGCCACACCCCTCCCGATCAATAGGACTCCGTTTCGACCGTAGGAAGTACAAGAGAAGTTTGTTTCCTCTATTTTGCGGTACACCAGACCCCTCCCGATGAACATGATCCAATTTCAACCGTGGCCAGTCGAACACAAGGTGGTTTCCTCCGTTCTGCGGTATGCTAGGCCTTGTTTTGATCGGTTGTTCCGTCCAAGCCAGTTGGCTCCCGATGAACATGACAAAGACGCAGTTTCTCCGTTCCGACCTAGCCATGTACACCAGCCCTGGCTGTACGTATGCGCGCGTAGGCGTTCGAGACCCCGCTCGTATGTACATATGTGGCCGTATTTACTTTCTTGCACCCTGGGCACTCTTCCTACTTGTACACGATATTAACGAGACCATGCTACGTGCACGCCTCTACTACGACACGTGCCCTTACTTACACGACCACGGTTCATCGCTGCAGCCTACAGACAAACCGATCGACCAGTATGTACATACACGTTCGTGACAAGAATGACAACGCTACGCATGCTTTTACCAGGTGGGTCCCGACTGTCGGGAACTTCCTTGTGTGCGAAGATGTAGCTGGTGGGTCCCAGCAGTCAAGGGCCGAATCATTTTTCTTTGCCTGTAATATGGACGCACTTCCTTGCGTGCGAAGATGTAGCTAGTGTGTCCCAATAGTCAGGGGAAACATTTTTTTGCGAAATACGGTGGCCCTTCTGGTGGGTCCCTGATGTCAGGTGGAGGAATCATTATTTTGTGCGTAATAAGGAGGCACTTCCTTGCTGCGGCCGTGGACCCAGCTGTCAGCCACTCCACATACATTACTCTTCCGATGGAAGTCGTTCATTCACCACATTGACCACGCCGCGCTAAGAGCACCAACACGGTGGACGACGGCGAGGCCTAGGAAGGGGACGACGCGAAGCCGGGGAAGACGCAACAGTGGATGCCCATGCGAAGAGCAGTATGAGGGTTCACTGGTTCGACTGTGGTGTGAGGCTGCCGTCGGTGCATAATTACAAGGGGTGTGGGTGAGTAGAGGGATGGCCTGGCCAGTGGTGGGAGAGTAGGGGGCAGTGAGGCCTCTGCGGCAGCACAGCAAGCCACGAGAGACAGGAGCAGGCGGCACGACCGGCGCTGCTTTGGGCAGCTGGAGCAAGAAGACTGGAGGTTGAAGAATCACTACGGTCGTTGGATGGACATCATACAGTCACTGGAGCTAGAGTCGTTCATATTGACTAAGTTGACAAAGCCCTCCGTCCGCGTCATCTTAGTGGGCCCACAAGTCAGCCTTCCATATGGAGGGTCCCAGCTAGCAGGGGGAGTATTCAAATTTTGTGCGTAATAAGGAAGCACTTCCTTGCGTGCGAAGATATAGCTGGTGAGTCCGAGCTGTCAGTGGTGGGAACATTTTTTTCATGAAATACAGAGGCCCTTCCGGTGGGTCCCAGATGTCAGGTGGAGGAATCATTATTTTGCGCGTAATAAGGAGGCATTTTCTTGTGTGCGGCCGTGGACCCAGCTGTTAGCCTCTCCACGTACAGTCCATTTTTGATGGATGTCGTTCGTTGAGCACGTTGACCACGCCGCGCCGAGAGCACCAGGGCGGTGGATAATGGCAAGGCCTAGAAAGGGAATGACACGGAGCCGGGGAAGACACGAAAGTGGCTGCCCACACGGTGGGGAGTACGAGGGTTAACTGGTTCGGCTGTCGTCGCCAGAAAATAACAGGAGGTGTGGGTGAGTAGAGGGATAGCCAGGCCAGGGATGCGAGTATGGTGGGGCCGTGAGGCCTCCCCGGTAGCACAGTCGCCCATGAGAGGCTGGAGCAGCCGGTTCCGCTGGCGCTAGTTTGGGCGGCTGGAGCAGGAAGATCGAAGACTGAAGAAGCACGATCGCCGCTAGATTGACATCTAACGGTCTGACACCGGTAGAGTCGATTGTTGACTAAGTTTCTTTTTTTGAGAAACCTTGTGTACGCATGAACTTAGTAGGTCCACAAGTCAGCCTCCAAATCTGTGGCACACAACATAGAGCCCATTTGCTATTTTTTAATAATTTGCAGCCCATTTGGTAATTCTTAAGTAATTTATTACAGCCCATTTTCTGCCCAGGACCACGGTCAAAAAGTTCAACCTTATTTTGCATATTTCGGTGGAGTCTGAACTATTGTAATCCCGAAATGATAATATTTTTAAGAACTTATTGATTCACGAAAAAACCGTTTTTTTTTGTAAGCAAACACGACGTGGGACAATTGAGTTGGTTTAAGGGAAAACCAGTGGTAAAAAAATCAGCGCTGGGAGGGAAAACAACAACAAAAATAAGGATGTAAATATGAAAAGGGGACTTTATGTATTTTCAATATAATGATACTTGTATATGAAGTAGTAAAAATATAGGTAGAGATTAGAAAACGGAAGTAGGACATGGCGTTTCAACAGGAAAATAGAATTGGGCTGTGTGTTTGATTCAGTAAAAGACTGCCTGCGGATGTTGTAAGACAAAATATAACTAACGCTGGCGGGCCAGAGGCTAGTAGATTCCTGCTGGATCTTTGTGCCCCGTTGTCATCATGGGTTGGTCCTGTTAAAAACAAAACCAAGCATGGCCAGTCTACAGCCCAGTTGAAACTTCCTCGACCTGAAAAAACAATATACCTGCTCAATAAACGAGAGAATTCTGCAAGTACTGTCGGATTTTGGGTTCCGGCAGACCCTTAAGGTTCGAACACTGGGGTGTGCGCGGAGATCCAACCTTCCACCGTCTCGCACCTCGCCGAATCGCTGGGGCCTAAACTACTAAACAGAACAGCACAAGAGACACGGGATTTATACTGGTTCGGGCCACCATTGTGGTGTAATACCCTACTCCGGTGTGTGGTGTGGTGGATTGCCTCTTGGGCTGATGAGGAACTATACAAGGAAGAACAGCCTCGCGAGGGTCTGTTCTTGGTGGGTGTGATGAACTGCTAGGTGGTGTTCAGTCGCTCTAGCTACTGGTTCCTTGATGAGGATTCCGGTCTCCTCCCTTCTCTCCCTCTTTTAGATGCCTCTAGCTCTGGGTGTGGCTACTCCTATTTATAGGCGAAGGCCCTGGGCCTCTTCCCAAATATTGAGCGGGAAGGGCGCCAACAATTGGCCATTTTGAAGGGGAACAACGGGTACACTTATCCTGACTAAAGGATGTCCTCGCCTGCCAAAGGCTCTGGTGATGTCGCCTGCTTGGGCTCCACAATGACTCCCTTCCAGCCGTTGGGCTGGTCTTGGTCTTGTTGCACCGAAACGGATGCCTTTGCTTGATGCTCTCGCTTCGCGCTTGCTCCCTTTGCACCAAAGAGGAAAGGAGGACGATGCAGTCGGCGCCTCGATCGGGCGCCATTAGTCGTCATGGCTATGCGTCATGGGCACCTCGCGAGGTACCCTGCCTTTGAACTCTCCGCCTCCTCATGAGCTGCCCGACGAGGCCGTGCCTGAGGAAGCTCCTTGTCGTCCGCCCCGCGAGGCTTGGCCCCTCGCGAGGGTCTTGAGCTTGCGTTGATGAAGATGGGCCACGCTGGGCCTCCTTCGAGCCACGCCGCAGGTCGCAGGCAGGCAAGTCTGGGGACCCCCGTTCCCAGAATGCTGACAGTAGCCACCGGGCCCACGGCACGCCCGAACTTGGCCGAGCAGAGAGGCGAAAGGGCAAGTGCGAAGCGTCGCGGGCCCTAACAGCCTGCGGCCTTGGGCGCCGCGTGGCTGTTGATTGGACGATGGCGCCTTTGCTTCCCCACGATGCCTCGGTAACCACCCGGATTCGACAAGTCCTCGCATGCAGAGTCGGTCATGATTACCGTGATCGTGGAGGTCGACGGTTTGCCTTCGCCGGCTATAAGTACGGAACGGCGTCGCCCTTCCGCCTATCCTTCGCTTCTCCTCCTCCTCCTCATTTAAATCGTTGCCATGGCTCCGATCCGCGGTTCTCCACGGAAGAGAAGGGAAAGGCTCCTCAAGAGGATCCCGACCTGCTCCCCAAGAAGCGGCTTGCCCTCCGTGTCGTGGCAAGAGCGCCGCCGGAGGCGCCTGCGTTCTGGTGCGAGCGGCCACCACCAGGGTTCCCTCTTCACTTGTACGCGCGCATTGGCGGCTCCGAAGGAGGCGACGCCGGGCGCCACGAGCGGTGCCGCTGACGGCGCCGGCGGGTCACGAAGGTGTGCCTCTTCCCCCCTGGAGTCCAGGCCGAGGGCTCCTGCCGGGAGTTCGTGCTTCTTGTTGCCACGCCCCCTAAATCTTGGATTCGTCTTCCTTCTTTCTTCGCCACCGTCGTCCGGCAGGGGGAACCCCTGGGACTCTGGCTGCAGCACGCCGGCTGCGGCACCCTCGCGATGACCGTGTAGGTCACGGTAGTTGCCCCAAAGTAGGTCTTCATGACTCGAGGCTGGGCGAGGTCGCCTGGTCTGCAGGACGAGGGCGCCTCACGATCCACCTGGAGTACGATGGTGCTTCGGTGGTGTCCTTCAAGGTCTTCGACGCGGAGGGTCGTCGGCTGGAGTGCTGCCCCGGGAGAGGTGGTCGGGATCCCACTGCGGTGAGACAGAGGCTGGCCGACCACTCCCTCGGCAGCTCCTCAGGCGACGGGAGCGCCGGAGGATCCAGCGACTCCGCCGAGCTCCTCGCGACTCCGGAGACGAGCGACGACAGCTACGAGCCCCCGAGCTCGCTCTCGGAGCAGGGCGGGCTCGTCAGGCCGTCACCACCCCTGATCTGGATGGGGTTGGCGCCGGTGCCGGACGGCCCACTGTTGATGATGGCATCTGCCGTGATGCCCCCTGTAGTTAGGATTCCTCAGGATTCGCGTCTTTTGTTCCTGCGAGGAGCTAAGAATGTACCCCGCGGGGGCTTGTAAGATGTGTGTAGCCGTTCGCTCACAATATAACCCTTTTTATGAGGCAGGCGAGATGCTCATTCCGTTCTAGCTCAGTTTCCTCCTTTCAGCCCTCACGAGGGCCTTCGATGCTCTGCCGACAGGTGTCCAGTCCCAAGGCGGCTTCAGCCGCTGGTATGCTGTGTCGCGATGCCGTGGTCAAGGCCAGGAGGTGAGCGGCCCGAGGTCCGTAAGAACTCCCCGAGTCGCGATGCTCGGGGTCCCCTTGGCGCCAAGCAGCCATCATTCGGTGAGAAAGGAGAGCGATGTTGCTAACACGGGGTTGCATTGAGTGTGGGGATGGTGTTGCGATAACTAGTGTGTCCAGGGGGTGACTTATCTCGAGGGTCAGGACAATGCTTCCTGGTGCGGCGCTAGGCCCGTGCCTAGGCCGGCGAGAGACTGCGTGGCGAGGTCGTTTCATGCTCCTTGGGGGGACCCTGCAGGTTCACCAGAAAAGGAACAAGAGCTCGCCGTGGCGATCGTTTGTTCTGCCATTAGTTGCTTGGGAGAGGCGCGAGTGGCCTCGCGAGGTGTGTTGGGGCACCCGTGAGCCAGCAGGGCTCACGGGCCCTACCTCAAGGCGGGTTGCGCCTGCCTGGGCCTTATCTTCGAGTGTGTTCACCGCAAATTTGGCCAGATGCCGATGTTTCACGTCTTCGGATCCCGCTCTCGGGCTGGTCTCGGCCGTCGCCGGGTAAGCCGTGTCGCGATGCCATGGACAAGACCAGAGGGTGAGGGCTGGAGATCCGGTAGGAGCCCTGAGTCGCGATGCTCAGGCACCACCCTTTAACGAGCAAGCTGGGTTAGATGACGAAACACTACGTCCTCGGGTCCCGGCTCTCGGGCTGGTCTCAGCCGTCGCTGGCAAGCCAGGTCACGATGCCATGGACAAGACCAGAGGGTGAGGGCCGGAGAGCGGTAGGATCCTCGAGTCGCGATACTCGTGCACCCCCTTTAACGCAGCAAGTCGGGTTGGATGACGAAACTCTATGTCCTCGGGTCCCGGCTCTCGGGCTGGTCTCAGCCGTCGCTGGCAAGCCTCGTCGCGATGCCATGGACAAGACCAGAGGGTGAGGGCCAGAGAGCCGGTAGGAGCCACGAGTCGCGATGCTCGTGCACCCCCTTTAACGTGCAAGATTCCGTCACCCAGAAAAGGCACCAAATAACAAGCATGATGGAGTGAGAGCATAACCCTAAGGAAAACGTAAGAAGGATACATGTCATTTGGGACAGGCCCGAGCGGCTTGGGGATGATGCAGCCAGGCGCCCCCAACAGGATAGGCTAATGACATGAAATAAAAGGGATACATGCCGGAGGGACGGACCCACGCGGCCTGGGAATAATGCGGCCCTGATGGCGCTCCCAGCCGGGAATAAAACTTAAAGATGTCACCTGGTGATGTTGAGGATGAAGGGGTGTTGGTGTAGCAGAGTCGATGGGTTGCGGGAGCCGATCCTCACGAGCCCCCAGGCCCGTGGGCCTCGGGAGGCTCTGGAGGCACTGGCGGCTCCTCGGGGGCCATCACCATCTCTGCAAGGGCTGTGGCGTGCCTGACCTCTCGAGCCTCCAGGATGGCCCTCATGAGATACTGGTGCGTAGTAGCCGCATTTGGCAGGCCGTGAGGCATGCACACGTAGCTATGGGGCGGGCCCTCGTAGAGTCCCACTCGCGAGGGCCAGAGACGCTCTTGAGATGCGGCTCGGTTGAGCCCTGGTATGTCGATGCAGACGCGCAGCCCACCATCCCCGCCTGGATGGGGGGCCACAGCGGGTAGGCGGCGGCTTCCCCTCATGACCGTTGACTCCTGTAGCTCCTGAATGGCCTTGCTGACGAACTCCTGAGGGTTCGGCCCTCCTTGCCTTGCTCCTGCTTGCGGGAAACGTGGTTCGAAGCACGCCTCCACGTGGTGCCCAAGCGCCTCCCTCGTGACCTTGGCGAGGTCAGCGGCAGTGGAGGGAGGCCTGCGTTCCCCTGCGGGCGATCCTCGCGAGGCTGATCCCTCCAGCCTCCCTCGCGAGGCGGGTCTTGCCAACGGTCCTCGCGAGGTTGGTCGCGCCACCCCTGGTGCGGGCCGCGGTCTTCCCAACTTCCTGCATTCCTTCCTCATCCTCGGCCGTAGCCCCGGTCGCTGCGCCGGGCGTCTGCCGACTCTTCCTTCGCAGACGTCTGGCCGGAGCTCTTGGCATTCATTGGTGTTGTGGGTGTGGAGGTCGTGGTACACGCAGCATCGACCGCCCTTGGAGGACTCCGGCAGATCTACGCCTCGCTTGGTGTCTGGTTCGCCGCGAGTACGGCAGCCCCTTGCGCTTCACGCCCTTGGCCTTGGACTTCTTTTCTTCGGGATCCGCTGGCAGGGCAGCTCGAGGAGGGAGAGGCTCCCCTCCTCAGCCCTGGCGCACTTGGTCACCAAGTTGAACAGCTCCAAGAGGTGCACAGATCTTCATGCATCGCCAGCTCCTCCTTCATCTTGACGTCGTGCATGCCGTCGGAGAAGGCAGAGATGATGGCCTCCTCTGTTACCCTGGGGATCTTGAGGCATGCGTTGTTGAAGCGCTGGATGTACTTTTGCAGGGTTTCCCCTGGCTGCTGCTTGATTCGGCACATGTCGCTCACGGCGGGTGGCCGGTCGCGAGTACCTCGAAGTTGGCGATGAAGCGGTGCGCATCTCGCCCAAGAAGAGATCGTGCACAGGGCCAGATTCAGGAGCCAGTGGGCTCCGTCCTTGAGCGCCATGGGAAACCAGTTCGCCATGACCTTTTCATCCCCGTTGGCAGCCTCGATGCCCAGCTCGTAGAGCTGGAGGAACTCCGTAGGGTCAGCTGTGCCGTCGTAGTGAGGAGGCAGGTCTGTCTTGAACTTGGCGGGCCACGCGACGCTGCGCAGCTCGGAGGTGAAGGCGCGGCAGCCTGCCGTGGCCGCAGGGGGCCTCGGACGATAGAGAGCTTGGTCTTGCGGGCCTCCTTGCGCCGCGGCTAGGGGCAGCGCAGGGTCCTGACGTGCTGGAGCGGGGAGCGCTCGGGCAGCTTCTCGTGGGCGAGGAACTTCTTGACAGCTCTGCTCTTGCCGCGCTGGCGCCTGGCGGAGCGGGTTCCGCCCAGGGGCCGCGCGCCTTGGGGCCAGGGCGCCTTCTTGAGGAGGAGGCGGCTGAGGCGCCCCGGGAGCTTCATCGCCAACGCGGGGCGGGTGCGGTGCAATGAGACGGATGGTACGGGCGCCTCTGCGGCGCAGACGAGCTCGGGCGACTTCGGTCGAGCCATTCTTCGTAGACGCTGCCGACGGGCGGTAGCGCAGGAGCTCGCTTGCCGCGATGAGTGCAGCTTCGGGCCTTTTCCATGGCAGCGGGCGCGCGTGATTTAAGAACCAGCGGGGTGAGCGAAGGCGTGGCGGTGCGGCCGTCCCGCATCATGGACAGGAGCTGGGACGATGCTTGCTGCTCGTTCCCCGCCGGGCCGGTGGCGGCGTTGATGGCAGGCGACGGGGAGCAACGAGGGCGCCCGCCGACGGGAGCTGTCTGGGCCACATGGGAGGCGAGGGCGGCTCGGTGCTCGGCGCGGGCCCGACGGGCGTCGGACATGGTTGCGGTGGTCGGGGATGAACGAGGCGATGAAAGGCAGATTCCGGCGCCCCCCTACCTGGCGCGCCAAATGTCAGATTTCGGGTTCCGGCAGACCCTTAAGGTTCGAACACTGGGGTGCGCACGGAGATCCAACCTTCCACCGTCTTGCACCTCGCCGAATCGCTGGGGCCTAAACTACTAAACAGAACAGCACAAGAGACACGGGATTTATACTGGTTCGGGCCACCATTTGGTGTAATACCCTACTCCAGTGTGTGGTGTGGTGGATTGCCTCTTGGGCTGATGAGGAACAATACAAGGAAGAACAGCCTCGCGAGGGTCTGTTCTTGGCGGGTGTGATGAACTGCTAGGTGGTGTTCAGTCACTCTAGCTACTGGTTCCTTGATGAGGATTCCGGTCTCCTCCCTTCTCTCCCTCTTTCAGATGCCTCTAGCTCTGGGTGTGGCTACTCCTATTTATAGGCGAAGGCCCTGGGCCTCTTCCCAAATATTTAGCGGGAAGGGCGCCAACAATTGGCCATTTTGAAGGGGAACAGCGGGTACACTTATCCTGACTAAAGTTGGTCCTCGCATGCCAAAGGCTCTGGTGATGACTCCTGCTTGGGCTCCACAATGACTCCCTTCCAGCCGTTGGGCTGGTCTTGGTCTTGTTGCACCAAAACGGATGCCTTTGCTTGATGCTCTCGAGGTACCCTGCCTTGAACTCTCCGCCTCCTCATGAGCCAGCCTGACGAGGCCGTGCCTGAGGAAGCTCCTTGTCGCCCGCCCCGCGAGGCTTGGCCCCTCGTGAGGGTCTTGAGCTTGCGTTGATGAAGATGGGTCGCGCTGGGCCTCCTTCGAGCCACGCCGCAGGCCACAGGCAGGCAAGTCTGGGGACCCCCATTCCTAGAACGCCGACAAGTACAAACTGATAACTGGGATGCAACAGGTATATTGTTTTTTCATCATGATAATAAGAGCATGCACTTGTTTCGAAAAATTTGGAGAACTGGGAATTCAAACAGCAGGTGCTTATGCTACCCATCAAATAAAAATTAGGTGCTTGAAAATTCATTTCGAAACAAATGATTCAGCTTTATGTCAATGTCGACCCTCGGCATGATGGTTGGAAGAAAATTCCAAGTTCATAGCAAAAGATCGTTAACAACAATACCAACTTGCGGACGACAAGGTAGTACAAGTACCAATACCAAACTAACTTATAATCTTTCTAGTCCTGGCCCTAGTGTTCGTCTGGTAGAAAATATTGCATAGGACCAACTCCCGCTCCTTCTCTTGCTCCAGGTCCCCAAGGTGGTACTAGTGCATCACCCAGTTGGTCCTCTATTGGTAGAAATTCTTGTTGGTGTGCAGCAGTAGAATCTTTTTGCTGCCCGTCTGTCGGCCGTTGACCACCACTGGCAAGGTATTGCCAGTCTTGTAGCGTGCATGCCGCACTCTGACTGTATCTTGCGATGCGTCCACTGTATCTTGCAATGCGTCCACGTGCCCTTTTGAACGCCCTGGAATTGTGCTGGAAGAAATGCTTGCTTAGGCCACTCAGTTTGATACCTGCAGTATTGTCGAATACAAGTTTTAGTGTATGTAGTTGGTATTTTCATAACATCTTTGGCATGTTGTAGTCACTTGTTTCACTTTTTATTAACTATCAAATTGTAACTGCTTCACTAGCTCTGCATCTAAAAAGAAAAATAGAGCTATAAACAAAGGAATATGTTTGTGCAAGTAGACGGCCGATCGGTGTCTTACCTGGAAGTTTCTCATGATGGGTTTAGCATATTCCGTGCTCGCTGTTGATAGTTAGTATGAACAAATCGATGAGAGGGTGAGATCTCGCGCTGTCAGCACTCACTTTGGCCTCAAGGTGCTCGATCAGCTCCTGATCCGTGGGATCGAACTTGACGCCAGCCGGCAGCACCGGCCAATCCTTCTTGGAGTTGCATCGGTTAATTCCAGTTATATGGTACTCAATGTATGATCAATCGACTGTTTTAAGTGAATGATGAAAGATTTCAACAAATAAGTGGTAGTACTCCAAATCTGAAGTCCACAATACCCGAACACGGCGCCGGGATTCTTGTGTCACCTCACACGCAGCGTGTTGTCACGTCAATTCAATGTGAGGACATGATGAATAATTTGACCAATGTATACTAGTACTGGTATTGTACTACTTACTAGTCGTATTTAGTGTCACATTTTAACCATAGGTTTAACCAACAAAATGTCAATGCATGTCAACAAAAATTATTCCGTTGGAAACTATGTTCAAATATGAATAAAACAATATATTTTTGTGTGACATGCATTAACATTTAGTTAGTGAAATTTATGGTCAAAATTTGACACAAATTACGAAAGGGACCAATAAACCAGGAGGGAGGTAGAAGTACGAGTAGCGCAATATATGGTACAGAGGACTAGTACAAATTTAGAAATGGAGTAAGAAGTTACAAGGCTGTGCGACAGACTTTGTAGGCTACATGAGTTTTCACCAATAAGTATATATATATATATATATATATATATATATATATATATATATATATATATATATATAAAGGTATCTATCCTTCGAACCAGAGGAGTGCTTCAAACTACCAATAATACATAAATATCCAACAAAAGAGGGTCATGCTACAGCATCATGATACATTGCTTAGTCTAGATATCAGTACGAATCAAGTTCTCCATATTTGCTATTGGCATGAACCACATCGCCGCATGTCGGGTTTGCAAAAGCCATCCATCGCATGGAAGCTTGATGCCTTTCACACACTGAAGATTATCTGGCAACAAGCTGTGTCGATGAATCTCTAGTATGGTGATTCATGAAACCCATGGTATGATGTGTAAACATAGTTCCCCCTAGCGAATGGAAGTTGCATAGCACAGTAATCATCTCCGATGATATGATCGATGATTGGTTGGATGATCGGATAATTGAGCCCGAGGAACATGGAGTGGTTGTTGACGCTATAAACCCGCCTCCAGTTGAATACGCCTGGCCCAATGGAGGTGGGATCTTTCTTGAACACGAAGCAACCATAGCCATCAATGTCACGAACACCCGAGGCATTGTACTGCATGTGGTTCGATGTAATGGTTTGGTCAATTTGGTACGTGCAAATGAGCATCAAATGACTGCCGTCAGCTGAACAAGCGATAAACCACCACCCATCGGCTGGTATGATTCTAGGTCCTGGAATCATGAAGGCCAACACATTTGCGTCTGCTGCAAAAATTCAAATTGTAGACCAAAATGACAAAAATAAACAATCATGTTCAGAGTATGTGTGGAATTAAGATTATTATAACAGTGACACATATCATAGACAGAGAATTGCACTGTCGTGGTCATAATCATACCCCAAGTTAAAAAATAAGCCAATGGCTTTCATATTCTAGCAATATATCATGGTTCAAACATCATGTAACAATGGGAGGAAAACAACTATGACAGGGCCTACTCATATTCTGCCATAGCACTTACTACTGTTCTCGTATCATCTCTAAGCAATAACATGCATTGTTATAAAAATATTGGAAATGAGAGTAACGTATAGCAATCATGAGGTTATACTCATAATATCTATTCTAACAATCATTAGATGGCAATTGTTCTCATATCAACTCTAACAATAACATGTGTGGTCATAAAAATCTAGGAAATGAGAGGAACATATAGCAATGATGTGGTTATAGACATACTATCTATTCTAAATCTGTAACAATGAACATGCAGTCGTATTCATAAATTAAAGGTGAGATGAGATACAACAATTACACGACGATAGATTCCGCCAGTATAGGCAGCCAATCTGTGCGTCGACCGCGTAAAAGATGCCATCGTGCACTATAGCATCAGACATAAATGTTGGCTGAAGAGGATTGACGATGGGCCATAACCATGTATGGTGATGGGATTCCAGATAGACTAATCCCATGTTGAACAAGGCAATGAGCTTGTAATCCATTTAGCCTTCTGATGGTGTGGGCACTTCGCATATTACAACCTTCAGCAAAGAGAGGTCGAGCCAATAGCTTGACGCGTCTCGTGCATAGTAGGCAGGAGTGTCCGGTGGGCCGCGAGGCTCGATGGCGGCTGTATCCATTGATGGAAGGGTGATATCTCGCTGGGTGTAGATATCCATGAGATGCCACGAACTACTGGATTGGTGGATGAGGATGATCTAGATGGCCTTCATGCCCGCCCAGTAGTGGCCGCGCATGAAGGACAGGTGAACGGGCAGTGGTAGCATGTCGAGGGGCACCACGACAACCTCCGTAGGATCATCAAGTCGGTGTTTGGGCCACCTGCGAAGATCGGGCATCAGCAAGCAGGGTGTCTTGAAAAGAGTCGGCCGGTTGCAGACGAGTAGAAGGTACAAAGACACCGAGCATGTGGCCAGACGGACGGTGCTGAGCAGGTCCATATGATTACAGATCTGGTCGAAGAGAACATCAGGGAGGGAATTCCAATCGCGGATCTATGTGCCATAAGGTTCTGCCATAGGGTTTTTTAGGGTGCTGAGTGATTGGGGTTTTCGGTGCCTGCGAGACAGCGGGGAAGTGGATTCGGACGGGCAAGCGAAGAAGATGGCGTGTGTGGCCGAGTAGTGAGCGGGGGCTAACAAGGAAGATGGCGTGGGCGGGCAAGCAGTGAGCGGGGGCAAAATGGTGTGCGGACGGTGATGGGGAAGAGAGGAGGAATAAGTAGAGAGGAGGAAGAATAAGAGAGGAGGAAGAAGAGTGAAAGACGGTGAAGAAAGTGCATTAAATCCCAATTCTACTAGTACTACTACCAGGATATACCATCCTTCGGAGTTTAAATAGTTACGCCAATGACATGTGGGTCTACTTCAAGAGGGCCCATATGTCAGTTAATGGAGGAGAGAGGTGCGTAGGAGTATTTGCGGAAGCGTCCTCCATTGGCAAACATGATGGTAGTACAGGGTAAGGCTGATTTAGTAACACCAACACGCTGGTTCAGCTTATTAATTAAGCTATCCATCTGCTGCAGCGTGTACTGTCACTTCACGGTGAAGACTAGTTGAATAGTTCTCTCCGACGAGATGCGGAATAATGGATCGCGAAGACTTCCTATCTACAGTATCCCTATGCCTGTACGCTCATCCTGTCCAACAAGATGAAACATTGTCCAAGGCACCCGACGCCAATAATGTAGGAGTACACTCGTTATTTTTGCAAACATAACGAGTTTCCCTCCCTGATGTTTGAGCCATTAATTTTTGCAAACATTGGATGGTGCTTGGTGCATTAGTCAATCAATATCGATTTAGATTAAAGGCTAAATGCATTGGAAGTGTAGATGTACACTCTTTGGTTTTTAGTCGATGTACACTCTTTGTTGGAAGACCGAGGGAGTACAAGTGCATGCACTCACATACACAGCCAGGGTGGTTCGCGCGCAAGGGTTGGACTCCTGTCGCGCCTGTGTAAAGTTTTGTTTAACTAATTTCTTTGCTCGCTAACCGATGTGTGGGACCCAGAAACTAGGTGACAATTTAACCAGTCAACAAAGTGCCACGTCGACTATGTGACCGGTCAGTAGGGTGCAATACGGTGCTCTACGATGAGCTAGTGATCATATAATCACCACAAAACTATATATAGTGACTGTAAAGAGCGTATTGTTACGTACGTTGACCGCCAGTGTATTTTTCTCATGACCATAAAGAGCGTATTGTTACATACGTTGACCGCCAGTGTATTTTCTCATTTCAAATTAAGCCATATTAACCAGAAAGGACGCAGTATGGACTAGTACTAGTACTGCTTTGATGTGTCCAGTCAACTCACCGAACGAGCAGAAGGTTGTTTACTATGCCTCTCCCTCGCCCAAGTGAGCGGTGGCTCGTAGGACGAGGAGAGGGTTTTGACTACAACGCCCTACCCCTCTCCCTCTCGCTCGCCCTCGCCCTCGCGGTGGACGTGCAACAGTTCAATCGGTGTCAGATTGCCAAAAGCATATTGTATTGTAGTATCATCATTGTTGGTCCTTCCGAAGAGGCGAAGAGCCAAGTGCAAGGTTCATACGAGTAAGAACTGTTGAACCTCCCGAAGACTCAAAGAGCCAAGTGCAAGGTTTTATAGGAGTTGTCGTCCTAGTAGGTGTATACTACAACTATAGCGAACGATGCTACTGTATGATGCCGCCACATCACCTATATCCAAAGCTGTGCCACCTTTTTTTTTCTCAAAGAGCGTGTTGGAGCCTGTGCAACAACCACACAAGTTGCACGTACAAATAACACATTTACTAGTAATAAATTCTAAAGGACAAATGCTAGTATGCCACACAAGTTCATCTCCAATTCATGTGATAAATTTGTGCAACAACCACACATATTAACAGTGCTACCATTCACAATTTACCATACTCCTCTTACACATTATAGATGGGCTACATGTCCTCCTCCAGGTTCAAGTCCCAGGTGTTCTTCATGGATGGCACGATCCATAGCGGTGGGTAACGGGAATCATTGTCGCAGCATTCTTTTCCGGTTCCACACGATGGGGATTCATCCAAGCTGAAGCAGCATAAATCAGGGATAGCGTGTCCCAGCATGTCGTTCATCTGGCGGTGCGCACTGAAGACACAACCATGCTTCATGAACGGCAGTCCTTCGGTGTCGTGCACGGAAGGTGGCATCTGCTTCACAATGGGGTAGCTGTCCCCAATGAAAAGCGAGTACTCTACAAGAGTGTTCCCGGCACCCACGTAGCATCACGGGGGTCGAACTCTGTGTCGTTGATCTGGTACATGCGGCATATCAGATCTGGACACATGGTGACGTACATAGTAAAGGTCCATGCATAATAATGTTGTGCTCAAACATGGCGGTCAGTAATATTGTGCAACAAATAGTACTACTCTGGTATAGAGGAAGTAAAATAATCGGCTTATTATAAATAGCCCCTCTTGGCTACATATATGAGATAGTAAGACATGGAAAAACAAAAATGGTTGCAGCTAGTGGGTTCAAGTCTTCAAGGGCCTAGCTAGCTATACGCGTCCTCTGAGGTAAAAAGTACTCATACTAGTACTAGTAAGTAGTACAACAATGAAAGAGAACGCGAGAGGGTTAAAATTATAATACTAAATGCAATACCTGGGTAGATGGTGACGATCCGATCATGGTAGATTGTGTGACCATGTTGCACATAAGTGGTACCATAGGTAACGACTGCTAAGATAGTTGATCCCAATATGCCAAAGTCAGCTAGAAGGTTCTAGGTTAGACCAAATCGTTGATGCAAATGCACATCCAGGATCGGCGATCTTATTTTGAGCGGGTGATGACTGGTCCCTGCAAAATAATGGAGTACCATTAGGGATGCAAATGATGGTTTGTGCATTCCGTTTGTAATCTCCCGTACCATAGGATGTCAACCAGATGAAACAAGTCCCCTGGCTTGTCACCGCGAAGATGCGGCCTAGATGGAACACGGTGTCTTCGAACGTGTAGGGGTACAAATATCCCGCGGCCAACATGCTCCAGCCTCTGCCCTGTCTGCTGTTACTTCCTCTTCTATTGATGGTAATCCTTATGTCAAACACCACGATGAGATAGTAATGATCGTAGCCATGTCGCTTTGTCGGAGTGTCCGCAATTGCTTTCTTCTTCAATCTCATGTAGGCATCATCATACATATTCAAGCCCAGCTAGTCCGGAAGGCCGATCCCAATGGTGGAGAAGGGGTCTACGAGAACGGCCACACAGCTGTGGATGTTGTGCAAAATGATGGTGGTATCCGGCCGGAGGTATGCAAGCCAATCTTTGTTGGCTCCGACCCAGACCTATATATAAGACGTTGGGTAGCGGAGAATGTCGGTAGAAAACGACACCTATGGGATCACAAGAATCCCTACTACGGTTGCCGGGGCGCGGGGTTGTGAGAAGAGCAGGATTAACAGTCAACACAGGGATCGTTTACCCTGGTTCGGGCCACGAGGATGCGTAATACCCTAGTCCTGCTTTAGTGTGTATTTGAGAGAGTTCCCGAGCTCTCAAACTAGCTATGGTGGCTGTGTAGTCCAAAAGAGCCGAATCCCTCTCTAGTACGCCATGGGCCTCCTTTTATAGTCGAAAGGGGCCGCCACAGTGGCACACAGGAGGTGGAAAGGTACATAATGCTGCGAGCTTATTGCCCGTGTTACAAGACAAGACGCCTTTAATGCGTAGCTTAGGTGTCCCTTAGCTTTATCGGTGGCGGGAACAAGGTCCGTCCCGTCCGTTGCCGCCTCGCCTTGCTTCGACACGCGCCTAGGCCAGTGATGCATGCGGCGCCATGTAGGCAGGCAGGCAGCTGAGGTGGTGCGGTGGTAGGGTCTTCACGAAGTTCTGCATGCCACCACGTAGGTGCCTGCTGAGTTGGCTCGAAAGCCGCCCGTCGCCACGTAGGTGCCTGCCCAGCTGGTTGGGCTGGCAGCTGCATGCGAACGGCGGTGGAGTCTTGGTTGGTGCGGGCCTGGCAGTGGCCCCGCTGCCGCCCTCGGCAAGGGCCTTGCCGGGGGCCCGACAAGGGTCTTGCCGTGGCGTTGCAGTCGTCCTCGGCAAGGCGCTCACCGGGTGGCTTGTGGATCTCCTCGGCAAGGATCCCGCCGAGGGTCGCCGTCTTCTGGTTCTCATCTGATCTTTCATATCTATGGTCTTGACAAAGATCTACATGCCACCACGGAGGTGCCTACCGAGCCCTAGTTCCAATATAGTTGGTTGGGTTGGAAACCGTGGGCTCAAGGGTGGCTCACTCTGTTGGCGTTGGGCAAGACGCCCTGGCATGGCTCTTGCCGGGGCCGCCCCGGTAAGGGACTTGCCGGGGGGGTCCACCTCGCCCTCTTGCTCTTTGGTGTTTCTGGTCATGGCGTTGCCTTGGGCTTCTTGTGCTTTGGCTTTTCTCCGGTTCCCCTCCTCTGCCCTGCTTAGTGTGGCTGCGACGCACGGCTCTGACTGCCCGTGCACAAGTAAAGGGGTACAAAAGAGTGCCCCTACTTTTCTACACCGACAGGAGCCCCCGAGCCTGGGCCACACATAAGCGCGACATGTTGTTGGGCCAGGCCCAAAACGGTGCACGGGCAGGCGGGGCGGATTTTTACTGCGGTAACTCTTCGTCCGATGCGTTCCCCACGACCCGCGTTGAACGTGCAACATGGGCGGGGTCGTGTGTGACGTGGGTGGCCTGTGTGGGGCGGTTCTCGCATGCATGCGTCATCTTGCAGTTAATGGGAAAGGAGGCAGCCCGTGCCTTCCTCGTAAAAAGGAATAACCATGGGCGCGCTGCTCACTTAACCTCCTTTCCTGCGTCTTCTCCAATCTCAGAGCCGCCGCCCCCTTTCTTCCTCCTTCTCGAGCTCTTGTCTTTGCTCGCCGCCGCTGCGTCTCCGTTGTCTTCTGTCTCTTGCTCCCCCCAGCCGCCATGGCGCCCAAATCCACAAAGGGCAAGGGAGTGGCCAAGGACGCCGGAGCGACAGAGCTGCTGGAGAGAGCGTTGGCGGTGCAGCGGACGCAGCTCGCCTACTTCCCTTCGTCAGTCGTCGTATTCAAGTTCCGGGAGGCCTTCAAATCCCTGTGGGGGTGAAGACGGGGGAGAGATGACGGGGCATCCAGCCACATGCGTCCTCCCTGCCAATTGCGCCGAGGCCGCCTCAAATCGGTACACTTTCTTTGTCGACTACTTCTCATGTGGGCTCTGTCCCCCCTTCTCCGATTTCTTCAATGACGTCATGCACACCTACGACTTCCACCTTTTCAATATTAATCCGAATGCCGTGGCGTGCATGGCTCTTTTCGCGCACCTCTGTAAGGGCTTCGCCGGGGTGCATCCCAACACGGCGCTCTTTCGCAACTACTTCTTCCCTCGGATCCAACCAGCGGGCGCCATTTCCGGTTGCGTCGCCTGGATCCCACGGGCCAAGGGGGCATACCCGGAGGGCTCCATAAAGGAGAGGTGGGAAGAATGGTGGGGCCGGTGGTGCTGGATTGAAGAGAAGGACCCGCCAAACTTTTGTCGGGTCCGCGATGCGCTGGTTCGCCGGGGCGACTGGATCGACATCGACGCCGACGATCCGAAGCTCACAGTCGCGACCACCAGGATCCTTCGCCTTACCAACGCCGGGCTCACCCTTGAGATGATCAGGGTGGATTTCATCCTCCGCCGAATTGCTCCGCTGCATAACAAGGGGAGGCCGGCCTGGCTCTTCACGAACACCGTTGATATCATGAGGCTTCGCCCCGGCCTCGACCACAACTTCACAGTGATGGGGCATGCCCACTTCTGCCAGCGGCTCTTCCAGCTCAACTTGAACCGCGACGGTGAGGTCGAGGGGACCGGCAAGGCCGCGGGGGCCGCCGCGAAGGCCGGCAAGGTCGCCAAGGGGCCCTTGTTCAAGCTGCCGGCAGGAGTGGTCCCACTTAGCAATAACTCGCGCCGGACCGACATCATTGCCATGATGCCGGACTTCAACGCGGATGGCCTTGACCCGAGCTGGGTCGATCTGGAGGAAATTCAAGTGCAGGAGTTCTTAGACACCTTGCATGAGGGGTAGGTCACCGCCGAGCCGCGGCTCGTCCAGGACACCACCCAGGCGGAGCTGGACTACATCGCCGCCAGGGCGATGGAGGTGAAGCTTGCCGAGGAGGCCGGCAGCACCGGTGGCATGGAGGACAAGGCCACGGTGGAAGCGGAGGAGAAGGAGCTCGCCAAGTGGGCGGAGGCTGCTGGGGAGGCCAGCAGCGCTGGCACCGGGGCTCCTCTCTTTGAGGACGTGGTCGACGAGTCATCAGAGGAGGAGGCTGAGGCTGTCAATCCTCCGGTCACGGGGAGAGGGCGAGCCCTGCGGCGGGCCACTTCTGGCGAGCCGGTCCGGCCCGGCAGGGCCGTTCAACCGTGGCAAGACCAGGAGAGATCCGGGCGCCAGACAAGGGTCGCGACAGCGAAGAAGTCGGTGAAGGCCGCGGTGGGGAAGAAGAGGGCGACCGCCTCTTCTTCGTCCAACCGCCCTCGGACTCCATCATCTTCCCCTCCTCCGGCAGATGACGACGCAGGGGTCACCTTCGACTTCGGGTCCCTCAGCCCACGGAGGAAGAGGAAAGCAACAGAGGAGGAAGAGGAGGACGAGTAAGTATGGTTCCTTTCTGTCATCTCCACCCCCCTCAAACCGTGCCACTTATCGCGATTTGTGTTTATCTTTGCAGGGACGCGGAGACGCTGACCCAGAGGGTGAAGAGGGCCAAGGCTTCGGCGGGCGGCTAGCCCCCGACGGGCGCTGCTGGCGCACCGCTGGTGGTGTTGAGCAGCCCGGACAAAAGCCCCTGGCACAGCCCCCAGCTTAAGTTCATCACTCACCCCTCGTCAACATGTGTTGGGAGCATGATCTCTTGGTGCTGACCTTGCCGTGGTCGCAGGAGGAGGACAACAGCAGGAGGAGCCATAGAGTGCTACCCCCAACACACCGCCCCCATTGACCACGCCGCCCCGAGGGGCGTCCCCGGCAAGGGAGCCAAGCACCGAGCCCACGCACATGGAGGAGGACGAGGAGAACTCGGGCGCCGGTGGCTTCGCCTCGGGGCCAAATGTTGGTGGGGTGGGGACCTCTGCTTCCCAGCCTGGCGCTGGTAAGCCGTTCGCCTCTCGCTCCTATTCTTTTTATTTCCTTGCTGGCTCTTGGTCTTGGCTTTGTCTCATCCCCTTCTTGGTATCCAGATCGTCTGTCGCGGACAAGGAGGACATAGACGCCGCAATCGAGCATGTCGCCAAGGACACTGTGGCAGAGGCCGAGTAGATCGCTGCCGAGGAGACCGCCAAGGGTTCCGCCGAAGACGACGCCAAGGGGCCTGCCGGGGAGCCCAGCAAGGGGCCTGCCGAGGAGGCTGGCAAGGCCGCTGCCGAGGAGGAGGTGGTCGATGACCAGCCTTCCTCCTCTGCTGCCTCCGGCTCCGGTAGGTATCTGAGGGTTACCGAAGACCTCTTCGTCCGCCTCCCAGAGTCGTCAAGCTCCAGGGCGCCAATCGAGGGAGAGGTGTTTGACGAGGAGGTGCTTGCTGCCGTCGGGCTTGAGGTTGTGGACGAACCGAGCACCGGTGGTGACGGCTCTCTGGAGGAGCAGCTTCTCCAGGCCATGGGCGCCAACTTCCGGAAGCTCCAGGCGCTCCACCGTGCCCGCCTAGACAAGGCCAAGTCCAGGATGGCAACGGTGGACAAGGCGGAGGCGGACCTCAAGGTGCGCGTCACCGAGGTGCAGACTTGGTTCCGCCAAGCTAGCGAAGAGCTGAAGGCCGCCCAGGGCGAGCTGGCCAAGCGTGATGTGGAGCTCACCATGAAGCTGGACGACATCGAGAAGGCCCAGGAGATGGCGGAGAGCTTGGCCGCCGCAACCGAGGCCACTCGGACCTAGCACCAGGCCGCGCTGAACTCCCAGGAGGAAGACCTTGCCGCGCGTGAGGAGAAGCTTGCCGCAATGCTTCGTGGCAAGGATGAAGAGGTGGAGAAGCTCGTCGTGTAGCAGACCCAGAAGCTGGAGCAGAGGCACAAAGAGGCGCTCGTTGCCCAGGCTCTGGTTCACGCCGGCAAGGTGAAGGAGCTGCAGGTGGTGTAGGACGAGCTGAAGAAGCAGGCCCGGGAGCTGACGGGGGAGAGGGACGCGGCCAAGGGCGCCTTGGCTGACGTGCAGGCCGCAGTCCTCGACAAGGCCGAGCTGCTCTCCACGGCCAACAACTCCATCTGGGACATGAAGCTGAAGCTGGAAGGCCTTGAGGATGCTCGTGAGGCCAAGGCCCGGAGGACCCATGCCAAGGAACTGGAGACCGAGAAGCAGCTGCGGAAGAATGAGGCCGCCAACCACAAGGAGTCCGTGGAGGGTGTGAACCGCTGGATCGGCCGTCTTGTGGACGTCGCTGGCAGGATCACCTCGCAGCTAGCTACCATGAGAATGACAAATGTGAGGTACGCCCTAGAGCACACCAGGACTACCCACGCCAAGCTGACCCTGTTCTTCGTGGGCATCCTCGGGGCCCTGGAGCAGTTCCACTCCAACAGGGCGGCTTTACTGGCCGATGAGAACCGAAGGCTCTGCCGAGGTGCCATGACCAAGGTCCTCAACAATGTGACGTACTGCAACCCCACCCTTGACTTCGACGCCGCGCTGGAGAGCTTGCCGGAGGGTACCGACCTCGCACCGCTCAAGGAGCGTATCGAGCCCATCATCAGCCTCATCGATGGAATTCAAAGGGTGGATTAGGCACCCCGTTTCTTATCGCCGCTGCAGGTTCATGGCCAAGACAATTTCTATCTTTAGTTAGAACTACAGCAACAATTTGATGTAATATAACTCTGCAATAATTTTGATATGATGCATGTTATTTTCCTGTTCGATTTTCCTTTGTACGTCCACCCTACATTAACCGGGTAGGCTTGCCGATTGGTAAACCCAGGGCGGCGTCTTGAGGACGGAATCCCATTGGCCTGCTGGGCGTGCATGCTGCCGGGAAAACCACCTTACCGCCCTTAACGCGGCCGCTCGAACTGTCGAGCTTGACTCAAGTCAGAATCGAGAGCGTTGCCAATTGCGGAAGGCTACCCTGCCACTCTCGACGCGGCCACTTGAGCTGTTGAGCAGACTCGAAACAGAACAAAGGCATTACCAATCGTGGGAGGGCCCCTTTGCGTGCAAGTTTTCCATACAAAGAACAAGATCTCCGATGGGAATAACCTTATATAAAAAGGAATATCTAAAGTTTTGCATGACTTAGCTTTCTTGTCGCCGAACCGGCTGTCGGTGAGAACGACACCTATGGGATCACAAGAATCCCTACTACGGTCGCGGGGCGCGGGGTCGTGAGAAGAGCGGATCAAACAGATAGCACACGGTTTCTTTATCCAGGTTCGGGCCGTGAGGATGCGTAAACCCCTACTCCTGCTTTGGTGGTTTGTTTATCTGTGTTCTTGAACTAGCAATGGGGTGTGAGGAGCTCCAAAAAGCCGAATCCTCCTCCTGGTCGCCTTGGGCCTCCTTTTATAGGGAAAGGGGTTGCCACAGTGGCACATAGGAGGTGGAAAGGGTACAGTGATGCGAGTTTATTCCTTGCATTACATGACAAGGCGCCTTTAATGCGTCTTGCTTAGGTGTCCTTGCTTTATCGGGGACGGGGGAGAGCCCTGTTGGTCTGTCAGCCGCCTCCCTTTCATGTCGACACGCGCCCTGGCCAGCGGTGCCCGCGGTGCCATGTAGGCAAGCAGGCAACTGAGGTGGCGCAGTGGTGGGTCTCCACGAAGATCCGCTAGCTGCCATGCAGCTCCCTGCCCAACTGGTTGGGTCGGCAGCTGCATGCGAATGGTGGTGAAGGTTTGATTGGCGTGGGCCTGATGGTGGCCCTACGGGTGTTCTTGGCAAGGGCCTCGCCGTAGCCCCGGCAAGGGTCTTGCCGGGGCCCCGGCAAGGGTCTTTCCGTGGCGCCTGCTGTCATCCCCGACAAGGCTCTTGCCGAGGGCCTTGTGGTCCTCCTTGGCTGGGATCCAACCAAGGGTCGTCATCTTCTATAGGGTGTATCTGATCTTGAATGTCTTCACAAAGATCTGCATGCCACCACGGGGATGTCTCCCAAATCCTTGCCCCATGGGGGCAGTGGACTCAAGGGTGACTCGCTCCGTAGGTGTGGGGCGAGCTGCCACGGCAAGGGTCTTGTCGGGTTTGCTAAAACCGCCTCCCGGCAAGGTTCTTACCGGGGGAGTCCGCTTAAATCACCTTTGCTCTTTGTGGTCTTGGTCTTGGCGCTGCTCGCTTCTTCGAAGCTTCGTCCTTACCTTGGCTTACCTCCCTTGCCTTGCTCGGCGGTGGTGATGGCTCGGGCCTGCGTGCAGTTATAGGGGTACAAAAAGTGTACCCCTCTTTTTGTACACCGACAGGAGCCCCTGGGCCTAGGCCACACGTAAGCGCAATCGCGTCATTGGGCTAGGCCCAAAAACGGTGCGCGGGCAGGCGAGGTGGTTTTTACCGCGGTAAGTCTCTTCGCGCACTGCGCTTCCCATGCCTCCCGCGCGTGGCTCGACGTGGGGAGGCGTGCGTGACATGGGTGGCATGCGTGGGGCTGAGCTCTGCGCGCATGCGTCACGTCGTAGTAAAGGGGGCGGTTCGTGCCTTCCCCATAAACGGAAGGAGGCTTGGAGGCGCGGCCCATTTATTGAACGGGGCCGAGGCGTGGTTTTCAAGGCGTCCACTCCCCACGATCACGGGGTGGGGAGAGGTCGTCTCACCCGTCGCCTTGGTCCCGCACGCCTGCCACGTGGTTCTCATGCGCTTGGGGTGGCGAACGGTGGAGGCGGGAAACCGGGCCGTCGCGGGCTGGGGCAGCGGGTTGGTCCCAGTTCCTCACGCCTTATGCGTCTTGATTGGTTGAGCGGGCGGCCGAGCCCCACCCTGCTCCTTTATAAAGAGCGGAGGGGGGATGGCGCCCCGCATTCTTCCATCTCCTCCTTCCTTCACCTGCTCCCCTTCATCCGCCATGGAGAGAGGGAATCTCGCCCTTCAACGGTGGCGGCGAGGGTCGCCACTCGACAACGCGTCCTTCCTTCTCCGCACTGCAGTGGCGTAGTCACCGCGAGGGAAGGGGAGGGGCGAGGCCGAGGCGCCGGGAAGAGGAGGACGTGGCGGCGCACGGTCTCGCCTCCGCCAAGAGTTCCTCCCCATGGAGGGCCATGTTGGGGATGACCCTTGCGAAGTTCTTCGTCCCAGGCTCGCTGGCCACGCCTCGCCATCGCCTTCGCCTCCCGACTCCATTCGGCTGGAGATGAAGCTGGATCCCGGAGTCATTGCGGCTGCACATGAGGGGCTGGGATCAGCCGCACGCGAAGTTCGTTGACTTCCCAGCCCCTCAAGTCATGTATCTTCTTCGTGGATGGAAGACGCTCATTATATACACCACTTGACGGAGGGGCTCACTCTCCATTTCAAGTCGATGGAGGGCGGCCTCCTCTCCGGCCAAGGTCTTCGGGCTATTCGGGACCCAGGCAAGGTGCTGCGTGGAGAGCTCTTTTGATAGCGAAGACTCCTCCTCGGGCGGGAGTGGCGAGGAGGACAGTTGCAGTGATGACGAGGGTAGCGGGCGGCAGGACGACGGGTCCAACTAGGTGTCCTGCGCCGCTCCATGCGGCACCGGCGACCCCATCATCCGTGTCGCCGGCTTCCTGAACTTCTCGGGGTCGTCTCCTTGGGCGGCTGGCGTTGGGAGGCTGCGGAAGAGGAAGAGGGCGGGCGGCAAGGCCGTCAAATTGGAGTACGCGAGCACCGATGCCTTTCGACGCTGCAGGCCGACGCCCCGCCGCCTCGTCTTGAAGCTCGCTCAGCGCCGCCGTCACCATCCAGCCTTCGGACGGCCACCGAGATGTTCTCTTGGTGTCTCCTGCCACCCGTAGCTCGCCTAGGCGCCCCTTTTGCCCTTTTCGCCTCCTTGACCTGCCTCCTGAGGAGAGGGACAAGAAAGGGATTATGGGCACCTTATCTCTTTTTAGCTTGTAAGCCTTTGGGCCTTGACTTAATTTAAAACTTGTAATCCCATCATTCATGTTTTTCATTCCCCATGGGCTATACCTGAGTGGAATGTTTTTAATGAAAAAGGGATGCTTGCCGTGTCATTTGTTTGCGGGTAGAACCCACGACAAGGAGTAAATCCTTGATATCCCTAAGATAAACATTTCCATGCCTGGCAACAGGCCCTGCCGTCTTCCCACTTCGCTCGACCTTTCTCACGCTTTTGGCGGAGGCAGGGATGAGGTGGGTTCAGTGCTCCTCGTTTCACCCTTCTGCCGCTGCGACATTTACCAAACCTGGCCCTGTGAACGAGCCCTAGGGCCTAGAGTTTTAGGGGAGCATGGTAGCTTTGGGAAAAAAATGAGGTTTCACATACCTCAGTCCATAAGGGAATGCATGATAAGGGATGAAGAACTTATCTGAAGCTGTAGCCCCCGGCAAATCTGGTTTGTCGTGGGTGTATCTTTGCACTTGCAGCCCCCGGCAATACTGGCTTGCTGGGGTCTAGATGCCGGTCTGTCCCTCTTCTCTTTTTCGTCCTCAAGTGATCCAGCAAGGATATCTGTGAGCCCTGCGAACCAAAGAAGACAAAATAACGGCAAAGGGACGCACACTCGACCTCTAAGCTAGGGGTTAGTCGACGCTGAGCACTATCAACCCTAACCAAGGACGAGACTCAACCTAGCATGCATGTTATAACTTAGGGCGCCAGCGCTACATTTATTTATGCTTAGGGTCTGCGCCCTGCTTTGTACAAAGGGTTACATGCATCATCGGCAATTCTTGTACAAAAGGTGGCTTGCCGGGGGGCCCGGCAAGCCGCACCTCACGGGTAAAACTTGCGAAGATGCTCAATGTTCCAGGAGTTACTCACCGGAACGGCATCTTCGGTTCTCGTAGTGGATCTGCGCCGGGCCCGGTGACTCAGACACCGATAAGGGCCTTCCCACTTTGGCGCCAACTTTTGGAATTCTTGGTCGATTGAACGCTACTAAGGACAAGGTCGCTTTTCTCAAGGCTTCGCACGAACCTTGCGGTTATGGTAGCGGCGCAAGGCTTTGTCGGTAGCGGTCGCTGCTCTCACAGCCACCAAGACGATCTTCCTCAAGGAGCATTGTGTCATCTTGCCAAGAAGTTGCTCTTGCTCAAGCTTCGTCATAAGCGGCGCCGAGTTGACCCGTATATGAGTTCGATGGGGAGAACTGCTTACGCCCAGATACTAGGAGCAAAAAGGTGTCTGGCCGGTGGCTCAATTTGGCATCGTCCTGATCGACCAAAGAACCGCCGGCAACTCATCAATCCAGCGCCTTCCACTCTTGTGCAACCTGTCAAAGGTCTTGGTCCTTAAGCCTCACACTACTTCAGCATTTTCCCTCTCAGCTTGACCATTGCTTCGCGGGTGAGTAATGGAAGCGAAACAGACTTTGCTGCCGAGGTCTTGGGTATATTGCATGAAGGTGCGGCTTGTGAACTGTGTGCCGTTGTCGGTAATAACTCCTCAAGTTGCGCGCAAAACGGCACACTAGTCCCTTGAAGAACTTGACGGCCGATCGAGCTGTGACCTTCCTCATCGCCTCCACCTCCGGCCACTTTGTGAACTTGTCGATTGCAACGTACAAGTACTCAAAGCCCCCGACAGCGCGGGGGAAAGGGCCCAGTATGTCGAGCCCCTAGACCGAGAAGGGCCGGGAGAGAGGAATGGTTTGAAGGGCTTGAGCTGGTTGATGAAGCTTCTTTGAATGGAACTGACACGCTTCACACCTTGTGACTAGTGTCGTCGCATCCTGGAGGGCGGTGGGCCAGAAGAAGCCTCGCCGGCAAGGGCCCTTGACCCAATGTGGGATCCACATATGCCTCCGTGTATCTCCGCCAAAAGCTCCAGTCCTTCCTCTTGAGGGATACACTTCAATTTCACACCGTTCGACCTCTTTCTCAGACATGTGACGCCATCGATTTAACCGGGTACATGGGAGAGCTGACGGGCTACTTTTTCGCTTCCTCCTGCTCCTCGTGAAGTTCCCCTGTTTGGAGGAATCAGACGGTATGTTGTGCCCACGCTGGAGCCTGGGGCTCGACGGCGAGGACTAAAGGCATTTCCTTCTCTATAGGAGTGTCTATCTCGACGGCAAGAACTTGACGCTCCACCGGAGCTACCGTCTCTGCAGGGTTTCAAGATCCTGGCAGCATCCTTGCTGGCCGCTCCGGGAGCTTCGGGCGGGAAAGTAGTTGCCGGGCCCTGATTTCCTCCTCTTATTTTGCTTTGTTGATGGATCAACGGATGGCTGAGTTAGCTGAAGCACAAAGGTACCTGGTTCCATAGGTAGCTTGAGGGCAGCACGTTTTGATAGGTAATCGGCCATATCGTTCTCCGCTCGGGGAACGTGTCCAGCCTGTATACCGTCAAAACGCTCTTCCAGCTTTCTCACTTCATCGACATAGGCTTTCATCAACGGGCTCTGGTAATCCTTGTTGATTTGCTTGATGACAAGCTGCGAGTCTCCTCTGACGATGAGTTTCTTGATTTCGAGATCCGCCGTGATCCTAAGACCGGCAAGCAGCCCTTCGTACTCTGTCGTATTGTTTGTTGACACCTCCCTGGGGAAGTGCATCTGGATCACATACTTGAGGTGCTCTCCGGTGGGCGCGACAAGCAGTACGCCAGCCCCGGCGCCTTGCAAGGAGAAAGCTCCATCAAAGTACATGATCCAATCACAACTTGCCTCCTTGCCGGGGAGAGCAGTCTCTTGGGCTTCTTCGTCAGGCATTGCTGTCCATTCTGCAATGAACTCCGCTAGGACTCGGCTCTGAATCGTCGAAGTACTTTCAAACTTGAGGCCAAAGCTGGACAGCTCCAGTGCCCATTCCACAATTCTTCGCGTCGCATCCGGATTGTGCAATATCCGTTGTAGAGGGAGGCGAGTGACAACAGTGATCTCGTGTGCCTGGAAGTAGTGACGCAGCTTCCTCGAGGCCATAAGAAGGCCAAATAGCAGTTTCTGCATGCCAGAGTACCTTGATCTAGCCCCCTGCAGGAGGGAACTAACAAAGTAGACCGAGTGCTGCATCATTTTCTTCTTCGGCGGCACTTCAACTGGCTGTGTCGTCTCTGCATTGGTGGTGTCGGGCTCTGCCGCTGCCATTACCTCGTCGTCAACCTCTCTTCGCGCCACTAGTGCGGGCGCCGACCACTTCGGTCCGCTGCCGCTGTATAGCAAAGCAATGGCCTCGTGGCTCCGGGCACAACTAGTATTGGCGCGGAGGAGAGGTACTTCTTCAAACCTTGCAATGCTGCTTCGCTTCAAGGCGTCCACTCCATCGGGCCCGCCTTTTTCGGGATCTTGAAAAAGGGAAGGGCGCGCTTCAGACTGGAAATGAACTCGCCCATGGCAGCAGCGCAACCAGCTAGCCGACGCACATCCTTGATTCGCTTGGGTGCTTCAATCTGCTCTATAGCTTTGATTTTGTCGGATTGGCCTCTATCCCACGCCAGGACACCAAGAATCCGAGAAGCTTGCCGGACGGACGCCAAAGACGCACTTCTCATGGTTCAGCTTGAGATTGATCTTGCGTAGGTTTGCAAATGTTTCTTGCAAATCTGGTATGAGGGTTGCCCTGTCCTTGGTTTTGACCACTATGTCATCCATATAAGCTTCCATATTTCTATGGAGCTGGGGTTCAAAACCAATCTGGACCGCCCTTCCAAACGTCGAACCAGCACTCTTCAACCCGAAAGGCATCCGCATGAAACAATACGTACCCCATGGGGTGATGAATGTTGTTTTCTCTTTGTCTTCTCTTGTCATGAAGATCTGGTTGTAGCCGGAGTAGGCATCGAGGAATGACAACAGATCACACCCAGCCGTGGAGTCAACAATCTGGTCGATGCGCGGCAACGGGAAGGGGTCTTTAGCGCAAGCCTTATTGATATCTGTGTAATCAATACACAGTCTCCACTTCCCATTTGCCTTGGCGACTACGCATCGGATTGGCCAACCACGCTGGATGAAGCACTCCTCTTACCAAACCCGCCGCTTCCAGTTTCCGGATCTCTTCTGTGATGAACTCTTGTCGTTCCAAAGCTTGCTTTCTGACCTTCTGCTTGACGGGCCGCGCATGAGGGCAGACAGCAAGGTGGTGCTCAATCACCTCCATGGGAACACCGGGGATGTCGGAAGCTTGCCATGCAAACACATCGACATTCGCCCGCAGGAAGGTGACGAGCGCGTCTTCCTATTTGTCGTCAAGGGTGGAGCTTATGGTAAAAGCTCCTCCCGTGGCCGTCCTCATTGATGTAAACCTTCTTGGTTCCCGTGGTATGGCCTGGGCTTCTTATTTCCGCCGGTGGAGCTCTTCGCACGCCCTCGACGGCAGCGCTTACACTCAAGAGGTCGCTTGTCGGAGTGGGTGTCCGAGGTCTCACCGGTCTTCTTCTTCTTCTTCCCTCCGGGGTCCCGTGGCAGGAGCAAGTACTTAGTGGCGGCTGCCGCAACCGCTTGTCGGGTATAGTTGGTCGGCACAAATCAGCGCATCTTTCTTGTCGGAGGGGATGGTGATGATCGTCACAGTCCCTGGCATCTTCGTGGTGTTGTAGGCGAGTGTGACGCCGCCATGAACTTGGCCAGCGCTGGGCGGCCAAGGATCCCGTTGTAGGGTAAGGGGATCCTGGCAACATCAAACACGATCCTCTCCGTCCTGTAGTTCAGGTCGCTTCCAAAAGTCACGGGTAGCGTGACCTTTCCCTTGGGTTGGCTTCTTCCCTGGTTGACCCCCTGAACGTGCCCGTCTCTTCGAGGTCTCCATCAGGAATCTGCAGTTTCTTGATCACGGCAGGCGAGATCAAGTTCAGACCGGCCCCGCCATTGACTAGCATCTTCGTCACCTTGAGGTTGCGTATTGTTGGTGAAACCAACAATGGCAAGCACCGGCCGCAGAAAAGTGCTTGATCGGGTGATCCTCGATGGTCAAAAATGATAGGTGTGCTGGACCACATCAGCGGCCTTTGGGCATCGATCGACGGCTTTGTCGCTGTAATCTCTCGTGCCCACTGTTTAAGCCGGCGGTGAGAAGTATGCAGCGAGGCGCCACCGTCGACGCGCATGGCCTCTGTAGCTTTCTGAAACTCTTGGTGGCCGGATTCGTCGTCCTCTTTGTGATCACCGTCTCGGCTTTACGTCACGGCCCGGCGGGCCTCTCCTATTGTTTATCCTGCCGACGGCCGCCCGGCCGTCACGCTTCTTGTCGGACCCCTCAAGACTGCCTCCGGGCCCTTCTCCTTATCCCGCCTCTCATACTCAGCCCTCTGCTTCTCAGCGAGGAGCTCAACCTGTCGGCAGTCTTGGAGAGCATGGCCTTTGGAGCGATGGATCTTGCAGTATCGCTTGTCGGAGTTACCTGGCTTCTCGGCTGCCGCCAAGGCCCGTCAGGCGACACATCCGGCAACTTCCTTGCCGGGGTCATCTTCCTTGGTTTTCTTGGTGGAGCAGGCGTCATCATATCCCTCGACGGCAAGCACGGCTTTACCTTTGCGCTTCCTATTGCGGCACCGACCTTTCTTCGCCGGGGCGGCAATATCCTCATCTGAGTAGTCGGTTTCCACGCCGGCATCTTCGCTGGGGTACTTCCTTCCCTCTTCAGCCCGGGCACATCTGTCAGCAAGAACATAGGGTTCTGCTACATCTTTCACCTTGTTCATTGCCAGCTCTTCGCGCATCTTGATTACGCACGTTTCCGATGGAACGCTACCGATGATGGCGAGATGGTGAACATCAGGGATATTGTACTGTATCCGGCTGAACCTCTGTATATACTTGCGGAGACTCTCACCTCCCTTCTGGGGAATGACGTGCAGGTCGCTTGCTTGGCCATGGGCTTGGTGGCCTCCAGTAAAGGCGCCCACGAACTCATGGCACAAATCCGACCAGGAGGAAATAGAGTCTACCGGCAAGTGCATCAACCGTGACATGGCGTTGGGTTTTAGAGCCAACGGAAATTAATTTGCAAGCACCTTATCATCGCGGGCTCCGGCAGCTTGCATCGCGATGGTGTAGATGCTGAGGAACTCGGACGGGTGGGTCTTGCCGCTGTTCTTTTCATACGTCGGGTTTGAAGGTACGGTGAGTGGGCCACTGGAACTGCCGCAGCTCACGGGTAAAGCCGGATAGCCTACCTCATAAGGTAGGCCTCCGAACTCCCGGTGCCGGGTGGCTCCTGGCGAGCCACCGCTTTGTCCCGATTGGTGGCGGCGGCCAGCCTTACGGCGCCGATAGTGGTTCGAGCGTCTTCATTTTCTCGTTCCCGAAGAACTTGGCGCTGGTCACAGTGGGCCCGCGGGACAGACGATGCTATGGAGATTTCGTCGCCCGTAACGTCGCGACGGGCTGGCGTCCGTGGTACCGGGCAAGGAAGAGGCGAGTGCACCGTGGTCGCGGCGCCGCCGGCTTTCCTGCCACTGGTGCGTGGGACTCCGTCCGAGCGTCGACCCGGGGGCTCCACCGGACTTGGTTCGTCTTTGTTGGCCACCGCAACAAGGCTTCGGATAGTGGCTCTCCATTCGTTGAGTTTCCCCATAGTGGGAGCAAATCGAGGAGCAACTGTGCATGCGCCAGGGCTTCTGCTGGCGTTGGTGGCAGCGAAACCTGCACGGATCGCGGCAGCGCCCGACTTCGACCATGTCGAAGGAGCTCTATCATGTCCTCGCGGTCGCATGCCATCTTCGCCAGCGGCGCCTCGGCGGCAGGCAGGTCTTCTAAATCACAGGAGTGGCGCTCGGGGCTCTTCCGCTGGCGGCGCCGGGGTCTCGGCGTGATTACGCCATTCGCACAGCGTCTTTGCTTGAGAGGAGCGCGCCATCGGCGCCGGTGTGGGAGTCTTGGAAGCCCTCGCGTCACCTTCGGACGGGGTGGCAGCGATCTTGGAAGGCCCCACGCCACCCGCGGAGGGCCTGGCTCCGTCTTTGGATTTGGCGGCGTGCGGCCCGTTACCAGGCGCACGAACATCGCCGCCTCCCAAACTACGGCTGCTGGGACGGTATTGGTGTTCGCGAACGGCGCCCCGGGTCCTTTCTGCGACCGGTCCGCTGCTCGCCCGCGTTGGGACGGGATGTCCGACTTCCAACAGGCCAACCGCCACCGTCATCTTCTTCTTGGGTGCCATGACGATGAAGAAGCGTCGAACTAACTGCTAGAGCCGATTCTCACAATTGCGCCCCCCTACCTGGCGCGCCAAAGATGTCGGTGAGAACGACACCTGTGGGATCACAAGAATCCCTACTACGGTCGCGGGGCGCGGGGTCGTGAGAAGAGCGGATCAAACAGATAGCACACGGTTTCTTTATCGAGGTTCGGGCCGAGGATGCGTAAAACCCTACTCCTGCTTTGGTGGTTTGTTTATCCGTGTTCTTGAACTAGCAATGGGGCGTGAGGAGCTCCAAAAGCGAATCCTCCTCCTGGTCGCCTTGGGCCTCCTTTTATAGGTAAAGGGGTTGCCCCAGTGGCACACAGGAGGTGGAAAGGGTACAATGATGCGAGTTTATCCCTCGCATTACATGACAAGGCACCTTTAATGCGTCTTCTTAGCTGTCCTTGCTTTATCGGGGACGGGGCAGAGCCCTGTCTCGTCCGTCGCCGCTCCCTTTCGTGTTGACATGCGCCCTGGCCAGCGGTGCCCGCGGTGCCATGTAGGCAGGCAGGCAGCTGAGGTGGCACAGTGGTGGGTCTCCACGAAGATCCGCTAGCCGCCACGCAGGTGCCAGCCCAACTGGTTGGGTCGGCAGCTGCATGCGAACGGTGGTGAAGGTTTGATTGGCGTGGGCCTGATGGTGGCCCTACGGGTGGTCTAGGCAAGGGCCTCGCCGGTAGCCCGGCAAAGGGTCTTGCGGGGCCCCGCAAGAACTCTTGTCATCCTGCAAGGCTCTTCTTTGGGGGGCCTTGTGGTCCTCCTTGGCTGGGATCCGTCAAGGGTCGTCATCTTCTATAGGGTGTATCTCGATCTTGAATGTCTTCACAAAGATCTGCATGCCACCACGGGATGTCTCGAATTCTTGCCCCATGGGGGCAGTGGACTCAAGGGTGATTCGCTCCGTAGGTGTGGGGCGAGCTGCCACGGCAAGGGTCTTGCCAGGTTTGCTAAAACCGCCTCCCGGCAAGGATCTTGCCGGGGGAGTCCGCTTTGTCCCCTTTTCTCTTTGTGGTCTTGGTCTTAGCGTCGTTCTTCTCCTTTCGAGCTTCGGCCTTACCTTGGCTTACCTCCCTTGCCTTGCTCAGTGCGGTGGTGCCCGTGGCTCAGACTGCCCGTAGTTATAGGGGTACAAAAAGTGTACCCCTCTTTTTGTACACCGACACCGGCGCCCTTCATGTATGCAGGCGGGGCCATCCTCTTGGCCGTCCTCTTCCTTAGAAACCATGGCCACGAGGAACTGCTAACCTGGTTGTTAAACCAGATTCTCACAACTGCACCCCCTACCTGGCGCACCAAAGATGTCGGAGGAAAACGACACCAATGGGATCATAAGAATCCCTACTACGGTTGCCGTGGCACGGGGTTGTGAGAAGAGCAGGATCAACAGTCAACACAGGGATTGTTTACCCGGGTTCGGGCCGCGAGGATGCGTAATACCCTAGTCCTGCTTTGTTGTGTATTTGAGAGAGTTCTTGAGCTCTTGAACTAGCTACGGTGGTCGTGTAGTCCAAAAGAGCCGAATCCCTCTCCAGTACGCCATGGGCCTCCTTTTATAGTCGAAAGGGGCCGCCACAGTGGCACACAAGAGGTGGAAAGGGATACAGTGTTGCGAGCTTATCGGCCGTGTTATAGGACAAGAAGCCTTTAATGCGTAGGTTAGGTGTCCCTTAGCTTTATCGGGGCGGGAACGAGGCCCGTCCCGTTCGTCGCCGCCTCGCCTTGCTTCGACACGCGCCCAGGCCAGCGATGCATGCGGTGCCATGTAGGCAAGCAGGCAGCTGAGGTGGTGCGGTGGTAGGCTCTTCACGAAGATCTGCATGCCACCGCACAGATGCTTGCTGAGTTGGCTCGGAAGCCGCCCGTCGCCACGTAGGTGCCTGCCTAGCTGGTTGGGCTGGCAGCTGCATGCGAACGACGGTGGTGTCTTGGCTGGTGTGGACCTGGCAGTGGCCCAGCTGACGCCCTTGTCAAGGGCTTTGCCGGGGGCCCGACAAGGGTCTTGCCGTGGCGTTGCAGTCATCCCCGGCAAGGCGCTCACTTGGGGGGCTTGTGGATCTCCTCGGCTAGGATCCCGCCGAGGGTCGCCATCTTCTGGTTCTCATATCTATGGTCTTGACAAAGATCTGCATGCCACCACGGAGGTGCCTCCCGAGCCCTAGTTCCAATGTAGTTGGTTGGGTTGGAAACCGTGGGCTCAAGGGTGGCTCACTCTGTTGGTGTCGGGCAAGTCGCCCTGGCAAGGCTCTTGCCGGGTCCGCGGGGTCCGCCCCGGCAAGGGCCTTGCCGGGGGAGTCCACCTCGCCCTCTTGCTCTTTGGTGTTTCTGGTCTTGGCATTTCCTTGGGCTTCTTGTGCTCTGGCTTCTCTCCGTCTCCCCTCCTCTACCCTGCTTAGTGTGGCCGCGGCGCGCGGCTCTGACTGCCCATGCACAAGTAAAGGGGTACAAAAGAGTGCCCCTACTTTTGTACACCGACAGAGAAATTACGGGATGGAAATGGAATAACTAAGTACTACATGATCAAACTCCATGACTGACCTGCTCATCGGACAAAATCCGACTACCTCTCAATGTCAGCAACTCTAGCGGAGTCAACGCGCAACCATGGCTAGGGAGCAGTGGACTGTTCGAAGGATTGTCCCATAGAAGAACCTTCTCCTCGAGGACGCATGGAAGACCAACAAACATGTTCTTTTCCCAAGCCTGTTTAAGCACCGTCTTGAAAGAGTTGGTGTAGGAAGCATCAAGTCTTGCAGCGGTGAGGACGTCGGAGAGGCGTGCGATTTCTCCCAGAGGATCATCGTCCAAGGTCTCCCAGCCCCGACGAAGAGGAGAACTTCCTGGCGCATCCATGGGAGCAGCGACGAACTGCCTTCTCTTCACGGGGAGGGGAACTGGCAAGGAGGAGATAAGAGCGTAGTAACCGCAGGGCCTTGTCCCTTCCAACTATAGCTCCTCGATCGTTCCTTAGCGAAGGGGTGGGGCTATTATTTACTACGTACTCGTACTGTAGCAGTACTAGTACTACTTTCTCAACTAGTAGTGCGATGTACTATACTTCTAATATAGTGCACCAGTTTTGAACTCTTGAATCTCAGGGCCAAGGAGCTACAGTTGGAAGTGGAGGGTAGTACTGTTCTCTAGAACCATCGCTATACTATCAATGCAGGGAAAGTGCACCTACGTAGTGGGTAGTCTCGGTGCTCTATTCAAGAGAGTAGCTAGCCTACTCAGCCGCTCCTCTCACGCACACACTAGCAGACTATTTATCAGCGACGGTTAATGCGGGGGTAGAACATTTGGGTATCTGATATAGCGAGACTAGACTTTTCGCTTCCATTTGTGGAGGTGTAATGGATCTCGTCGAAATTTGTTAGTAGTTCCTTCTTTACGAATGAGATGAGGCAAAGCTTTTGCCTCCATTTCAAAACAAAAAAAATCACATCAAGAGGAATTTCTTTTAGAGAGCCGATAATGGAGTGAAGTCCATGCGTGCATCACCACAAGCTACAGAGTAGTAGAGTACTAGCTCTTTAGGTATAGAGCCATATTGCATAGTTCCTAATGCCGCGCCTGGCTTTTCTGGCTCCTCGGGCTTAATTGGGAGGCACTAGTTTAAATATGCTACTAGCTGATGAGGAAGCTGCAAGCGAGGTGCAGCTAGGGCGAGCACGCGAGCCATGAGATGATGGGAAGCAAAACTCGTTCACGTGGCTGGGTTATCCAGTGCACCCACATTGTGGTGCGACACGTCTGTTCGACTTCAAAACTCAGACTACCCGTGTAGAATATTGGCTCGCAACGAAGTTACTATTTAAAAAAATGTTCGCTGTGCGTTCGGCCGGGATCGAACCCACAAAACAAGTTATAGACTCCTGCGACCACTAGTAGTATTCATTGGAGTACAACACAACCTAGAATCGCCTTTTGTCGCTAGTAGTACATTGTTCCTTACAAGAAACCGCTAATAATGCCAAGAAACGACTAATAATGCCAAGAAACTACTACCACTTGCATACGTGGCAGACTTAAGATAAGACTACCTTATCAACCATTGTACATGCCCTTACCAACCAGCCGTACCAAGAAACGACTACTCTACAAAGTGCCGTTGTAGGCATGTTTCAACACATGTCGCCCCCTAAGTCAACGCCTTCTATTTGACCGGAAAGTTAGGCGTTATGACTTGTGGGACCTACAGTCAGTCTGCACAAAAATCCCCGAGTGACCTCCTACATCCGGCCCGTCCACCTAGTCATCCTCGGCCATGGGACGCAGCTACGACCGCCGACAGAAGGCGAGGTCAAAACCGCCGGCGGTGTGGAGCCCATCTTGTGGCAGCCCGGATGCCAGCTCCATCCGGCACTCGCGGCCACTAGCTAGCCAAGATAGCTCCGTCCAGCTGCTTGTCTGCAAGGTTTGCTAGCTAGATTTGCACGGCGGTGCGGCGGCTTGCTCGCGCACGCCGCTCTAAGGCCAGCCATCTGGCTCGAGCGAAGGCTTCTGCGGCAGCTTGCTTGCGTGTGAGTTACGCTCGGGCTAGCCTTCCAATCCGTGCGGAGTCACGCTCATCACCGACGCCACCGACGAACACGCATCAGTACTGTTTGAAGTAATGTTCAGGAAAAATAATGATTTGAGGGGCAATAACATGATAGAAGTTCAGATGTGGGTCCCTCATGTCAACGGTCAAACAAAATGTGTTGGTTTAAGCTGCCTCGTCAGCACGGACTTGTGCGCCAACCTTGTCATAAACGTGTTTAAACGAGCCTAATCGGCACTAGGTAGTAGTTTTTGGCATGGATTACGAAATTTTGGGTATGTTTTATCTATTTTTTGTGTAATAGTTTGTTCCTAGTGCTGGTTGAAAGTGGTAGTTTTTTGTTAAATACTCTACATATTGTAAGCAGGAGTGAAAGTAAAGCTTTGGAAGCCAATAAGCAAGGCTAGTTACATAGTGCCTATGTGTACATGATTGAAAGTAAATATCAACCATGAGTGACTAATATATTGATGGAAAACTTGAAACTATGGAAATGCTAGAATTTTTTGCATGGTTGGAAATACAAGCAATGTTCACGTGTATTGCAACAGATCATAATTAGAATATTACTTGTTCACAAACTTGATACAAAACACTCTAATTTTGATATACATATATCACTAGAGATATATTATATTTCAATCAGAAAATATTCCTTGGTCTGTTTTGGTGAGGTGAGGGAGGGGTGTGGTTGGTTTTAAGATACTAATTATGGGTTTTTCTGCATATTGGTAGAGAAGTGGGATGTTGGTGAGAAAAGGCAACAACTTACCTCACAGTCTTTACATGTAGACCTAATGGTCAGAAATGACTGATGTCAGACACACCATCATCACCAACTTAGTCTTCCGTAGGAGTACTAGCAAGATGTCTGTGCATTGCACGGAACATCAAGATGCATTTTTATATAAACACTTGTTGTGATTGACCCATGCGGGAGTAATCACATGTGTAAAAACTAATGATATCTCGAGAAAGAGGAGATAAGGTGAAGAGGAGTGGGCGTGGTGGTGATTGGTGGTCGGACTGAGCGGAGGCATGGGGATGGACGATGCCGGCAGAGGCCACCAGGCCAACTTGTTCCTGAGGCTTCTTTTTTTAATTTCTCAACAATGAGGTTGTGGGAGATAAGGATGAACGAGGGAAGGCATTGTCTACAAATGTGGAGAGAGGTGCAGGTATCTTTTAGTTTAATATCCATCCGTCAGATATAGATCAGACGGTCTATATTGCAAGATGGCACGCGTACCATCATCACCAACTCGGTTTTTTATAAGAGAACAAATATAAGTGCGAAGATACAAACGTATTATCGATACTAGTTTCCTTGAACTAGGATCTACATTCTATTCAACGGCTCAGCATGTGGGGCCTTAGCACAATGACTTCTCCACTGCATAAAACAAAGATTTTCCCATCGCCGATGAGGAGGGGGTGACGGCGGCACGCTTTCGGCCTTCTGTAGTCCTAGTAGTCATTCTAGGTGGTTAATGTCTACTACACAACCTTTTTCTTGTAGATGTTGTTGGGCCTCCAAGTGTAGAGGTCTGTAGGACAGTAGCAAATTTCCCTCAAGTGGATATCCTAAGGTTTATCAATTAGTGGGAGGCTTAGGATGAAGATGGTCTCTCTCAAACAACCCTGCAACCAAATAAGAAAGAGTCTCTTGTGTCCCCAACACACCCAATACAGTGGTAAATTGTATAGGTGCACTAGTTCGGCGAAGAGATGCTGACACAAGTGCAATATGGTTGGTAGATATAGGTTTTTGTAATCTCAAGATATAAAAACAGCAAGGTAACTAATGATAAAAGTGAGCACAAACAGTATTGCAATGCTAGGAAACAAGGCCTAGGGTTCATACTTTCACTAGTGCAAGTTCTCTCAACAATAATAACATAATTGGATCATATAACTATCCCTCAACATGCAACAAAGAGTCAGTCCAAAGTCACTAATAGCGGAGAACAAATGAAGAGATTATGGTAGGGTACGAAACCACCTCAAAGTTATCCTTTCTGATCGATCTATTGAAGAGTCTGTAGTAAAATAAGACGAAGCTATTCTTTCCGTTCGATCTATCATAGAGTTCGTAGTACAATAGCACCTTAAGACACAAATCAACCAAAACCCTAATGTCACCTAGAAACTCCAATATCACCTCAAGTATCCGTGGGTATGATTATACGATATGCATCACACAATCTTAGATTCATTTATTCAAACCAACACAAAGTACTTCAAAGAGTGCCCCAAATTTCTACTAGAGAGTCAAGACGAAAACGTGTGCCAACGCATATGCATAAGTTCACAAGGTCACTGAACCCGCAAGTTGATCACCCAAACATACATCAAGTAGATCACGTGAATATCCCATTGTCACCACAGATAAACACATGCAAGACATACATCAAGTGTTCTCAAATCCTTAAAGACTCAATCCGATAAGATAACTTCAAAGGGAAAACTCAATCCATTAAAAGAGAGTAGAAGGGGAGAAACATCATAAGATCCAACTATAATAGCAAAGCTCGTGATACATCAAGATCGTGCCATATCAAGAACACGAGAGAGAGAGAGATCAAACGCATAGCTACTGGTACATACCCTCAGCCCCGAGGGTGAACTACTCCCTCCTCGTCATGGAGAGCGCCGGGATGATGAAGATGGCCACCGGTGATGGATCCCCGCACGGCATGGTGCCGGAATAGGGTCCCGATTGATTTTTGGTGGCTATAGAGGCTTGCGGCGGCGGAACTCCCAATCTAGGTTTGTTTCGGGGTTTTTGTATTTATAGGAATTTTTGGCATCAGTCTCACGTCAGGGGGGCTCCGAGTCATCCATGAGGTAGGGAGCCGTGCCCAGGGGTAGGGCTCGCCCTCCACCCTCGTGGACGGCTCGGGACTCTTATGGCCCAACTATTTTACTCCGAGGGCTTCTCTTGGTCCATAAAAAATCATCAAAAATTGGCACATCAATTGGACTCCGTTTGGTATTCCTTTCCCGGAAAACTCAAAAACAAGGAAAAAACATAAACTGGCACTGGGCTCTAGATTAATAGGTTAGTCCCAAAAATCATATAAAATAGCATATAAATGCATATAGAACATCCTAGATGGATAATATAATACCATGGAATAATCAAAAATTATAGATACGTTGGAGACGTATCAGTGGTCTACGCATGTGTAGATTTATTCTTTTTCACCTCTCGTGTTCGCTGTACTGCCACGACTATTGATGAATAGACGGTAAGTTATTCACGGGGAAACCCTTGTTGAGCGTGTTTGCGAGAGAGAGAGAGAGAGAGAGAGAGAGAGAGAGAGAGAGACCGTGTGCATGTGTGATATTTCTAGACACTGTGGCTATGATACGAGATTCTTTGTGTCTATGTGTGTGGAGGATAGAGAGAGGCATGTACATGGGGCTTTGTGGTGTGTAACGTGGAGACACATAGACATAATCAGAAAGTGAGTGTGTGAGATACACATGCGGACATGGGGAGAGATGTGTGAGTTAGAGAGATGGAGAATTTTGGTGTGCATCTAAGCTAGAGAGAGGGGGGATATATACATACCTAGAGTTTGAGAGAATATGCAAGGGTGTGTGTCCTAAAAGAAGGATCCAGATAGATGGGTGTTTGTGTGTGTCTGTGTGTGTTTTTGCGCGCGTTTGTGTGTGAGAGGGAGTGTGTGTTTGTGGAGTAGAGAGACCACTAATGATGTAAACCTAGTATAAGGGAAGGGGGAATGGTGTGACATGTGCGTCAAAGAGAGAACAAAGGCATGTGTAGTAGCGGGATAGCATGGGTGCGGGCGGGGAGCAGACTATTTGGAAGAGACATCGAGTGTGTGTCAGAGAGGAGTGTGAGAGCAAGAGAGAGACAGAGAGAGAGAGAGAGAGAGAGAGAGAGGAAGAGAGGGGTCGTTTGTGTCCATAAGTGATGTATAGATAGGGAGACAATGTTGATATTGTTCGAAATTGGCCTATGTACGGAGACGCAAGGGAAGCAAGTCATCGTGTGTGTGATAGGGACTTCATGAGAGATCTAGAATAGATGGTGTAGAGAAAAACGTGCGAGATTGAGAATGTTGATACACTAGGGAGCTATGGAAAGAGTCACGGCATATATGTATACAGTGAAGGAGCTGGGGCGGGTCCACATGTGGGAGAGATAGAAAGAGGGGAGTGGTGCACAAGGAGACAAAGTGTGCTTTTTGCTGTGGGGGTGGTGTGTGAGGTGAGTGTGCGAGAACCACATAACAAGGGATATAGACATTTGGGGGCGACTTTTTGTGTGTATGGGAAAGATACACTCTACATAGTGCGTGTGCTTGGGAAAGACAGATGTCGGGAGGCCTAGAGAGTGGGGGAAGAGATGTGTGCATGCCCGAGAGATAAAGTGATAAGATAGCTATATCGGGGTCCGGACTTTAGAAGAGAGGGGGTGTTAATGTGCTCGTGTGTTCATGTCTGGGGGAGAGAATGACTTGTGTGTGTGGGGGGGGGGGGGTGGGGGTGGGTGGGGGCAACGGGGGAGGGATGGGGGGGGGTTAGCTTTAGATAAAGAGTGAGGTATCTATATTTGGTCAATAGTGTGTGCACTCATGGTTGATCAATTCTTTTCACAGTTTGGACTATGAGATAACGATACTTTTGAACATGCATGATATACCTTGAAGTACCAGAATTACAAACCTAAGATTGGTATTTTCGAATTCGACACCATCATTAGCTTTTGTAATTCATTTAAGCGGAGGTACATTTTTTAAGCCGGGATTTCGTGATTTCAAATTCATATATAAAACCTAGAGATATACACATATGGGCATGTTCAAACTTTATAATCATCCACTTTATTAATACACATACACATTTTTGCTTTTGTCATCATATTTAGGATAAACACATTTGGAATTTAATTTGAATTGGACCGTATGATGGTATTTGCTTGTACTAGCTCAATGATCCATATTTGAATTGAATGGACAATCTAAGTTTCGAGTTGGAGACATTGATTTTCAAAACTTGCACATTTTTGGCGTGCAAAACAAATAAATTCTCGGGCATGATACCATAGCCGGCCGTACAAGAGCAGAACACTTATAATTTCAGGCGACAAAAGCTTTCGAACTTCCTGCTCACATCGAAATATCTCGCGCCCCAAATTTTAGCCCTGCGATATTCCTGTTTTACCCCTGCCACATGAACGGAAAAGGGCTACTTTGGTAACTCCATTGTTTTCCCCTCTTTTCTCCCAACATTCTTGCCCAGAGCCCCTCTGCTTCCCCTGCCTGACCCCCCCCCCCCCAACCACGGCAAGCCGCCGAATCTAGTCCTCTGCCGCAGCGGTGGACCTCACACCCCGCCGGATCTACCTTCCGCTCCTTGGAACCCCCTACTGCCAACTCACCACTTCACTGGAGCCACTTCAGCGACTGGCTTGTCCACTGCTCCAGATCTGCTTGACCGCCATCATGGTCCACCACACAGGATCTGCTTAACCGGCGCCCTTGTCCACCACAGTGTAGGCCCTTCACTGACTCCCTTGTCTGCCCCATCGCTGGCCCTTCATACAAGCCCTCCTCTGCCGCAATAGATCTGCCCCACTGAAAGCACTGTACACCGCACCCGCCGAAGCCTTCGTCCACTGCACCGGACCCGCTCCACGGACGCCCTATTCAACTCCGCCGGCCCTGCTTTACTGACGCTGGAGCCTCATCAGGTTATTTCGATTTATACTCCTTCATTTTTTCTCTTCTTTATCATGCAATTGTTCACTTACCATAGATGAGCTTTCTTGTATGTCGACAGCGCCCATAACCGAAGCGGAGCAGCTTGGCGACAATGACGACAAACTCAAAACTCAACCGCAACACGAGCAGCATCGATGATCCTTAGCTATCAAGTATGACAACGATACCCATACGCCGCCGAGAATGAGGTACTATTATCCAACGGCCGACGCCTACATTCACTGTCTTAGCATAAGCACCGAACCTTTGAATTTCTTCAAGGCATCATTCATTTTTTCATGAGACGCGTTATTCTGCTTGCACCTGTAGGGCCATACTTCTGGCAGTGAACATGTTACATGTGCTAAATTACATACCAGTGCACATATAGTTAATATGCTTTAGTTTTGTCCTAAGTATTACTGTACTTCCTAGATATCACTGCCTACTATTTTACTTCTTGCATGCTATATTTATGAAAATGGTGTTGTTCTGATGCCACCTGTTGGTTCCATCGAACTGCTTCATGTTCTCTATGCTTAGTTACACATCAGCAAACTAGCATGTGGTTCCACTACTTTTTGTTCGTTTTACCCTACATTTTCTGATGCTAGCTATTACATCACTACTCCGAGCCTCTGTTCATTACTTTTTTGTGTGTTCTTGATCTTCCCATGTTGCATGACTAATTTGATGCTTCTATTAATTATGGAGCTGCTAACCCCATCAAGAAAAATATTTATTTTTTTGGGGCTGGCACCTCGAACAAGCATAAAAATAGAGTGAAGCAGATATATTGTCGTGTAAGCACACACCCTTCTTTCATTAGTTTAGATGAACCATTGATGATCAATTCGAACCAGTGCATGCGATTAAAATTAATTTTACCTAAATAGAGTGTGCAGAATAAACTACAACAACTAGATTTGCAACCACGGGATGCTGACGATATCTTCAAAGAACATTGCAACATCAGCGAGGCTTCACAGCAACATATGGTGAGCCAGTGTTTTTTAGTACATGTGAAATGTAATGCATGTGGGCTGCTTTCTTGGCTTGTGCCCTCAACCTGTAATCCTACAGAATTACAAATAGTTCAGTTGTCTGCTTTGTTGTATTGCTTGATCCGAATGCTTGTTTGTTACTTGTTAGGCTATACCTGACTTGGCCAATATGTCAAAAGTGTCTGCTGTACTATCGTAAAGAAATGCATGCGTAGTTCATTTGAGTCCTTAACTTTTCCTCTGAACTTCATCACAATACTTTCTCGTAGTTTATATGAGGCCACACTATTAAGTGCTTTCTCAGATTATTTCAACTGCTTAGATGCCTTGGTAACTTAAATATAGTGGTGGTACACTCCCTTTCAACTAGGTATGTCAACTGGGTCCCGTTTAATCCCGATTAAAGTCCACTAGTTGTATGATAGTACAAAAGAGTTTTTGTTTTTTGAGGAAAATGAACTAGGGAGCTAGCAAAAACTAACTAGATGGAACTAGAGGATGTCGTTCATTTGCCACTTACATCCCTAGTCTCATCTTACCATTTTAATTTCTTTTCGGCTGATGCTCCTGCTACCTCTTGAGCACTGCGTTGGTTTTTCCCTTGAAGAGGAAACGGTGATGCAGCAAAGTAGCGTAAGTATTTCTCTCAGTTTTTGAGAACCAAGTTATCAATCCAGTAGGAGACTACACGCAAGTCGCCTCGTACCCATACAAACAAATACGAACCTTGCAACCAATGCGATAAAGGGGTTGTCAATCCCTTCACGACCACTTGCAAAAGTGATATCTGACAGAGATAATAAGATAAATATTTTTGGTATTTTTTTATGATATAGATTGAAAGTAAAGATTGCAAAGTAAAATAGATTGGAAACTTATATGATGGAAAATAGACCCAGGGGCCATAGGTTTCACTAGTGGCTTCTCTCAAGATAGCATAAGTATTACGGTGGGTGAACAAATTACTGTCGAGCAATTGATAGAAAAGTGCATAATTATGAGAATATCTAGGCATGATCATGTATATAGGCATCACGTCCGTGACAAGTAGACCGAAAAGATTCTGCATCTACTACTATTACTCCACATATCGACCGCTATCCAACATGCATCTAGAGTACAAAGTTCATAAGAACAGAGTAACGCATTAGGCAAGATGACATGATGTAGAGGGATAAACTCAAGCAATATGGTATAAACCCCATCTTTTTATCCTCGATGGCAACAATACAATACGTGCCTTGCTGCCCCTGCTGTCACTGGGAAAGGACACCGCAAGATTGAACCCAAAGCTAAGCACTTCTCCCATTGCAAGAAAGATCAATCTAGTAGGCGAAACCAAACTGATAATTTGAAGAGACTTGCAAAGATAACAAATCATACATAAACGAATTTAGAGGAGATTCAAATATTGTTGATAGATAATCTTGATCATAAACCCACAATTCATTGGATCTCGACAAACACACCGTAAAAAGAATTACATCGAATAGATCTCCAAGAAGATCAAGGAGAACTTTATATTGAGATCCAAAGAGAGAGAAGAAGCCATCTAGCTAATAACTATGGACCCGAAGGTCTATGGTAAACTACTCACACATCATTGGAGAGGCTATGGTGTTGATGTAGAAGCCCTCCATGATCGATTCCCTCCGGCGGAGCACCAGAAAATGCCCCAAGATGGGATCTCACAGGTACAGAGGGTTGCAGCAGTGAAAATAGGGTTTCTTAGTTCTCCTGGATGTTTTGGGGGTATATGGGTATATATAGGAGGAAGAAGTAGGTCGGTGGAGCTGCGAGGGGCCCACGAGGGTGAGGGCGCGCCTCCCTGCCTCGTGGCCTCCTTGCTTCTTTCTTGACGTTCACTCCAAGTCCTCTGGATCACGTTTGTTCCAAAAATAACTCTCCCGAAGGTTTCATTCCGTTTGGACTCCGTTTGATATTCCTTTTCTGCGGAACACTGAAATAGGCAAAAAAAACAATTTTCACTGGGCCTTCGGTTAATAGATTAGTCCCAAAAATAATATAAAAGTGCTTAGTAAAGCCCATTAAACATCCAGAACAGATAATATAATAGCATGGAACAATAAAAAATTATAGATACGCTTGAGACGTATCAAGCATCCCCAAGCTTAATTCCTGCTCGTCCTCGAGTAGGTAAATCATAAAAATAGAATTTTTGATGTGGAATGCTACCTAGCATATTTCTCAATGTAATTTCCTTTATCATGGCATGAATGTTCAGATCCGAAAGATTCAAGACAAAAGTTTAATATTGACATGAAAATAATAATACTTCAGGCATACTAACAAAGCAATCATGTCTTCTCAAAATAACATGGCCAAATAAAGTTATCCCAACAAAATCATCTAGTCTGGCTATTCTCTATCTTCATCTCATAAAGTATTTAATCATGCACAACCCCGATGTCAAGCCAAGCAATTGTTTCATACTTTTGATGTTCTCCAACTTTTTCAATCTTCACGCAATACATGAGCGTGAGCCATGGACATAGCAGTATATGTGGAATAGAATGGTGGTTGTGGAGAAGACAAAAAGGAGAAGATAGTCTCGTCTCACATCAACTAGGCGTATCAACGGGCTATGGGGATGCCCATTAATAGATATCAATGTGAGTGAGTAGGGATTGACATGCAATGGATGCACTAGAGCTACAAGTGTATGAAAGCTCAACAAAAGAAACTAAGTGGGTGTGCATCCAACTCGTTTGCTCACGAAGACCTAGGGCATTTTGAGGAAGCCCATCATTGGAATATACAAGCCAAGATCTATAATGTAAAATTCCCACTAGTATATGAAAGTGACAACATAGGAGACTCTCTATCATAAAGATCATGGTGCTACTTTTAAGCACAAGTGTGGAAAAAGGATACTAACATTGTCCCTTCTCTCTTTTTCTCTTTTTTTTGTTTGGGCCTTTGTCGGTGTACAAAAATAGGGGCGCATTTTTGTACCCCTTTTTGTATGCACGGGCAGTCAGAGCCGTGCCCACGACCATACCAAGCAGAACAAGGGAGGTGAGCCAACGTAAAATCGAATCCCAAGACAATTAAAGCAACGCCAAGGCCAAGACCACAAAGAGCAGAGGGACGAAGCAGGTTCCCCCGGCAAGACCCTTGTCGGGCGGCCTCAGCGGCCCCGGCAAGATGCTTGCCTGGACAGCTCGCCCCGCACCAACAGAGCAGCCACCCTTGAGCCCACGGCCCCCAGCGCCATCATCAGCGTGGGGCCAGGGATCGGAAAGGCACCTATGTGGTGCCATGCAGATCTTTGTGAAGACATATTCAAGGTCAGATGAGGATAAGAAGACGACGATTCTCAGCAAGATCCTTGCCGAGGAAGGCCACCAGACTCCCGGCAAGATCCTTGCCGGGGACGACAGCACGCCACGGCTGGACCCCTGCCGGGCCACCCGGCAAGACCCTCCGCAAAGATGCCGGCGAGGCCACCGCCAAGCCCATGTCAACCAAGCTTCCACCACCGTTCACATGCAGCTGCCAGCCCAACCAGCTGGGCGGGCACCTGCGTGGCAACATGCAGCTCCCAGGCCAACTCATCGAGCACCTGCGTGGTGGCATGCAGATCTTCGTGAGGCTCCACCACCGCGCCCACGCATCCCTGGCCGAGGCGCGTGTCGAAGCGAGGAGGAGCGGCGACGGAGCTGTCAAGCTTCGGTTTAAAGTTTGAAACTACCTCGACAATTCAGAGCAGAGTCTTGGCGGAGTTCATCGCAGAATGGACCTCAACGCCTAATGAAGAAATCGAGGAGACCACTCTCCCCGGCAAGGAAGCAGACCACGACTGGATCATGTACTTTGATGGGGCTTTCTCGCTGCAAGGCGCCAATGCCGGTGTGCTGCTCGTCGCACCCACCAGAGAACACCTCAAGTACGTGATCAGATGCACTTCCACAGGGAGATGTCCGCCAACAACACCGCTGAATACGAGGGATTGCTTGCTGGTCTCAGGATAGTGGCAGACCTCGGGGTTAAGAAGCTCATCGTCAGGGGTGACTCGCAGCTCATTGTCAGGCAGGTCAACAAGGATTATCAGAGCCCATTGATGGAAGCTTACGTAGATGAGGTGAGGAAGCTGGAGGAACGCTTTGACGGTATCCAGGCGGAGCACGTCCCCCGAGCGGAGAACGACATCGCCGATTACCTGTCAAAGCGTGCCGCATTCAAGCTACCTGTGGAACCAGGTACCTTTTTGCTCCGGTTAACTCAACCATCCGTCGAACCATCAGCGGGGCAGAGCAAATGGAGAAAATCAGGTCTCGGCAAGTACTTTCCTACCGAGCCCCCTGGGGCTGTCGGCAAAAAGTCTGCATGACGCCGAGCCTTTGCCAAAACAAGCCCAGCTCCGGCAGGGCATCAAGCCCTAGCCGTAGAGACAGCCGCTCCCATGGCGGAAGAGATGCCTTTGGTCCTTGCCGTCGAGCCCGAGGCTCCGGCATTGGCGCAGCATACCGTCCAATTCCTCCAAATAGGGGAGCTTCCTAAGGAGCAGGAAGAAGCAGAGAAAGTAGCCCGTCGGTCCACCCTATACCAGTTTGTCGATGATGTCCTGTACCGGAGAAGGCCGAACGGTGTGAAACTCAAGTGCATCCCCCGGGAGGAAGGACTGGAGTTGTTGGCGGAGATACATGGAGGCATATGTGGCTCCCACATATGGTCGAGGGCCCTTGCCGGGAAGGCGTTCCAGTAAGGTTTCTTCTGGCCCACCGCCCTCCAGGATGCGACGACACTATTAACCAAGTGTGAAGCATGCTAGTTCCATTCAAAGAAGCTTCATCAACCAGCCCAAGCCCTTCAAACAATCCCTCTCTCTTGGCCATTATCGGTCTGAGGGCTCGATATACTGGGCCCTTTCCCCCGCCCTATCGGGTGCTTTGAGTACTTGTACGTTGCAATCGACAAGTTCACAAAGTGGCTGGAGGTGGAAGCAGTGAGGAAGGTGACTGCTCAGTCAGCCGTCAAGTTCTTCAAAGGACTGGTCTGCTGTTTTGGTGTGCCAAACAGAGTCATCACCGACAACGACACGCAGTTCACAAGCCACACCTTCATGCAGTACATCCAAGACCTCGGCAGCAAGGTCTGTTTTGCTTCCGTGGCACATCCACGGAGCAACGGCCAAGCGGAGAGGGCAAATGCTGAAGTGTTGCGAGGCCTGAGAACAAAGACCTTTGACAAGCTGCACAAGAGTGGAAGGCGCTGGATTGATGAGTTGCCGCCGGTTCTTTGGTCAATCAGGACGATGCCAAATCGAGCCACCGGCCAGACACCTTTTGCCCTGGTATAAGGGGTAGAAGCAGTTCTCCCCGCGGAACTCATATACGGGTCACCTCGAGTGCTCGCTTATGATGAGCTTGACCAAGAGCCGTTGCGCCAAGATGACGCGACGCTCCTTGAGGAATATCGTCTTCGGGAAGCTGTGAGAGCGGCACGCTACCATCAAGCCTTGCGCCGCTACCATAGCAGCAAGGTTCATGCCCGAAGCTTTGAGGAAGGCGACCTTGTTCTTCGGCGCGTTCAGTCGACCAAGAATTCCAACAAGTTGCCGCCAAAGTGGGAAGGCCCTTCTCGGGTAATACGAGTCACCAGGCCTGGTGCAGTCCGCCTGGAGACCTAAGATGTCGTCCCAGTGAGCAACTCCTGGAACATCGAGCATCTTCGCAAGTTTTACCCATAAGGCGCGGCTTGCCGGGCCTCCCGGCAAGCCACCTTCTGTACAAGTTTTCCCGGCAAGGCATGTGACCCTTTGTACAGAGCTAGGCACAGACCCTGAGCATAAATAAATGAAGCGCTGGCGCCCTAAGTTATAGCATGCATGCTAGGTCGAGTCTCTTCCTTGTTTAGGGCTGATAGTGCTTAGCGGCGACTAAACCCTAGCCTAGAGGTCGAGTGCGCGTCTATCTGTTCGTTTTCTGTCCTCCTTTGGTTCGTAGGGCACATGAGCACTTCTGCTGAGCTACTCAGAAAGAAGTAAACGGACCGGTGCCCCGACCCCGGCAAACCAGAATTGCCGGGGGCTGCAAGCACAAGGATCCAACCGCGGCAAGATGAGATTGCCGGGGGCTGCAGATTCAGATAAGTCTTTTATCCTTTGTCATGCATTTCGGAACCTGATTGGGGTATGTGAAACCTCGTTTTTATCTCTAGACTACCGTGCTCCCCTTTTTCCTATACCTAAGGATTATCTCCTGGGTCCGGATTTGGTCGTAGCCGCGGCGGCGAGGAGGTGGGACGAGGAGCCTGAAGCCCACTTCATCCCTGCCTCCACCAAGAGCGCGAGAACGGTGGAGTGGGGGGACGACAAGGCCTGTTGCCGGGCGAAAAACATTTATCTTAAACAATAACAAGGATTCGCTCCTTGTCGCGGGATTTACCCACGAATGAAAAACCCAACTAGCGTCCCTTTTTCATTAAAAACATTCCATACAGGTACAGTTCGTGCGAGATGAAAAACATGAGCAAGGGGATTACAAGTTTTAATTTTAACAAAGGCCCGCAGGCTTACAAATGAAAAAAGAGATAAGATGCCCGTAATCCCTTTCTTGTCCCTCTCCTCAGGAGGAAGGTCAAGGAGGAGAAAGGGCTAAAGGAGCACCTAGGCGAGCTACGAGCAGCAGAAAGCACCAAGAGAACACCTCGGTGGCCTCCCACGGGCGGGCCGGTGATGACGGTGCCAGGAAAGGACCTGGAAGACGAGGCAGCAGGACCAGCAATATGCGATGAAGGCGTCGGTGCCCGTGTACTCCGAGTTGACGGCCTTGCCGCCCGCCCTCTTCCTCTTCCACAGCCTCCCGACGGCAGCCGCCCAAGGAGACGACCCCGAGAAGTCCAAGGAGTTGGCCCCGCCCCCGGCAAACCTCTGCCGGAGGAGCGGCCAGGTGCAGATGCTGCTGCTGCCGCACCCGCCCAGGCGCGGGGCGTCCGACACCTAGTCGGACTCGTCCCCGCTATCCACCCCATTGTCCTCGTCGTCACTTTCGCTCGAGGATGACCTTCCATCGTCAGAATCTCCATCAGAGGAGCTCTCCACGCAACATTTCAGACGAGTTCCAAACTCTTCGAAGACCTTAAGGAAAGCAGGCCTTCCTCCATTAACTTGAAGTAGAGGACGAGCCCCGCCGTCAGGCTGTGGATGCGGGCGAACGTCTTCCATCCACGGCGAAGATATATAACTCGAGGAGCTAGGAAGTCGACGTCGACCTGCGTGCCCCCGTTCCCGCAGCCCCTCCTGTGCAACCTGAGGGTCTGGGGCGGGGCACGCTCCATGACCTGAGCGAACGGGGTAGGGAGATGAAGACGACGACACGGGAGCTGGCGGAGCCTGATGAAGAACTCGCAAGGCTGGTCTTCAACATGGCATTCCATCGGGAAAGGCACCATTGGCGGGGGCGAAGCCGGCGCGCCACCCCGTCCTCCTCTTCCCCGAGCACTTCGACCTCTGCCCTGGCCTCGCCCACGGCCTCGCCCCCTCTGTAATGCCCCGGATCCGATGCACCAGTTGTCTCCCAGTTTTTCACCGTCATTGCAATGTCATGTGCTTGCGTGTTGCATTTTGCCATGTCATCATCCGCATTGCATCATCATGTTTTTTCAAAACTTGCATCCAGTCCTTTTCCCCGTTGTCCGTTTCGCGATCCGACACTCCCACACGCGCCTGTTGCCCCTCTCAGACCTCGTTTCGTGAGTTGCTTAAAAATATTCTCGGAATGAGATGAAACTTGGTGTGCGGTGTTGTTATAGAGTAGGTAGACCGCCTGTCAAGTTTCGATCCATTTGGAGGTCGTTTGGCGCTCCAACGGTTAACCGCGTAGCCCGAAACCCCTCTCTCTTTGCAGCCCAGCACCCCTCCACCACAGCCCATGAGCCCATCCAAACCCACTCCATGCTCTCGGTCGTTGGATCGTGATCATGTGGGCGAAAACCGCATCTCATTTGGACACTCCTACCTCCTTCTATCTACAAATAGGTGCCCCTCCCTGATTTATTTCTCGCAGATGAAACCCTAGCTGACATCCCCGCTGCCACCGGACACGTCCGGCCTCACTTGACAGCTCTGCATCTTATTTCCCTGCCCTCCACTTTCTCAAAATTATCATATCTACATTTACTCTTACCAAAATGTTGAATAAAGCCAATGCCACTGCAGACGCTGATGTCTGCATTCCTCTTGTCAGTACCTTTTGCCCTGTATCATCATCGGGGGAAATGACACCTACGGGATCACGTAGAATCCCTTTTGCTATGGTTGGCAGGCGCGGGGCTGTGGAAAGAGCGGGATTAGAAGATCAACGCAGGGGGATTATCCAGGTTCGGGCCGCAAGTGATGCGTAATACCCTACTCCTGCCGGTCTATGTTTATCTGGTGTTCTTGGACTAGCAACAAAGCGTGTAGGGTCCAAAAAGTCGGAATCATCTCTCAGTATGCTGCGGTCATCCTTTTATAGTTGAAGGGGCTGCCACAGTGGCACACAGGAGGTAGAAAGCTATACAGTGGTCGAGTCTATCTCCTGGTACCGTAGGATAAACACATTTAATGCACTGCAGATGTGCCCTTCTTGCTTTATCGGGGATGGTGAGGAAGTTCGTCCCAGCTTTCGTCGCCTCGCCAGGCTTCGACGCGCGTCCGAGTTTACGAGGCGTGTAGTGCCATGCTGACTGGCTGGCTGCTGAGTTTGTGCGGTGGCAGAGTTTTCACGAAGATCTGCATGCCACCATGCAGGTGCTTGCTGAGTTGGCCTGGAGGCCGCACGTCATGATGCAGGTGCTCGCCTAGTTGGTGGGCTGGTAGCTGTTTGGGAACGGTGGTGGAGTCTTGGTGGATGGGGGCCTAGATGTGGCCCCGTGGATGTCTTCGGCAAGATTCTTGCTGGGGCCCCGGGAAGGGTCTTGCCGGGGCCCCGGCAAGGGTCTTGCTGCGGCGTCGTGGGCATCCCCGGCAAGGGTCTTGCCGGGGGCTCTCGTGGATATCCTCGGCAAGGATCTTGCGGAGGATCTTTGTCTTATGATTCTCATCTAGTCTTGTATGTTCTTGGTCTTCACAAAGATCTTCATGCCACCATGGAGGTGCCTCCCGAGCCTTGGTTCCAATGTGGGTTATGGCGTCGGAAGTCTTAGGCTCAAGGGTGGCGGCTCTACTGGTGTTGCGCAAGTTGCCCCGGCAAGGTTCTTGCCGGGGCTGTGGAGGCAGCCCCGACAAGGGCCTTGCCTGGGGAGTTCACCTCGCCCTTCTGCTCCTCGTGTCTCTGGCTTGGCGTTGCTCTGGTCGTCTTGCCTCTTTGCTTCCTTCCTTTGCCGCGCTAAGCGTGGCCATCGGCCCATGGCTGCAACTGCTCGCGCACAAGTAAAGGGGTACAAATAGGACCCCTACTTTTGTACACCGACAGGAGGCCCCGGGCCTGGGTCACATATAAGCGCGGGGCGTCATTGGGCCAGGCCTAGAACAGTGCGGCGGAGTTTTACCGCAGTAACTCGCTCGCCAGTTGCACTTCCCCACGATCCACGTTGAATGCACGACATGGTGGTCGCACATGACGTGGGGGTCATGCGTGGGGCGGTTGCTGCACTCATGCGTCACATCGTGGTAAATAGTAAAGAGGCAGCCCGCGCCTTCCCCATTAAAAAGGAAAAACTGCAGGCGCGCTGCTCATTTACCCTCTACGCCTCCTCCAATCTCGGAATAGTCGTCCCCCTCTTATTCCTCAGGAGAAAGATTCGAAGCTCTCGCCTCTGCTTGCTGCCGCTGCGCCCCCATTGCTCTTGATCCTTCGCCTTCTCCCAGCCGTCATGGCAACCAAAATCAGCAAGGGCAAGGAAGCGTCCAAGGACACAGGGGAGAAGGAGGCACCGGAGAGCGAGTTGGCGGTGTGGTGGACGCAGCTCGCCTACTTCCCTTCGACGGTCGATGCGGTCCACCTCAAGAACTTCTTCTTGCCCCTGTGGGGGAGGAAGACGACGGGGCACCCTGCCATGCGCGTTGTCCCTGCCGATTTCGCCAAGGCCGGCCCACATCAGTACCCCTTCTTCGTTGATTTGTTCTTTTGCAGGCTCTGCCCCCTTTCTCTGACTTCTTCAATGATGTCATGCACACCTACGGTTTCCATCTTCTGGATCTCACGCCGAATGCTGTGGCGTGCATTGCTCTCTTTGCCCACCTCTGCGAGGGCTTTGCCGGGGTGCTCCCCAGCATGGCGCTCTTCCGCCACTACTTCTCCCCTCGCCTCCAGCCAGGGGGCACCATCTCCGGCTGCATCACCTGGATTCCGAGGACCCAGGAGAAGGGCACATATCCGGAGGGCGCCCAGAAGGAGAGGTGGGAGGAGTGGCGGAGCCGGTGGTGCTGGATCAAGGAGAAGGACATGCAGGAGTTCTGCCGGGTTCGTCAGAGCCCGCTGACCCGCCGCAGGGACTGGAGCGACCTCGACGCCAACGACGAGAAGCTCACGGTCGCCACCACCTGGATCCATCGCCTCACTATGGCTGGACTCACCCTCGAGATGATCGGGGCCGACTTCATCCGGTGCCGAATCGCCCCGCTACACAACAAGGGGTGGCCGGCCTGTGATTTCAGGAACGCGACCGACGTCCTGACGCTCCGCCCTGGCCTGAAGCACAATTTCACGGTGATGGGGCACGCCCACTTCTGCCAAAGGCTCTTTCAGCTCGACGTGGACGGCGACGGCAGGGCTGAGAGGACCGGGAGGGCCGCGAAGGCTGGCAAGGCCGTTAAGGGGCCCCTGTTGGGGTTGCCGGCGGGAGTGGTCCCGCTGAGCAACAACTCTCGCCAGTCCGCCATCATCTCCATGATGCCGGACATCAATGCGCATGGCCTCGACCCGGCCTGGGCCGAGACGCCAGTGGAGAAGGTGCGGGAGTTCTTCGATACTTTGTTGGAGAGCTATGTCCGTGACGAGCCGCTTCTCATCCAAGACACCACCAAGGAGATTCTGGATTACATCGCGGCCAGGGCGGCGGAGGCGGCGATCGCCAGGGAGGCCCGCAATGTTGGCGCGGTAGAGGACGAGGCTGACGAGGCTGTGGAGGAGAAGGAGCTTGCCCAGTGGGCGGAGTCCACCGGGGAGGCCAACGGCACCGGTGCCGATGCCCCCCTTGTTGAAGACGCGGGCGATGAGTCGTCCGAAGAGGAGGTCGAGGTGAACGACCCCCCGGCAGTGGGGAGGCTGCGCGTCCTACGGCAGGGCCGGCTCTGGTAAGCCGGTCGGGTCCGGCAGGATCATGCAGCGGCAGCCGCCCCAGGAGCAGCTCGTGCGCGAGACGAGGGCGATGAAGGCCGCGGCAGCGAAGAAGGCGGCGAAGGCCTCGGTGGCGAAGAGGATAGCGACTGCTTCCTCCTCGTCCAAGCGGCACCGGACCCCATCCCCTTCCCCTTCGGATAGCACTTTGGAGGCCGAGTTCGACCTCGGATCTTTTAGCCCGGCGAGGAAGAGGAAGCTAGTAGAGGAGGGGGTGGAGGAAGAGTAAGTACTTCACCCCCCCCCCCCCCCACATCATCTCCTAAATTTGTTCATGTGTTATCCTTCTTTGATTTGATGTTATCTTCACAGGGACATGGAGATGCTGGCCCAGAGGGTGGCGAAGAGGGCCAAGGCCTCGACGGGTGACAAGCCCCCGGCGGGTACTTCGCGTACGCCATTGCTGGTGGAGAGCAGCTCGGAGAGCAGCCCCCGACGCAGCCTCTGCTTCAGCCCCCAACATGAGTCCAGCACTCACTCCTTCACCGATGAGCATTGGGGGTGTGAATTCTTGACGCGGACCTTGCTGTGTTTGCAGGAGGAGAACGGCAGTAGGAGGATCCGCCGAGGGCTACTTCCAACACGCCGCTCCCTCGACTATGCCGCCCCGAGGGGCGTCCCCACCAAGAGCATCCACCACCGAACCCACGCACATGGAGGAGGAGGAGAAGAACTTGGGTTCCAGGGGTTCTGCCCCGGCAACGAATGCTGGCGGGGAGGGCACCACTTCTTCCCAACCCAGTGTGGGTAAGTTATTTGCTTTCTGTCCCTGTTCTTTCTTCTCCTTTTTGAACCTTGGCCTTTCCTCTGTCTTATTCCCCTTCTTCGTATCTAGACCCTTCCTCGGTGGACCGGGAGGACATTGACACCATCATCAAGGAGGTTGCCAGGGACACTGAGGCCGAGGACGACAAGATCGCAGCTGAGGAGGCCGCGAAGACCACCGCTGAGGATGCCGCCAAGGGGCCTGCCGGGAAGACCGCTGCCGAGGAGGCCAGCAAGGGGCCTGCCGGAGAGGCCGGCAAGGCCGCTACCAAGGAGGGGGTGGTTGACGACCAACCTTTCTCCTCTGTTGCCTCTGGCTCGGGAAACTACTTGAAGGTGAGCGACAACCTTTTCATCCACCTCCCAGGAACGGCGAGCGCTAGGGAGCCAACCGAGGGGGAGGTGTTCGACGACGAGTCGCTCGCCGCCGCCGGGCTTGATGTTGTTGACGAACCGAGCGCCGGTGGCGGCGGTTCCCAAGAGGAGCTGCTGCTTCGGGCCATGAGCACCAACTTTCAGAAGCTTCAGGCACTTCACTGTGCCCGTCTGGACAAGGAAAAATCCAGGATAGCGGCGGTGGACAAGGCAGAGCTGGATCTCGAGGAGCGCGTCGCTGAGACACAGGCCTGGTTCCGCCAGGCCCACGATGAACTGATGGTTGCCCATGATTTGCTGGTTGAGCGCAAACAGGAGCTCGTCCTGAAACAGGTTGACGTCGAGAAGGCCTAGGAGGCGGCAAAGGAAGAAGGTGCCAAGGACGAGGCCGCTCGGCACTAGCACCAGGCCGAGCTGAACTGCCAGGAGGAGGACCTTGCCGCTTGTGAGGAGGCGCTCGCCGCCACACTCCGCGTCAAGGATGAGTAGGTCGAGAAGTTCGTCGCGCAGCGGACCTAGGAGCTGGACAAGAGGCACAAGGAGGCACTCAATGCTCAAGCCCTGGTCCATGCCGACAAGGTGAAGGAGCTGGAGGTGGAGCGAGATGGGCTGAAGAAACAGGTCATCGAGCTGACGGAGGAGAAGGACGCAGCCAACGGTGCTTTGGCGGAGGCGCATACCACAGTCCTCGGCAAGGCCGAGCTCTCTCCAAGGCCAACGAGTCCATCAATGACCTGAAGATGAAGCTGGAGGGCCTTGAGGGGACGCTTTCGGAGGTCAGGGACCGGGAAGAAACCCTGACCAAGGACCTAGAGGAGGAGAGGCAGCTGCGGAGGAATGATGCTGCCGAACACAAGGAGTATGCGGAGGGCATAAACCGTTGGGTCAGCCGCCTGGCCGACGTCGCAGGCAGGATCACCACGAAGCTGGCCGCCATGGGGATGCCAAATGTCAGGTACTCCCCGGAGCCGAACGTGAGTCCCAATGCCAAGCTGACCCTGTTCTTCGAGGGCGTTCTTGGAGCCCTAGAGCAGCTCCGCTCCAATTGGGCAACTTACCTGGCCAACGAGGCCCGGAGGCTCTGCCAAGGTGCCCTGACCAAGGTGCTCACCAAGGTGGCGTTCTGGAACCCCACCGTCAACTTTGCCAATACATTGGAGAGCTTGCCGGAGGAGGCGGACCTCGCGGTGCTCAAGGAGCGTATCAAGCCCATCATCGACTGCGTCGATGGAGTTGAGAGGGTGGAGGGCCAGCGCCGGGACTAGGCACCCAGTTTCTCGTCGCCAATGTGAGTTCAAGATCAAGACAATTTTATCTTAAGTTAGAACCGCAACGATTATTTGATGTAATATAACTCTGTGGTACTTAAATATCACACATGCTATCTTCCCATTAGATCTTTCTGTGTATGTTCGCACCCTACACTTGGTGAGATGAGGCTGCCGGCATGTAAACCCATGCTGTGGTGCATGCAGGACCGATCCTTAGCACCCTGCCGGGAGGGCACTTGCTCTCGGGCAAACCACCTTTTCATTCTCGGCGCGGCTGCCTGAACTGTCGAGCAGACTCGAGACATAGACAAGGACGTTGCTAATAGCGGATAGCCCACCTTGCCGTTCTCAGCTTGGCCGCATGAACTGTCGAGCGGACATGAGACAGAGACAAGGGCGTTGCCAATAGCGGAAGGGTCCCATTGCGTGTAGGTTTCTGTCGGATCACGGGTTTCGGCAAAACCCTCAAGGTTTGAACATTGGGGTGCGCACGAAGATCTCCTCCTACCGATCCACGTCCTAGGTTCGCCAAGATGTCAAGAACTAATTCGACGAACTCGCAACACACGGGACACAAGAATTATACTGATTCGGGCCACTGTTGTGGTGTAATACCCTACTCCAATGTGGTGGTGGTGGATTTCCTCTTTGGCTGAGGATGAACAGTACAAGGGGAAGAAGAGCCTCCTGAGGTGAGGTGTTCTTGTGCTTGGTGGACTTGAGTGGGTGAGGATATCTCAAGTTAGGATGAGATGCCTCTGAATCAGTTCTCTCCTACTGCGGTGGCTAGTCCTATTTATATAAGCCCTGGTCCTCTCGCCAAATATTGAGTGGGAAGGGAGCCAACAATGTCCAATTTGAAAGGGGACAGCTAGTACAACTTATCCTGACAAAAGTAGTCTTCGCCTGCAAAAGGCTCTGGTGGTGACGCCGTCTTGGGCTCCATGGTGACCTCTGTCTTGCCGTCCCGCTGGTCTTGGTCTTGTTGCATTGATATGGAAACCTTTGCTTGACGCCCCGGTACTCCACGACTGCGCTTGCCTCCTTAGCACTGAGGGAGTCCTGGATTAGGGGGTCCTCGGATAGTGGGACTATATCCTTTGGCCGGACTGTTGGACTATGAAGATACAAGATTGAAGACTTCGACCCGTGTCCGGATGGGACTCTCCTTGGCGTGGAAGGCAAGCTTGGAAATACGGATATGTAGATCTCCTCCCTTGTAACCGACTCTGTGTAACCCTAGCCCCATCCAGTGTCTATATAAACCGGAGGGTTTAGTCCGTAGGACAACAACAATCATACCATAGGCTAGCTTCTAGGGTTTAGCCTCTACAATCTCATGCTAGATCAACTCTTGTAATACTCATATCATTAAGATCAATCAAGTAGGAAGTTGGGTATTACCAACGTCGAAAGGGCCCGAACCTGGGTAAACATCGTGTCCCCCGCCTCCTGTTACCATCCGCCTTAGACGCACAGTTCGGGACCCCCTACCCGACATCCGCCGGTTTTGACACCAACATTGGTGCTTTCATTGAGAGTTCCATTGTGCCGTCATCATAAGGAAGGATGGCTCGTCTCGTTGTCAGGGACAACATCACCTCTAGGGGAGCCCTGGCTGTAGGCCAAACTCTCCGACTAGGCAGCTTCGTCATGACCGCCCGTTCGGCCGCTGCGCCAACGATGACTTCTCGAGTCATCGAAAACAACCTCCACATCGGCTCGGAACTTACCGAGCGGATGAATACAATGGAGCTCTCCTCTTTGAACGAGCTCTTGGATCGCATCGCTGCTTTGGGAGTCGCTATGAACTATGATCGGATTGGGCTTGAACCCGACCAAAGGGAGATTAACTCTCCGCCGGTCACCCATCAGATAGCGGTGGTGGAGGAGCAATGCAGCGATTCTTCCTTTATCTTGAGGACAAACTATGTCCAGATTCCCGAGCTCTCCGAGTCGGATACCCGTCTACGGGAGGACATTGCCCAAACCCTGAACCTAGAATCAGGCAGCAGGCCAGACCCACTAGGCAACATTCCGGAGCCCGAACTTACAAGATCGGAAACTCCTCCGCCCTTGGGTCTCAGATCGGGTCAAGGTCCGGACTTAAATCCACCCACCCGCCCAGATATAAACGATCTTTCCCACTTTAGGCAAGAGCCCTAGGAGACGGTACATCACTATTGGGCCAGATTCCTCCTTGTAATGAACAAAGTCAAGGACTGTCGCGAGGAAGACGCAATTTCATTATTTTGCAATAATTGCATGGACAAGGGAATCCTCAACGCCATAACTCGCCATGACATAGCACACTTTGCTGACTTGGCGGCCATAGTACGGAAGTACTATGCGATGGAAAGCGCCTGGAAAACCCAAACAAAATTTTGGGATAATCCGGCTCTGACAAAACCCCCAGTCCGAACTAAAAGGGTGCACTCTCATAAGTCTCCCTACTCAATTACAAAGAAGCAAAAGCCCACTACAGGGCGTGGAACACTACTGGAAAATGGGAATTTGCCATCAGCCAGCTCTTTGCCATCTGCCAGCTGATGGCAAAGAACGTCTTTGCCATCTGCTTATAAAAAACAGATGGCAAAGAACTGACAGACGGCAAAGAACATGGTTGCCATCAGCCCATTCTTTGCCATCTGCTAGTGGATGGCAAATAATCTTTGCCATCTGCCCGTGAGATGGCAAAGAGGTGGGTAGGGTCGATCTTTATGTGACCTATCAACCCACCTCTTTGCCATCCGCGGCAGATGGCAAAGAATATTTTCCGTCTCATTGGCGGATGGCAAAGAAGTGGGTGGGGCCCAATGGATAATGGCGCTATGAACGGCCAAGAGCCCCACCTCTTTGCCATCCGCACCACCGGCTGATGACAAAGATATGGGCCTTTGCCATCCGCTGGCAGATGGCAAAGAGGCCTCTTCTTCTAAAAACAATTCTCCTCCCCTCTCTCCCAGCCCGGCCCCACCACTCTCTCTCTCCCAGCCCGGCCCCACCCCTCTCTCTCTCTCCCCACCTCACCCACCCCCCACGACCGTTGTCTAAAAAAACACCCACCACCACACCCACGCCGCTTCTAGCCATCGGACGACGCAGCAGCCGCCGCCCGCCACCGCCAAAGACCGCCGCCCGGCCCGCTCCCCGCCACCGCAACCCTCCCTCGCCCTCCCGCCACCGCTGGCCTGCCCTCGCGCCGTCCTTCCACCATTCCAGGCGCGCCGCCCCTCCCTGCGGCCCTCCCGCCATCAGCCCTCACGGCCACCACAGCATGCCCCGCGGCCCTCCCCGCCACCGCAGCCCGCCCCTCCACCGTGCCAGGCCGCGGCGCCGCCCCCTCCCCGATCTGGTACTTTTCTTTATGTAAGTTAGATTTGTGCGTGTTTCGGCCGGGTGAAATCCGTGAGCGACCCTGGAGCACGGCGCGCGGTTCGATTTGGTTCGGTTGGTCGATCGTAGCCGTGTTAGCTCCGATAGATTCCGCTTAGCTGGAATCCGTGAGCAAGTTCCGAGTGCTGCGTCAGCGCGCTGCGCCCGTCTGTTTTCGAGTGTGACGGGATCCGGTTTCTGTCGCTTTGTCATGCGAGGATTATGAACGCCACACCAGTTCTACGTTTCCGTGATGGACTTGGTTTGGATCCGGATGCGAGGAGCTTTTGTCTGTCCATCCGTTCAGGTGGCAGTTTATTTTAGGGGATTTAGCTAGGCTTTGGCCTGGATTTCAGGTTTTTTAGCGCGAATTTGCCTGCATCTCTGAAATCCAGGACACCAAGTTCCGTGCGATTGCAGGATTCATGGATGCAAACAGTTGTGGGTTGTATAGGCCGGCAGTCACATGATCCAGAATCATGGATGAAATCCTCATAAGTAACTAGTACGTGCATTAGGAACCTTGTATATATAAACTGCACGAATTGGTTCGTTTAATATATAGGTGATTTATTTATAGCAACACACATCACACCTCCATTAATTAGTTGTTACTTCCTTCCTTAATTTTAGTAGGTACTAGGTGATAAGATAACATTCGGTCTGCTATTTTCTTAAACTGGTAGCTAGAGACATGATCCCTGCACTAGTTACAAGGTTCTGCATTGCATTGGGAAATGTTTTTGTTTTTGTTTGATCACATGCCTCGGCATGCATGCTTGATCATACATACGATAATGACCGATCGCCCCAACTAAGATAATCGTGGCCGAGTCTCTCGTAGCTCGTATGTCTGTTCAGTATGTGATCAAAAGATTTTATTACTATATAGTAAGTAGAAGTGTTTACGACCTGGTGATCTTCACAGGATTTCCCTCAATGTTTGGCTATTTGGTGGGTCGTAAGCTGATGGGCAGTTGTTCGTCATGGTCCGTGGTATTTGTGGTTCAGGTTGATTGAAACCGGGTGACAGTCTAGCCCGACCCATTTTTAGAAATAGAAAGCATACAGTCGCCGGGGTGGGTTTTTTTTGACATACAAGTGTCCTCTATTTATTTGTCAGGAAATGTGAATGATACCGAATTGGAAAACAATCAAGTACTAAATAGACACTCCCTATTTATTTGTGAATTATGAGTTAGGTCATATATTTTCCAATTTTGTTATGAAAAACATCATATATATTTGCGTTGATCGGGTGGATTTAAATGTGCAGTTGTTTCATCGCTATGAGGGTCTGGTGTTCAACGACCTCCCTGTGCGTTCGACGAGCTCCGCCCCTGCGTTCATGGGTGAGCACAAATGACATCTCCTCATCTCCCCCTTCATTTGCTCTGTTCCGGTCTTCGTGCCGATGAAACTTGCTAGCTATAGGTGTATTCAATCATCAGTATGCGTCACCACTATCGTCTCCTGCTCGAAAGGGTTACATCTATAAATATGCATTCATTTGCATATTTATAACCGTAATTCTTTCGAATTGTCCAACGTTATCCATGGACAGCCCGAGTATGTGTAGATTGGGTTCGCTTTCCCATATGCTCTGCTCCGGATCCGATGCAGAATTTCGTCAGTGCCTCTCTGTTGTTCTCCGGGTACACATCCTCTCTGCTTATTGCCGAGACGTGTATCAGGAGAACAGCGGGGAGGTGCTGCCGAAATTTTGTGTTGGATCCGGAGCAGAGCATGGGAAAATGAACCCAATCTACACATACTCTGGTGGGATTAGGACCTATCTTTACCTATTAGCGTCTAGGTTGCAGGACGTAATAAAACTGAGAAACTCTATTAACTGATGAATATGGTTTGCTGAGTTATGTATGTATTTCTTGTGTGTCCAGTAGCTAGGCAAGATGACTGATCGCGCGCGGATGTACACCGGTCACCCTAGTCAGAAAGACATGACCCCTGAAGGGATGACAAAAACCAAGGGTAGACCCCTGAATGGATGTAAACCGGTGCATGTACGAAACCAAAACACAATCAGATTCACACCTAGTAAGACATGTGGATGCAAATCAATAGGTGCGTGTAAGAAACCAAAACAAAATCGGACTACTCTTTGATTCACTGTACCAGGGAACCAACATCATCGGCACACACATAAAACAAAGGATAATCTGAAAACATGACACGACATGTACGCATTACTGGGAGCAAGGAAACCATATCACCATGGCACGGATGTACTCCTCGAAGACTTCACGCTACTTGTAGTAGAACTGCTGCAAGTAGTGCAGATGTTGTATATCATGATGTGCGACAAATAAAGAAAAACAGGCGGCCGGAAACTCTAGGTCAGAGCTGGATTAGAACAAATTGGCCCTAGTACATATAGAGAAAAACAGGGGTTCCCTAGATCAACATTGGATTAGAAGTTTAGAATGAATCGGCCTAGCCAAGGCATGTCCGGAGGGAGGATGCGATGGAGTCGACTTACAGGTCTTCCTCATTTAGTCCTCGAAGCTGAACTTCGGCTCTGGCTTGCCCTTGAGGATATCGATGAGATTATTGATGCCCCACCCAGCCTCTAGATCGATCTTCTTGAGGTCCGGACGTTGCTCCACCATCGCCATCATACTTGTTGGTTCTGCCCCGGGACGGTCGCCGTAAACCCTAGTGGAGGCTGGCTTCTTGCATCCGTCGCCTCGTGGGGGTTGAGATGGTGGGGATGGAGGACAGGGAGGCCAGCTTATGAGGGATTCAAGACGTTTCGTTTTCGAGAGGTTTGCTTCCGCTTCCACTGGTCGAGGAACGGAGATCAGAACGGGAGGGGCGTGGATTGTGGAGCACCGAGGGTCATCTCGTAGTATTGCAGGCCTCTCGTGGGTTGTAATAGCAAAGAATCGAAGCCACGTTCATGTAAAAACCTTCAGGAAAAATATGACAAAGAAGCGGTGCTTCGTGTGAACATGGAGAAAAAAACGAAGAGATGAAGTGACGTGGGTGGAAATTGCTGAGGTGGCTAGATGATGATGTGGACGGGCTGCATGTGGAGAGAATTGGTAGAAGTGGGGATCAACTTCTTAAAAATGTAAGATGACTTAATATGCTTAGCTAGCTCTAAAATGATATAATATGCTTAAGAAATGACATATTTTAGGTCCTAAATGACTTCATATGCTTAGCTAGCTCAAAAATGACATAATAACCATACTTAGCTCCAAAATGACCTATTTTACAGATATAAGTTGCATCATAATAATCTTCACATTTTAGTTGCATCATAATAACCTTCTTCTTCTAACTTTCTTCTTTCCCATTTCTGATTTGCTTAAGATCACGGAAGCTTGGGTTGATGGAGTTCTTGTATTTAGTTTTTGTTTTGACCTTGTGAAACTTGCTACCTATGGATGAAACTGTGTAATATTGTGGAATTGTGAAACTTGCTACCTATGGATGAAACTGTGTAATATTGATGAAACTATGTATATGTACGGATGAAACTTGCTACTATTGGTAACATGTATTGGATACATATGTGTTCATGACTATTGGTAATATGTGTTGAATATGCTATATTGGTCATATAAATATATTTGTGTTTGATTTCTGTGAAAATGAATTGATATAAGAAAAAACATAATCAAATGGGGCAATATAGTCACTTTGCCATCAGCTGGCAGACGGCAAAGCATGCAGCCTTTGCCATCTGCTGGCCGACGGCAAAGAGCCTGCAGCCTTTGCCATCTGCTGGCAGACGGCAAAGAGCCTGCAGCCTTTACCATCTGCTGGCAGATGGCAAAGTATGCCGTTAGCCTTCTAACGGTGCTAACCCCGTTAAGAGGCTTTGCCATCTGCCAGTAGATGGCAAAGTTATGCTCTTGCCATCAGCCAGCAGATGGCAAAGAAGCCTTTACCAGCAGGGTTTCAGACAAACTGTTTGCCATCTGCTGGCAGATGGCAAAGCCTTTGCCATCCGCCGAACATGCCTTTGCCATCTGCCATGGCAGATGGCAAAGTGCCAGATTCCAGTAGTGGAACCGTATTGGAGGGATGGCTTAATGGGCCATGCAGAATTCACAGTACAACGGATACCATACCAACACACAGCCTTAGAGCATGTTAGGTACTCCGGCAGGTGGCCAAGAGCAGCGAGGATCTCCTCATTAAAAATACAACAGAGCACCACCCCGTGGATAACAACAATACAATATTGACAGTCTTCGAGACCTTCACCTCAAATAATAGGCGTAAGCGAGCACTCCCCAGCCTTGCCGAAGTCTGCCACGTGGTAGCAATAAATCCATGGAGCGACACGGCTATCACCTTTAATGCCAGTGACGAACCTAAATTCCGAACAGCCCGAGCACTAGCGGCCTTGGTCCTTAGTCCAATTGTGGACGGATTTCGGCTTACTAAAGTGCTCATGGACGGCGGTAGCGGATTAAACCTCATTTATGAGGAGACTCTTCAAAAATGGAAATAGACAAAAACCGCATTGAGCAAAGCAGCACGACCTTTAGAGGAATCATCCCTAGTCGGGAGGCACGATGCGCTGGGAAAATCACACTAGACGTGGTATTCGGCACGCCGGAGAATTATAGGTCCGAAGAAATTACATTCCAAGTGGCCCCGTTCAGTAGCGGATACCACGCCCTTCTAGGGCGGGAGGCATTCACGATCTTCCAAGCCATACCCCATTATGGGTACATGAAGCTCAAAATTCCCACGCCCTTCTAGCTAGTGATCCGGACATAGCACTCCGCTCCGAAAACAAAATAGCTGCACTGGCCCTCGAGGCATTATCCGAAGCCCTCACGGCCGAGGAATTAACTGCGCTGCGCTCCATAGTGGACAGGGACGACATGATACTCGACAAAAGATCCAAGTCCACCTCTTTTAAACCAGCGGATGAAATAGTCAAATTCCATGTCCACCCAACAGACCCTACAAAAACAGCATCCATCAGGGCACAGTTAAACCCCGTTGTAGACGCCGCACTACGGGAGTTCCTGCGCGAGAATTGGGACATATTCGCCTGGCAACCTTCAGACAGGCTAGGAATCCCACGCAGGCTGGCCGAGCATAGCCTTAACATTCTAAAGAGATTCAAGCCGGTCAAGCAGACTCTTCGGCGTTTCTGTGAACCTAAGCGACAAGCCATGGGAGAGGAGCTAGCCAAGTTACTGGAGGCCGGATTCATTATAGAAATAAAACATCCGGACTGGCTAGCAAACCTGGTGATGGTACCAAAGAAGGATAAATCATGGCGCCTATGTGTCGATTTCAAGGACCTTAACAAGGCTTGCCCCAAGGATCCCTTCCCCCTCCCTCGCATCGATCAAATTATCGATGCTACTACAGGACACGACTCATTTTGCTTCCTTGATGCATACTCTGGTTACCACCAAATTAAGATGGCGGAGTCCGATCAAGCCGCAACGGCATTTATCACTCCATACAACCCCTTCTATTTTAACACAATGCCCTTCAGGCTCAAAAACGCCGGTGCAACGTATCAACGCATGATTCAGACATGTCTGGAAAAACAAATCGGCAAAACAGTGGAGGCATACGTAGACGATGTGGTCATTAAAATCAGACATGTCGAATCCTTAATAGAAGACCTGAGGCTCACGTTCGACAATCTCTGAACATACGACATCAAGCTCAATCCGGAAAAATGTGTTTTCAGCGTGCCCACCGGAAAGCTCCTGGGCTTCATCGTCTCCAGTAGAGGAATTAAAGCAAATCCGGCTAAAATCCGAGCTCTGTCACAGTTGGCTATCCCAACTGACCTCAAGCAAATCCAGAAGTTAACTGGATGCGTGGCGGCCTTAAGCCACTTTATCTCCCGATTAGGAGAAAAGGCACTACCCTTTATCGCCTTCTTCAGCTCACCGAACACTTCAAGTGGATGGACGTGGCCACGGCCGGATTGGAAGAAATAAAAGCCATCTTGGCCACTAACCCAATCTTGGCCGCGCCAAATGTCGACGAACCAATGCTGTTATATATAGCGGCAACTCACTAAGTTGTAAGCGCAGTGCTCGTCGTCGAACGAGAGACGGACAAACATAAATTCCCACTTCAAAAGCTGATATATTATGTATCCACTGTCCTCGCTCCATGCAAATCACGGTACCCACATTATCAAAAGATAGCATACGTGGTATTTATGGCATCCCGGAAATTACGACACTACTTTCAAGAGTACGGCTGGAATTCGAGCCGAGTCGATCCAGCTCGGCTCGACTCGCTAGAGCTCGTTTTGTTAACAAGTTAGCTCGACTCGACTCGTTACTATAATGAGCTCAAATCCAAGATTGGCTCGACTCGTATAAGTCGCGAGCTGGCTCGTTTAGCTTGTTAAGCTCGTTAAAGATATGAACATAAAGCCCTCAAATATGATAAAAATGATTATGTATATAATAAACATATATATCACTAAATAATTGTGATTTCCTTGTAACGCATGAGTCTCCTAGGAGGCTAGGCCTTCCACGGCTGCGCCTTGTGTCGTGCGCCTGGGACGTAGGCTGTTTAGTGATTGATCTTTCTTTGTATTGGGAGTGTTGATCTATTGCATCAAGCCTAACGAGTTACACGAGTACTCGTGAGATTGGCTCGTTTAACTTGGTCTATAAACAATCTTAAACTAAAGCTCCGCTCGACTCGTTATTCTTCGAGTTCGAGTCGATTCGAGCCACGTCACGAGCTACTTGTTTAGCTCGCGAGCTTCGAGCTTTTTTTCCAGCCCTATTCAAGAGTGTTCAATTACGGTGGCGTCGGAAGTACCACTCAATGACATAATAAACAACTGCGATGCCACGGGCCGGATTGCCAAATGGGCTATCGGGCTCCTCACGTTCGAAATAACATATAGACCACGGTGAGCCATTAAGTCGCAAGTACTGGCCGATTTTGTCGCCGAGTGGACAAAAGCCGAACTCCCTAAAGAGTACGGTGCGTACTCCAATTGGATCATGCACTTCGACGGCTCTAAAATGCTGGCCGGTCTGGGGGCTGGCGTCGTCCCGACGTCCCCCACCGGAGATACAGTCCAATACGTACTCCAAATACTATACACAGACTCCAACAACACAGCCGAATTCGAGGCCCTGTTACATGGTCTCCGGATGGCAGTTTCCATGGCCATTCAACGCCTGGAGGTGCGTGGGGACTTGAACCTCACAATATCTCAAATAAATGGAGACTTCGACGCCAAGGATCTGAAAATGGCGGCTTATCGCAACGCCATCCTCAAAATGTCAGCTCGGTTCGAAGGGCCTGAATTCCACCATGTGGCTCGGGAAAACAATCAGGCGGCGGATATCCTCGCCCGTATCAGCGCTAAGCGTGACCCTGTCCCACCTAACATCGGTATGGGAAGGGGCACCGGTAACAATAGTCCGAACCCGGCACAACACCAGATACCGAACACTCTGACACAATCGGAGGCTCTGCCACCGAAATAACACCTTTCTCCCACGTGATAATGGCCGTCATCGCCCCGTGGACAGAACCATTCCTGGCCTATCTAACCAGGCAGGAACTACCCGAGGACCAAAATGGGGCACGCTGCATAGTGCGGTGGTCTAAAGCCTACAAGGTCCACGAGGGAGAGCTTTAGAAGAAAAGCACTACCGGAGTCCTTCAAAGGTGCATCTCCGAAGAGGAAGGGCGGAAGCTTTTGGCAGAAATCCATGCCGGACTCGGCGGCCACCACGCAGCAGCCCGGGCCCTAGTTAGCAAGGCCTTCCGTACATGATTCTATTGGCCCAGGACCTTGTTCAACGTTGCGTCGGTTGCCAGCTTTTTGCAAACCAAAGCCATATGCCACCTACCGCTCTCCAAACAATCCCCATTACTTCGCCCTTTGCGGTCTAGGGGCTTGATATGGTCGGACCCCTCAAAGGGGGATCCCATAATAAAAAATACCTATTGGTCATGGTGGACAAATTCACCAAATGGATAGAAGCCAAACCAGTCAAAACGGATGAATCCGGACCAGTGATAGACTTCATATCTGGGGTTGTACACCGTTATGGCATCCCCCACAGCATCATCACCAACAACAGCTCGAATTTTACAGCCGACGAGGTAAGACTTTGGTGCAGCAACATGGGCATCAAGCTTGATTATGCTTCTGTCTATCACCCGCAAACTAACAGTCAAGTCGAGCGAGAAAATTGTCTTATCATGAGCGGCATTAAACCCAGATTAGTGCGTTCCTTAAAGGAATCAAACACGCACTGGGTAGAGGACCTCGACTCTGTACTATGGGGGCTGCAGACCACGCCGAATCGCACTACCGGATACACACTGTTTTTTATGGTGTACGGCGCAGAGGCGGTACTGTCGTGCGACATAATTCATGACTCACCTCGAGTGCGCATGTATGAATGCCCTGGAGGAGGGGGTCCTGGATTAGGGGGTCCTCGGACAGCCGGACTATATCCTTTGGCTGGACTGTTGGACTATGAAGATACAAGATTGAAGACTTCGACCCGTGTCCGGATGGGACTCTCCTTGGCATGGAAGGCAAGCTTGGCAATATGGATATGTAGATCTCCTCCCTTGTAACCGACTGTGTGTAACCCTAGCCCCCTCCGGTGTCTATATAAACCGAAGGGTTTAGTCCATAGGACAACAACAATCATACCATAGGCTAGCTTCTAGGGTTTAGCCTCTACGATCTCGTGGTAGATCAACTCTTGTAATACTAATATCATCAAGATCAATCAAGCAGGAAGTAGGGTATTACCTGCATGGAGAGGGCCCAATCCTGGGTAAAGATTGTGTCCCCCGCCTCCTGTTACCATCCACCTTAGACGCACAGTTCGGGACCTCCTACCCGAGATCCGCCGGTTTTGACACCGACAGGCACCAAAGGGGAAACAAGGACACTGCGCGCTTGCATCCTCCTGGCGCCCGCTTGGTCTCGATCATCATGGCTCACGTCACGAGATCCTCACGAGGTTTGCCTTGCCTTGACCTCTCCGCCCCTCGCGAGCCAACCCGGTGAGGCCGCTCCCGAAGGGGTCTTGCACCGTCCGCCTCGCGAGGCTTGGCCCCTCGCGAGGGTCTTGAGTGCTTGTTGGTGAAGATGGGCCCTACGGGCCCGCTTGCAGAGCCACGCCGTGGGACGCAGGCAGGCAAGTCTGGGGACCCTCGTTCCCAGAATGCCGATAGTAGCCCTCGGGCCCAAGGCATGCTCGGGCTTGGCTTTGAAGCGAAGCCAAAGGTCAAGCGCAGAGCGCCGCGGGCCCCAATAGCTTGCGGCCTTGGTCGACGCGTGGTAGTTGATTGGAAGTGGGCGTATCCGTTTCCCCACGCTGCCTCTGCAACTGCTCGACTTGAAAAGTCCCTGCGATATGCAAGGAAAAACCATCATTACTGTGATCGTGGGGGCGCTGGTTAGCCTTCTCCTGCTGTAAATGGGGAGGGGTGCAGTGCCCCCGCCGCCCATCTCTTCCCATTCCGCTTGCTTCTCCTCCTCTGCTCCATTGCCGACACCAATGACGCCGTCGAAGAGGTTCTCTTCCGCGGAGGAAAGAAAGGCCCCTCGCGAGGGGCCCGGCTCCCCGGCGCCCAAGCGCGGACACGGCCGTCCCCGCAAGCACACCGCGACCCCCGCCACGGCCCCCCGTTCCCGCAGTGGCGCCGCTGCGTGTGGCAGGGGTCGTTCCAGTCGTGGCAGCCCTGTCGATGAACGGAGACGTGCCATGGTTTCACGGCCTCCCCGGCTACGCTTCCACTCGGTGGCGGTGCTGCCGGAGTTCGTCGTCTAGTCGGAGAACCCGGCCGGCAACTGGCTTAAGCTCCCGTGCTTCTTCACCGACGAGCTAACGGCCTCGGTTCCAGGCGGGCCCAGGCTGCAGGCGGACAGTTGCTGCGACAGGGCTTCTTGGGTTGCAGTCGAGGTCTCCACCGCGGGCAACATAGCTCTGGCCCATGGTTGGCAGACGTTCGCCCGCGCGCGTGGCCTGGGCAGGCGGTGCACCCTCCATTTTGAAGTATGACAATGATGCGACCCTCTACGTGAGATTGTTTGGGGAAGATGGTCGCCGCGCCGGGTGCTGCCCCGAGGTGAACGACGGCGAGGAGGTGCTCGGCCTTGGCGATGGTCGAGGCGGGGATGAGGGTGAACCCGCTCTTGGTGCCGACCGCGTCTCGTCAAGCTACGGTGGCTCTTCCCCTGGCGGCAGCTCCAGAAGTGGTGGCTACGACCAGCCGCCACGCTGCTGCGCCCGCTTCGAAGGTGGTAGCGGATTGTCTCGTCGTCGTGCCTCCGTGAAGCGCGAGGAGGGCTTCTACATCAACACCATAACCTCTCCGATGACGTGTGAGTAGTTTACCTCAGACCTTCGGGTCCATAGTTATTAGCTAGATGGCTTCTTCTATCTCTTTGGATCTCAATACAAAGTTCTCCTCGATCTTCTTAGAGATCTATTCGATGTAATGTTCTTTTGCGGTGTGTTTGTCGAGATCTGATGAATTGTGGGTTTATGATCAAGATTATCTATGAACAATATTTGAATCTCCTCTGAATTCTTTTATGTATGATTGGTTATCTTTGCAAGCCTCTTTGAATTATCAGTTTGGCTTGGCCTAGTATATTGATCTTTCTTGCAATGAGAGAAGTGCTTAGCTTTGGATTCAATCTTGCGGTGCTCGATCCCAGTGACAGAAAGGGAAACGACAGGTATTGTATTGTTGCCATCGAGGATAAAAAGATGGGGTTTATGTCATATTGCATGAGTTTATCCCTCTACATCATGTCATCTTACTTAAAGCATTACTCTGTTCTTATGAACTTGATACTCTAGATGCATGCTGGATAGAGCTCGATGTGTGGAGTAATAGTAGTAGATGCAGAATCGTTTTGGTCTACTTGTCACGGACGTGATGCCTATATACATGATCATACCTAGATATTCTCATAACTATGCTCAATTCTATCAATTGCTCGACAATAATTCGTTTACCCACCATAATACTTATGATCTTGAGAGAAGCCACTAGTGAAACCTATGGCCCCCGGGTCTATCTTCAATCATATTAATCTCCCGTCAACAAGCAATTTCTGGTGCCGTTTATTTTGCTTTCTTTATTTTTAGTCTTTATCATAAAAATACCAAAAATATTTTCTTATCATCTCTATCAGATCTCACTCTCGTAAGTGACCCTGAAGGGATTGACAACCCCTTTATCACGTTGGTTACGAGGTTCTTATTTGTTTGTGTAGGTGCGTGGGACTCGAGCGTGGTCTCCTACTGGATTGATACCTTGGTTCTCAAAAACTTAAGAAAATACTTACGCTACATTACTGCATCACCCTTTCCACTTCAAGGGAAAACCAACGCAGTGCTCAAGAGGTAGCAAGAAGGATTTCTGGCGCCGTTGCTGGGGAGTCTACGCACAAGTCAAGACATACCAAGTACCCATCACAAACTCTTATCCCTCGCATTATATTATTTTCCATTTGCCTCTCGTTGTCCTGTCCCCCACTTCACCTTTGCCTTTTCTTCGCCCTTCTTTTGTTCGTAATTTTGTTTGCTTTGATGTCTTACTTGGCACGTTTGCTCGTTTGGTTGGAATAGTTGTGTATTTATTGCTAAACAGAGAACCTAAGATTTAGTTAATGTTAATCCCACTATTTCGGAAGAGTGTCAACTTACATGCATGTGGATCATGTTGAGAATATTGTGTGTGATAGCTATATTGTTGAATTTGATTATGATCCTACATGTCATTATTATGAAAGAGGAAAATATGGTTGTAGAAGTTTTCATGTTCCTAAATTACCTCTCTTCATTTGAGATTGCTATCATCACTTACTTCTTCCTTGCATATGCTAGTTTTTGCTTGCCTTGCAAATTTGTTTGCTTATAAGATGCCTATGCATAGGAAGTATGTTAGACTTAGATGTGTTTGTCACGTGTTTTATGATGCTCTCTTTGTGCTTCAATTCTTGTCTTTCATGTGAGCCTCATTAAAATTATCAGTGCCTAGCTAAAAGGCTTTAAAGAACAGCGCTTGTTGGGGGACAACCCAATATTTTTACTTGCTGTTATTCAATAAATCTCTGATCTAGCCTCTGGTTAGATTTTTTTGTGTTTTAATTAGTGTTTGTGCCAAGTTAAACCTATAGGATCTTCTCGGATGATAGTTATTTGATCTTGCTGAAAATTCCAGAAACTTTCTGTTCACGAAAACAATTTTTAAAAAATCACCAAAACGTGATAAAATATTGATTCCAATTAAAGTAGATCAATAAACAAATTTTCTAGGTCTTCCTATTTTGGTAGAATTTTCTGAGTTACATAAGTTTGCGTTAGTTACAGATTACTACAGACTGTTTTGTTTTTGACAGATTCTGTTTTTCGCGTGTTGTTTGCTTATTTTGATGAATCTATGGCTAGTAAAAGAGTTTATAAACCATAGAGAAGTTGGAATACAGTAGGTTTAACACCAATATAAATAAATAATGAGTTCAATACAGTACCTTGAAGTGGTGTTTTGTTTTCTTTCGCTAACGGAGCTCACGAGATTTTCTGTTGAGTTTTGTGTTGTGAAGTTTTCATGTTTTGGGTAAAGATTTGATGGATTATGGAACAAGGAGTGGCAAGAGCCTAAGCTTGGGGATGCCCAAGGCACCCCAACGTAATGTAAGGACACCAAAAAGCCTAAGCTTGGGGATGCCCAAGGCACCCCAACGTGATCTAAGGACACCAAAAAGTCAAAGCTTGGTGATGCCCCGGAAGGTATCCCCTCTTTCGTCTTCGTCCATCGGTAACTTTACTTGGAGAAATATTTTTATTCACCACATGATATGTGTTTTTCTTGGAGCGTCTTGTATGATTTGAGTCTTTGCTTTTTAGTTTACCACAATCATCCTTGTTGTACACACCTTTTGAGAGAGACACATGTGATTCAGAATTTATTAGAATAATCTATGTGCTTCACTTATATCTTTTGAGCTATATAGTTTTTGCTCTAGTGCTTCACTTATATCTTTTAGAGCACGGTGGTGGATTTGTTTACTACTGTTCTCTCATGCTTCACTTATATTATTTTGAGAGTCCTACAAAACAGCATGGTAATTTGCTTTAATCATAAAAATTAGTCCTAATATGATAGGCATCCAAGATTAGTAATTCTTTTTTCTTATGAGTGTGTTGAATACTACCAGAAGTTTGGTGCTTGATAATAGTTTTGAGATATGAAGATGGTGATATTAGAGTCATGCTAGTTGAGTGGTTATGAATTTGAGAAATACTTGTGTTAAAGTTTGTGATTCCTGTAGCATGCACGTATGGTGAACCGTTATGTGATGAAGTCGGAGCATGATATATTTATTTATTGTCTTCCTTATGAGTGGCGGTCGGGGACGAGCGATGGTATTTTCCTACCAATCTATCCCCCTAGGAGCATGTGTGTAATACTTTGCTTTGATAACTTGTAGATTTTTTCAAAAAGTATATGAGTTCTTTATGACTAATGTAGAGTCCATGTATTATACGCACTCTCATCCTTCCACCATTGCTAGCCTCTCTAAATACCACGCACTTTTCGCCGGTATCATACACCCACCATATACCTTCCTCAAAACAGCCACCATACCTACCTATCATGGCATTTCCATTGCCATTCCGAGATATATTGCCATGCAACTTACCACCATTCCGTTTACTATGACACGCTTCATCATTGTCATAATTGCTTTGCGTCATCATGTAGTTGACATCGTATTTTTGGCAAAGCCACCGTTCATAATTCTTTCATACATGTCACTCTTGATTCATTGCACTAGTCGTCAACCCGTGCATTTGCACGGGCTAGTTTTATAAAAAAATTATCATTTTCTCACTTTATATTTCGCTGCATATTTTACGTGTATGTAATATAAGTGAATTATCTATGGTTAGATATTAATCTTTCCTATAGGATCCCACTTGCACACAATAACCATTGAAATGTATTGAAATGTATGGGAACACGCTATAGAAGGCATGAAAGTAACTTGGATCATTAGAGATACAAATACATGTGAGTGCCTAAGTGAATCAATGTGATTTCAACTATAAATATGTTTTGTTATAAAAACACGATAATTAATTAGGCTTCAATGGAAACGACTCACCAAGTAGATGGCTAAATATTCATTTGGAATATCACTAAAAGAAACATTATAAAATGTTTAGAGACAATGCCATCAACATGAGGCGCTAATCCAATTTACACTTAGTCAACATATTTTGCATATGCTTAAGATTTTTACTCATGCATCCAAAAGAAGCACCTTCCAACACATTATATTTTTAGCATTCAAGTTTAGAAGTCTGGTACTACATAAATTAATCATTTATGAGGAAAAATATAGGTAAAAACATATTATAGACATAATTTAATTTCATAATTTTTGTACAAATAATGGGCTTTAAAAAAAGGGATAGACAATACAGTAGGGGAAAAGATGAATAAGACAGAGATTTGCAGTAGTGAGATGACCATCTTGCATTCACTTTTCTGCTAGATTATCCTTTTGAACAAAATTATGGTGCATGTGCCAAGTTGATCCAACATTCGTTAAAAAACATAAATAAAAAACAATATAAAATCAGACATCAAGGTAATGCCTTCGAATAGTCATTGTGCAATGCAAGACACATCTTGATCAGAAACATTATTGTTAAAATTTTCTCCTGGAACTAAGTTCCTCTTAACATGACCTGCACATCTTGGCATAGAAGTTTTAGATCAGAAAACCTCTATACCACATTACTGTAACTTTTTTTTGCGAAGAACACATTACTGGAACATACGGAAACAAAATCATTGTTTTTGCTGAAACAATGAAACTCGGCTACCTACCTAAATACATGACCACATTCATTAAAATGTATTTCGCTCAGCATGAAAATACATCATTCTATCAAAAAGAGATGACCATCAGTACAAACCTCTTACCTTGGCCAACGCAACAAATTTAGTAGAGCACTACTTTAGTATTCTAAATGCTCTTATATTAGTTTACGGAGGGAGTATATTATGCTGAGAAGTACACTGCGATTTATATTGATCGCCTGAAGACACCACAATAACATCATTGACGCTCAGGTGGTCTTATTTCAAAAGATACGAACCATTTGAATCTATCTTATTCAGGAATCATGTAGTCACAAAAAGTGTATATGAAGGGTTCTTTTTTGTTGATGATAATATCAACAGAGTACAACTTGGGTTACCCTACCAATGCAATGAATCCTAGTTGATATCACCATGTATTTCACACGCCATCTACTGAATCTACAATTTAGTAGTTCTCACACACAATTGTCAGAAAATCGAAAGTGCAGTAGGAACAACACTCAATGCATTACTAGTTCTCATGTGCCTTTGCATTTGCAAACCAATTGTCCACAAAAAATAGATATTCAGATTCATAACAGAAACCCCGAATGTTTTAGTAGTTGACACAGAGCTTCAATGTCAAGTGTTTCACAGTCTAACTATCTGCTACAACCAATTCATGAGAAGTCAATTGTCTAACCTAGAACGGTCAGAACATGACAGTTGGCAAGGAACTTCCTTGAACAGGAGATTGTGGTGGACCAGCAAATCAAATCAACAACATCAGTAGTAACTGGAGATTGGGGCAGGCCATTGCCATGTTAACTCTCCCATAGAGGGTCTTGGACATATTTTACCGATACAAAAATTGATTAGTAACTTGACCAGCGATGATGTTGACAACTGACATTAGGCTCCTTCATGATGTTGTCACCTGTTTAGACATCATGTTTAATTTATAAGATCATCTGGTGAGCATAGTTATGCTCCGACTGATGTTCATTATGTATTCATAGGTTGTATACGTGAGAAAATTATGCTCCAATCAATCTCCATAAGGTATCCATAGGTTCTACGTGAAGAGCCTGAATTGCATTCCTGGAGAGAACAATATTATCCAAGCACGCCATACAAAACAAATTGAACCCAAATCCAAAGTTAGTGTGGATTAAAGGATAAACCTGCAAGAAAAAGTTTGAACAAAATATTGTGAGAAAATGAACCTGACACGGATGAGGAAAACAGCTTTGATGCAATAAGATACTTTAGCATAGTGATCCATGACCCAATTTTGTTTTGAAAGAGACATGGGTTATCTTTGCATGGAGTGGGAGGTGGCGGGAGGCAGAGACATAGCGCAAGATTGCTCGCAGTTGTTTTTGAACCCGGAGAGGAAGATATGGTGGAGAAGCAGTGATCTCTTTCCAGCCTGGAGGAAGAAGTACAGGGCGTCATGTCCATCAACAATAGTGTTTAATCTTTCTGATAATACTGCCACCTAATGATGTTGTATCTTTTTCCTAGCATACTCTTGTTTTCATTCTTATTATCTAATTCTGCAAATATCCTTTATCTGTTCTGTTTAGTGAGCATGATAATAATTGACAAAAGGGCAGCATGTCGTGGACCACATTTATAGCAATTAAGTGAGTCAATGACCAGAACTTGCGAAAACTGTACGTTCAGTATGCAGCACTCCCAGCTGCACTTTGATAGAAAAATATATGCAAAAAGCATTCAGCAGATCCGACAAAGAAACTGAAACAAGTATAACACATAGTTTAAGAATAGGGGACCCTCCCAATACTACTATGCGTGATTTTGTCAACAAAGTGCATAATAGGTCGCTAGTTTGCTACATCTGGTGGAAAGGAACATATACACAATATTATTAGTTGAGGGTCTCTGCCACGCAATAATTTGACAAATTTGTTACCACATTTTTTAAAACAAATTTATAGTTTTCAAGATAAAGAAAATTATTTGACAGCTTGCATGGAAGGAGTTTTTACCTTAAACTGTGAGTGTCTTCGATCAGGCCTTCTCGTGTGCTTGCTATTCCTGCACAATAGGCAAACATGACAGGCTTTCCATGAAAACCAATCTCGATCAAGGTGCAAATCCATTGACGCAGCTATTCACATAGAGGATGTGACGTTACTGAGTTGGTGCACTGATCAATGGATGCGATGGCGCCATCTCGTTGACAACGACAACGTTAAGAAACGGCGTCGGTGTGGCGTGCACTAATCAGTCCATGCGACGGCACAACCATTCTCATCGACAACGGCAGTAATAAGGAGCAGTGGGCATGGCATGCACTGGTAGATCCTTGTTGTGGCACCACCATCTAGCGACAACAGCGGCATGGTATGTGTGTGTTGCCGTATGTACCGACTCAAGAATAGTAGTATATGTCGACTAAAATATTATGTGTATATACTAACCAAAAAAAGTAGTAAGCCAATTCATAAAAAAATACTATGTATTGCCTTGCAAAAAATGTTGTATACACTGCATCTGAAAAAAGTGTATACTTACTTCATTAAAAAGTATGTTATATACCCCCTTCGATTTAATTGCGTATGCTATATACTGCCACGCACAAAGAGCACTGTATACACTACTTGGTTGTAGATATATATAGACAAAATATAGTACAATAGTATATACTTGAAATTAGCACCTTATATACTACTTCTGATGGTAGCATATACCACAAGGAAAATATAAAAAATGACATCAACTGTTCTAACCAGTTCTAAAATGTGGTATAGAGTCCATGGTAAAAATGTGGTATATACTCCATTACTAAAAAGTTAGTATATACAATATCACAAAAATATTATTCTGGTATATACTGATTATTGACGCCATACTCCGTCCAAAGCTCCCAAGGCACGGGAAAAAAATAGAAGGACCATATATTTTCAAGAGTTAGCAACTTGGCTTCTACTCTCATAGTCATAGGTGCAGTAGTATTTCCTCCATGAATTAACATGCCTTTGCGAAAAGATGCTAATCATACATGTGACCTTGTTTCTGCAGCATAAATGGATGAAGCATCATTGATCAATACTTGGACGGGGAATGAATTGCTTCTTGTGGGAATCAACAGAGACATTTTATTGGCAAATAAAGCTCAAATCATGCATACTAAACTGCAGTACACTGGGAAATAGAAAGCAATGCATAGGGTATTAGGTAAATTAAAATATGGTAAGGTTCATTAGGTTAAAGCAGAACCCTAGCAATTAAAAACAAAATTGCATTGTCCTCTGTCAAATTCAATCCAATCGACCACTCTTGACTATTAGTATTAACTGAAGAACCTATTAACAAACTAACTAAGCCACCATGATTGAAAAAACTATCTAAATCACAATTGTGCAGCCAGAGGATTGTACTATTGACCAAGTTCCTCGACAAACCCAAGTTCGCGCGGTAGTGGAGATTATGCCCACGAACATGGAAATCTAGTAGTACTCCACCTAGAACACCCGTGAATTTATTCCAACCAAGTTCCATGAGAGAACTTTAGAGAAGAAAAATATGGAACTTTAGAGAAGAAAAATTACCTTGGCGAGCAACCACTGAGAACATGGTCGAATTTGCTACGCGTAGTGCGATCTTCTCCGGAGACTTCCGCGCCTCGGCGGTCCAAAGTGTGGAGGGGCACAACAGGACACCTTTGTTGTCACATATAGGCATCGCCGCAGGAGAGGAGAGAGTCATGTGTCATCGTAAATGCGGATGTGATGTTCTATCTGAGCGGAGGAGCAGGAGGTGGGGATAGATCAACGGATGGGACACAGCCCGCCTCCTGCGCAGTTCCTCGACCAGCCGCATCACCGCCACTCGACTGGAAGTAGCCATCGCCGCGTGCTGGTCCAAGGGAGAGGATCAAGGAGAGAGATGGTTAAGGTGGCGATGGAGGTGGTGGGATGCTATAGAGGGTGGATGCGATGGGCAGTGGCGGCGGATGGGGCGGGGAGCGGCGACAATGATCGGGGCGTGGAGCGGCGGCGTGATCCATGGCAGGAGATGGGTGGGACACTGGGGATCGAGAGGTTTTTTAGATGGGGGTTTGGGATGTTAGCGATAAGAGAGGGTAGTGGGACTTCAAGAGTTTTTCTTGGCCTAATTAAGCACATAATTAAGTAAAAATTACATGGGTTCATCTGATGGTTTATTTTAGTATAAGTTATAAGATGGGAGTTATGATCGTGGCTTTTGTGGACTCTACTTTTAGAGCCGCTAAATATTTGAAGTACTTGCAAAGTTTTTTTTAACAATTGAGCAGAATTATAGTTAAGAATATTATGGTTAGATCTACACCATAATAACTTCGTCCCACAAGATGAACGGTTCTTAATTACTGATTAACGTGGTAATTTCTTGGGAGTCTGTAATTAAGGTATAGATATCCCGGTACACCGCCGGAGGCATTCACATAGAGTCATAATTTGTTCTAAGTATTGAGTTGTAATTCTTGAATTGTAAGTGAATAAAGTGTGATGATCATCATTATTAGAGCATTGTCCCAAGTGAGGAAAGGATGATGCAGACTATGATTCCCCCACAAGTCAGGATGAGACTCCGGACGAAAAAAAAGGCCATAAAAAAAGAAGGCCCAAAAAGAGAGAAGGGACAATGCTACTATCCTTTTTCCACACTTGTGCTTCAAAGTAGCACCATGATCTTCATGATAGAGAGTCTCCTATGATATCACTTTCATATACTAGTGGGAATTTTCATTATAGAACTTGGCTTGTATATTCCAATGATGGGCTTCCTCAAAATGCCCTAGGTCTTCATGAGCAAGCGAGTTGGATGCACAACCACTTAGTTTCTTTTGTTGAGATTTCAAATACTTATAGCTCTAGTGCATCCGTTGCATGGCAATCCCTACTCATTCACATTGATATCTATTGATGGGCATCTCCATAGCCCGTTGATACGCCTAGTTGATGTGAGACTATCTTCTCCTTTTTTGACTTCTCCACAATGATCATTCTACTCCACATATAGAGCTATGTCCATGGCTCACGCTCATGTATTGCGTGAAGATTGAAAAAGTTTGAGAACACCAAAAGTATGAAACAATTGCTTGGCTTGTCATCGAGGTTGTGCATGATTTAAATATTTTGTGTGGTGAAGATAGAGCATAGCCAGACTATATAATTCTGTAGGGATAACTTTCTTTGGCCATGTTATTTTGAGAAGACATAATTGCTTAGTTAGTACGCTTGAAGTATTATTATTTTTATGTCAATACTAAACTTTTGTCTTGAATCTTTCGAATCTGAATATTGATACCAGAAATAAGAGAATTACATTGAAAATTATGCTAAGTAGCATTCCACATAAAAAATTCTATTTTTATCATTTACCTACTCGAGAACGAGCAGGAATTAAGCTTGGGGATGCTTGATACGTCTCCAACGTATCTATAATTTTTTATTGTTCCATGCTATATTCTATTCTATTTTGGATGTTTAATAGGCTTTATTATACACTTTTATATTATTTTTGGGACTAACCTATTAACCGGAGGCCCAGCCCAAATTGTTGGTTTTTTGCCTATTTCAGTGTTTCGAAGGAAAAGGATATCAAACAGAGTCCAAACGGAATGAAACCTTTGCGAACGTGATTTTCGGAACAAACGTGATCCAGAAGACTTGGAGTCTACGTAAAGCAATCAACGAGGAAGGCACGAGGTAGGTGGGCGCACCCACCTCCCCCAGGCACGCCCTCCACCCTCGTGTGCCCCTCGTTGCTCCACCGACGTACTTCTTCCTCATATATATACCGATATACCCTAGAAACATCATATACGGAGCCAAAACCCTATTTCCACCACCGTAACCTTCTGTACTCGTGAGATCCCATCTTGGGGCCTTTTCCGGCGCTCCACCAGAGGGGGCATTGATCATGGAGGGCTTCTACATCAACACCATAACCACTCCGATGATGTGTGAGTAGTTTACCTCAGACCTTCGGGTCCATAGTTATTAGCTAGATGGCTTCTTCTCTCTCTTTGGCTCTCAATACAAAGTTCTCCTCGATCTTCTTGGAGATCTATTCGATGTAATCTTCTTTTGAGGTGTGTTTGTCGAGATCCGATGAATTGTGGGTTTATGATCAAGATTATCTATGAACAATATTTGAATCTCCTCTGAATTCTTTTATGTATGATTGGTTATCTTTGCAAGTCTCTTCGAATTATCAGTTTGGTTTGGCCTACTAGATTGCTCTTTCTTGCAATGGGAGAAGTGCTTAGCTTTGGGTTCAATCTTGCGGTGCTCGATCCCAGTGATAGAAAGGGAAACGACACGTATTATATTGTTGCCATCGAGGATGAAAAGATGGGATTTATATCGTATTGCATGAGTTTATCCCTCTACGTCTTGTCATCCTACTCAAAGCATTACTCTATTCTTATGAACTTGATACTCTAGATGCATGCTGGATAGCGGTCGATGTGTGGAGTAATAGTAGTAGATGCAGAATCGTTTCGGTCTACTTGTCATAGACGTGATGCCTATATACATGATCATACCTAGATATTCTCATAACTATGCTCAATACTATCAATTGCTCGACAGTAATTCGTTTACCCACCGTAATACTTATGCTCTTGAGAGAAGCCACTAGTGAAACCTATGGCCCCCGGGTCTATCTTCCATCATATTAATCTCCCGTCAACAAGCAATTTCTGGCGCCGTTTATTTTTCTTTCTTTACTTATAGTGTTTATCATAAAAATACCAAAAATATTATCTTATCATCTCTATCAGATCTCACTCTCGTAAGTGACCGTGAAGGGATTGACAACCCCTTTATCGCATTGGTTACGAGGTTCTTATTTGTTTGTGTAGGTGTGTGGGACTCGAGCGTGGTCTCCTACTGGATTGATACCTTGGTTCTCAAAAACTGTGGGAAATACTTACGCTACTTTACTCCATCAATCTTTCCTCTTCAAGGGAAAACCAACGCAGTGCTCAAGAGGTAGCACCGTGCTGTGTCGTTATTTTGTGAAGAGGTAACTTAGCTCGGCACGTTTGGGGTAGCCTCCTCTTCGCGAGGGACTTGCTTCCTGGTGCCTGGGGAGGCCTTCCTTGACTTGGCGGGTGCTAAGGAACTGCAAAAAACTCGTTAGGAGGCTCGCTAGGAGGCTCATCGTTCACCCGAGCCTTCACACAGCGCTTCGTATCGCGATACCCGAGGGGCACGGATTAGGAGAGGTGCGTCAGTTTGTGGGCTTGATTTGTGGGTTCGAATGAGGATGCCTCGCGAAAAAATAGACGAAGGGCAGAGGAAAGGAAAAACGCTCGCGAGGGCACCTGCCTAGCCCCCTCGCGAGGTATGTGAGAGAGAGAACATGTTAAACTGGAGCCGGAAACAGCGGCAAAAGGCGATGGAACTAAACCAGCAAGGAACACCAGAAGCAAACTTCGATTAAAAGGAGGCGAGCCAACTACGGAAAGCAAATGAAAAGCTGCGTCCGGCACCTAGTCTAGTCTTCAAGTCTTGTCACCAGCTCAGAGCTAAGTGCTGCCACTAGGACGTGGGAGGGAGCCTCCGAGGCCCGAGGGCGGCACTCCTGAGACTCCGGGGCGTGTACAGCCCCACTCATTATTACGTGAGAGTGTCACGGGCGGTGATCTTCACAGGCACTGGGCCTTTCTTCATGGGTAGAACTTGCAGAGGTGCTGGATGTTCCAGGTGTTCCGGATGGGTACCCCGTCCTGTGTCTCCAGGCGCGTGGCGCCAGGCCTTGAGACATGGACGACCTTGAACGGGCCCTCCCACATGGGTGAGAGCTTATGCAGCCCTTCCCTGGTGAGGATCCGCCTCAGGACGAGGTCACCCGCCTCGAGCGTCCTGGAGCGGATGTTGCGGCAGTGGTATCACCACCGTGCCTAATAATAGCTTGCCGCCCGCAGCACGGCTTCGCGGCGGCGTTCCTCCCCCAGCACGAGGTCCATCCCCCGCGTGGCGTCCTGTTGCATTTCATCAAATGCCAGGACCCGTGCAGAGCGATGCTTGACCTCGTGAGGGAGGACTGCTTCTGCTCCGTAGACGAGGAAGAATGGGGTCTCGCCCGTTGGGTTGGTGGTGGTGGTGCGGATGGACCACAGCACGGACTGGAGCTCGTCGTACCAGCCCCTGCCGCAGGCTTTGAGCTTCTTCTTGATAGTCCTGGTCTTGAGTCCCCTCAAGACCTCTGCGTTGGCGCGCTTGGCCTGACCATTGCTCCCGGGGTGCGCCACCGAAGCGTAGCAGATCTGCGTTCCAAGGTTAGCACAGTACGCCTTGAAGAGATTACTAGTGAACTGCAAGCCGTTATCAGTTATGATGCGGTTGGGGACCCCGAAACTGCTCACGAGACCCTTGATGAACTTGAGCACGGAGCCAACGGGGATGGTGCGGACGGCTTCCACCTCCGCCCATTTGGTGAACTTGTCGATGGCAACGTAGAGGTAGCGGTAGCCCCCAGGCACTCGAGGGAACGAGCCCAAGATATCGAGCCCCCAGACCGCGAATGGCCATGTGAGTAGGATGGTCTGGAGGCCCTGAGCCGGCTGATGGATCTGCTTGGCGTGGAACTGGCAGGTTTCACAGGACTTCACCAGCTCGGCTGCGTCGTTGAGTGCCGTGGGAGCAGTAGAATCTGCAGCGGAACGCCTTGCCGACGAGGGTCCGTGATGACGAGTGGTGCTCGCAGTCTCCACCATGTATGTCAGATAGCAACTCCTTCCCCTGGGCTCTGGAGATGCAATGCAGTGAAACGTCATTTGGTCGCTTCTTGTATAAATCACCGTCCTGGATGCAGTATGCCATGGCCCGCCAGGCTACGCGCTCTGCGTCCTCCTCCATCTCCGGCAGCGTCCCTTGCATAAGGTATTCCTTGAATTCCTTGGTCCAGCGTCCCTCTTGGGGTTTGATCGCCAAGAGTAGGCGCGCTCCCGAAGTCGGGCCACAGGCTGGGGCTCCTGTGGCAGGCGGCTGCCGGAGTTTCTCTCGAGGCTGAGCTGTCCTTGAAAGTGGTGGTGTCGCTGATGGCTTGAAGAGCCGCTCCTCGAAGACGCCAGGCTCTTGGGGCTACTGCTTGGATGCCCTCCTGGCAACGTCATCAGCTTCCTTGTTGGTGCCACGGGGCACGTGCTACAACTCCAGGCCTAGGAACTGGTTGTCCATCTTGCGCACCTCCGTGAGGTATGCCTCCATGTGCTCGTCCTTCGGCTCGTATACCTTGTTGGAGAAATTGACTAGAAGCTTTGAGTCGCCCCTAACGGTGAGGCGATTCACCCCCAGGGCTGCCGCAACTTTTAGGCCAGCAATGAGGCCTTCGTATTCTGCAATGTTGTTGGAGACCTTCTCGCCCCGCTGAAAGCAGACCTGCACGACGTAGTAGAGCTTGTCCTGAGTGGGTGAGATGAGTACTTCTCCAGCCCCCGCGCCTTGGTGCGCGAAGGCGCCATCGAAATACATCACCCAGCCGCTAGCCACCTCACTTCCCGGCGAGGTGGACTGGTCGTCGCCTACTTCAAGCATTGGGGCATCCGTCCATTCCGCCACGAAATCAGCGAGTGCGGCTGTCACATCCCTAGCTTCTGGCACTGCACTAGGCTAGCCTCATGAGTGTCATCATGTTTAAGTTTCAAATGAACTTGAAATGGGGATTGTTTAAACCCTAGCATTAAAGGAATTCCCTAGGTTCAACTGAAATGTTCTCAGCGAATCCAAATGGCTTTCAAAAATGTTCATCATTTCTGGAAATTGCTAGAAGCAATAACCAGAGGTGTTGCACATTATTCCATGACATATTTGGGCTCTGAATTAAATCATATAGTATTTGCATTTGGGCATATAAATTCTATTAAATATTTTAAATTCTCAAATAATCATAAACTAAAATGTTTGCTGTTTGTTATATTCCAAACAGTGGCATTGAGCAGCTTCATAATTTTTGGATCTGTTGAAGTATTTTTAATAAAGCCCTAAAAGTACAAAATGATAGAAAACAGAAACAAATAGAGAGAGAGAGAGAGAGAGAGAGAGAACTCACCCGGCCTTACCTGGAAGGCCCACTGTGACCAAGACCTTTGTCTTTGGCCCATGGCGATCCACTGCTTCCTCTCGCCAGTAAGCAGAGAGGTGAGCGCGGCGTGCTCGAGTCGCCGGCGCCACACTTCTTGCTGCCAGCGCTGACGTCTGGGACGACCCCCACGTCGTCGCCCCGACCCCCTGGACCTCTCCATTCGCCCCCAATGCCTCTCTCTCGCCGTTCCCCACCACAGCCGAGCGTGCTCGCCGCCGCCGACCGCTGTTGCCGTGGCCACAACCACCACCTCACCTGCCTGACACATCACAAAGCTCCGCCTCGACCTACTCTTCCTCCTCACCGTGCCAAGCGACGCCGGGAGCCCTGCAGTGACGTCGACGCCATCGTCTTCAACCTTCGGCTCCGAGATCGCCAGAGATGCTCTGACGCCGTTCGTGCCTCCCCAAGCTCAACGACCACACCAGAAGACTCGCCGTGAGCCCCTCCATCTTTCCCCCTTCTCCCGCGTTCATTTGCGTGCTCTAGCCATGCTAGCCACCGGACCCGAGAGCTCACCGCTGCCGCGCTCATTGTCGCCGGCGAATAGGCTAGCAATCGTCGTGTACGAGCACTGCTATGTGCTCAGCATGTTCCCAGAAACCCAACACCACCATCAGCTAGTCCTTCCGTGCACCGCAGCGTCGTTGCAGAGCTTGTCCCAGCTCCGGCCGCCGCGCTTGCCATCGTTGCCGTCGTTATGGTCCACTCCGGCGCGAGTTGATGGCTCTGTTGGATGCGGACGAGCACCAGCTTCACGCCAAGCCAAACCGCCGCTCGTTTCCTCACTTGTGCTGCGTTTGCGAACCGCGCCGCCATCTCGGGCCTTGGCGGTGTCATGTCACCGGTGGGTTTGACCCATTTGACCATGTGGGCCCCGCCCCCTGGTCCAACCTAGATTAGGAGTTAATCTAATACTAATTTAGTTAGTTAGACTAATGACACTGACACAAGGGACCCCACCGGTCAGGTTTGACCTGGTCAGTTGCAGTTGACTTGGTGATGTCACAGTGACGCAATGCTGACGCAGTTAATAATTTCTATATTTAAAATAATTCAGAAATTCCAGAAAATGCCCAAAACTTCTAAAATTCATAGAAATTCAACCGTAACTCCAAATGAAGTAATTTATATATGAAAAATGATCAGAAAAATCCAATCTATCCATGTGTACCATTTGCATTCATGTTTGGATAACCTAAGGTTGCTGTATATGGCAATTTGCATAATTGGCATTTAAATAAGCACATATGGAGTTTGAATTTGAACGCTTGGTTAAAACCAACTTCATTTAATCTGGTTTCTAGTTGCATTAGCTCAAACCACAACATATTGCCATGTCATGATCATGCATCATATTGTTGCATTGCATTGATTGTGTTCTTCCTTGTTTGCCGGTATTGTCCCCTCTCAGTAGACGTTGTTCCGACGATGCGATCGATGATACCATGAAGAACTATACTATCTTCAGAAGTGCCAGGCAAGCAAAACCCCCTTGTTCATTCCGATACAAACCCACTCTCTCTCTTCTGCTATCTTTTACTGCATTAGGACAACAACGATTCAACAGTTACATGTTGCGGTACTTGAAACCCTTTTCCTCCGCATGACGTGTCATTGCCATAGTAAATAGATGAAACCCACTAGCATGAGTAGGAGTTGTGTGAGCCCTAATGTGCCTACTCATTCATGCTTGTTTGTCATGCCTGCTATTGCTTAGAGTTGTGTCAGGTATGATTCATCGGGGATGAATTGGAAAGTTGTGAACATGTCCTACTGTTGAGAGCTAAGTGTGTGAACACGATTTGGTAAAGGTAGCGGTGAGAGGCCATATAGGAGTACATGGTGGGTTGTCTCATTGAAGCCGTCCTCAGGAACCGAGTTCTGTGTTTGTGATCCATGAAATAGCTACTACCATGCATTGGGCCCTGAAATATGACCCCGCTCGACTTCTTAACCACCCTAGTCCTCTGTCCAGGAGTTGCAAGTAGTTTCTGGTGTTTATAGTATGCTGGAGGCCGTGCGCAGCGCTGACCCGAGGGGTGGCCGGGTATGCCGGGCACCCGTTTGGTGTCGCCGAACCCTGTAAACACCGTTCGGTGCCGTATGTGGAAACCTCGGCTGGAATCCCTGCGAATGGAACCTGGATAGGCGATAAACCTGGATTAGAGACTTGAGTGTTTAGGTAGGTCGTGGTCTACACCCACATCGGCTTTCGCTTGAAGTCTGCCGAGCACATGTCGTGTGTAGACGCTAAGTGATGGAAACATGTATGAAGAAGTACACCCCTGCAGGGTTAACATCATCTATTCGAATAGGCATGTCTGCAGTAAAGGACTTCTGGGTTGCCTATAATAGTTCATAGACAAGTGAAAGTGGATACACTAAAATGCGCAAGATAAGCGTGAGTGCTATGAATGGCGTTCTCGTAGGGAGACGGGAGCGGATCCATAGTGGTGTATTGATTGGTGAATATGTGGACTCTTGTGCGCCACCTCAAAAGAGTTGCTTGCAGTCGTAGTTCAGGTTAGCCAATGAGTCAAAGCTGGCTTGCTGCAGTTAAACTCCACTACCCCCTTTGTTGATACCGATGCATATGTAGTTACTTTTGATGTAAGTCTTGCTGGGTACATTTGTACTCACGTTTGCCTATTTTATGTTTTTGCAGAGAGACGTCACTCTTGCTAGTAGTTCCGTGTGGACTTCGACGTTTAGCTTGATACCTCAGCTATGATCTTGTGCCCTCGGCAGGATCTGGTCGATAGTCAGGCTTTTCAGCCTTTTTCATTTGTAGATGTCTGTACTCAGACATGTTAAGCTTCCGCATGTGCTTTGACTTGTATGCTCTGAATGTTGGGTCATGAGACCCATGTTTGTAATATCTCGCTCTTCGGAGCCTAATGAATAAATACTTTGAGTCGTAGAGTTTTGTTGTGATGTCGTGTTGTATTTACAAATATTGAGCATATTGTGTGTATGATTGAAATGCTTGGTATGTGTGGGATCTGACAACCTAGTTGTTTATCCTTGGTAGCCTCTCTTATGGGGAAATGTAGTATTGTGCTTCCATGAGCCATAGTAGTCCGCTTCTGACCAGTTCACCGAGTCCTGCTTAGCCCAAAGACTATCGCTCCGGAACACTTAACTGGCCAAAGATGTGATTCATTTCGTTCTTGTATCTGTCCTTCGGTAAATGTCACGCGGTGACATCCGAGTCCTGCCTAGCCTGCTATAGCCAGTTCACCGAGTCCTCATAGCCCAGTGCTACAGCCCGGATTCAGACGTCACTCAATCGACATGCTCGATGTTGATTCATGTATGCCTATCCCTGTAAGTTAGTGCCACTTTGGGTTCACGACTAGTCATGTCGGCCCGGGTTCTCTGTCATATGGATGCTAGCGACACTATCATATACTTGAGCCAAAATGCACAAACGGTCCCGGGCCATGGTAAGGTGACACCCGTGGGAATACCGTGCGTGAGGCCGCAAAGTGATATGAGGTGTTACCGGCTAGATCGACGTGACTTGGAATCGGGGTCCTGACAGCGGCTCCCTTGATTACCCTGGTAGTTTTGAATTCCAACTGGAATGCCTATTGCTTGATGTTCCACTCAGCGACCCTTTCGGAAGAATTGGGGCTTCTAAGCACTCTCTCCAATGGGTAGCCTAAGACGACCTGGATGGGGTGGCCCTGGAAGTATTGCCGCAACATCCATGAGGCCACCAAGAGCACGAGCAAGAGCTTCTGTGGCATGGGGTATCGTGCCCTTGCATCTCGCAACACCGTGCTGACAAAATACACAGGGTGCTCGACGAGGGCTGGCGCGTTGGTGAGGCTCGTGTCATGCGGAAGTTGGGGCGTCTCCTGATGCAGTGGAGCCCCCGACGCTTGAACGCTTGTTGGGATCTCGGCAGTGTCGTCCTGCCGAGCTTGGTCCTCTGTTGATGCTGCTACGGCTCTTGCGGCACCTTCCTGATCTCGCGTCACCTCAACTGGTGGAGTAGTTCGGCGCGACGCGCCTTTGGCTTGGCGCTCTTCCCTAACCGCCACCAGAGCCGCGCTGGCAGAGTATGGGGTGGCGGCAAGATAAAGCACTAGGGGCTCGACGGGCCGTGGCGCCACCATTACTGGAGGGCTGGTCAGGTATCTCTTGAGGTCTTGAAATGCTCAGTCAGCCTCCGGGGTCCACTCAAAGGGGCCCTTCTTCTTCATCAGCTTGAAGAAGGGTAGGGCACGCTCTCCCAGCTTGGAAATGAAGCGCCCCAACACAGTCACTCGACCAGCCAGCTTCTGCATTTCATTGAGGGTCTGCGGTGGGCTCACGTCTTCAATGGCCTTGATCTTTTTTGGGTTCGGCTCGATCCCTCTGTGGGATACGACGAAACTCAGCAGCTTGCCATAAGGGACGCCAAACACGCACTTTTCCGGGTTAAGTCGCAAGTTCACCTGGCGTAGGCTCGCGAAAGTCTCCTCCAGATCTTGGATCAAGGTTCTCTCCTCCCGAGACTTCACCACAATGTCGTCGACGTAGGTGTCGGTGTCAAAACCGGCGGATCTCGGGTAGGGGGTCCCGATCTGTGCGTCAAGGCTGATGGTAACAAGAAGTAAGGGACATAGGTGTTTACCCAGGTTCTGGCCCTCTCGATGGAGGTAAAACCCTACTTCCTGCTTGATTAATATTGATGATATGGATAGTACAAGAGTAGATCTACCACGAGATCGTCGTGGCTAAACACTAAGAGCTAGCCTATGATGGTATGAATGTAATTGTGATCGGCCTTCTAAGGACCAACCTCTCCGGTTTATATAGACACCGGAGAGGGTTAGGGCTTACATGGAGTCGGTTACAAGGAAGGAAATATAATATCCGGATCGCCAAGCTTGCCCTCCACGACAAGGAAAGTCCCATCCGGACACGGGCCGAAGTCTTGAGTCTTGTATCTTCACGCTTCTAGTCCGGACGTTGTACACAGTCCGGCTGTCCGGATACCCCCTAATCCAGGACTCCCTCAGTAGCCCCTGAACCAGGCTTCAATGTCGACGAGTCCGGCACACAGTCTTGTCTTCGGCATTGTAGGGAGGGTTCCTTCTCCGAATTCTCCAAAGTGCTTGTTATGGTGAATAGTGTCCGGCCTCCAATCAATGTTGTGCTCCTCGACTTCGGTGCCTTAGTAATGACCATCTCCATGTGTCGAGTGAATGCGAGGAGTCGAGGCATTTTTGCATTTCCCACCCTCGATTCTCCGGGTGAACATTCTATTTGAAAGGACGGGGACTCTCATATCCAAACCTCACTCTCCCTCCCAGAGCCAGCATCCAACAGAGCGCTTCGCAAAAAGCCATTCCAACATGGCTGGCCGTCGCAGCACTTCTGCTTTCCCTTCTCGTTCCAAGTCGGGGGATTGGGGAGAGTGTTTAGTTCCTCATAGCCGCTTGACAAAGTTACAAACCCAAGGGTTTCTCCCACCGGCGTTCATGGTCTCCGTCCGAGCTGGAATAGCGATTATGACGGAGGAGACCAAGCCGAGGGATCTCCTAACCCATTTCCCGGAGGAGCGTATATGTCTGATCCCTCATCTGGCCGAGGCGTTGGGTTCCCTATCCACCCGTTTCTTCGCGGGCTCCTGGAGTTCTACGGCCTCCAGTTACACGATCTTACCCCTAGCTCTATTATGCACATAGCGGGGTATGTTGCCCTATGCGAGCTATTTCTAGGTTGCGAACCACACTTCAGATTATGGCGGAAGCAGTTCTGCCTCGTCCCCCGCACCCAGGGGGAGTCCCTATGTCAAGTGGGCAGGGCTGAAGTATGGCGCATTGCCGAGACCGGATACCTATCCGGCACTCCTTCGAAGGCACCACAAAACTGGCCTTCAAAGTGGTTTTATATAAATGACGTCCCCGCTCCGGATACAGTCCGGACAGGTCTCCGCGAGTTCAGCAACGCCCCGCCGAGGGCACGCCTAAGCTAGAGCCCCCGGGGTCCTCAAGAAGAGGACACGAGGGAAATATTCTTCCTGATGGAGAGGATAAAGTTACTGGCCAAATCCGGACTGACGATAGTTGAGGTTATGGTGATATGCATAAGACGACGAGTGCAACCGCTCCAATATCGGGGGAAGCCCATGTGGCATTTCAACGGGGAAGATGACGCCTCCTGCTGCGGCCGTAAAGGTCCGGATTATGTCTGATGGTTCGGAATCTGGGGTAGAACCTCCGACTATGTCTGATGGTTCGGAATCTGGGGATGTATTCGGATCCGTGCTAGTATTGTCGGATTCCCCTTCCCATGGCTTGAACAGCCGTTCCAAGAATATATTAGGTGGGACAAGGTCGCGTTTGGCGCCGATGCGAGCGTGGACATCCGCCGCTTGATTGTTTTCTCGAGCCACATGGTGGAATTCGAGCCCCTTGAACCGAGCTGGCATTTTGAGGATTGCATTACGGTAAGCCGCCATTTTCGGGTCCTTGGCATCAAAATCTCCGTTTATCTGTGATATTGCGAGCTTTGAGTCCCCGTGCACCTCTAGGCATTCAATGCCCATAGAGACTGCCATCCAAAGATCGTGCAACAGAGCCTCGTATTCGGCTGCATTGTTGGAGTATGTGTATAATATTTGGAGGACGTACTGGACCGTGTCGCCGGTGGGAGATGTCAGGGCTACCCCTGCTCCCAATCCGGCCAGCATTTTAGAGCTGTCGAAGTGCATGATCCAGTTTGAGTATGCGCCGTACTCTTCAGGGAGTTCGGCTTCTGTCCATTCGGCGACGAAGTCAGCCAACACTTGTGACTTGATGGCCCGCTGTGGTTTGTATGTTATGTCGAATGGCAGGAGCTCAATAGCCCACTTGGCAATCCGGCCCGTAGCATCGCGGTTATTTATTATGTCATTGAGTGGTACTTCGGAGGCCACCGTAATCGAACACTCTTGAAAGTAGTGTCGTAGCTTTCGGGATGCCATGAACACCGCGTATGCTATTTTTTGATAGTGTGGGTATCGGGATTTGCATGGGGTTAGGACCGTGGACACCTAGTAGGCTGGCCTTTGGAGCGGGTATTTGTATCCGTCGGCCTCTCGTTCAACAACGAGCACTGTGCTTACGACTTGATGTGTTGCAGCTATGTACAACAACATAGGTTCGTCGACATTCGGCGCTGTTAATACTGGATTACTGGCCAATAGGGTCTTTATTTCATCCAGTCCGGCCGCGGCTGCATCCGTCCATACGAAGTGTTCGGTGTGCCGAAGAAGGCGATAAAGCGGTAGTGCCTTTTCTCCTAACCTGGAGATAAAGCGGCTGAGAGCAGCCACGCATCCCGCTAGTTTTTGGATGTGCTTGAGGTCTGTTGGTATAGCCAACTGTGACAGAGCTCGGATCTTTGCCGGATTCGCTTCAATTCCTCGGTTGGAAACGACAAAGCCGAGAAGCTTCCCCGAGGGGATGCCAAAAACGCATTTTTCCGGATTCAACTTGATGTCGTATGTCCGGAGATTGTCAAATGTAAGCCTCAAGTCGTCTATCAGGGTTTCGACGCGTCTTGTTTTTATGATTACGTCGTCCACGTATGCCTCCACTGTTTTGCCAATTTTATTTTCTAGGCATGTTTGAATCATGCGTTGGTAGGTTGCACCGGCGTTCTTGAGCCTAAAGACATAGTGTTGAAGCAGAAAGGGCCATATGGCGTTATGAAAGCTGTTGCAGCTTGGTCAGACTCTGCCATCTTTATTTGATGGTATCCAGAGTATCGTCGAGGAAACATGACAGTCGTGGTTCAGCTGTGGCATCGATGATTTGATCGATGCGAGGGAGGGGAAAGGGATCCTTGGGGAAAGCCTTGTTGAGGTCTTTGAAATCGACGCATAGGCGCCAGGATTTATCCTTCTTTGGCACCATCACCAAATTTACCAGCAAATCCGGATGTTTAATATCTCTGATAAATCCGGCCTCGAGTAGCTTGGCTAACTCTTCCCCCATTTCCTGCCGTTAGGGCTCTGAGAACCGCCTTAGGGTCTGCTTGACTGGTTTATATCCTTTTAGGATATTAAGGCTGTGTTCGGCCAGTCTGCATGGGATGCCTGGCATGTCCGATGGGTGCCAGGCGAAAATGTCCCAATTCTCGTGTAGGAAATCTCGAAGTGTGGCGTCAATCGCGGGGCTCAGCTATGTCCCGATGGAAGCTGTCTTCGTGGGGTCCGTTGGGTGGACCTGGAATTTGACTATCTCGTCTGCTGGTTTGAATGAGGTGGACTTGGGTCGTTTGTCGAGTATTATGTTGTCCCTGTCCATGGTGCCCTGTAGTGCTGTTAATTTTTCGGCAGCTAGGGCTTCAGATAATGCCTCCAAGGCTAGAGCTGCGGTTTTATTTTCGGCGCAAAGCGCAACGTCCGGATCACTGGCTAGAGTGATGATTCCATTGGGTCCGGGCATTTTAAGCATCGTGTACCCATAATGGGGTACAGCTTGAAAGCTTGTGAACGCGTCCCGTCCTAGAAGGGCGTGGTATCCGCTGTTAAAAGGAGCCACTTGGAATGTGATTTCTTCGGACCTGTAATTCTCTGGGGTGCCGAATACCACATCCAGTGTGATTTTTCCCGCACACCGCGCTTCCCGACTAGTGATAATTCCCCTGAAGGTCGTGCCGCTTTGCTCAATGCGGCTTTTATCAATCTCCATCTTGCTGAGCGTTTCCTCATAAATCATATTTAATCCGATGCCGCCGTCCATGAGTACTTTGGTGAGCCGAAAGCCATCTACAATCGGACTAAGGACCAGAGCGGCTAGTGCCCGGACAGCCAGTGATCAAGGTTCGTCACTGGCATCAAAAGTTATAGAATGTCGTTACAAGGGTTTATTTTTGCTACACGATAAATTTCAGCGGAGCTTCGGCGAGCTCGCTTGCGCCTATTGTTTGAGGCGAAAGTCTCGAAGACTGTTAGTACCGTATTGTGTTCGCTGGTGGGATGCTGTTCCGCTTTATGGCCCACAAGAAGATCCTCGCCACTTTTTGCCACCTGTCGGAGTATCCAACATGCCTTAAGGCTATGAGTAGGTGTTGTATCCGGAGTACTATGGAGCTTACATGGCCCGTCGAGCCATTCTTCCAACACGGACCTCCGTCCTGGCGTGGGCTTTGGTTTCTTGGGGGTTGGGTCGGACGACTTACGATAGTTCGTCCGTTTGGTTCAGACAAAGGTTTTGGCGAGAGCAGTACTATCCCAAAATTATGTTTGGGTCTTCCAAGCGCTCTCCATCGCACAGTACTTCCGTACTATGGTTGCCAAGTCCGCGAAGCGTACTATGTCGCGGCGGCTTATAGCATTGAGGAGTTCTTCGTCCGTGCAGTTTTTGCAGAAAAGTGAGACCATGTCCTCTTCGCGGCAGCTCCTGACCTTGTTAAGCGCAAGGAGGAATCTGGCCCAGTAGCGGAGTATGGTTTCCTGGGGCTCTTGCCTGACGCGGGAGAGATAGTTTAGGTCCAGTTTAGGGTCCGGATTTTGATCCAATCTAACGCCCAAGGGTGCGGGCGGTCCCGAGCTAAACAGTTCAGGATCCGGGGTGCCCAATTCCTTTGGCCCGATGCCCGACTCTAAGTCCGGGACCTGGGTCAGGTTTTCCCTTGAGCAGGTCTTTGACTCAAGGAGTTCGGTGATCCGAACACAACATGTCCTCAAAGTTGAGGGGTAATCCGCGTGTGGTTCCTCCACTATCGCTAGGTGGCCGGCGGGGACCTGATGTCCCTTTGGTCGGGTTTAAGCCCAATCCGGTCGTAGTCTGCAGCGACTCCCAGAGCGACGATGCGATCCAAGAGCTCGTTAAGGGAGGAGAGCTCAATTGGATCCATCTGTTCGGAGAGTTCCAAACTGACGTGAATGTTATGATTGATGACCCGAGAAGTCATCGTCGGCGCCACCGCCGATGGGGCGGCCATGATAAAGCCGCCGAGCAGGAGCGTCTGGCCTATAGCCAGAGCCCCCTTCCGAAGTAATGTCATCCTTGACAATGAGACGAGCCATCGAGCCTGACGGCGACGACACAGAGGAACTCTCAATGAAAGCACCAATGTCAGTGTCAAAACCGGCGGATTTCGGGTAGGGGGTCCCGATCTGTGCGCCAAGGCTGATGGTAACAAGATGTAAGGGACACAGATGTTTACCCAGGTTCGGGCCCTCTCGATGGAGGTAAAACCCTACTTCCTGCTTTATTAATATTGATGATATGGATAGTACAAGAGTAGATCTACCACGAGATCGTAGAGGCTAAACCCTAAGAGCTAGCCTATGATGGTATGAATGTAATTGTGATCGGCCTTCTAAGGACCAACCTCTCCGGTTTATATAGACAATCAAGAGGGCTAGAGTTTACATGGAGTCGGTTACAAGGAAGGAAATATAATATCCGGATCGCCAAGCTTGCCTTCCACGCCAAGGAAAGTCCCATCCGGACACGGGCCGAAGTCTTGAGTCTTGTATCTTCACGCTTCAATAGTCCGGACATTGTACACAGTCCGGCTGTCCGGATAGCCCCTAATCCAGGACTCCCTCAGTAGGCCTCCACGTTTCTCCCGAGCTGCCTCCCTAAGGCGATGTGCATCAACCGCTGAAAGGTCGAGCCTGCGTTTCGCAGTCCGAAAGGCATGCAAGTGTAGTAGTACACCCTGCACGGGGTCAGGAAGGCTGTCTTCTCTACATCTTCCACCGCCATCTTGTTCTGGCGATACCATGAGAACGCATCGAGGAAGCACAACAGGTCGCACTCAGCGGTGGAGTCGACGATTTGCTCAATGCGTGGAAGCGGGAACGGATCTTGGGGGCAGACCTTGTTGAGGTTGGTGAAGTCGACGCACATTCACTCCTTCCCGCCTTTCTTCGGCACAACGACGGGGTTTGCCAGCCATTCGGGGTACCGAACCTCGCGAATGGCACCCGCCGCCTCTAACTTGCAGGTTTCTTGGACGATGAAGGCATGCTTTTCCGTGGACTGTCATCTCGCCCGCTGCTTCATAGGGCGTACACTGGGGCACACCCTTAAGTGATGCTGAATCACCTCTCTCGAGACCCCCACCAGCTTCTTGGGTTCCCATGCAAATATCTCCTTGTTTGCACGCACGGACTTCACCAATGCTTCCTCTTGGCTTGGGTCGAGGTCGGCACCTATGCTAAAGGCGGCTCCTGAGGACCCGTCCTCATCGACCGGCACCTGCTTGGTTTCCGCCTTGTCTTTGGTGAACAACTGCTTCTTCTTGGTTAGTGCGGCTCCCTTGGCCTCGGAGGCGCCCGCGCCAACGGGCTGTGCCGCCGCGGCGGTCTTGAGGACAAGCTTGAGCGCCGCCAGGGCCTGCTTGGCGTTCCGCCTGATATTGAGTACGCCCTTGCTTCCAGGCATATTCATGAGGTTGTAGGCTGGATGGGTTGCTGCCATGAACTGGGCCAGAGCTGGGTACCTGAGGATGGCGTTGTACGGGAGGCCGATGCGGATGATGTCGAAGTCGACCAGCTCGGTGCGGTAGTTTTCATGCGTGCCGAAGGTGACAGGGAGACGGATCTGCCCCAGGGAGTGGGTGGTGCCACCACCAACTCCGGACAAAGGCCTGCTAAGGCTGAGCCGCTCGAGCGGTACGTGAAGAATGTTGAAGGCCTCCACGGAGAGCACGTTGAGGACGGCGCCGCCGTCAATGAGGGTCTTGGTGACGGCCACGTTGAAAATGGTGTGTGTGCAAAGCATCAGGAGCATATCCGAACCAGTGGTAGTGATAGGGTGGTCTTCTAAGTCGAAGGTGAGGTCGGCTCGGGTGCAACCCAGCCCGACGGAGCCCTCGAGCGCTTGGAAGCAGCGCCGATCTGGCGAAGGAATGGCTTGATATGGCGATCTGAAGGCGGTGCTTGAGAGCCGCCTAGTAGGGATGCGACCGCGTGGTGTGCCGGTGCCGCGTAGCACGCAGTGAAGAGGTTGCGCAGCTCCTCCCAAGATGCCATCATTAATCCAGGGAGGTTGAGCAGCCAAGCGCGTGGCGCGCCAGTGAGGGCCATGGGAAGCCAGTTGGCCATGACCTTATCATCGCCCCGGCCTCGAGGATGGCCTCCTTGTTTTCTAGCAGGAAAGATGATGGGTCCGCCATGCCGTCTGTCGGTGTACTAGAGTAGGGGCACCCTAGTATCCCGAACTCGTGCACGAGCAGTTGCAGCACCCCGCGGCAAGGCTTGCCTGGTCACCGCCAAGATCCTCCGTGGTTCCTTTGGAGCCATTCAAGAACAAAGTATTTAACCAAGAAGACAAGGCCCCGGCACGAGGAGCTTGCCGGGAAGGCCACTCAAGGCACGCAGAAGACAAGACCCCTGCTAGAGGAGCTTGCGGGAAGGCTCAGAGAGCGACAAGCCTCCAGACGCCGACAAGGATTCAACCACGGCAAGGCACTTGCCGCGCAGTAACCTCTCTTCATCTCCGCTCCAGCTCATTCACCAACGTGTCGCCATAGGACCATTCCATGCGCCACAGGTCAAGAGGCTGTGCAGCCAGCGGGGAGGAGCAGCGATAAGCGGCTGACAAGCTTGCCATCGTGGCGGCGGTGGCACTCTGACGGTCCATGTTGCCTTGTTTAGGCGAGTGGACGGGCATTTAATGCTTTTGTCCCTTGCCGTCGTGGTTAGGTAGAGTACATCGACACTCGTACAAGTAGGTGTGCCAACCACTGTTTTTCCATTTGTACCCTCATCTACGTTGCCACCTGTCGGAGACCCCTTGAGCATATAAAAGGAGACCCATGCGCAACGGAGAGGGGGTTCGATTCCAACGTAACCAGAGAACACTCACGCTAGGTCTTGTAGCTCTCATCGCTCCCTAGCAAGAACACAATACAATCAGACAAGCAGCAGTAGGAGTATTATCTCTCCGGAGAGCTCCGAAGCTGGGTAAACTAATCGTGTGCCTCGCCTCGATCCGCTCTTCGTGCGATCTCCGCCCCCCTCCGAACCAAAAGGGACTCGGTCCGCTGGTCCCATAGGTTTTCGTGGGTCCGATCAGCCTCCCCGACATCTTTGGCGCGCCAGGTAGGGGGCGTCGAGGCTGTGTGAATCTGATCCAGCGTTCACACGAGCAACATCTTCAACATCTTCATCAACATGCCACCGAAGAAGAAGGCTTCGGCGGCAGCGGAGCCGTCCGCGTCGAACCCACCATCGCCGGAGCGAACGGGTGGTGGGGTAGACGCCGGCGGGAGAACGGACAGCGACGGGGGCGCTCACGCTGCTGCCAAGGCCAAGGACAAGGCCGCGCAAACCTCGGCGTCCATACATGTACCGCACCCGTCTCAGGAGGCGCGGGACCGACAGCATCATGGCGTTCACAATGCCATATGCTCGTTGGACCGAGATCGAGCTGGAGGATCTCAGGACGTTCAGGACCAGCATGCGCGCCAACATGCTGGCGCGAGCGAGGCACGGTCGCTCGGACGGGATGCTGCTCCTTCTTACATAGATAGAAGTCCGAGCATATCCCGCCTCCTCGCTGCTCGCCATTTCCACCCACTACTCCAGCGAAGCTACGGCGAGAGCTCAATCGCTCCTCGACATTACCCTCCAACGGCCGACAAGGTCGCCGAGTGGAGGGCCACCATACGTAGTCTCATCGGCTTTGCTAACGGTGACGCCCGCGGCAACCGAGTGCGCTGCCGCCGCAGCGGCAGAACGCCAAACGCGAGCCGGTGGCGACGAGACCGTGGGGTGCAACCACCATGCACTCTCCGCCCGAAGGCCAAGATCGCCGACTCGCCGGATCCACCTCGACAAATGACTCCACCGCGTCATTGGATCCACGAGCTCGCCGCGATCAGCGCCAAGTTCTTCATGAACGACAACAAGAGGACGCTCGAACTCGCATCGAGCGCCGAAGAGAAGCGTGACGTCAATCCGACCAGCGCGCTGGGCCTTCTGTCGATATGCATGCGCCAGGGGAACCAGGCGACTTGTCGTACGCGGTAGGTTGCCCTGCATTCACTCGTGAGCTGCGGCAAGTCTAGTGGCCTAGCAAGAAGAATTTCAAGCCAGACGTGCCAGAGAAGTACGATGGCAGGACGCATCCGTCGGAGTTCCTCAGCATCTACACCATCGCGGTGCAAGCTGCGGGGGGACGAGACGACAAGATCCTCGCCAACTACTTCCCGTTGGTACTCAAGCCCAACGTCAGGTCCTGGCTCATGCACTTGCGGGACAGCTCCATATCCTCTTGGCAGATCTATGCCATCAGCTTTGTTGGCGCCTTCACAGCGCCACAAGCCTCATGGCCAGGAAAGTGACCTTCATCTGCTGCGCCCGGAAGGAAGGAGAGTCCTGCGCAAGTTCATTCAGAGATTCAGCCGTGCACTACAACATCCTAGATGTCCACCACCGCGGTGATCAGCGTTTCATCGTAACGTGCGGAACCGCAGGATGAGGGAGGAGATGGCGATGTGCAAAGTCAAGGACGTCGATGAGTTGTATGCCTTGGCCGACAAGTGTGCACGTCTTTGAGGAAGGGAGGAGACTCCTGTGAGAGAATGCAGAAGCAGGATCTCGACAAGTGAGGAAACCGCCCAAGAAAGAAGAGCCGTGGCGGGCAACAGAAGAAAGAAAGGCAGAGAAGTGCTAGCTGTTGAGCAGTCCGGCAATTGAGGTGGCGACAAGAACGCCAAGGCTGGTGGCTCCGGCAAGGAGGTTGCCGCTGGCACCAACCACCAGCCTGTGGCGGCCGGCCGACAAAGGTGACGGCTCCGCAAGCAAGATCGCAAGATCCACCGCACCAAGGGCCATGACCTCCAGAGCTGCAAGAAGGTCGAGCAGCTTGTTGAACAGCAGAAGGCTGAGTACGAGCAGCGCGACAAGGAGAAGGCCCAGGAAGGTGCTGGGGGAGTCAGCAAGAAGCGACCCGGCCGGGGAGGATGCCGCGGCAAGGAGACAGACCTCCCCGCGGCCGCGACAAGGATGAAGATGACGACGACGATGAAGACATGGAAGATGACGAGGCCGATGAGCAGGAGTTTTAGAAAGCTACAGAGGTCCTCTGCGTTGACGGAGGTGCTTCCTTGCATACTTCACACCGCCAACTCAAGCAGTGGATGCGGGAAGTTAATGCGGCTGAACCATCCGTAGAGTCACGCAAGCCTCTGAAGTGGTCCAGCACGCCTATCATCTTTGATATTGAGGACCACCCCGATCGCGATAATCATGCGGTCGGGTGCTTGCCGATGTTGGTCTCACCAACCATCCGCAACCTCAAGGTCACCAAGATGCTAGTTGACGGCGGGCCGGCTTAAACCTGATCTCCTCCATGGTGCTCCGAAGCTTCAGATCCTCGACAGCGAGCTCAAGAGACCGGCACCTTCCAAGGAATCAATCCGAGGGAGCAAGTCAAGGGGGTAACATTTGGCAGCGAGCTGAACTTTAGGATCGAGAGGGTCACATTCGACGTTGCTGATTTCCCATTGCCTTACAATGGGATACTTGGCCGCCCAAAGACTCGCCAAGTTCATGGTAGCCTCTCATTATGCATACAACTTACTCAAGATGCCAGGCCCGATAAGCATCATCTCCGTCCATGGCGACAAGAAGGATGCTCTTATCTGCCGACAAGATCTACCGGAAGCAAAGCTGCAATGTAAAGCAAAACACTTGTCACCAAGCTCCCGGGGGGAAGAAGACCAAGTCCAGCAAGAGCTCTGATGCCCACTCCAGCAAGTGCACCTCTTCGGAGTGCTACGCTACCGTCGAGGACGCACCATCGAGCTCCACCGGCAAGTACAAGAAGACGATGGCAGCTCCGCCAAAGACCAAGAAGGTGTCCGCCAAGGAGGACGGCACTGGTGGTACCTTCATCATCAGTGCCACTCTCGACCCCAAATAGGAAGGCGCGCTCGTTTCTTTCCTGCGGGCAAACGTCGACGTGTTTGCATGGCAACCGTCTGACATCCCCGGTGTTCCCAGGAAAGTAATTGAGCACCATCTTGCCGCTTTGTCCTCATGCGCGCCCGTCAAGCTGTAAAGTCGAAGGTGCAGTGGAGCGCCAAGAATTCATCGCAGAAGAGATCAAGAAATTGGAAGCAGCAGGCCTTGTCAGAGGAGTGCTCCATCCTACGTGGTTGGCCAATCCTGTAGTTGTGCGCAAGGCAAATGGGAAATGGAGACTTTGTATTGACTTCACGGATGTTAATAAAGCTTGTCCCAAAGACCTGTTTCCCTTGCCGCAAGATCGACCAGATTGTTGACTCCACTACCGGATGTGATTTGCTTTCATTTCTTGATGCATACTCAGGATATCATCAGATCTTCATGGCAGAAGAGGATGAGGAGAAAACTGCATTCATTACTCCATGTGGTACATACTGTTTCATACGAATGCCTTTCGGTTTGAAGAATGCTGGTTCAACGTTTGCAAGAGTAGTCCATGACGCTTTTGAGCCGCAAATGCACAGAAATGTAGAATCCTACATGGATGACATAGTGGTCAAGAGCAAGGACAAAGCAACTCTGGTTCAAGATTTGGATGAGACCTTTGCAAATCTGCGCAAGATCAACCTCAAGCTCAACCCCGAGAAGTGCGTGTTCGGAGTCCCTTCCGGCAAGCTTCTCGGGTTCTTCGTGTCTCAGCGAGGAATTGAAGCCAACCCCGACAAGATCAAGGCCATTGAGCAGATTGAAGCACCAAAGCGCGTCAAGGATGTATGAAGACTTGCCGGTTGCGTGGCTGCTCTCAGCAGGTTTATCTCTAGGTCTGCTGAACGCGCCCGAAGCGGAGGCTGCGCTGCAGGACTTAAGAGGTACCTGTCCTCCACTCCAATACTTGTCGCACCTAAGCCACAAGAGAAGTTGCTGCTATATATAGCGGCAACCAATCAAGTGGTTAGTGTTGCGTTAGTATCGGAGATGGAGGCGGACGATGAGCCGGCAACCATGGCAGACACATCCAGCGACAAGCAAGGCACTTCACCGGCAAGCTCTGGTCCCGACAAGGACGAATCTGCGCAGGCATGCGAGCAGATGCAGAAAAGGATGGTGCAGCGCCCAGTTTACTTTTGTCGCCCTCCCGCAGGGGGCTAGGTCAAGGTACTGCGTGCAGAAATTGCTTTTCGCCTCCTCATGGCCTCGAGAAAGCTGCGCCATTACTTCGAGGCACATGAGATAACAGTCGTCACTCGCTTTCCGCTGAAGAGGATACTGCAAAATCCAGAAGCGGCAGGCAGGATTGTCGAGTGGGCACTAGAACTGTCAAGCTTTGGCCTGAAGTTTGGAAGCACATCAACTATCCAAAGCAGAGCATTGGCAGAGTTCATAGCGGAATGGACCCCAACGCAAGATGAAGAAATTCCAGAGACGAGCATCCCCGTCAAGGAAGCGAGCAAAGAGTGGCTGATGTACTTTGATGGTGCCTTCTCGCTGCAAGGCGCCGGTGCTGGCGTGCTGCTTATAGCACCCACCGGAGAGCACCTCAAGTACATAGTCCAAATGCATTTTCCCAAGGAGCAAGCAACAAACAATACAGCAGAGTATGAAGGTTTGCTTGCCGGTCTCAGGATTGCAGTAGACCTTGGGATTAAGAAGCTTATTGTCAGGGGCGATTCGCAGCTTGTCGTCCGCCAAGTGAACAAAGATTATCGGAGTCCATTGATGGAAGCCTACGTTGATGAAGTGAGAAAGCTAGAAGAACACTTTGACGGCCTACAAATGGAACATGTTCCAAGAGCTCAGAATGATATTGCTAATGGCCTATCAAAGTACGCTGCACTTAAGTTGCCTGTGGAACCAGGGATTTTTGTGCTCAAGCTGACTCAACCAACCGTAACACCATCAACTGGACAGAACAAGAAGAGGAAGTTGATCTCTGGTGACTACTTTCCGGCAGAGCTTCCCGAAGCCGCCGCCAAGAAGGTCCCCAAGATCGACACCAACAGAGCTGAGGGGCTGCTCCCGACAAGCCCTGTGGTTTGTTTCGCTGAAGCGCACGCCCCGACAAGTTTTGCTCGGCAAGCTTGTCGGGAACATCAAGCTCGGCCGAACCGCAGGTTCTTGCCAGAGAAGCGGATGTTCCCACAAAGCAGCAGATGTGCCTTTAGTCCTTGTTGTCGAGCCGCAAGCTCCAAAGATGGGCACAAAGCAGATTGTCCATTTCCTTCAGACAGGAGAACTTCCCGAAGAGCAAGAAGAAGCGGAAAGAGTAGCCCGGCAGTCAAGTATGTATCAGTTTGTCGACAACACACTGTACAGAAGAAGACTCAACGGGGTGAAATTGAAATGTATTCACCGGGAAGACGGACAAAAGCTGCTGGCAGAGATACATGGAGGCATATGTGGTCACCACATTGGCGCAAGAGCACTTGCCGGCAAAGCTTTCCGGCAAGGTTTCTTCTGGCCGACAGCCCTCCAAGATGCAACTGCGCAAGTAACCAAGTGTGAAGCGTGCCAGTTCCATTCCAAACAGATACACCAGCTAGCTCAAGCTCTCCAGACGATCCCTTTATCCTGGCCATTTTTGGTCTGGGGGCTCGATATTCTCGGCCCCTTTCCTCGAGCTGTCGGGGGCTTTGAGTACTTGTACGTCGCAATCGACAAGTTCACAAAGTGGCCGGAAGTGGAAGCAGTGAGGAAGGTGACAACACAGTCGGCAGTCAAGTTCTTCAGGTCGATTGTTTGCCGTTTCGGAATCCCTAACAGGATCATCACCGACAACGGCACGCAATTTACGAGTCGCACCTTCATGCAAAGACGCCCAAGATCTTACGCCAAGGTTCTGCGCTTCGCATTGCTCATCCTAGAAGCAACGGTCAAGCGAGAGGGCAAATGTTGAAGTGCTGCGCGGGCTCAAGAGCGTAACTTTCGACAGTGCTGCACAAAAGCGGAAGAAACAGGATTGAGGAGCTGCCGGTGGTTCTTTGGTCGATCAGACGACGCCAAATCGAGCCACCGCCGCACACCTTTCGCTCTAGTCTATGGAGCAGAGGCAGTTCTCCCCACGTAACTAATATACGGATCACCTCGAGTGCTCGCTATGATGAGCTTGAGCAAGAGCAGCTGCGACAAGATGACGCGCTGCTCCTTGAGGAAGATCGCCTTCAGTCATTGCAGACGAGCTGCTCATTACCAAGAAGCTTTGCGTCACTACCATAGCCGCAAAGTTAGTGCCGTAAGCCTCGAGGAAGGCGACCTTGTTCTTCGGGCGCCGCTCACCGCCAAGAATTCAAACAAGTTGACGCTTAAGTGGGAAGGCCCTTATCGGGTGAAACGAGTCACTAGGCTGGCGCTGTCCGCTTTGAGACCGAAGATGGCATACCGTGAGCAACTCCTCGAACATTGAGCATCTTCGTAAGTTTTACTCAGAAGCGGGTTGCGGAACCTGTTCCGGCAACCACCTTTTGTACAAGTCTTGCCGATGTTGCATATAATCCTTTGTACAAAGCCGGGCGCAGATCCCATGCACAAGTAAAGCTCATGTGTTGCGCACAACTTGTCAAATTCATGCTTTCATCATTTTATTGCATGTTTTGCCTAACACTTTGTGCAGCACCCACACCCGGTAAGCAATATCGAGCCGCTGGGCTCCATAACTTTATTTTCTCTTCTTTCTTTTTTCTCAAAGAAAGGAAGGTTCCCTCGCGCACAAGTTAACCAGGGGGGAAGGAGAAGATAATACTATGGACCAAGCGTTGCTCGAGGAAGTTTCGCCTTATGGGAAGCAAACGACATAAAAGCTAAGTTGCCCAAGTTTGAGCAATCAGTTCTTAAATTTTTAAGTTATCTTCCTCGAATGATAGTACTTTGTATGGAAAACCATGCGGCTGGAGGAACCAACTCATGACTAGTCGCTACTTACTTTGTTTCGAGTCCGCTCAACAACTTAAGTGAGTGTAGCTAGTCACGACAAGGTTGCTTGTCGGAGGCGGCACCGCCAGAAAGGTCAGCCGACGTTCCGCGACTTCAACAAGGCAAAGGTGCCTGACCGACAAGTTCCCTAAAAGCGTAGGGCAAAACGCATAAAAGGAAGGAATCAAGTAAAGGAAATAACATTGCAATCATCGCCTAAGATAGAGTTATATTACAAAATAACTTGTCGCAGATCTAATAAATTGTTCTAAACATGATCAGCAGCGACAAGGGAAAGATAAAATAGCCGGCCTAGTCTACGCGGTCGCCATCAACCCGCTTGATCTTGCCCACCTTGTCCACAATGGGTGCGACAAGGGCTTTGAGCGCCTCCACATCGGCATCTGGTGGCAAGGATCTGAGGACGCCGTTGAGATTGAGGCCTGGATTGCGGAAGGCCACCTTCATCAACACCTTCTGGAGGGCTCCTGCACAGATCTGGCGCGACTCCTCGGCCAGCTGCTTTGGGATCTCTTCCCGGAGTCGCTGGAGACCCGTCACCACGCCTTGAAGAATAAGCTAAGCTTGGCGCTGGGTTGGAGGTGCTCGTCGGAGGAGTACCAAGATCCACCATCCCCAGCTCCATCGATTCGTTGTGGATGGCGGCGGCAAGATTCCACGAGACCTTCGGTCCAATGCTCCACACTCTCCTCAAGGCGCCTGGTGGCGACAACATTCGCCAGCCAGTTCCTCGCTGGCCTTGATCTTCCAACGAAAGCTCACCTCCCGCCTCCTTGGCACCGGCCCTCGGCGTCTGCATCAGGGTGGTCAGCTTCAGCTCAAGATCCGCCTTGGAATCCTTGGCGGCGTCGAGCTCCTTGCTCCTATCGGCGAGACGGCCCTGCAGCTCGCCAAGAGTGTAGGCGTCCTTCTCACGCTCGTGCTTGAGCGTAGCAAGCTCCTCGCCGCTCTTCTGGAGACTGGCCTCCTGCTGCGCCACCTTCGTCTCCAACTCTCTCTTGGCGGCCTCAGCGGCTGCGGCAGCATCCTTCGCTTCCTTAAGAGCCTCGCCAAGTGACTCCTCGCGCGCGACAAGCTCTTCCTCATAGCTGTCAAGATTGATCTTCCGCTGCGCCAACTCGCTTCTTGCGCAGATATCTTCTCGGCAGCAAGCCTTTGCTGCTCCTCGACCTCAGCCTTCTCAAGGATGAAGGTCATGCGCTCTTCAGAAGTCGCCCGGCTCTTCCGCTATGTTCCGGAGAGTTTCTTGGTTGGCGCCCGGAGCTCTTCTCGCGCTTCTCCATGTCTGCTCCCGCCCTCGCGACAAGTGCTTCCCGGGACTCCAACTTGGCTTGCCGGGCGCGGTAGAGCGACAGCAGCTTCTTCAGCAGCTGCTCCTCCTCAGACTCGCCGCTGCTGCTGCTTGGCGCGTCCACCAGCATCAGCCCAGCGGAGGCGAGCAGCTCTCCGTCGAAGGTCTCTCCTTCGACCGGCGCCCTGGAGCTCGACTCCCATGGGAGCTTGATGAAGACGCCGTCGCCGGCCTTCAAGTAGGCGCCGGGCTGGGGCTCTTGAACTGGCCGCTGCTGGCAGCGGGGAATCGGCGGTCGGTGAAGCGCCTGGCGCTCCTGCGGCCTCACGGCCGTCAGGGCGATCGCCAGACCCCTCGCCAGCTTCTGCGGCGGCAGCCTCAGTGGCCTCTTCGCCGACAGGCTCGTCAGCGCCGGTTTCTTCTTCCACGACGGCGGCTTCCTCAGTGTTGCCGCGCGCGTCCTCCTCGCCGGTGGCCTCGGTCTCCATCGGCTCTGCTGCGGACGGATGAAGAAAGTCAAGCAAATATTCAAAGACAAAATCAGAAGTAGAAAAACACAAGGGAAGTACTCAGGCAAGAAGGTTAGCTGCGCCGGGGGCTGCGGTCATGGTCTCCGCCGCCAAGGGATTGCTGGTGCCGTCCCTTGCCGGAGAACTGCCCCTCGCTGGAGAAGGCTCCCTTGCCGGAGAAGGTTCCCTCGCTGGGGAACGCTCCCTTGCCGGGGAATCCACCCTTGGCGGCGTGGTCGAAGCAGAAGGAGGTTGCTCTGCTTCTGCACAAGTCAACAGTCAGATATCAGCAAAGGAAAAAGCACCCACGCTACCAACAGCAAGAAATAGACCATATACTTACGCTGGGGCTGCTTTGAAGGAGAGTTGCCTCACCCGCAAGGTTGTCTCGACGCGCGCCTCGCCGTCGCAGATGGATTAAATCTGGATGACGACCACCGGGTCTTGGCTCTCTTCGCCGCTCTCCGGGCCAGCGTCACGAAAAGGAAAGAGTTCGTAACGAAGCAAATCAGATTCAAGATGAAGCAACAAAATTGAAGAAATACAAGCACAATGTTGAAGCTTACTCTTCTTCTTCCTCGTCCGGAGCTGAGCCGAGAGATCAAACTCCGCTCGCCTCCGGTGCGACAAGGCGGAGGGTGGGCTCTCTTGGCCGCTTGGCGGAGGGTCGGCGGTGGCACAGGGAAGATCCCGCCCGATCGTCGCAGCAGTGTGGGGTGCTCTGCTGCAACATTGCTCGCCATGTAGAGCGCATCGCGCTGTGCTTCTGCTGTTGGCTCGCCGTCTGCCGCCCGTCCTCGTCTCAGCCTTGCGGGACGCTTCTTTGGTGGAGTCGGGGCTCCGCTTATGCAAGCTGCTGGATGGTGGGGAAGAAGCGCCCTCGGCTGGTTCGCCGACTCGGCCTCGGGTTCAGCAAGCTCTTCCTCACCGGGCGAACTCCATTCGCCGCAAGGCTTGCCGCCTCACCGTGCATCTGCCTCCTCCACGGTGTACCCGAAGACGCCCGGTAGCAGAGCTGCGCCACCTCCTCCCTCCACTGGAGGCAATGCGCTGCATCTCGTCGTCGGTGGTGTCGCGGGTGAGCTTCTTCTGCTCGTCGGGGCAGATCGGCATTTCTTCCAAGATGTCGAAGAATTGCCGCACGACGTCGTCCGCAGGCTCTTGCCAGGTTGGAACGATCCCATGAGAATCGCACAACGGCATCATGGCACGGATGCGGTCGAGCGCAGAGTTGTTGCACAATGGGACGACCCTCGGCAACCTAAACCACTGGGTGATCGTGGTCATGCTTGAACAGCTCTAGCAGCATCGCATCCAACTCCGTGACGTTGAAATTCCAATTGAGGCCCGGGCGCAGCCTCATGATGTCCGGCTATGCTTTGGAACTCCCAAGCAGGTCTCCTCCTCTCTCGCAAGGGAGCGATGCGCGGCGAAGGAAATCGCGCCAACCGCGCTTACAAAGTGAGTCCGGCAAGCCTGAGGCGCAAAATCCGGGTCACAGCTATCTTCAACCTAGCATCTTCCGGCGCCAAGTTGCTCCAATCGTTGCAGTGCACTATTGGGGCTTAGCGCAGGGCAGTGAAGGGCTGCGGGTTCTCCTCAACGATCCAACCCCAATTGGCTCTCCACTCCTCCCATTTGCTGCGGAGCTCTCCCTCCAGATAGGCCTCCTTCTTGCCGACCCTGGAGACCCAAGCAATCCCTCCGGCAAGCGGCTCCCCTCTCTCAACGCGGGGCATGAAGAAGTGGCGGAAGAGGGCTACGCTTGGGTGGATCTCGACAAAGTTTTCGCAAAGGTGTGCGAAAACTGCCATGGTTAGAACGGCGTTGGGGGTGAAATCAAGGAGGCGGAACCCAGAGGTGTTCATGACATCGCAGAAGAATTCAGAAAAGGCGGCAGAGCCCGCAATAGAAGAAAAGCGCAAAGAAAGGGTACCCAGTTGGGGCTAGTTCCGAAGCGGTGGCGGGGAGTACCTTCGTGCGCGGATGCGCACGCGTCTCCTTCGACCAGAAGAGGTAGAAGCCCTCCCTCAGCTCCTTTGCGTCGAGCTGGGGGGAGAAGATGGCTCGCTCCTTTCGCAGCGCCACGAGCCGCTGCGCCTCGACCGACTTCACGCCCTTCCCCTTGTCGGATTTTGGAGCCATGGCGGAGGCGGTGGAGGAGACCGACGGCGTTGATGGCGCTGTGGTGGAAGGGGGCGGAGCGCTGCTCTCTTCGCACTAGAGAAGAAGGGGGGAGCGGCGGTGGTTTTCGAGACGAGACAACAATGGCGAGGTGGGCGACCTGCCCTGCTTTCCCTGTTTATAAGGAGGGAGAGGGGCGGACGCCCGCTTTTCCTAATAAAGAAACCCCAACGATCTCTCCCATGACGCCACGCTCGGCGCTGCGTGCCGCTCGTGGGGGACGTGGTGGGTGAGCAAGTTACGGGCGTGATCAAGGCCACGTGTGACTGCAGATGCTTTTGGGCCTGGCCCAACAGCGCTTGGCACTGCAGTGTGGCCCAGCCCGGGGCTCTGCCGGTGTAGTAGAGTAGGGGTACCCTAGTATCCCGAACTCGCAGACGGGCAGTTGCAGCACCAGCGGCAAGGCTTGCCTGGTCACCGCCAAGATCCTCCGTGGTTCCTTTGGAGCCATTCAAGAACAAAGTATTTAACCAAGAAGACAAGGCCTCGGCAAGAGGAGCTTGCCGGAAGGCCACTCAAGGCACGCAGAAGACAAGACCCGGCAAGAGGAGCTTGCCGAAGGCTCGGAGAGCGACAAGCCTCCGTGACGCCGACAGGATTCAACCGCTGCAAGGCACTTGCCGCGCAGTAACCTCTTCATCTCCGCCCAGCCCATTCACCAACGTGGTCGCCATGGGACCATTCCATGCGGCGTGTCAAGAGGTCTGTGCAGCCAGCCGGGAGCAGCGATAAGCGGCGCCGACAAGCTTGCCATCGTGGCAGTGGTGGCGCCCCGACGGTCCATGTTGCATCGTTTAGGGCATGTGGACGGGCATTTAATGCTTTTGTCCCTTGCCGTCAGGTTAGGTAGAGTACATCGTAATCTGTACAAGTAGGTGTACCAACTACTGTTTTTCCATTTGTACCCTCATCTACGTTGCCACCTGTCGGAGACCCCTTGAGCATATAAAAGGAGGCCCATGCGCAACGTAGAGGGGGTTCGATTCCAACGTAACCAGAGAACACTCACGCTAGGTCTTGTAGCTCTCAGCGCTCCCTAGCAAGAACACAATACAATCAGACAAGCAGCAGTAGGAGTATTATCTCTCCGGAGAGCTCCGAAGCTGGGTAAACTGCTCGTGTGCCTCGCCTCGATCCGCTCTTCGGGCGGTGTCCGCCCCTCTCCGAACCAAAAGGGACTCGGTCCGCCGGTCCCATAGGTGTTCGTGGGTCCGATCAGCCTCCCCGACACCGTCGTAGCGCGGCGGCATCTCTGGCTTGAACTTGGGCGGCCACTGCACCTGTCGCACGGCGAGGGCCAGGGCTCGGAGCCCCCTGGCCACGTTGTCGGCGCCAGCCATCGGAGCCGGGAGCGAGACGCCTGCCATGAGGGCGGAGCGCGGTGGTGGTGGAGCGCAGATCGACGGAAGGGAAGCTACGGTGCACCCTCTACCTGGCGTGCCAAATGTCGGAGCACGGGTTTCGGCAAAACCCTCAAGGTTCGAACACTGGGGTGCTCATGAAGATCTCCTCCTACCGATCCACGTCCTAGGTTCGCTAAGATCTCAAGAACTAACTCGACGAACTCGCAACACACGGGACACAAGATTTATACTGGTTCAGGCCACCGTTGTGGTGTAATACCCTACTCCAGTGTGGTGGTGGTGGATTGCCTCTTGGGCTGAGGATGAACAGTACAAGAGGTCCTCTCCCCAAATATTGAGCGGGAAGGGAGCCAACAACGGCCAATTTGAAAGGGGACAACTAGTACAGCTTATCCTGACAAAAGTAGTCTTCACCTGCAAAAGGCTGTCGTGGTGACGCCGTCTTGGGATCCATGGTGACCTCCGTCTTGCTGTCCCGCTGGTCTTGGTCTCGTTGCCCTGATATGGAAACAGTTGCTCCATAGCGCCCGCCTGGTCTCGATCGTCATGGCTCACGTCACGAGAACCTCGCGAGCTTTGCCTTGCCTAGAGCTCTCTGCCCCTCGTGAGCCAACCCGGTGAGGCCGCTCCCGAAGGGGTCTTGCGTCGTCCGCCTCGCGAGGCTTGGCCCCTCGCGAGGGTCTTGAGTGCTTGTTGGTGAAGATAACAGACGGGTCTGGCCGCACAGCCACACTGCGGCCGCAGTGTGCAAGTCTGGGGACTCCCGTTCCCAGAACGCCGACAGTTTCCCATACAAGAAACGAGATCTTATGGGGAAGACAGACTTATATAAATGAAATTAGCCAAAATTTTGCATGACTTAGCTTTTCGGGGCCACGCGGATGGCTGTCGAAGCTGCGGACGGCACCAGAGGGCGGCCGATCGACGTTGCCCTCTCCCTCCGAGCCATCCCCACGAAAGAGTCAACGTGTCGGCTCCAAAACCAGATTCCACGGCTTGTGCCCCCTACCTGGCACGCCAAAGATGTCGGGGGAAATGACACCTAAGGGATCACGTAGAATCCCTTTTGCTACGGTTGGCGGGGGCGAGGCTGTGGAAAGAGCGGGATTAGAAGATCAATGTAGGGGGATTATCCAGGTTCGGGCCACAAGTGATGCGTAATACCCTACTCCTGCTGGTCTATGTTTATATGCTGTTCTTGGACTAGCTACAAAGCATGCAGGGTCCAAAAAGTCTGAATCCTCTCTCAGTATGCCGCGGGCCTCGTTTTATAGTTGAAGGGGCTGCCACAATGGCACACAAGAGGTGGAAAGCTATACGGTGGTCGATTCTATCTCCTGGCACCGTAGGACATACACATTTAATGCACTGCCGACGTGCCCTTCTTGCTTTATCGCGGACGGCGAGGAAGTTCATCCCAGCTGTTCCCGCCTCGCCTGGCTTCGACGCGCGTCCGAGTTGACGAGGCGTGTAGTGCTACGCTGGCTGGCTGGCTACTGAGTTAGTGCGGTGGTAGAGTTTTCACGAAGATCTGCATGCCACCACGCAGGTGCTTGCTGAGTTGGCCTGGAGGCCGCATGTCGCCACGCAGGTGCTCGCCTAGTTGGTGGGCTGGCAGCTGTGTGGGAACGGCGGTGGAGGCTTGGGGGTGGGGGTCCTGGTTGTGGCCCCGCGGATGTCTTCGTCAAGAGTCTTGCCGGGGCCCCGGCAAGGGTCTTGCCGTGGCGTCGTGGGCGTCCCCGGCAAGACTCGTGGGTATCCACAGCAAGGATTTTGCCGAGGATCTTCATCTTCTGATTCTCACCTAGTCTTGTATGTTCTTGGTCTTCACAAAGATCTGCATGCAACCATGGAGGCGCCTCCCGAGCCTTGGTTCTAATGTGGGTGATGGCGTCGGAACTCTTAGGCTCAAGGGTGGCGGCTCTGCTAGTGTTGGGCAAGTTGCCCCGGCAAGGTTCTTGCCGGGGTTGTGGAGGCCGCCCCGCCAAGGGCCTTTCCAAGGGAATTCACCTCGCCCTTCTGCTCTTCGTGTCTCTGGCTTGGCGTTGCTCTGGTCGTCTTGTGTCTTTGCTTCCTTCCTCTGCCCTGCTAAGCGTGGCCATCGGCCGGTGGCTGCAACTGCTCGCGCACAAGTAAAGGGGTACAAATAGGACCCCTACTTTTGTACACCGACAATCATCAGTCTGCACCTGAGCTTCATTATCCTCTGTTTCTTCTAATATTATTTGATCTATATTTACTCTTTGCAAAAAAATAGAATAATGGCAACGCTTATAAAGAATTTTCTTTTGGGAATTTATTGAATTATCCTTCCATTAACATGGAGAAGGGCTTTGTCCAGCCCGTGTTAACATGTAATGTAAGTTCATCCTTCTCAAGCCTTCAAACTTTGTTGTAATATAGATTTGGATATTCATCATTTCCTCCACTATTGTTTAACTTGCTGTTTACATCTGATTGTATGTCTGCAACAACTAATAGTTTTAAATTGTAGTTGTAAAAACATGTTCCTTATGTAGAACAGATCCATTTATTTGCTTATATAATTGTGAAACCTATTACATGTCTTCTTGTTTCTCTTTCAGATTCGTATCTCTTATGACAGGCAGAACTTTAGGGAAGATAGTGAGCCAAACCATATTGAGGACAGCGAGATGACCCCAATGTCCTGTCTTGATGAAGACAGTGAGTTGAAGCTACTCACCACCAGGTGTGAGACAACCTCTGTGCAATCACTGCCTCAATCCGTTTGACTTCTTCAGTCTCAACTTAAAGCGGAAAGGCTTGCTTCAGCTCAGCTCCGACTTGAAGTCAAAGATGCAATGAAGATGTCAGAGGGCTGCCTTGTGCACTATGGTGCCATACAGCTAGGGATGGAGCATCTATCGTTGACAAAGCCGAGATCTCATTAGCTTGTTCGGCTGCTTGTAGGGCCCGTCCTGGCCAAGCCTAGTGCCTACTGAAGTGCTCTCAGTTTTGTATAGTCTTTTGTCCACGCGTTTATAGGCACTGGTGGTGACCTTTGATGCCCAGCGTATGTAATCCACGGTCACGTTGAGCTTTATTATCACCGGTAGTGAAGTTTGATTCCCAGTGGATGTAATATGTCGTAATTTCTTTATTGTATAGTCTAGGTATATTCTTTGGTCGGTATGCTGTAATTTAGGCCGGAAGGTTCATTGGATCTCAGTGTTGTCGGTCTTCGGGACGGCCCGTTACTCATATGGGCAAAAACATGGGCATATAATCATCTTGGGCCATTAGCAGGTCTAAACCTATAGTAGTTTACCGCCTTTAACTGGCCGAGTAAAGTTCTAGCCAGCTGGGCCAGAGAATACCATGGGCTTTTAACAGGTTGAAACCTAGATTGGGCTAGCGTTGAGCCGAAAAATTCATGGGCTAATACAGGCCGAAACTGCCTAAGGCCCATGTTTGGCCCAAATAGGACGAGCAGTTAACAGGCCCAAATATATCTCGAGCCTGTTTGGCACAATGAAATTATGGGCTTTAAGCAGGCCGGTATCCACATGGGCCATAGGCCCAAAAGTGTCATGGGCCATTATTAGATGGGCTGTAAGAAGGCCGGATTCAACGCTGGCTATAATTAGGCCCAACTGTTACATGGGCCATTAACATGCGGATAGGCCAGTTGGGCTGAAATTTATCCACGAAGACTACGGGCCGTTAAGAGGCCTAAAGTTACTTCGGACAAGAAATAGCCCACTTTCTGCATAGGCCATTAAATGGCCTAAAGTTAAAACGGGCCGACAACGTCCCAGATGCACCACGGACCACTAATAGGCCGAAACTATTATCGGGCCGAACAGGTAAACGGGCATTTAACAGGCTGAAATACAAACCGATCTTAGAATTGGCCCAAAAGAACAGTGTCCTGTTAACGAGCCTGATCCAATATGGGCCATAATTTGGCCCAAAACATGGCAGGCTGTGAACGAGCCCGATCTGGTATGGGCCTCAATTTGACCCAAAACATGGCAGGCTGTTAACGGTCCAGCCCACAAGTGTCTAAAAAACATGTTGGACCTTTAGTTGGGCCGGCCTTTTTACCTAAAATGGGCCACTGTTGGGTTGTGCCATGTGTCGACATATCATAGGCGTCTTCCGTCCATTGTAGGAATGACATCTGTCCCAACGATTAGCTGACACGTGCATAATCCGGTGGGAATTTTACAAGTGGAAAATCCCAATTGGTCGGGCCTGTTAACGGGGTTATCGGATCCAAAACGGAACCCGATAGCTTAACAGCGACCCTTTACAGTGCATGCCACGTGTCGGTCACCCTTGACAAAAGTACTTCCATGACGCGTGATTTATCGTCATGGAAGTGGACACTTCCGTGATGATATTTTTTGTAGTGTCATGGAACACTTCTATGACAACACAGGTATGGCTATCTTCATTCTATCATAAAATCGTCATGGATGTACACGCATGACAAAAAACGTGACCTACTGTGACAAACACGTATCATCACGGAAGTGTATTTTTTTTGTAGTGATAGGGACAAATCCTACGAAAATGTCCTCTGAAGCTTACGGAGGGCATCATGCGGGAGACATAACTGCTCACAAGGTATTGCAATCTGGTTTTTATGGGCCTACTCTCTTCAAGGATGCCCGCAAGTTTGTTTTATCTTGTGGTGAATGTCAAAGCATTGGTAATATTGGTAAGCGTCAGGAAATGCCTATGAATTATTCTCTTCTTGTTGAACCATTTGATGTTTGGGGTTTTGATTACATGGGACCTTTTCCTTCCTCTAATGGTTATACACATATTTTGGTTGCAGTTGATTATGTTACTAAGTGGATAGAAGCTATTCCAACTAGTAGTGTTGATCACAACACCTCTATTAAAATGATTCAGGAAGTTATTTTCCCAAGGTTTGGAGTCCCTAGATATTTAATGACTGATGGCGGTTCACATTTTATTCATGGTGCTTACTGTAAAATGCTTGCTAAGTATGATGTTAACCATATAATTGCATCACCCTATCATCCTCAGTCTAGTGGTCAAATTGAACTTAGCAATAGGAAAATAAAATTAATTTTACAAAAAACAGTCAATAGGTCCCGAAAGAATTGGTCTAAGAAATTAGATGATGCACTTTGGGCTTACTGAACAGCATATAAATATCATATGGTTATGTCTCCTTATAAAATGGTTTATGGAAAAGCTTGTCATTTGCCTCTTGCGTTAGAACATAAAGCATATTGGGCAATTAAAGAACTGAACTATGATTTCAAACATGCTGGTGAAAAGAGGTTATTTGATATTAGCTCACTAGATGAATGGAGATCCCAAGCTTATGAAAATGCCAAATTATTTAAAGAAAAGGTTAAAAGATAGCATGACAAAAGAATCCAAAAGCATGAGTTCAAAGTTGGAGAATATGTTCTTTTGCAAACTCTCATTTTGGATTCTTTGCAGGAAAACATCTCTCTAAATGGGAAGGACCTTATGTTATTGAGGAGGTTAATCAATCTGGAGCTATAAAAATAAATAATGCTGAAGGTACTAACCCGAAGGTTGTCAATGGGAAAAGAATAAAACATTATATCTTAGGTATGCCCATTAATGTTGAAAGAAACATTATCCAAACTATGACACCGAAAGAACACATAAAAGAAACCTTCCGGAACACTCCAGAATCGTGAAAAAGAGGAGGTACGTGATACGGTAAGTAAACGGACTTCGAAAATCCGCAAAAATATTTTCTGTGAGTTTTGGAATATATTAAAAATTAGGAAAATAAGAAACAACGAAGAAGGCAACCCTGATGGGCACAAGACACCAGGACGCGCCTGGCTTGCTAGGCGTGCCCAGGTGGGTTGTGCCGACCTCGAGTACCTTCCGGACTCCGTTTCTCCCCATTTGCTTGTTTCCCAAGATAAAAAATCTTTATATACCCCCCGAACCTATTGACCTCTGTATCACAGAGAAATCTCCTATTTTCTTTTCTCACTATTTTCCTAACAGATTTGAAAATATTTCATCTCAAGATTCCGAGGAGGAGTGCCCAATTTCTTATCAGCCTTTAGATAAAAATATCTTCAAGGACACCTATCCCTATATATGGTTCTCCGATGAGGAATATGAAGATGAACCAGTCCCTCCATGTTTCAAGCATGAGAGCATGGAGGCATTATGCAAGAGGATAATAAAGCTTGAGATGGGGAACGATGAGTTGACGATAGATAATTTTACCCTCCGACGTAAGCTGGAGAAAGAGCAGGATAAACCCACTACCTCATCACCACCACCTTCTTCATCACCAAAGGAGACTTGAGTATCGGTATGGGCACTCCCCTTGGCTTGTGCCAAGCTTGGCCGAGGTGCCCCGGTATCGTATCACCCCCACTATCTTTTGCCTCTATTTATCTTAGTTCAATCCATACTTATCTTTCGATTTAGTTGAATAAAATTTAAGTTCAATCCTTTTTTAAGTGCTTGCTTAGTGATCTATCCTTGTAATCACTTGTGATATATATAATAAAGTTTAGTTGGAGTTTTGCTTTCTTTACTTTCATGTTCAATAAAAAGAAAGGAAATAAATGAAAAGGATCATATGCTAATCTTATGGTAAGTAATGACATCACATAAGGAAGAGTATAAGTAGTAAAATTTATTGGAGATTGACAACCATAACATTGGTCAATGATGCAATTCATGAAAGTATTAATAAGGGAAGAGAAGATTCACATGCAAATACACTATCTTGGACATCTTTTATGATTGTGAGCGCCCACCAAAATATTATATGCCAAAATTGTTGACGTTGGACAAGGAAGACACGTAATGATATATGTTTGTTCATATTCATGAAGAAGTTATATTGTCGTAGATCCTTTAACATGCCGTGCTTGCCCCCAATATTTGCTAGCCAAAAACTCCACACTAAGTAGAGATACTACTTGTGCATCCAAAACCCTTAACCAAAATCTTGTTTTGAGAGTCCACCATACCTACCTATGGATTGAGCAAGATCCTTCAAGTAAGTTGTCATCGGTGCAACAAGGTAATAAAAATTGCTTCTAAATGTGTTAGATCATTTAGTGTAAAAGAAAATTGAGCGTTGTACAAACTTGTGATGGCAAAATAATAAAGGCGACAGACTGCATAATAAAGGTTGCTATCATAAGGGGCAATATCATGCGACATTATTTTGCACTAAGAGATTGAGCATACAACCAAAAAGTGCATGGCAACCTCTACTTCCCTCTGCGAAGGTCCTATCTTTTACTTTTATGAATTTACTTTTATGCAAGAGTCAAAGTATCTCTCTATTCCTTTTTATTTTCTCTTTTTGCAAGCACCATGTGGTGAGGAAAGATCTAGGCACATATATCCAATTGGATATGGGTGGACATGCGTTATTATTGTTGACATAACCCTTGAGGTCAATACGTTGGGAGGCGAAACTATAAGCCCCTATCTTTCTATGTGTCCGGCTGAAACTTTTTGCTCATGTGTATGCGGTGAGTGTTAGCAATCAGCAAAGACTATATGATGGTTGAGTATGTGGACTTGCCAAAAGGCTCCGATACGTGACCCTTCCTGAAACGTTGATGAATTGTAGTTGCAAAGTTGAATGAGAACATAGTTTGTTAGTTTTCAATAGAGTTTATGCTTTATACTTCGATGTTGTGATGAATTGTTACTTGTTCATGAGAAGTTTATGATAAAAGTTCTATAATAAAGTTTTTTGCTGTTATAATAATATACATGATGCTTCTATGTCCGTATTTTGTTTTTATCGACACCTCTCTCTAAGCATGTGGACATGTTTTTCGATTTCGGTTCCCGCTTGAGGACAAGCGAGGTCTAAGCTTGGGGGAGTTGGTATGTGCTTTTTGCATCATGTTTGACAACTGTTATTTATGAAGTTTTTATGCATAATAATGCTTTATGGAGTAATTCTAATGCCTTTTCCCGCATAATATGCAAGGTTCACAGAAAGAGGGAGAATACCGGCAGCTGGAATTCTGGACCTGAAACGGCTACGTCGTTAGGCCACCTATTCTGCACAACTCCAAATGAGATGAAACTTCACAGAGAATTTTTATGGAATACTTAAGAATTAGTGGAGAAAATAACTACCAGAGGGCGCCCACTAGGTGGGCACCACCCACCTGTGCGTGCTAGGGCCCCCAGGCGCGCCCTGGTGGGTTCTGCCCTCCTCGGCCCACCTCCGGCGCGCCTCTTCTGGTATATAAGTCATTTTGACCTAGAAAAAATAATGAGTGGACTTTCGGGACAGCACTTTTCCCTCCGGCGGAGTGATTACACCGGGGGAACTTCCCTCCCGGAGGGGGAAATCATCAACATCATCATCAACTTCAATTCCCAGTGGAGTAATAACATAGCCAAGAAAAGATACTCGGTCGGTGCAAAAGCTGCACTTCCCAAGTTTACCAAACAAACATACATCTACATCGTGCTTTGACTCTCCCTGGTAATCGCTCTATCCAAGCTTTGAGAGTTTTGACTACAACGGTTGGCGATCACCGCCTGCTGCTGGGTAAGAACTGGTAATAATTTGAGATGTGTTGATGGATTTGTGACACCCACCATGACCATTTTCTAGTAGTCTGTAGGATCATATTCTTGTGTGATTCTATTGCTGCTAACCGTGGCAGGATCACAAGTTGATGAGACTGACTGGGAGAATATGACGAATAAGGAGTTGCATGATTAATTTCAGCAAATGATGACTGAACAGGTGCAAGATGTGCTGAACAATTTTGAAGAGGCCATGGATAAGATAACTGGCTTTGAGAAGACGTTCGAAACAAAGCTTGATAACATATTTAATGAACTGCTTGCGCTTCTTGCACAACCACCACAGGCTGCACCTGCCGCACCTCTGCAACAACAACAACAACGAGTACCTCACGTCACGAAACAGCCCTCCGCCGAGCGAGCTGTGTCCCTCTTGAGCCTGGCCAAACTATTGGTGCTTCTATTGATACTTCTGTGGATCCTGCTGCTGTTGATACGAGGATGAGGTTGATCAAAATCAAAACTAAGTGCAACCACCAACACCAGGTCGTCCACATGCAAATAGTCACAATGGTAGGGCTGCATTACCAGCTCTGGTACGAGAGCATTACCATCTTCCTAAACTAAAATTGAATATTCCACCATTTGAGGGTAAATCTGTTCCTGATATATATCTTACTTGGGAGTTAGAAACCGAACAATGTTTTACATGTTTAGAATATCGCGAGGAGAGACGTGTTGCTGGTGCACTTTGTGCTTTCACTAGTTTTGCCTGTGTGTGGTGGTCTGAACATAGTAGATTATATCCGAATAATATTCAAACTACTTGGGCTGATTTGAAAACTGCTATGCGTACTCGTTGGGTTCCACCATATTATCAACGTGAATTACTTAAAAAATTGCAGCATTTAAGACAAGGAAAAAATTCTGTAGAGGAATATTATCAGGAATTACAAACTGGCATGATTAGATGTGGTATTGTTGAGGATAATAAAGCTATGCTTGCACGTTCTATGGGTGGATTAAATAGAGAGATTCGGACCATTCTAAAGTATAAGGAGTATAATAATATCACTCGTTTATTCCAGGATCGACAGGCATTGGTGCGAACTAACTTTTCTACAGGTCGACCTTCATCATGGACACCAGGTGCATCCTCTACTTTCACTGGACCATCACCTCCATCAGGTGCCACCTCCAACTGTGATACAAGAAAGTAGGCACAGCCACCACTATCTTCCAAGAGCATAGCTACCGGGCCTGCACAGAGCTCTTCTTCTTCCATGGCATCAACAGGGCACACAAGTGATATTATTTGTCATCTTTGTAAGGGAAGAGGTCATTATGCGATGAGAATGGTGGGTATGCGTCCGCTAGTGACTATGATGAGGAGACTTTGGCTCTTATTACACGTGAAGAACACGGTGGAGATGATTCTGATCATGAGACGTAATACATGGCTCCTGAAGATGCTGACATGTATGAATGTTTAGTTGCTCAACGTGTTTTGAGTGTGCATGTCACACAAGCTGAGCAAACTCAGAGGCATAATTTGTTCCATACAAAGGGAGTTGTGAAGGAACGTTCTGTTCGTGTCATCATAGATGGAGGGAGCTGCAACAACTTGGCTAGCATGGAGATGGTGGAGAAGCTATCACTCACCACAAGACCACATCCACATCCTTACTAAATCCATTGGTTCAACAACAGTGGCAAGGTTAAGGTAACACGAACTGTTCGTGTGCATTTTAGTATCTCTACATATGCTGATTATGTTGATTGTGATGTGGTACCTATGCAAGCATGTTCCTTATTACTTGGTAGACCATGGCAATTTGATAAAAATTCTGTACACCATGGTAGAAACAATTAGTATACTCTTGTTCATAAGGATAAACATATTACTTTGCTTCCTATGACTCTTGATTCCATTTTGAAAGATGATATTAATAGAGCTAATAAAGAAAAACAGATGAAAAATAAGAGTGCAAATTAGATTGTGGCAAAAGAATTTGAGCAACAAATGAAACCTAATAATAAACCATCTAGTGTTGCTTTTGAAATTAAATTGAAAAGTGCATGTTTACTTGCCACAAAATCTGATATTGATGAGCTAGAGTTTAGCAAATCTGTTTGCTATGCTTTTGTGTGCAAAGAGGCATTATTTTCATTCGAGGACGTGCCTTGCTCTTTGCCCCCTGCTATCACTAACATTTTGCTGGAGTTCACTGACGTCTTTCCACAAGGCGTGGCACCGGGATTACCACCTATTCGAGGGATTGAGCCTCACATTGAATTGACGTCTTTCCACAAGGCGTGGCACCGGGATTACCACCTATTTGAGGGATTGAGCCTCACATTGAATTAATTCCCGGTGCATCGCTACCCAACCATGCACCATACCGTACGAATCCAGAGGAGATGAAGGAGATTATGCGTCAAGTACAGGAGTTGCTCGACAAAGGTTATATACGCGAATCTCTTAGTCCTTGTGCTATTCCTATTATACTAGTGCCTAAAAAGGATGGTACATCACGTATGTGTGTTGACTGTAGAGGCATTAATAATACTACTTTCATTATTGTCATCCTATTCCTACGCTAGATGATATGCTTGAAGAATTGAGTGGCTCTACAATATTCTCCAAAGTTGATTTGCGTAGTGGATACAATCAAATTCGTATGAAATTGGGAGATGCATGGAAAACAACATTTAAAACCAAGTTTGGTTTATATGAGTGGTTATAGGTGAGGATCCTATGTTGTAGTGCTGGGTCAACCCAGGCGCCAGACTTATCTTGGCAATCCAGAGTTGGTTCCCTGTGTTGCGCGAGACTTGTGTGTCGACTATTGTAGGGTAGCTAGGCTAGGCCCGTGCGAACCTCCCCCTCTTATCCACGATCTGTTGTGTGCTTTGCGTCCTCAGGCCCCGGCCCTCGAGCGAGCTCAGCCGCCCCTGGTTTGCCAGGTCGTGATGCCGTGGTCAAGGCCAGGGGGTGAAGGCTGGAGATACAGTAAGAGCTCCTGAGTCGTGATGCTCAGGAGCCCCCCTTTTAATGCGCAAGCGAATCGCATGGGAGAAGAAGGAGCCCATGGTACCGCCCGATGTCATCCTCGGGAGGTTCCTGCAGGTTAGCACGAGGAGGGACATAGTTTGCCACGATGATTGACGACCTGCCACAAGTCGCTCTGCAAGAAAATGAAGGCACTGAGGGCCTGATGAGGTGACGTGCGCGGGGCGTGCCGCGAGCCAGAGCTCGACTGCTCAGATTTGTCGATGTTGCAGGGACGGACCCGAGCACAAGCGCCGTGCCAGTGTGTGTAGCTCCCGTGGTGTGTGACAATCAAGCAGGTGATAACCATAGATAGATCATGCATGAAAAGAAAACTAGCTTTGGTAAATGCAAGAACGATACATGCCGCTGGGCCGGACCCGAGCGGCCTAGGGATGATGCAGCCCGATGGGCGCTTCCAGCAGAGTAATGCTAAAGACGTAAAAGGATGCATGGCGCAAGGACATGCCCACGCGGCCTGGGAATGATGCAGCCCGGGGGGCGCTCCCAGCTAAATAAACTTGTAAAGTGTCACCTGGTTCCATTGTCGAAGGGATGTTGGGGTAGCTGAAGGTGCGTGGCGAAGGGGTTGCTCCTCACGAGCCACCGGGAACCTGAACCTCGGGAGGCCCTGAGGGTCCAGGTGGTTCCTCGAGGACCGTCTCCATCTCCGTCAGGACTGCGTGATGCCTGGCCTCCTGAGCCGCCAGGACGCTCCGTAGGTAGTGCTGGAAGGCAACTGCCACGCTCAGCAGGCCGAATGGCATGCCAACATAGCTGTGAGGTGGGCCCTTGCAATGTCCCACGCGTGAAGGCCAGAAGAGCTCCTGAGAAGCGGCCCTATTGAGCCCTGGGATGTTGATGCAAACGCGCAGCCCGCCATCCTCGCTTGCATGGGGAGCAGCGTTAGGTGGGCGGCGGTCGCCGCACATGGCTCTTGCATCCTGTAGCTCCTGAGTGGCCCTGGTGATGAACTCCTGAGCGTCGGGCGCTCCTCGCCCGGTTTCCTCCTGAGGGAAATGTGCCACAAAGCACGCCTCCATGTGGTGCCCGAGCACCTCCCTCGTGATGTTGGAGAGGTCTGAGGCCCTCTAAAAGAGAGCCCCCGAGCCCTGCCCGAGGAGGGCGTCGGGCACGCCTTCCTATGCGAGGGAGGGAGGCGCCCCAGGCGCGGGCGCCGCTCTTGACGTGGCACCGCCAGAGACGCCGCTCCCCTGAGGCCCTGTGCGGAGTAGCTGCTTCTTCTTCTTGGGGACGACCTCATGAGGGTACGGTGCTCCATTGTTGTCGGGGCCTCGATCGCAGCGGATTGGAAAGCGTGCTCGAGAGAGCACACTGCATCTCTTTCTTTGCAGGGTTCACTGTAAATCCCGCCGCTTCCTCGCATCTTGAGGACGCTGTAGCCATGGTGGGTCACTGCCAAGAACTAGGCCAGGTCCGGATACCCGAGGATGGCATTGTACAACAGACAGATGTGGGCAACGTCAAAGTCGATGAGCTCGGTGTGGTAGTTGTCGCGCTGTCCGAAGGTGACAGGGAGGCGGTCCTGCCCTATCGGGGTGGTGGAGCCGTCGGTCACTCCTGAGAAGGGCTTGGTAGGCTGAAGCTGATCATATTGCACTTGGAGGCTGTCGAACGTCTCGACGGACTAGACGTTAAGCCCTGCGCCGCCGTCGATGAGGGTCTTGGTGACATGTACGTTGCTGATGACGGGTGAGCAGAGCATCGGGAGGGCCCCAGCGGTGGTCGCGCACTTGAGCTGGTCCGCCGAGCTGAAAGTGATGGCTCACTTGGACCACCTGAGCAGGCGCGTGGCCTCAAGCCTATGAAGGGCTGCGTTCACCTCATGAGCAAAATGCTTGAAGATACGCTGAGAGGCTGGGGCCTGAGATCCGCCCAAGATGCAGGCGATGGCATGCGCTTCCTGGAAGCCCCTAGCCCCCTCATCCTGATGGTGGTCCTCATTCCTTCTTGCTAGTGGCGGCAGTGGAGCAAGTCCAGCATTGCCCTGGGGGCGGTCCTCGCGAGGCTGGTCCCTCCATGCCCCTCACGAGGCTAGTCCTGTCAGCGGTCCTCGCGAGGCCGGTCGCGCCACTCCTGGCGGGGGCCGCGATCTTCCTAGCGTCCGCCGCTGCGTCCTCCTCCTCGACCATATCCCCGGTCGTTGCGCTCAGGGCGTCGACCGAAACGTCCATCTCGAATGGCCCTGAGCTCTTGACAGTCGTTGTTTTTCTGGATGTGTATGTTGTGGAAGGCACAGAACGATTGGCTGCTCTTGGATGCCTCGGGATGGTCCCAGCCGCGCTTCGTGTCTGGCTCCGCCACGAGCACGGCAACTCCCTTGCGCTTCACATCCTTGGCCTTGCCTTTCTTCTCCTCTGGGTCGGTACTCATGAGCTCGAGGAGGGAGAGGCGCCCCTCCTTAGCTCTCGCGCACTTGGTCGCCAGGTTGAACAACTCCAAAGCCGTGCATAGCTCCTCGTGGATGGAGAGCTCCTCCTTCATCTTAACGTCACAGACACCATTAGAAAACACAAAAATGATGGCCTCGTCTGTCACCTTGGGGATCTTGAGGCGAACGTTGTTGAAGCACTGGATGTACTTCTGCAGGGTCTCTCCTGGCTAATGCTTGATGCGACACAGGTCACCCGCGGCCGGAGGGCGGTCGCGAGTGCCCTGGAAGTTGGCGACGAAACGGTCGTGGATCTCGTCCTAGGAGGAGATCGAGCTCGGGGCAGGTTCAGGAGCCACGAGCGAGCGCCATACTTGAGAGCCACGGGGAACCACTTCGCCATGACTTTTTCGTCGCTGTTGGCCACCTCGATGCTCATCTCGTAGAGCTGCAAGAACTCTACAGGGTCGGGGATGCCGTCGTAGTCAGGAGGCAGGTCTGGCTTGAACTTGCCCAGCCAGGCGATGCTACGCAGCTTTGGCGTGAAGACGCGGCAGCCCGCTGTGGCCACCAGGGCCCTTTGCTGATGCGGAGCATGCCCTTGATGCCCGATGTGGCAGCACGCGGTCTTCTCGCAGTGGCGCTGGGAGCGCGGGCGCGTTCTCCTGCGGCCCTGGGACTTCTTGGCAACTTGCTTCTTCTCGCGCGGGATCCCGACGAGGCGGGTCGCACCGGGGGGGCGCTCACCTTGGCGCCAGAGCGCCGTCTTGGTGCATAGGTGGTGGAGGAGCTTCGTGAGCCACGTCACCCGCAGCTGGCGGATGGCAAGACAGTGAGAGAGACGGCACGGGGGAGCCCCCTGCGGCTCTAACAAGCTCAGCGATGCGGTCCAGCCAATCCTCGTTGAGGTCGTCTACTGGGCAGTAGCGCAAGAGCTCGTGCGCCATGAGCAGCGTGGCTTGCTTGTCCATGGGAGTGCGACGAGCGTGAGACGACGAGCCTGCTAGGGTTAGTGATGGAGTGGCGGTACAGCCGTCCCGCTGCACCGAGGGGTGCAGCGAGGAAGCTTGCTGCTCGTTTCCCGCCTGGCCGGAGGCGGCGTTGGCGGTGGGTGACGAGGGACAACGTGGAGGACTGCCAATGGGAGCGGTCTGGGCAACGCGGTTGGCGAGGGCGGCCCGGCGCTCAGCGCGAGCTCGACGAGCGTCCGCCATGGATGAAACGAAGCAAGGGGACGCGGATCGGTGGAAGGGAAGCTTCGGCGCACCCCTACCTGGCGCGCGAAATGTCGGATTTCGGGTTCCGGCAAAACCCTTGAGGTTCGAACATTGGGGTGTGCACAAAGATCTCTCTCTCCCTAGACCGCTCTCACTACAATCACAAGGCCTAGCTCGGTTAACCCAAAGAACGAGCGACACAAGATTTTATACTGGTTCGGGCCACCGATGTGGTGTAATACCCTACTCTAGTGTGATGTGGTGGATTGCCTCTTGGGCTGAGGATGAACATTTACAACAGAAGAACAGCCTCCTGAGGAGAGGTATTCTTGTGCTTGGCGAACTTGTGTGTGGCTATTGATGGATTGGCTTCGATCTAGGATCCGATGCCTCCTATGGTGGTGGCTAGTCCTATTTACAGAGGCCCTGGTCCTCTCCCCAAATATTGAGTGGGAAGGGTTCCCACAACGCCCAAATTCGAAGGGAGACAACTAGTACAAGTTATCCTGACTAAAGGTGGTCTTCGCCTGCCAAAGGCTCTGGTGGTGACGCTGTCTTGGGCTCCATGGTGACCTTCGTCTTGCCGTCCTGCTGGTCTTGGTATCGTTGCACCGATATGGAAACCTTTGCCTGACGCCTTGGGACTCCTCGCCTGCGCTTGCCTCTTTAGCACCAAAGAGGAAATGAGGACACTGCACGCGCTGGCGCCCGCCTGGCACTAGTTGTCTTGTCTTGGCGCGAGGAAATGAGGACACGTCACGAGAACCTCGCGAGGTTCCCCTTGCCTTGATCTCTCCGCCCCTTGCGAGATAGCCTGGTGAGGCTGTCCCGAGGAGGCCTTGTGTCGTCCGCCTCGCGAGGCTTGGCCCCTCGCGAGGGTCTTGAGCGCTTGCTGGTGAAGATGGGCCGTACAGGGCCGCTGGTGGATCCCGCCATGGGCCATAGGCAGGCATGTCTGGGGACCCCCGTTCCCAGGACGCCGACAGCTACGTTGCATGATCTTGATCATGTAATCTAATCATGGCATGAATATTAAGACACGGGTGATTCAAAGCAACAGTCTATCATTTGACAATAAGAGAATAATACTTCAAGCATAATAATAAAGTAATCATGTCTTCTCAAATTAACATGGCCAAAGAAAGTTCATCCCTACAAAATCATATAGTTTGGCTATGCTCCATCTTCGTCACACAAAATTTTCAAATCATGCACAACCCCGATGACAAGCCAAGCAATTCATACTTTAGTATTCTCAAACTTTTTCAACCTTCACGCAATACATGAGCTTGAGCCATGGACATAGCACTATAGGTGGAATAGAATATGATGGTGGAGGTTGTGTGGAGAAGACAAAAAGGAAGAAAGTCTCACATTAACACGGCTAATCAATCGGCTATGGAGATGCCCATCAATTGATGTCAATGCAAGGAGTAGGGATTGCCATGCAATAGATGCACTACAGCTATAAGTGTATGAAATCTCAAACTGAAACTAAGTGGGTGTGCATCCAACTTGCTTGCTCATGAAGACCTAGGGCATTTGAGGAAGCCCATCGTCGGAGTATACAAGCCAAATTCTATAATTAAAATTCCCACTAGTGTATGAAAGTGGTAACTCAAGAGACTCTCTATATGAAAAACTTGGTGTTACTCTGAAGCACGAGTGTGGTAAAAGGATAGTAACATTGCCCCTTCTCTCTTTTTCTCTCATTTTTTTGTTTGTTTGTTTTGTTTTGGTGGGCTTCTTTTGCCTCTCTTTTTTTATTTGAGCTTCTTTGGCCTCTTTTATTTTGATATCCTCACATGGGACAATGTTCTAATAATGATCATCACACTTTTATTTACTTACAACTCAATATTACAACTCGATACTAGAACAAAGATATGACTATATATGAATGCCTCCGACAGTGTACCGGGATGTGCAATGATGTAGCGCAGTAATGAAAAAAATGGACAAGCCATGAAAATATCATGCTAGATATCTTATGATCATGCAAAGCAATATGACAATGAATCCTCAAGTCATGTATATGAAGATGATGGAAGTTGCATGGCAATATATCTCGGAATGGCTATGGAAATGCCATAATAGGTACGTATGGTGGCTGTTTTGAGGAAGATATAAGCAGGCTTATGTGTGACAGAGTGTATCATATCACGGGGTTTGGATGCACCGGCGAAGTTTGCACCGACTCTTGAGGTGAGAAAGGGCAATGCACGGTACCGAAGAGGCTAGCAATGATGGAAGGGTGAGAGTGCGTATAATCCATGGACTCATAATACATATTGCAAAAATCTACAAGTCATCAAAACCAAGCAATACGTGCATGCTCCTAGGGGGATAGATTGGTAGGAAAAGACCATCGCTCGTCCCCGACCGCCACTCATAAGGAAGACAATCAAAGAAACACCTCATGCTTCAAATTTGTTACACAACGGTTACCATAGATGCATGCTACTGGACTTGCAAACCTCAACACAAGTATTTCTCAAATTGACAATTACCCACTAGCATGACTCTAACATCACCATCTTTATATCGCAAAACTATTGCAAGGAATCAAACATATTATATTAAGTGGTCTACAAGTTTTATGTAGGATTTTATGACTAACCATGTGAATGACCAATTCCTGTCAACTCTCTAAATAGATATAATTGAAGCAAGAGAGTTTAATTCTTTCTACAAAAGATATGCCCACGCTCTAACAGATATAAGTGAAGCAAAAGAGCATTCTACAAATGGCGGTTTTCTATGTATAGGGAAACAAGCAATCCAAACTTCAAACTTCTATAAAGCCAAACTCAAAAGATATAAGTGAAGTGGAGTGAGCATTCTATAAATAAACCATGGACTATCTCATACCAGCATGGTGCATCAAAGAAAAGATAAAACTGAATGCAAAAGATGATCCAAGATTTGCACATATCACATGAACGAAACGAAGACGAAAACCTACCAGTACTTGTTGAAGAAAGACGGGATGCCTTCCGGGGCATCCCCAAGCTTAGACGTTTAAGTCTCCTTGAATATTTACTTGGGGTGCCTTGGGCATCCTCTAGATTGAGCTCTTGCCTCTCCGCCTTCTCCTCACATAGAGACCTCCTCGATCTTTGATCACTTCATCCACACAAAACTCAACAGAAAGTTTGGTAAGATCTGTTAGTATAATAAAGCAAATCACTACTCTAATTACTATTAAAAACCAATTCATATTTTTTTTTGCATTGTAGCTACTGTAATATAACTTTTCCATGGCTTAATCCACTGATAGAAATCGATAGTTTCATCAAAACAAGCAAACAATGCATAAAAAAACAGAATCTGTCTTAAACAGGACAGTCTGTAGTAATCCGAACATTCACCATACTTCCAGTACTCCAAATATTCTGAGAAAATTAGGAAAAATAAACGATTTGTATAGAAAGACCACAGCCAATGTTTCAGAACCGTTTGATGTTCCAGTAAAAAACTTAAAATCACGCACTACAGCCAAAGTTTCTGTTTTGCACCGCACAAACCAACAAGCAATGTGGACATCCTAAAGGCAAATCTTGGCACATTATTTTTATATAACAATTGAATTCTAGAAGGGGATAATTATTGTTTTTGAAAAGTTTATGTAATCAAGATTCATAAAGTTTCCTTGAGCATGAACAAAGTTCAAGGAGCTCCCTCACTTCAACAATGCTTGTCTATCTCACTTTCACTTTTCTTTTTGAAATGTTTTGGGTTCCCCTCTTTGTTTTTTGTTTTTAAACTCTATAAAAGCACTCAACAGAAATAAATGACTCTCTAAAACTTCCGGGTTGTCTCCCTGGCAGCGCTTTCTTTAAAGCCATTAAGCTAGGCAGAAGGTGCTCAAGTAATGAAACCACCCGGATTCCAAGGTATATCAAAGCCAATTTGAATTAGCAATGATTTGGCATTTAGTATTGAGCAGAAAGCAACATATATCAAGCAATGACGATGTCTAACTCTCTTCCTATGCACCGGCATGTCATACAAGAAAAATTCATAAACATCAAGTAAAGGCCAATACATAGCATAAGCAGTTTCTTGCAATTTTATCGTGTTGGAAACATAGAGAGGTGGAGATATAGTTCCTCTCTCATAATAATTGCAAGTAGGAGCAGCAACTACATGCACATTATATTCATCAAAATCATCATGTGCAACGGTAAAAGGCCACCCATAGATATAATCCTTAATAAGTGCAAACTTCTCCAATATAGTGTAGTTTGGAGAATTCAAAAAGATAATAGGACAATCATCTGTGGGTGGAATAGAAACAATTTCATGTTTAAGATAAGGAACAATAGCAAGTTCATCTCCATAAGCAAAATTTATATTGGCATCTTGGCCACAAGAACAGCAAGCATCAAGTTCATCAAAAAGGGATATTTCAAACGAATCAACGGGATCATAGCAATTATCATGGCATTCATCCTTCGGTAAGAACGAAGGGACATTAAATAATGTATGAGTTGAAGAGTTACTCCCATTAGAAGGTGGGCACGGGTAGCTAATCCGATCTTCCTCCTTTTGTTCTTTGCTCTCCTCATCATCTTTTTCATCCAATGAGCTCACAGTTTCATCAATTTCTTCTTCCATAGACTCCTACCAAATATTAGTCTCTTCTAGGACAACGGAGACTTTCTCAATAAATTCATCTATATAATAACTGTATTTATAATTCCCATAGCAATATTTAAGCATAGCTAAATTTTTAGGTCCATAAACTGAATCATCAAAATCTTCAAACTCTTTAAACAATGATTCAATCTCACATGCACCCTTAAAAGCAACAAATTCTTCTATCCGTTCCACGTCATAGTAATCATATATACCATTAGCATAAGAAGCTAAGGTTTCATTATCATTAAATTGGCATGAAAAGGGAAGGTGTGGAGCCTTCATCCTACAGAAACAAGTAAAATCATATCTCAAGCATAGTTCCCAAGCATACCAATGCAACACATGAAATTTGATCCCATAATAGTTTCCCTTTTTGATTCAAGCGATAATCCCTGAAGTATTCACGTTGATCCAACATGTCTCCCGTTATATAATTGAATGGGGTTTTCTCGGGATTATTAAAGTAGTGCATAATATCTTTCACATAATGAGCATCGAGCGTTTTAGGAGGTTCCCCATCTCCATGAGTAGCAAGTAAACCTATTTTTTTTGGTATTTCGTGTTCCATATCCATAAGTAAAGATAGAGAAAAACTTAAAACAGATAATAAAATCCACTTAGTGATAAAGCAAACAAGCACACAAGAAAAAGGTCTTGATAACCCACAAGTATAGGGGATCAATTGTAGCCTCTTTCGATAAGTAAGAGTGTTGAACCCAATGAGGAGCTAAAGGTAGAAAAGGTCAGAAAAAGGTCAGAAAAATTCACCCCACGCTATTGCTCCCCGGCAACGGCGCCAGAAAAAGGTCTTGATAACCTAGAAGCATAGGGGATCAATTGTAGCCTCTTTCGATAAGTAAGAGTGTCGAACCCAAAGAGCAGCTAAAGGTAGAACAAATAATCCCTTTTGTTCTATCGACCACCGATACAACTCTACGCACGCTTAACGTTTGCTTTATCTACGACAAGTATGAAACTAGAAGTACTTTGTAGGTCTTGTTGGATAGGATTGCAAGATAATAAAGAGCGCGTAAATAAAAAGTAGGGGCTGTTTAGATGAAGACACAACTAAGTTAGTTTTAGTAGATAGATTTTGTCAACAAGAAAGTTATTTGCCCCTAGGCAATCGATAACTAGACCTGTAATCACTATTGCAATTTTATATGAGGGAGAGGCATAAGCTAACATACTTTCTCTCCTTGGATCATATGCACTTATGATTGGAACTCTAGAGAGCATCCGCAACTACTAAAGATCATAAGGTAAACCAACCATAGCATTAAAGTATCAAGTCCTCTTTATTCCCATACGCAAACAAGCTACTTACTGAGGTATGTGCTTCTGTCACTCACGCCACCCACCATAAGCAAATCATGAACATATTGCAAACCCTACAGCGGGGCTCCCTCACCCTTGCGCGACACGGAGAGCACCATAGGACAACACCAATAATAAACCTGCAACTCAAACCAGTCACGATCATCAATGAACCCATAGGACAAAATGGATCTACTTAAACATCATAGGATAGCCATACATCATTGGGAAATAATATATAGCATTGAGCACCATGTTTATGTAGAGACTAGAAAAAAGGCCCGTGCGTTGCAATGGGAGAAAAAAAATCCACTCATATCTTTAGTTGGGTCAGTTGGACAAACTATGCGTGGCCGGTTGGCAGGTTATGACTCGACAATTTTAATTTTTCTCTGACCTGGCCCACAGTGCGCCGCCAGATGGGCTTCCTTTGTTGGGTCAAAACGGGTGGCAAATAACGAAACCAAATAGCTTACGCAAAATTAATTGAAGCGAGACCAAGCGAAGTGGGACAAAACCAAGAATATCACCTCCTTTTAATAGTAGGTATAGATTATAGTGGGTAAAAGAGGGGGTTACACTGCTGCATAGAGGGGGGAGGAGTTGGCGATGACGGTGGTGAAGTTGTTGGTGTAGATCGCTGTCGCGATGATGGCCTCGGCGGCGTTCCGGCGCCACCGGGAGAGAGGGGGAGAGAGCCCCCCTTATTCTTCTTCTTCTTCTTCCTTTACCTTCTTCCTATATGGGAGAAGGGTTTTCCCTCTGGTCCATGGCTTCCATGGCGGCGGAGGGGCGGGAGCCCCTCTGAGATTGGATCTCTCTCTGTTTCTGCGCTCCCTGATTTTGCCCCTTCACCGTTTCTTAAATTCCCCGAGATCCGTAACTCCGATTGGGCTGAAATTTGGACACAATTTTTATCCGGATATTTTCTTTATTGTGGTGAAAGAAGGGCACCAACCGCCTTATGGAGTGGCCACGAGGGCCCAGGGCATGCCCTACCCCCTGGGGCGTGCCCTCACCCTTGTGGGCCCCTCGGGCATCATCTCGCGTTGATTCTTTTTCCCAAAAATCACATATATGCCAAAAAATCTCCGGAAGTTTTTATCGCATTTGGACTCCGTTTGATATGGATTTTTTGCGAAACAAAAAACATGCACCAAACAGGAACTGGCACTGGTCACTGGATCAATATGTTAGTCCCAAAAATAATATAAAAAGTTGCCAAAAGTATGTAAAACTTGTAGAATATTGGCATGGAACAATAAAAAATTATAGATACGACGGAGACATATCACGGGTTTCCGGGACGATGAAGGACCGCTTCTTCGTGTACCATCGCCGCGCCTTCTGCTTCACAGGGCGCACATTGGGGATTACCTTCATATGATGCTTGATCACCCCCCTCGGGACCCCTACTAGCTGCTTGGGTTCCCAGGCGAATACATCCTTGTTCACGCGCAGGAACCTCACCAATGCCTCCTCTTGATCTGAGTCGAGGTTGGCGCCAATGGTGAAGGTGGCTCCCAAGGACCCATCTTCCTCAACCGACACCTGCTTAGTTTCGGCCCGATCTTGAGTGAACAACTGCTTCTTCTTTGCTGGTGCGGCCTCCTTAGCTCCGGGGGTGGCCTCGTCAGCCGAACGCGCCGCCGCGGCGGTTTTGAGGGCAAGCTTGAGCATCACCAGAGCCTCCTTGGTATCCCCAACTACGGTGAGGACGTCCTTGCTCCCGGGCATCTTCATGAGGTTTAAGGCCGGATGGGTCGCCGCCATAAACTGAGCCAGAGCCGGGTACCCGAGGATGGCGTTGTACGGGAAGCCAATGCGGGTGATGTCGAAGTCGACCAGCTCGGTGCGGTAGTTTTCGCGAGTGCCAAAGGTCACAGGAAGGCAGATCAGCCCCAGGGGGCTGGCGGAGCCACCGCCGACCCCGGAGAAGGGCTTGCTGGGGCGGAGCCGTTCGAGTAGTGCGTGAAGAAGGATTAAAGACTCCACGGAGAGCATGTTGAGGCCAGCGCAGCCGTCGATGAGGGTTTTGGTGACAGCTACGTTGCAGATGGTCGGCGTGCACATCATTGGAAGCACGGCCGAGCCAACGATTGTGACGGGGCGATCCCCTGAGTCGAAGGCGAGGTCGGCCTTGGGCGCCGCCCAACCTGGGGGAGCTACTTGCTGCATAGAAGCGGCGCCGGTCCGAGGGCGGTGCTTGCGAGCCTCCAAGGAGGGCCACAACGGCGAGGTGCGCCGGTGCCGCGAAGTGCACGATGAGGAGGCCGCGCAACTCCTCCCAAGATTCCACTAAGGATCCTGGAAGGGTGAGCACCCAGGCGCGTGGCCCACAAGCGAGGGCCATGGGAAGCCAGTTGGCCATGACCCTGTCGTCACCCCCAGCCTTCAGAACGGCCTCTTCATACGCCAGCAGGAAGTCCGACGGGTCCGCCGCGCCGTCCTAATGCAGCGGCATCTCCGGCTTGAACTTGGGCGGCCACTGTACCCGTTGCAAGGCGGGGACAAAGACTCTGAGCCCCCTGGCTCCATCGTGGGCATCCATCATCCCAGTCGGAGGACCAACACCGGCCATGGGGGCAAGGCGCGGTGGTGGTGGAGCGTGGATCGTCGGAAGGAAAGCTTCAGCGCACCCCTACCTGGCGCGCCAAATATCAGATTTCGGGTTCCGGCAAAACCCTCAAGGTTCGAACACTGGGGTGCGCATGAAGATATCTCCCTTCCCTAGCTCACCCACTCCTCCCGATCCGATGCCTCAGTGCATCGAACCCGAAGAACAAAGGACAATGGGTTTATACTGGTTCGGGCCACCGATGTGGTGAAATAACCTACTCTAGTGTGGTGTGGTGGATTGCCTCTTGGGCTGAGGATGAACAAGTACAAGGGAAGAACGTCCTCTTGAGAAGAGGTGTTGTTGAGCTCGGTGAGGTTGTGTCTGTGAGGATGGAATGGATCCGATCCCCCATCAATTGCCCCCTACTGTGTTGGCTAGTCCTATTTATGGAGGCCCTGGTCCTCTCCCCAAATGTAGGCGGGAAGGGATCCAACAACGTCCAAATTTGAAGGGAGACAACCAGTACAAGTTATCCTGACTAAAGGTGTTCTTCGCCTTCCAAAGGCTCTGGTGGTGACGCCGTCCCGGGCTCCACGGTGACCTCCGTCCTGCCGTCCTGCTGATCTTGGTCTTGTTGCACCGATATGGAAACATTTGCCTGATGCCTCGGGACTCCTCGCCTACGCTTGCCTCTTTAGCATCAACGAGGAAATGAGTACACTGCGCGCGCTGGTGCCCGCCTGGCCTTGGTCGTCATGACTTGTGTCACATGAACCTCGGGAGGTTCCCCTCGCCATGAACTCTCTGCCCCTCGTGAGCCAGCCTAGTGATGCCGCCCCCGAGGAGGTCTTGGGTCGTCCTCCTTGCGAGGCTTGGACCCTAGCGAGGGTCTTGAGAGTTTGCTGATGAAGATGGGCCGTATAGGGCTGTTGGTGGAGCCACGCCGTGGGCCGCAGGCAGGCAAGTCTGGGGACCCCCATTCCCAGGACACCTACAATATCATCTTGCTTAATGCGTTACTCTGTTCTTATGAACTTAATACTCTAGATGCATGCTGGATAGCGGTCGATGTGTGGAGTAATAGTAGTAGATGCAGAATCGTTTTGGTCTATTTGACACAGACATTATTCCTATATTCATGATCATTGCCTTAAATATCTTCATAACTATGCGCTTTTCTATCAGTTGCTCAGGAGTACTTTCTTCACCCACCGTAATACATGCTATTTTGAGAGAAGCCACTAGTGAAACCTATGGCCCCCGGGTCTCTTTCTTATTATATTGCATCTCTTTTATTTACATCACATCTTGTTTACTATTTTGCATCTTTACTTTCCAATCTATACAAAAAATTACCAAAAATATTTACTTCATTATCTTAATTATATCTAACTTTTGTGAGTGACCGTGAAGGGATTGACAAACCCTTTATCGCGTTGGTTGCAAGGTTCTTGATTATTTGTGCAGGTACTAGGTGACTTGTGCATTGACTCCTACTGGATTGATACCTTGGTTCTCAAAACTGAGGGAAATACTTACGCTACTTTGCTGCATCACCCTTTCCTCTTCAAGGGAAAACCAACACATGCTTAAGAGGTAGCAAGAAGGATTTCTGGCGCTGTTGCCGGGGAAACTTACACCAAGTAAAGACATACCAAGTACCCATCATAAACTCTTCTCCCTCGCATTACATCATTTGCCATTCGCCTCTCGTTTTCCTCTCCTCCACTTATAAAATGATTCTCGAAAACCTTTGCCTTTTCTTCGCCCTTTTTTCCGTTCGTCTCTTTTTGCTTGCTTCTAGTGTGCTTGTGTGTTGGATTGATTGTTTGTCGCGATGGCTCAAGATACTAAATTGTGTGACTTTTCCAATACCAACAACTATGATTTTATTAGCACTCTGATTTATCCTACTACCGATGCTGAATCTTGTGAAATTAATACCGCTTTGTTGAATCTTGTTATGAAAGATCAATTTTTTGGCCTTCCTAGTGAATATGCCGCAACCAATCTAAACAACTTTGTTGATTTGTGTGATATGCAAAAGAAGAAAGATGTCGATAATGATCTTGTTAAATTGAAGCTATTTCCATTTTCGCTTAGAGATCGTGATAAAACTTGGTTCTCTCCTTTGCCTAAAAATAGTATTGATTCATGGAATAAGTGGAAAGATGATTTTATATCTAAGTATTTTCCTCCCGCTAAGATCATCTCTCTTCGGATGATATTATGAATTTTAAGCAACTTGATCATGAGCATGTTGCACAAGCTTGGGAGAGGATGAAATTAATGATACGTGATTGCCCTACACATGGTTTGAATTTGTGGATGATTATACAAAAAATTTATGCCGGATTGAATTTTGCTTCTAGAAATATTTTAGATTCAGCCGCGGGAGACACTTTTATGGAAATCACTTTAAGAGAAGCTACTAAACTCATATACAATATTATGGTTAATTATTCTCAATGGCACACTGAAAGATCCACTAGTAAAAAGGTTCATGCGATTGAAGAGATTAATGTGTTGAGTGGAAAGATGGATGAACTTATGAAATTGTTTGCTAATAAAAGTGTTTCTTCTGATCCTAATGATATGCCTTTGTTCACTTTGATTGAGAATAATAATGAATCTATGGATGTGAATTTTGTTGGTAGGAACAATTTTGGTAACAACGCGTATAGAGGAAACTTTAATTCTAGGCCATTTCCTAATAATTCCTCTAATAATTATGGTAATTCCTACAACAACTCTTATGGAATAGCACGGCATTGGCTGAATAGCCTACCAGCAGACTGCGTCGGCTGTTGGGAGGATCTGGAAGACGCATTTCTCGATAATTTCCAGGGCACTTATGTGCGACTACCAGACGCCGAGACTTGAGCCACATAATTCAGCAGCCAGGGGAAACGGCTAGGCAATTCTGGACACGGTTCCTAACAAAGAAAAACCAAATTGTCGACTGTCCGGATGCAGAAGCCTTAGCGGCATTCAAGCACAACATCCATGACGAGTGGCTCGCCCGGCACCTCGGTCAGGAAAAGCCGGAATCAATTGCAGCCCTCACGACACTCATGACCCGCTTTTGCGCGGGAGAGGATAGATGGCTGGCTCGTAGCAATAACATATCAAGGAACCTTGGCACTTCGGATACCAAGGACAGCAACGACAGGTCACGTCGCAACAACAGTGATAACGCCGAGGGCACGTCAGTCAATGACGGATTTAGAGGCTCTAAATCCGGTCAGCGGAAAAAGCCATTCAGAAGAAGTACTCCGGGCCCGTCCAGTTTGGACCGCATACTCGATCGCTCGTGTCAAATAAACGGCACCCCAGATAAGCCAGCCAATCACACCAACAGAGAATGCTGGGTGTTCAAGCAGGCAGGCAAGATAAATGCCGAAGACAAGGACAAGGGGCTGCACAGCGATGACGAGGATGAGCCCCGGCCGCCGAACACGGGAGGACAGAAGAGGTTCCCCCCACAAGTGAGGACAGTAAACATGATATACGCAACCCACATCCCCAAAAGGGAACGAAAGCATGCACTAAGGGACGTATACGCGATGGAGCCCGTCGCCCCAAAGTTCAACCCATGGTCCTCTTGTCCGATCACATTTGATCATAGGGACCACCCCACAAGTATCCGTCATGGCAGATCTGCCGCATTGGTCCTAGACGCAATCATCAACGGATATCACCTCACTCGAGTCCTTATGGATGGCGGCAGCAGCCTGAACCTGCTTTACCAGGATACAGTGTGCAAAATGGGTATAGACCTCTCGAGGATAAAACCCACCAAAACGACCTTTAAAGGCGTTATTCCAGGTGTAGAGGCCCATTGTACGGGCTCAATCACGCTGGAAGTGGTCTTCGGATCTCCGGACAACTTCTGAAGCGAGGATTTAATCTTCGATATTGTCCCGTTCCGCAGTGGCTATCATGCACTGCTCTGGCGCACCGCATTTGAGAGATTCAATGCGGTACCGCATTACGCATACCTCAAGCTCAAGATGCCAGGACCTAGGGGGGTCATCACAGTCAATGGAAACACAGAACGCTCACTCCGTACGGAGGAGCACACTGTGGCCCTTGCAGCAGAAGCTCAAAGCAGCCTTTTGAGGCATTCCACCAGTTCGGCAATCAAGCCCCCGGACACCATCAAGCGCGTCCGAAATAACCTGCAGCAGGATTTCCTGGCACGCTCAGAGCTCGCCTAGCATTTCGGCCCCCGCCCTAGTCTTAGTACAACGGCAAAGTTCGTCCCACGTGTGCATAATTACGCATTGAAAATACCATGGGTATAGGCGGGGGCACGATCACGACGCGTCCCACAATGCGGTTTAACCGCACTAGGGGCTTACTACCTTCATCACTCTCTCTCTTTAAGGACTCTACTCCCTGGAAGCCTTGTCCGGCAGTACGGTAGTCAGACACATGATACAACACCCAAGGAGGCAGGAGCCTACATCATACAAACAGAATCCCCAGGTGGTCTCTGATAACGAGCTAAATACCTGTTTTAAGATACCAGTACGCATCTTGCCCTTGGATGGGACATGTCAAATAGTCCTATCGTTTTCTTACCGCAACACTTGTATCATTATGCTTTAACGCATTTATTAAATAAACAATGCATAGTACTAGTCTATTATTGCATCCTATATTCTTTTATATATATGCTTACCTATGACAATCAGCACCCAGACACCGTGGTACGGCAAATACGCCAGGCTTCAGATACCACATAATTCGGGCGTGAGAAGTCCGAACACTTTTGACGGCGGCACCGAACTTATAGCATTATATGCATCAGCTCGAATCATGTCTTGGGTCAATAGTTGGGTTTGCCCGGCTCCCATGTTTTGGTACCTTACGTTCCGCTATATCGGCTAAGGTAGCACTGGGAGAACTACTGCGATTGTGCCCCGGTTCTTCCGGCCGAGCACCTCAGTAGAGAAAGCTAAAACTGGCGGTCATGATGAGGCGAGAGCTGGTCACTGTTCGCGAGGTCTCAAGTCCCTAAAGACTTTATCCGCTTCAGGCGAGGAGCTAGCCTTGTCCGGCTTAGGCGTGTATAGCGCCCAAATTCGGCTTTCCGAAGACTAGGGGCTTCGTCAAAATTTAAAATTGTAGACTTCTATGGCTAAGTGAGAGCGATAAAGCATTATAGTCCGATTGCCTGGTTCGTTGCGCTGAACACCTCCCTCGAAGGACCCAAGAATGGGAAAAAGAGTGCTCAGATTTATCCCGAACACCCCAACACTAGTTGCATGGGGGCAGAAGCCGATGACTAGCAACTCTCAGAATTTATAAAACGGAAGCACGGAAGGTAAGATTTTAAATACAAAAGCGTTGCATAATGAACATGAACTAGTTTTCATAAACACAAGGACCACATGAGCAAGTTCATTCAAAGATTATATCTTTGGTGCATTCGTCCGCCACAAGACAGGCACCCTTCAGGACACTTTCATAATACATTTCGGGGTGGCGATGCTCCCTACCCTGCGGCGGCCCCTCCTTCACCAGCTTTTCGGCGTCCATCTTCGCCCAGTGCACCTTTGCATGGGCAAGAGCCTTGCGTGCACCTTCGATGCAGACGGACCGCTTGATGACTTCCAGCCGTGGGCAGGCATCTACAAGCCGCTTCACCGGGCCGAAGTAGCTGTTGAGAAGGGAATCGCCAGGCCACATCCGGACTATAAGGACCCTCATGGCCTGTTCGGCCGCCTTATGGAGCTAGACCAGTTGCTTCAGCTGGTCGCTCATGGGCATCGGGTGTTCGGTCCCAGTATACTGAGACCAGAACAACCTCTCCGTCGAGATTCCCTCCTCGGCCCGGTAGAACTCCGCGGCGTCAGACACACTACGGGACAGATCTGCGAACGCTCCTGGAGAGCTCCGAACTCAGGTAAGTAAAAGGAAATTTTCTTTCGCATACCTACTTTGCATAATGAATGCCTTACCCGCCGCTATCTTCTTCACCGCCTCAACTTCCTGGAGGGCCTTATGGGCTTCGGCCTTGGCATTTTGCACTTTCGAGGGCACAGGCAAGCTCGGACTCTCGCGTCCTCGAGTCAAGCTCCGTGGACTCATGCTTCTTGATGAGCACTGGAGCTCTTGCTGCACCTCACATACCCGGGCCGTGTCTTTCTCGCCAAGGCGCTCCTTGGCCGCTTTGTTTTCGGCCTCGGACAACGCCTTCTTGAGGGTCGCCACTTCGGTCGTGGCCCCTGGCAAAATTCATGATGATCCTATTATCCTGCAACCAAATCTTTCTTTTTTTCATATTGACAAGGTATTGCTTACCTTTGTTCTCCTCGAGCTGCCTCTTGGCAAGGCCGAGCTCTTCCTGGGATCGCTCGAGGTCTTTGCTGTAGTGCGGCGACCTCCGCAGATATTCTTGGCGGTGGCTGAGGAAGCCTGCAGATTCAGATAGACATACTATAATTAGACTCCTGCGATTATTATTCGATCCTCAATTCGGCTTTTCTTCGCGAACACCAAACAGAGCATCAGGGGCTACTGTATGTGCGGTGATATTTCCCTGTAATTTAATTACTTACCTCAAAGCCTGTTAGGAGGCTGGCGCAAGCTTCAATTAGTCCGCTTTTGGCGGGCTGAACGTTCTCCATCACCGCACTCATGATAGTGCGGTGCTCTTCGTCGATGGAAGCACCTTGGAGCGCTTCCAGCAAGTTGTCCGGTGCCTCTGGATGGACAGAGGTCACTGGCACGGGCGGCTTGCCCCTCTTCACATAGGGTCGCCTGACAGAATCCGGAACAACTGGAGGTTCCGGCGCAGTGTTCGACTGGAGGCCGAACTCGGAGCCAATGGGAGTCTTGCTCCCTTTGCGCCCAGGGTCCGGAGTGTCGCCTTGAGGCGCCTCCAGGACTACCTCCCCCCGGCTCGGTGCCTTTGGAGACAACACCTCAGCGTTGTCCATAGGGCGAGGGGTGGAGGCAGTCGGAAGTGAATCGCTATTCATTTACGACGGGTCCAAAGAACCATCCGACGAAGATACGTCGATATGGGCTCGTGACGGACTGCATAATCATGTTCGGCGTGATGACAAGCCGTGCAATAAAATATATCAAGAATTATTATGGTATCCGGATACTTACGACTTCGCCAGGGGCTTGTCCTCGGCAACCACTCGTCGTTGTGGGGCGGCGGTCGTGGAGCAGTCCGGAAGGAGGGTCCTTCCTTTCTTGGACCCTTCGGCCTCCCCGGTTGGGGCGACCTTCCTTTTCTTGTCTCCCCGGCTGGGGGAGAACTTTCCTCTTCCTCCTCATCATCGTGGGAGGAGTGCGCCTCGGAATGTTCGGACGATGAGTCCAACAGAACCTTCGTCGGAGACCGTATCGTGTCCCCGTGGCCTTCTTCTTGGCTGTCTTCGCTGGCACCTCGTAAGGTGCCGGAGTCAGCATATCCGTCAGGAGAGCGTCTACTGGATCTTCGGGTAGGGGGGCTGGGAAGTCAATCCACTCTGTCGTCTCCACCCAGTCCTGTCAAAGGCATGAGGGCTTAGATCCTGCACATGATCAAACTGAGGAAACTAAACATCTTGTGATGTGTAAAAACCTACCGGATTGGCGTGGCGCTTTGCGCTGAGTCCGCGGTCCTCGGTAAGGGGAGGAGGTACCTCGGCGCCTTTAAATAGCACCTTCCAGACGTCCTTGTGCGTCGTATCAAAAAGCTCCTGCAGCTTCTGGTGCTCGGCCGGGTCGAACTCCCACATATTGAATACCCGTTGTTGACACGGGAGGATCCGGCGGAAGAGCATGACCTGGACCACATTGACAAGCTTGATTTTCCTGTTCATCATGTTCCTGATGCAGGTCTGGAGTCTGGTCAGCTCTACCGCGTTGCCCCAGGACAGGCCCTTCTCTTTCCAGGAGGTGAGCCGTGTGGGGATTCCGGATCGGAACTCGGGGGCCGCCACCCAGTTGGTGTTGCGCGGCTCGGTGATGTAGAACCACCCCGATTGCCACCCCTTTATGGTCTCCACATAGGAGCCCTCGAGCCATGTTACATTGGGCATTTGCCCATCATGGCGCCGCCGCATTCCGCTTGCTGGCCGCTTACAACCTTCGGCTTGACATTAAAGGTCTTCAACCACAGGCCGAAGTGGGGTTGGATGCGGAGGAAGGCCTCGCACACGACGATAAACGCCGAGATGTTGAGGATGAAGTTCGGGGCCAGGTCATGGAAGTCCAGCCCATAGTAGAACATAAGGCCGCAGACGAATGGGTGGAGAGGAAATCCCAGTATGTGGATGAAGTGGGTGAGGAAGACGACCCTCTCGTAAGGTTCCGGGCTAGGAACAATCTGCCCCTCATCGGGCAGCCGGTGCGTGATACGTCTCCAACGTATCTACTTTTCCAAATACTTTTGCCCTTGTTTTGGACTCTAACTTGCATGATTTGAATGAACTAACCCGGACTGACGCTGTTTTCAGCAGAACTACCATGATGTTGTTTTATGTGTAGAAAAGAAAAGTTCTCGGAATGACCTCGAAATCAACGGAGGCAACTTTTGGAATTTATAAGAATTATTGGGCGAAAGAAATACACCAGGGGGCCCAGGGCCTGTCCACGAGACAGGGGGGCGCCCCCCTAGGGCGCGCCCCCCTATCTCGAGGGCCCCCTGGACCTCCTCCGACCTCAACTCCAACTCCATATATTCTGTCTCGGGGAGAAAAAAATCAGAGAGAAAGTTTCATCGCGTTTCACGACACGTAGACGCCGCCAAGCCCTAATCTCTCTCGGGAGGGCTGATCTGGAGTCCGTTCGGGGCTCCGGAGAGGGGATTCATCGCCGTCATCGTCATCAACCATCCTCCATCACAAATTTCATGATGCTCACCGCCGTGCATGAGTAATTCCATCGTAGGCTTGCTGGACGGTGATGGGTTGGATGAGATTTACCATGTAATCAAGTTAGTTTTGTTAGGGTTTGATCCCTAGTATCCACTATGTTACGAGATTGATGTTGCTATGAATTTGCTATGCTTAATGCTTGTCACTAGGGCCCGAGTGCCATGATTTCAGATCTGAACCTATTATGTTTTCATGAATATATGTGTGTTCTTGATCCTATCTTGCAAGTCTATAGTCAGCTATTATGTGTTATGATCCGACAACCCCGAAGTGACAATAATCGGGATACTTCTTGGTGATGACCGTTGTTTGAGGAGTTCATTTATTAACTATGTGCTAATGCTTTGGTCCGGTTTTCTATTAAAAGGAGGCCTTAATATCCCTTAGTTTCCGTAAGGATCCTGCTGCCACGGGAGGGTAGGACAAAAGATGTCATGCAAGTTCTTTTCCATAAGCACGTATGACTATTTACGGAATACATGCCTACATTACATCGATGAATTGGAGCTAGTTCTATATCACCCTATGTTATAACTATTGCATGAGGAATCGCATCCGGCATAATTATCCATCACCGATCCGGTGCCTACGAGCTTTTCATATATTGTTCTTCGCTTATTTACTTTTCTGTTGCTACTATTACAACTAATACAACAACCAAAAAACATTTATCTTTACTTTTGCTACCGTTACTATTATTATGATACCACTCTTGCTACTAAACACTTTACTGCAGATACTAAGTTATCCAGGTGTGGTTGAATTGACAACTCAACTGCTAATACTCAAGAATATTCTTTGGCTCCCCTTGTGTCGAATCAATAAATTTGGGTTGAATACTCTACCCTCGAAAGCTGTTGCGATCCTCTATACTTGTGGGTTATCAAGACCAATTTAAAGCGCCCGTTGCGGTGAGCATAGCTCTATTCTCTGAGTCACTTGGGATTTATATCTGTTGATCACTATGAAGAACTTGAAAGACGACTGAACTACTATTTTGCCCTCAACTACGAGGGGAGGTAAGGAACTGCCATCTAGCTCTGCACTAGATTCTCCTTCCGTTATTAGTAAGCTTGCGACACCTAAACCTGCTACTGCTATGAGCTCTGATATGTCACATGTTACTGATGATGCCACTTCTGCTATGCATGATGAAACTACTTCTGTGCGTGATACTACTTTGCCATTAGGTGAATTTCTAGATGAACAACTTGCTAGAGTTAGAGGGGATGAAAATATTGAAGAACCTATTATTGATGGTAGTGATGATGAAGGTTCCCCCAATGATTATGTTTTACCTGTTGTTCCTAAGGGTTATGTTATGAATGAAAAAGCTGCTCTGGAAATCCTTGCCTGCAATGATTGAAATGATCTTAAGAAATTATTAGCTAAATGGAAGCAGCAGTCTCTTAATGCTAGAATGAAACCCGATCCTGCTTTTGCTACTTCACCTATTTGTGTTACTGATAAGGATTATGAATTCTCTGTTGATCCTGATATACTTACTTTAGTTGAATTTGATCCTTTTTATGGCCTTGAATCTGAAGCTGTTGTGGCACATCTTACCAAGTTGAATGATATAGCCACCTTATTTACTCATGATGAGAAGTCTCGCTATTTATATATCCTTAAGATATTTCCGTTCTCATTAAAGGGTGATGCTAAGACTTTGTATAATTCTCTTGCTCCTGGTTGTGTGCGTAGTCCCCAGGATATGATTTATTACTTCTCTGCTAAATATTTTCATGCTCATAAGAAACAAGCTGCCTTATGCGGAAATATATAATTTTGTGAAAATCGAAGAAGAGAGTCTCCCACAAGCTTGGGGAGGCTTCTCCGATTCATAATGCTTCACCGATCATCCTCTTAAGAAAAATGAAATACTTGATATCTTTTATAATGGACTAACCGATGCTTCCAAGGACTACTTGGATAGTTGTGATGGTTGTGTTTTCAGGAAAGAACAATGATTTAAGCTGAAATATTATTGAATAATATGTTGACTAATGAAAATAATTGGACTCTTCCTGAGCCAGTTCTTGAAGTAATTCCTGAACCAATTGAGCCAACTCCTCAGCATATTCCTAAACCCACTCCGAAGAAGAGAGGTGTTTTATTTCTCAGTCCTGAAGATATGCAAGAGGCAAAGAAATCAATGAAAGAAAAATGTATTAAAGTTGAAGATGTTAAGAATTTACCTCCTATTGAAGAAACATATGGTCTTAATTTACCGCTTGAAGAACCGCATTGTCTTGATAACCCGACACAGGTAGTAAAGGTAAATTCTCTCTATAGATATGATAAAGTTGAAATACCCTCTACTAAATTTCATAGCCCATGCTTAGACGAATTTGATGACTTTATGGCTAGGCATGAAATTTTTAATGCTTATGTTGGTAGAGAGTTAAAGAATAATCCTTTCGAAATAGGACATGTAGGTGATTATCTGGCTAGAGTTAAAGATGAACTTCACCGCGTTAGCAAATATGCTTCTATGGTTGCTACTCAAGCTGAGAAAGTACTTAGAGCTCAAAATGATTTGCTTGATGAATTAAATAATAAAAATGACTTTGCTGTTAGAGTGGCTACTAGAACTGGTAGAATGACTCAGGAACCTTTGTATCCTGAAGGCCACCCTAAGTGAATCAAAAGATTGTCAGAGAAATAATTTAGAGGCACCTAGTTCTTCTAAAAAGAAGAAAAAGAAAAACGATAGAACTTTGCAAGCTTCTAGTGAACCTGTCATAGACACACCTGAGAATCCCAATAATATTTCTATTTCTGATGCTGAAACTCAATCAGGTGATGAACATGAACCTAGTGATAACGTTAATGATAATGTTCATGTTGATGCTCAACCTAGCAATGATAATGATGTAGAGATTGAACCTGTTGTTGATCTTGATAACCCACAATCAAAGAATCAACGTTATGATAAGAGAGATTTTGTTGCTAGGAAGAACGGTAAAGAAAGAGAACCATGGGTTCAGAAACCCATGCCCTTTCCTCCTAAACCATCCAAGTCAACGGATGATGAGGATTTTGAGCGCTTTGCTGAAATGATTAGACCTATTTTCTTACGTAAACCCTTATGCTAAGTATATGAGGGATATCATCACAAATAAAAGAAAGATACCGGAAGCTGGAATTTCCACCATGCTTGCTAATTACACTTTTAAGGGTGGAATACCAAAGAAACTTGAAAATCGGGGTGTACCAACTATACCATGCTCTATTAAAACAAATTATGTTAGAACTGCTTTATGTGATCTTGGAGCCGGTGTTAGTGTTATGCCTCTCTCTTTATATCGTAGACTTGAATTGAATAAGTTGACACCTACTAAAATATCTTTGCAAATGGCTGATAAATCAACTGCTATACCTGTTGGTATTTGTGAGGATGTGCCTGTTGTGGTTGCAAATGTCACTATCTTAACGGACTTTGTCATTCTTGATATTCCTGAGGACGATAGTATGTCTATTATCCTTGGTAGAACTTTTCTTAATAATACAGGGGATGTTATTGATTGCAACAAAGGCAATGTCACTTTTCATGTTAATGGCAATGAGCATACGGTACACTTTCCGAGGAAACAATCTCAAGTTCATAGTATCAACTCTATTGACAAAGTTCCAACTATCATTTTTGGAGGTTTCAAATTTCCTCTCCATACTGTCAAGAAAAAGTATGATATTCTTATTGTTGGGGATTTTCATATCCCCGTTGAGGTAACTTAGTGTTATTTGAAATTTCTCCGGTTCCGTGTTATTCGGAATGAGTTTGTTAACAATACTTGATCAACCTTGTTAGTGGGCATTCATGTACCCTCTTTTTACTTTCTATTATTTAGATTAAATAAAGCAAAAATAGTATTATCTGTCTGTTTTCTGAATTATCCGTGCATTAAAAAATAGCCTGAAAATAAAAGTGCTCCAAATGCCCTGCAAATCTAGCACGATTTTTTCTGGAATATTTGAGGATTTTAGGCACTGATAACACTACAAAAGGGGCAAGCACCTGGCCACGAGAGAGGAGGGCGCGCCCCCCTGTCTCGTGGGCCCCTGGTGGCCCCCCTCCACTTATGCCAGCACCCACACACTTCATCTTCTACCCAAAAAAATCCCCATCCAGCTCAAGCACGAGTTCTAGCTCTTCTTGCTGCAATTTTCGATCTCCTTCCTCAAAGCTCCATTCACAAAACTGCTTTGGGAGATTGTTGCTTGGTATGTGACACCTCCATTGATCCAATTAGTTTTTGTTCTAGTGCTTTATTCATTGCAAATTTTTGCTGCATAGGTCACCATGTTCTTGAGCTTGCATGATAAATTTTTGAGGTCCCAAGCAATTCCAATGCATGATATAGGCTCTAGGCACTTGTAGGAGTAGTTGCTATCAATTTTGTTTAGTTTTATGCACTTTTATTTTGAAGTTACTAAAATTTCAGGATTTTTTTCAGAAAAGAAATATGCTTAGAAGAATGTACCAAGGAGGTTCCTCGGCAAAGAAAGGGCCAAGGATTGCTATACGTGAGCAAGATGTTGAATTGCCGAGGGACGCAAATGTACGGGCTTGTGAGTGGCCATCCGATGATTTTATGGTCGAAGTAGGCTTCAAGGAGGAATTTGATGCATATGTGCATAATGCCGAGCTGGAGGACTTCTTACAAGATAAGTGCCCGCAGTACTATCAGTTGACTGATTCTTTTGTGGGGAGGTTTAGATACAAATGTTCGCGTAATTATCCTAGTGTCATGTTTGATATTTATGATACATCTTATACCATGGATTTAGAGGATTTCACCACTGCTTGCAAACTCCCGCAGTGGGGTAATATTAATGATCCTCCCAAATCTGAATTTAGAGATTTCCTTGTTAATATTACTGCGGAAGAATCTAGGGACGTAGCACAAGCTACCATAGGGAGCATTCATTTTCCTGCTATACATTACTTTGCTCTCTTTATTGGTAGTTGCATTAACGGTAAGGACGAAGTATGTCACATGTGTGCTCCTGATCTTTCTGTCCTCAAGAGTGCTGTGTCAGGTTATAAAGGTTATAACTTGGGGGCAATAGTTGCACGTAGGTTGCAGAATAATAGTAGAAAGGGAGATTTATTTGGAGGAATTTATGCAACCCGTGTGGCTAACTTTCTTAATATAGCTCCACGAGAGGGGGATATGATTTTACCTCCTGTTTATTTGGATAAAGAAGATATGTTCCATCATCATTTTCTTGAGAGGAATGAACAATTCCTCCATTATCGACTAACCTATGACAGACGCAATGTCGTCCCTGTTACTCTTCCTGCTCCCTACCTTTTTGATTATCAGGCAAGAGGAAGATACGTTGTCACCAGGCATGATGCAACTGAGTATGAGAGAGGAATGGAGGCAGCTCGCCAACACGCTGCCGCTCAGGACGCGATCGCCTCTGCATCTCAGTACAACCCCAGCTTCACTTGTGGATATCAGCCAGGCGGTCCTTGGTACTAGACCAACTTAGACGAAAAGCCTAAGCTTGGGGGAGTACGTATTTCTCACCGACTTTACATTCATGTTCACACCCTAGTCGTCGGTGCTCATACTCTATCATTCTATTATCCATGTTAGTTTAAATTTCTTTTTCTAGTTTTCTTCTTGTGTGTTTGATAAACCTTAAGAAAAACCAAAAAAATTAGTTAGTTTAATTTACATGCTTGTAGTAGAAATTAAAATGAAAACCCAAACAGATTTTTCGTTCTTCTTCTTACTTGTTGGGAGCTTTCCCGTGTAAATAGTTTTATTTTCTTTTCTTTCCTTTGGGGGTCGAGAAGACCATATTGAAAATGCTTAGTGGCTCTTATTTGCATGACTGTTTATTTAACCTAGAGCCCATATTACTTGTCTTCTCTCTTGAGTTGAATGCTTGCAGATTCCAGCTTAGTCCAATGCACGTGCACTCTTATTATTATTCACATCGTTCGGTCGTGCAAGTGAAAGGAAATAATGACGATATATGATGAACTTATTGGGATGAGAAAAGCTGGTATGAACTCGACCTCTCTTGTTTTTGTAAATATGATGATTCATTGTTCCTGAGTCAGCTATTATGAAGTAAACATATTTGCAATGACATTTAGAGATTATAGTTACTTGTGCCATGCTTGATTAGCTATGAGTTATAATGATTTACCTTGCGTGCCAACATGCTATTAGAATGATTATGATGTGGCATGATGGGATGGTATCCTCCTTTGAATGAATTGAGTGACTCGACTTGGCACATGTTCACACATGTAATTGAATCAAATCAACATAGCCTTCATGATATTTATGTTCATGGTAGATAATATCCTATTCATGCTTGTACTCGGTGTGAATTAATTTTAATGCATGTTTATGACTGTTGTCGCTCTCTCAGTTGGTCGCTTCCCAGTCTTTTGCTAGCCTTCACTTGTACTAAGCGGGAATACTGCTTGTGCATCCAAACTCCTTAAACCCCAAAGTTGTTCCATATGAGTCCACTATACCTTCCTATATGCGGTATCTACCTGCCGTTCCAAGTAAATTTTTATGTGCCAAACTCTAAACCTTCAAATGAAATTCTGTTTTGTACGCTCGAGCAGCTCATGAACAACTAGGGCTACATATATCTTCCATGCTAGGTGGGTTATTCTCAAGAGAAGTGGACTCCGCTCCTCATTCACGAGAAAGGGCCGGTCACCGGGATGCCCAGTCCCATGCTTTATGCAAACTAAATCAAAATAATTGCAAACAGAACTCCCCCTGGGACCCGTTGAATGTTGGAGGCACTCGTTGTTTCGAGCAAGCCATGGATTGATGCTTGTGGAGGAGGGGGAGTATAAACCTTTACCATTCTGTTTGGGAACTGCCTATAATGCATGTAGTATGGAAGATACAACCATCTCATAGTTGTTAGGTTGACAACGGAAGTTTGCCGCTCAAAATGTTATTCAATCTCTATTTTAAAATCGAGCTCTGACACTTCTACAAACCCCTGCTTCCCACTACGAAGGGCCTATCTATTTACTTTTATGTTGAGTCATCATCCCTTCTTATTAAAAAGCACCCGTTGGAGAGCACACTATCGTTTGCATTCATTACTACTGGTTTATATTGGGTATGACTTGACTGAATATCTTTTACCATGAATTACAATGTTTAGTCAGTCCTTGATCTTTAAAGGTGCTCTGCATTTATGTTTTGCGGTCTCAGAAAGGGCTAGCGAGATACCATTTTGTTATATCATGTTATGATTATTTTGAGAAAGTGTTGTCATCCGAGTTTTATTATTATGGCTCGTTAGCTGATTATGTTATTGATATGAGTAATTGTGAGACGTATGTGTTATTGTGAGTACGGTTAGTTCATAATATTTGCTGAAACTTGAATGCCGGATTTTCATGTTTACAACAACAAGAGCAACAGAGTTTGTAAAAGTTTTTCTTTATCACTTTCAGTTTATCAACTGTATTGCTTGAGGACAAGCAAAGGTTTAAGCTTGGGGGAGTTGATACGTCTCCAACGTATCTAGTTTTCCAAACACTTTTGCCCTGGTTTTGGACTCTAACTTGCATGATTTGAATGAAACCAACCCGGACTGATGCTGTTTTCAGCAGAACTACCATGATGTTGTTTTATGTGTAGAAAAGAAAAGTTCTCGGAATGACCTGGAAATCAACAGAGGCACTTTTTGGAATTTATAAGAATTATTGGGCGAAAGAAATACACCAGGGGGCCCAGGGCCTGTCCACGAGATAGGGGGCCGCCCCCCCTAGGGCGTGCCCCCCTCTCTCGTGGGCCCCCTGGACCTCCTCCGACCTCAACTCCAACTCCATATATTCCGTCTCGGGGAGAAAAAAATCAGAGAGAAAATTCCATCGCGTTTCACGACACGGAGCCGCCGCCAAGCCCTAATCTCTCTCGGGAGGGCTGATCTAGAGTCCGCTCGGGGCTCCGGAGAGGGGGCTTCGTCGCCGTCATCATCATCAACCATCCTCCATCACGAATTTCATGATGCTCACCGCCGTGCGTGAGTAATTCCATCGTAGGCTTGCTGGACGGTGATGGGTTGGATGAGATTTACCATGTAATCCAGTTAGTTTTGTTAGGGTTTGATCCCTAGTATCCACTATGTTCTGAGATTGATGTTGCTATGACTTTGCTATGCTTAATGCTTGTCACTAGGGCCCGAGTGCCATGATTTCAGATCTGATCCTATTATGTTTTGAAGAATATATGTGTGTTCTTGATCCTATCTTGCAAGTCTATAGTCAGCTATTATGTGTTATGATCCGACAACCCCGAAGTGACAATAATCGGGATACTTCTCGGTGATGACTGTAGTTTGAGGCGTTCATGTATTCACTATGTGCTAATGCTTTGGTCTGGTTCTCTATTAAAAGGAGGCCTTAATATCCCTTAGTTTCCGTAAGGACCCCGCTGCCACGGGAGGGTAGAACAAAAGATGTCATGCAAGTTCTTTTCCATAAGCACGTATGACTATTTACAGAGTACATGCCTACATTACATCTATGAATAGGAGCTAGTTCTATATCAACCTATGTTATAACTATTGCATGAGGAATCGCATCCGACATAATTATCCATCACTGATCCGGTGCCTACGAGCTTTTCGTATATTTTTCTTCGCTTATTTACTTTTCCGTTGCTACTGTTACAACTACTACAAAAACCCAAAAACATTTATCTTTACTTTTGCTACCATTACTATTATTATCATACAACTTTTGCTACTAAACACTTTGCTGCAGATACTAAGTTATCCATGTGTGGTTGAATTGAGAACTCAACTACCAATACTCAAGAATATTCTTTGGCTCCCCTTGTGTAGAATCAATAAATTTGGGTTGAATACTCTACCCTCGAAAGCTATTGCGATCCCCTATACTTGTGGGTTATCAAGAATGCGCGATATCCGCGGCCAAGTATCCGGCTCCCCGCAGCTTCTTGATGTCCTCCTCCGTGACGGAGGATTTCATCCACTTGCCTCCCGCTTCGGACATGATTGAAGCGGTTTGAGGAGAAAAGGTGCAAGCTTGGGCGTTGGAGCTCGAGTGCGCAAGAATGGATATGCGAGAGGGAAGAAGGCGTGAGTGAAAGAGGTGAAGTCCTTATCCCTTTATAAAGGCGGACGAAACTATGCGCCCCTACTTGCCTAGTAAAACTCGCTTGATCCCCAAGCGCCGTAATTGATGGCGCGGTTGGGTTACCCACGTCCGTATTGATGAGAATCCCGTGATAAGGGGACACGATCTCTGCTTTGACAAGACGTGCCTAGGAAACTGCGTCGCGATATGTGCGGTGGCTGGTTTTAAAAAATGGTTCGAATAATGACCGGGCCATGGCGTGATGTCATCCTATAATACGTCAGCAGATTGGATTTGTGGAAATATTATTCTCTCTATGGTGGAATGTGGAACTTGTTTTGAAGAGCTGGACACTATCCTTGTGCTCAAGATCTTCTATGGAGTATTCGGAGGAGAAACCCGCCTTGCAATGCCGAAAACAATCTGCGTGCCAGACTCATCGTCATTGAAGCCTGGTTCAGGGGCTACTTGTCAGCTCCACGTTGGCACAGGTGTCACTCATCCAATGGGCGAGATGCGGCTATGATATGTTGACACGTGGACCAGCCCAAAAGTGGCCCATAAAGTTTATATGGGCTGGCCCAACTAAAGGCCCGCAAGATTTTGCAGACCATAATGGGCCGGCCCAACTAAAGGCCCACGAGATTTTGCGGACCATAATGGACTGGCCCAGCTAAAGGCCCACAAGATTTTGCCGGCCCAGGTAAAGGCCCACAAGATTTTTGCGGGCCATAATGGACCAGCCTAGGTGAAGGCCCACAACATTTTTGCAGGCCATAATGGGCCGGCCTAGGTGAAGGCCCACAAAATTTTTGTGGACCATAATGGGCCGGCCAGCTAAAGGCCCATGAAATTTCGCCGACATTAATGGGCCGGCACAGTTGTAGGCCCACAAGATTTTAAGGACCCTAGTAGGCTGACCCTTTAACTGGCTGCCATGTTTTGGGCCAAATACCGGCCCATATTTGATCTGGTCCATTAATGGCCTGGCATGTTCCGTGCCTAATAATGGCCCATATGAGATTCAGCCCGTTAAAAGCCTACCACTTTCTGGGCCAAATTATGGCCCAGATCAGGTCCGGCCCTTTAAGAAGCTTTGGGCTAAATTATGACCCATATCAGATTCGGCCCGTCAACTGGACGCTATGCTTTTGGGCCCACTTGCTAAAGGCCCATTTATTAATTCGGCCCGATATAAGTTTCGGCCTGTTAAGGGCTCGTTTAACATTTCAGCCCTATATTAGTTTCGACCTGTTAAAAGCCCGTCATATAGTTGGGCCTAACTACGACCCAGTTTGCATCCAGCCTGCTCGCAGCCGATAATCTGATTGGGCCAAACAAGGACCGATACAATTTTGTCCTGTTAAAAGCCCGTGATTTGATTAGCACAATCATGGGCCGGGGTCCATTTCGGGCTGCTGCCGGCCTGTGAGCTGTTCGTCACGTTTCAGGCCCAACCTACTTCTCAGCCTCCTAACAGCCCATTGAGTTTTCTTGCGAAAAGAGGGCCGGCGGTTTACTAGGCCTATTAAAGGCCCGAATCTACTGGTGGGCCAGTTTACATTTAGGCCTTTTAATAGACCAAGATGATGGGGCCCATGATGCGGATCATACATCGTGATTGCATGATGGCCCGATTATGTACCGTAATTTTACAGTTTGGCTGGTTTACTACGAAGAAAGGATATATATACAGTAAAATAATTGCAGCATCGTGAATAAGAAAAAACCTAGACTATACAATAAAGAAATTACGGCATATTACATCCACTGGGCATCAAAGTTCGCCACTATGATAATAAAGCACAAGGAGACAGCAGATTACATACACTGGCCGTCAAAGATCGCCACCAGTGCAAATAAACACGCCGACAAAATAATATACAAAACCTACAACACTTCAATAGAGTTCAAGAAAGGTAAGCCCTGCTGGGGAGCTGCAGCGCAAGGAGCTGAGCAAGCTGATGAACAAGCAGACAGATGACATATTTTGCACATAAAAGTATTAGTGCTGGCAATTCATCACATTTCTTACTTACGAATAAAGTGACACGGTTTAAAATTGCATTAACACAATATGGTATTGTTCAAGTCAAGACATGGTAGGAAATGACATTGTGAATGAGTTGGCAGCTTCACGACACCACTGGATTACAGATCAAGAACTCATAAGCATCAATGTTTAGTGTGCTATCAATTTATCCCATTTCACATTGGCAAGTAAAGAGACGGTTTAAAAAATAGTAGAATGATATGACATTGTTCATAGTTAAGACATTGTAGAATATGACATTGTGCTGTAGTGGGTAGGTTCACCACACCACTGGATTACGGATCAGGAATAGAAGCATACATGCAGTGCAAAAGAAGATCACTTGCTCTCTATAGTTTAATTTACATGGTATGAAGAAGGAACTTGGTTGTACAACTGAAAACTTCAATTGAGAAGGACAAACTTTTGTTTATGAACTACATAATAAACTTTAAACATGCAATTTGATGCAAACACCAAAAATAAACAACTGTTGCAGTCATGCCTAACCAAATATACACAACAAAGTTTGAAGGCTTGAGAAGGACAAACTTACATTATTGGTGAATACAGGCTCTATAAAGCCCTTGTCCATGCTAATGGTGGGGGGGGGGGGGCAATTCAAGAAGTTTACCACTGAATCTTCTTCATAAGCATTGCCTTTATTCTACATTTTGTTAAGAGTAAATATAGACGTGATAATATAAGAAAAAATGGAGACTATTTAAGGTAAGATGAAGAGTGATGCTACATAACCAAGTAGCTATTAATGTAAGTACAGCTATACAGGCAAAAGGTACAGCCAAGATCAATGCAAAGTTAAACTTCTTCAGTACCATCGGTGTTATCCAACCTTATGGTAAGAGTAAATATAGATCTGATGTGTAGAAAATGGAGGGCAAACGAAAATAAGCTGCAGAGTGATGGTACATGAACAACTACCTGTCAATATAAGTACACTGATAAAGGACAGCAAGTACTTACAAGAACAATGCAGAGCTAAAAAAATTCATTAGCATTGGATATATTCTACACTAATGTAATCATTTATACAGATCAGATAATTTGGAGCGAATAATTGATAAGCAAGTTATCATGCATACTGCTGTCACATAATGAACCAGGTATGTATGCAAGTACAGTGATACAGGACAACATGTACTAACAAGAGCAAAGCAGCGGGCAGCATATTTGCGATATCCTGCCATTCTTGTCAAACCGGAATTCTTCTTCCAACAGATTTCCTGCAAAAAAAGATCCGTAAGGCACATGCGGAAAAGTAGAAGTTCAAATTGTCATGTGATTTCATAGACAGTACCTCATCCTGGGAACGAGGCCAGTGCATAACAAGGTTTTCCATTCAGTGTCTTCTAAATTTAGCACAGGAGACTTCAGCAGAAATTCGTTTATAGACTTGCCATAAAAGTGTGATTTCCTCAGGTAACACCGATACTGCTGCAATGCTTCCTTGAAAAGCACAAGCAAGCTTTGCTTGTCATGACTATCCAGATTGACCCTGGCCCACTTACAACAATGTAATGTAAATCATTGATGTGTTCAATAAGCAGAAACCAGGAAAATAATAACCATGAATAATAGCACTTACACGTAAGTTGGACAGGAAGATGTGAAAATGGTGTTTGTCTTCACTATAATCTTCCCATGATGGGAATATATGCACGTAGTCCCTAACAACATTGAAAGCATTGTATTTTAAACTGAGAATAACTGGAATGGGGTTCCAATCTGCAAGAATTGGCCGTCTCTGCAGTTGGGATAGGTCTTCGGCATGTTGACCTGCTGTACTTTTTGCTGGTGTGGGATTTTTCTGTGGTACGGCTGGTGTTATGGCAACTGAAATTGATATACCTTTTGCTGGAGTGCAGGTCCTGTGTGGTGGGGCTAGTGGTGTGGCCAGTGAAGTATGGGTACAGTCTACTGGAGTTGGTCATACGTTTTGTGTCACTGATTGTACAATGAATATAAGTGGGGTGTTGTCTGATTTCTCCGCACCACCACGTTTTTCAAGGACTTTGCTGGTGCTCCTTCAGGTTCGGCAATGACCCTCTTCCTTTTTGATGTCTGATGCACAAGAACAACATTTGAGCGGAAAAACATGGTATGATGATAGATGGAATATGTATTGATAATGGATGGGCATGGCATCTCGACATATATGGTGAGTAAACTAAGCAGATGGCGGTGCAACAAAGTAGAAGAAATGCAAGACAACATATGCTAGATACGTGCAATCAATAAAACCTTGCCAAATTAGAACAGGCACCTTGATGGGTGAACACGACAGGCCATCTGCCTTTGACTCCTCGAGGTTAGAATAGTCACTAGGATCATATTCTGAACAAGAGTCAACAGGTGGGGAGCGTATGAGTTTCATTGCATCCAGAATGGCACTCAATGCCTTGGTGCCAATTTTGTATGTCATTGCTGTGTTTAGCTTCAAGAGTGGACTGCTTCTAGTGCGACACAAAGCAGCTACACAGATCATAGTGTAGATACAACGGGAAAACCGTAAGCATCAGAGTAAAATCAGCAAAGTGGAACTTGCTGGAATATATGTGCTAGTATTGCCGGTACGGCTAGAAAGGCTTCGGATACCAGCTCTCTTCAACTGAAGGTGCGGTACTATTAATATCAGTGTAACTCTCAAAGGCGACACAGCTCCCTGCATTTCCTTGCTATTCTTATAGGATTCAAGTGGGCAGGCCACTACAAATCCTATTCCCATGTTTACAAAGTCATACGAATCAAAGAGGCCCCTCTACACTGCAAATGTCCCTGATCATCTTCACTACAAGGAACATACTGTACTACTATCATACTCCCTCCATTCCAAAATATATGTCTTGGTAGAGATTTCCACTATGGATCACATACAGATGTATACAGATACATTTTAGAGTGTAGATTCACTCATTTTGCTCCATATGTAGTCCATGTTGGAATCTATACAAAGACTTGTATTTAGGAATGGAGAGAGTACTTATTAAAGAAGAATGGAAGAGGAACATGCTAAAGAAGAGCACACAGATTTTGGATAATAAAATGTTCGTTGCGAAGTGCCCACACAAGATGAACCAGAGCGCATTAAGAAAGCAACTCCCTGTTGTCTCTCTATATGTGGTGCACGTGCTTTTAGAAAGTAAAGTAGGAACATTAGCTGAACAATTAAATGTTATCTGTTTTAGTAATATCAGCATCATATCAGATTCGTACTTGAGCAACAAGTTTGGAATTATGAGTGGCATGTTGTTTAGCTTGATGGATTCAGGAGCAGTGCTAAGCAGGTAAGATGATGGTACTGAATCTAAAGGCATGTCTGCATGCAAGTCGTGTGACTTTTGTCATTTGGGTCAGTCGACAATTTCAGGAGGTTGGATGAAGATCCTACATCTCCTAACCCTTCTTCTTCCTCGTCACTGATTCTTCCCATGCAGAACACCGCACGGGCCACTGGCCGGACCACCGGCCCCCACCGCTTGTGTTCCTCCGCCACCCCCGCCCACACCCGCGTCGAGTTTTCTTCATTCAGCGAGGCCCCAACACCGCCCCCCACAACCACCGTCCCCACTCGAGCTCCTTCGTTCGCACCAGCGAACTCCGGCGAGCTCTAAAAATCGACTGACCCAATTTCGAAATTTAGTCTGCTGTGATTTAACTAGTGTGGAATATAAAAGGGGAAAACCATAAGCATTGGGAGTATAGTGTTGAGCGTGCCATGGCAGATCTGAAGGTGCAAACCGGACAAAGGCAACTTCAAGAACCAATGTTTGCTTTCAACTAGCAAGTAAGTGATGGACAAGAAATCAGAGTAAAGCAGTGGCGATCTATTTTCTTGCTGCGATAAATAAGTTGAGAAGATACGAAAGAGTACCGCCTCTGGTGCGGCGCTGTGTATGCGTCTGCTAAGAATTTGATGGTGCTGCGGTAGCAATGGGTGTCGGCGGTGTGGAAGCAGATCTAGGAGGGTAGACGGTGCCAACGGGGCGTGGTGGACGAGACGGTCGTAGGAGCGGTGTTGACAAGGTGGACGACGGCGGGGATGAAGCGACAGGACGGGATGCAAGGATCCTAGTCCAAAGCCGCGGATGAGAGACGTTGATCTCTTGTAATGGACTGCGGCGTCAGGGTATCAGCTCTAGCATGGTGGAGGAGGACGGCGGTGGATGGGGTGGCGGATGGAGGAGGTTTTGGTGGAGAGGGTGTTTTGGCGCCAACGGAGTATGAATGGGGGAAATGGAGGTAGAGAGGAAGGGGGGAACCATGTCTTCAGGGCGCGCTTGTCTCAAATGCGAGGAAATTTCCAAACTTAGCCCCTGTTTCAAATTTCCTACATCACAGCAATATTAGTCGGTTGGGGATAGGACGGTAATCTCACATACACCAAATATTTGCCGACGAGAGTTTGTTCTTGGCGCCCACCGTGTATGAATCGGGGAGGGAGTCAATTTCGGCCGAGGACACACTCTGTTTTCGCGCCCACCGTGTATGAATCCGGGTGAGAGGCGGTTATGTCATGTGTGAGTGAAATTACAAATCTACCCCTATTGAAACCTATAGAAATTGAGCAGATAGGCTTTTCGTGGCAGGGATGGCTGTAGTAATTTCCATCTCGCAGATTTTGGTTTCGGGCGTTTACTTTTTTTGGGCGGGATTCATTTTCGATTGGAATAAAATTCTATATACATCATTTTTTTATATATACTTTCAAAAGCACAACAATGAATTCTGCTCCTTTATATGTATAATATGATTTACAAATACAATGATCTCAAAATCATAAGGTTGAATTCAAAAAAATTAAACCAAATTATGTTCTACTAAAATGTATGGATCATTAATATCTACATATTAAATAACATAAGTGCCGTGAATTCATATGAGTATGCATGTTTGATAGATCAATTTTGGTTCGAGTATGGATTACATGTATCATCATCTTGAATTCAAATATTTGAATCCGTTTTATGTTCACTCCTTTCACGCCCATCTCTCTCGCATGCATGCTCCTTCATGTAGCTATCACTCTCTTTTCTCCAGCTCACCCGCACGCTCACTTCATGTTTCTCCTATCCTCACAAACATGGTCTCCCGACGTCTCCCTTGATAAGTGTCACACTCTCCCTATCATTATACATTACAAGGTTTTCATTATCTCTCACGTCTCTAACGTTCTCTGGTATCACTAGGTACCTAAGCTTTCTTTTTCACCGCCACACACACAGTCTCCACTCGTCTTTCACTTTGTCTTCCTCTTTATGGGATTCTCTCACACACCCTATATGTCTCTAGATATGACTCATACCACTAAAATTACTCTCTCTCTCTCTCTCTCTCTCCTGTAGACACAACATTTGTCGCGGTCTCCTTTTCGTCTCCATCCCATATTGACATTATTCATTTGTTTACCGATCAGACAAACCCCCCCCCCCCGTCTCTCTCTCTCTCACACACACAACTACTTCTTCCACTCCCCTTCCTGACTACCGTCTCTCTCTCACACACACAAAACTCTCGCTTTCGCACCCCCGACTCGTATTTCTCTCACAAACATTTATCGACTAGCCTCTAGATAGGTTTATACACCCGCACGCTCATGCTTCCACTATCGCATACATGTCTCTCTCCCGCTCCTTGTATCTATGTAGATTTTTCTTCCCTTCTTGAGACACGCCCTCTCGATCATGCATACACACACTATCGCCTCGTTTTAAGCTGATACCTCTCGCACACACACTCTTTGTGTCTTTGTCACACATGCACTCCGTCGTCCTCCTCTCTCCCTCTCTCTCACACACATGGGATTTTTGCAACAACTAGCAAAATGCCCATGCGTTGCACGGAACATCACGATGCATTTGTATGAGTAATTTATCTTGTGGGAGAAAAGGATGAACGAGGGAAGGCCTTATTTGCAAGTGTGGAGAGGGGTGTGGGTATCTTTTTGCAAAATTGCCATAATTTCCTTCCTATCCGTCAGATATAGATCAGACGACCTATATTGCAGGATGGCAGGCACACGATCATCACCGAATATGATTTTTATAAGATTAGTGATAAAACAGAGTTGGTGATGATGGTGGGCCTGCCATCCTGCAATATAGGCCGCCCAATTTATATATGACGAATAGGTAGGAAACTACGACAATTTACCCGCACTCCTCTCCACATTTGCAGATAAGGCCTTCCTCGTTCATCCTTTTCTCCCACAAGATCTTGATGTTCCGTGCAATGCACGGGCATCTTGCTAGTAAGAGTAGAAATTAGACATATACCACTTATCGAATCTTGAAACCAACAACATTCCTCCCTTATCTCATCAAAACCGCCAAAGGAATATATTTTGAGTGAAATATAACATATTTTTAGTGATATACGTATTTCAAAGCTAGAATTTTTTTTCTATCAAATCGGTGAATATGTATTAATCTACTCTGATCGTGTGGCAACACATTGGCACATTGCTGGTATTTATTATAATTTTTTGGACACCAGAGAAACGGTGGAGTACATATACGAAGAGAAGAGGCGCACGCACGCAGTCGGTCTCTCGCTGCCTCGCACACATGAGTGTTATGTAAAGGCAACGTTAACATAAACCCTAAAACCCTAGGTGCACGATTGCTGCATTCGTGGGTACCGGGTACGTGGTGGAGCGCACCTTGTACGAATAGTTAGCTTCTGTGATAATTTGATCCGTAGGAGTTGATGGTCGGGACCACAGGTGAACGACTTGGAGGCGGTGCCTCGCCAGTTGCCACAGATCGAGTAGCCACGTTTAAAATATCAATTTTTTAGAGGGGTTAAGAGTTCCGATTTTCAATGGCGCGTTATAAGTACTAAGTAGTTTTTAGAATGATTGGTATGGAGCGAAAATGGAATTTATAGTACTACGTACCTCCTTGGAGACTGGTTGTATGGGTTTATATTGCGAGATGTTGAACCTGGTAGTTCTAGGGCAAATAATGTGGTTTAGATTTAGATGTTGGTTTTCAGTAATGAAAATCGGAAGGTGGAAACCCTTCTTTGATTAAAAAAAAACTAGTACCTCCGTTCTGGTTTACTAGTCCCCATCGTATTTTGGGTCAAAGTTTGTCCATGAATTTTACTTGTAAAATGTGAATGGAAAACGAGATTTTGTTATACCCAAACAAAAAAGGACTGGAGGGAGTGATTGCTCTGACACGGACGCGACCTCTCATAGCGCAGGCATTGAACCGGCGCGCCGGCCAAGAGGGCCCCACTCACTGCAGGCATTCGGGGCAATGTCACGCGGTGACATCGGGAGTCCTGCCTAGCCTGCTACAGCCCGGTTCACCGGAGTCCTATTAGCCTAGTGCTATAGCCCGGATTCGCACGCTGCTGACCGACATGCTCGATGTTGACTCATGTATGCCTGTCCCCGAAAGTTAGTGCCACTTTGGGTTCATGACTAGTCATGTCGGCCCGAGTTCTCTGTCATATGGATGCTAGCGACACCCGTGGGAATACCATGCGTGAGGCTGCAAATGTAGCTGTGTGGTGGGCCCTCGCAGCAGCCCACACGCGATGGCCAGAAGAGCTCTTGAGATGCGGCCCTATTGAGCCCTGGGACGTCGACGCAGACACGCAGTCCAGCATCCTCGCCTGGATGGAGCTGCGCCTTGTGAGCGGCTGTGGCCGCGCATGGCTCTTGCTTCTTGCAGTTCCTGGGTGGTCTTGGTGATGAACTCCTGGGTGGTGGGCACTCCTTGCCCTGTGCTCTCCTGAGGAAAGTGTGCCGTGAGGCATGCTTCCATGTGGTGCCCAAGCGCCTCCCTCGTGAGGTTGGCAAGGTCTGAGGCTCTCCAGAGGAGAGCCCCCGAGCACTGCCTGAGGAGGGCGCCGGGCACGCTTTCCTTTGCGATGGAGGGAGGCGCCCCTAGAGTGGGTGCTGGTCCTGATGAGGCTCCTGCCGTGACGCCATCCTCTTGGGGTCCTGCGCGGCGCGGCAACTTCTTCTTGGGTATGGTCTCCGAAGGGCCTTCACTTCTGCTGTCGGGGTCGCCGGGGCCCGCTTCTGAGGTGGAGCTTAGTCTTGGCGAGGTCCGCGCTGCGCCACTGCAAGCGGCACGCGGTCTTGACGAGGTGGCACGGGGAGCGCCGGTGCAGCTTCTCGTGGCCGCGGGATTTGTTGGCAGCTTCTTTCTTCATGCGCGGGCGCCGGGCACGGTGGATCGCGCCGCGGAGGCGCGCGCCTTGGTGCCAAGGCACCGTCTTGGGGTTGAGGTGGTGGAGGCATGCCATGAGCCTTGTCGCCCGCGGCTGGTTGAGGGGGAGGCAGAGAGTGGGACGGCGCCGGAGAGCCCCCTGCGGCGCGGACGAGCTCGGCAACGCGGTCGAGCCACTCCTCATAGAGGTCGTCGACGGGGCGGTAACGCAGGAGCTCGTTCCCCGTGATGAGCGCGGCCCGTGCCTCCATGGGAGCGCGGTGCGCGTGAGAGGAAGAACCGGCAGGGGTAAGTGATGGAGTAGCGGTGCAGCTCCTGTTCTGGCCCAGCCTACTAAATCAAAACAAACAGCAAAAAAATAGATAACAGAAAGAGATAAAAAGGAGAGAGAGAGAGAGAGAGAGAGAGAGAGAGAGAGAGAGAGAGAAAGCTACCTGGGCCTCTTACCTGCACCCGTGCCGGCCCAGCTCCTGTTCTGGCCCAGCCCACCACGGGCTCCCCCCTCTCGTCTTCCACTTCCTGCCAGTGGGCAGGAGGGCGTATGCCCGATGTGCGCAGCCACACGCCACGGTCACCTCCTCCCTCCTTGCTTGCCTGGCTCCTCCTCGACGCGTCTGGAGACGCCACGCCATCCCCGCAGAATCCCCTTGAGCACTCCTTGCCCTCTCTCCCCTCCCCTGTCTCTCTCAAGCGCGTCCACCGAGCGCAGTCGTCGACACCGACCGACGTACGCGCAGCCACAACCATCCCAACGCCTCCTCGTACCGTCCCCAATGTCCGCCTCGACGCCTTGAAGCTCCCCCTCAAGGCGAGCATCGCCGGACGCCTTGTCGCCTCGCCGACAAGTCTTCTCCGCGCACGGCCGCCAGATCGCCATCGTCGTTATGTAGCGTCCGTCCCTCCCCGGGCTCAACGACTGCACCAGAAGACTCGCAGTGAGCCCCGCCATCTCCCCCTTCTTCCGCATTCATTTGCGTGCTCTAGCCGTGCTAGCCACCGGACCCGAGAGCTCACCGCCGCCGCGCTCGTCGTCGCCGGCGAATAGGCTAGCAACCGTCGCGTACAAGCACTGCTACGTGCTCAACATGCTCCCAGAAACCCAACACCACCATCAGCCAGTCCTCCCGTGCACCACAATGTTGATCCTGAACTTGACCGACCTCCGGCCGCCGTGGACTGCTCGCCGTCGTTGTTTCCGGCCACCCCAGCACCTCCCACTTCCACCTTTTGACGCGCGCGAGCTCCAGCTACTCGTAGATGGGCTCCGCTGTTGATTTTGTCGCCGGAGGAGCAATTCCGATCACCTCCGCCGCGTCTGACCTCGCCGGCGTCGAGACGCCGGCGGGTTTGACCCCGCTGACCAGGGATTTGACCTCCCCTGGGTCCTCACGTGTGGGCCCACGCGCCTAGTGTTAGGTTTAATTAGTGTTAATTAACTTAGTTAATTAGATGAGTGTTCGCACACGAACACGTCATCGTGTACCCTCGACACCGGGGGTGATGCACCGCAGCTCACGTCGAAGGAGACCCAGCCGGAAGCGCGGTACGCAGGCAATCCGGCGGGCGCTTTTGTTGACCTGAAACCCCACACGCCTAGGAGGGACCCCATCAGGGTGCATGGCGGCTATGGGCTGCCCTAGGCTGACCTGATTGCCCCTAGGGCCTCGAGGTTCGCCGCCCTGCAACAAGAAGAACAGACGAAGAACGAGGACGAAGAAGAACTAGGGTTAAGAAGAAAAGATAAAAGATAAACAAGTGGTAGATGATTTGATCGATTGTGTGTTGCTCAATCGGCCGTCACCCCTTAGCTATATAAGAGGGGGCTGGACTTCCCGTGCAAGGAAAAGACTTGGATTCACGTCCAAAACCCTAGTCAAATTAGGATTGGTTTTGTCCAAACTTTCCAAAACTGTTCGGTCTAAAACTGGCTGCACATTGTGGGTCTTTTTTGAGGCGGTAAACGACCTCGGATGGAAACTAGCCCAAAAGCTATCTTGACAGTTTGAATGAGATGAACAACTATCATGTTGAACATTTTTTCATCAGAGGTCATCTAGAGGGTCAAATCGCTAGCGCAAAACAGCTAATTATTTACGCAGCTCATCGGACATACCCACATATGTGTCTGGTTCCGGGCGTCATATTTTGCTCACTGGAGGGTCGCGCTGTGCGGGATCTAACTTTTGCATACGACCTCGGATTGGGACGACCTTTATACAAAAATCGATCATTTAGACGAGACGCACAACTTTCATGTTGGAACTTTCTCAATTTGAGGCCATCTTAATGGGGTTTCTATCCATTCTTTAATCTGGTGTCGACATGAGCATCTCTGAATTTGTCATAACTTTTGCATCGGAGCTCCCATTTAGACCATCTTCATATTCATCTTGATCTTCTTGAAGAGAGCCATCTCAAGGTGACTTTCAATACTAAGTTTGAATTAATCTTGACACAACTTCAAGCCACTCTTTATAATCGTGCCACTTTTGAGCGTCAACACATGCCCCCCTGTTTTTCGGCCAAGCTAAGCGTCTTAAAAATAACTTGTACCAAGTTTGTTCTAAGGACGATGTCAACACTCCATCGGCCATTTATATGTTCTTAGGACGATAAGTAAATATCGGCCATGTCTTGTGTGAACTTTCTTGATGCAAACTAGGGTGAAGACTTCTCAACTTCCATAACAATCCGGTGATAAGGTTCCATAGATCAAAACCATCCTCCGACCCATATTGTTCACCCTTTCGCTAGGATTTTGCAGATAATCAAGAATGAACTCCTCCAATCCTTACTTCGCCTGCATAGAAGTTTCATTAGTGTGAGCTCCAATTCGGCCTTAACTATGTTGGCAAGAATAAGCATCGGCTATTGATAGATGTGCAATACAACATGATTAACATAGTAGCCGGATGCTTGCTGTGCCAACTCTTTCGAATTGTCATGTCTTGATATATGAACAATTTTAAAGCAATCCAAGGTAAATCTTGCATCTAGACATACCAAAAGATAAACTATAAGTGATTCGTCAAAACGTTGATAACCCTTGGATATTTGTTGCACTACTAATAACGAATCACCGGAAGCCTCAATATGTATAGCACCAATAGCAAGGCAAAGCTGCAATCTGAATAAAAATGCATATTTGGCTTTTATCATTGTGCAAAAATATTTTAAGCAGCATGAGGCTTCACAAAATAGCTCCATAATGAGATATATAAGAAACACCAACACCTTGGCCATTGCTACAAATTTAACCATCAATGTATGATCTCCATGGTACTAGAGAGATCAAGCTAAAATCAATATTATGCATGATGTCAATATGATGCTCAATAATAAAATCAACCATGATTTGGCCTTTTGAAAATTCTGAAAACTAATAAGCCAAAGCACACCCAATCAAAACATAAGTTCACTATGCAATTTTGGTGAATTGGTCTATGCATAATTTCTTCAATGGCATCAATTTGACAACTTCCTTTGCAAGCACTTATCTCAATCTCTACTCAAACTAAGGATGATGTTAGAATACAACATCGGCCATTCTTAGATATATTCTCAGGGCGATAGATAGGTATCGGCCATTACCATGAGGTCCATGTATAATTCACCCACCAAAGTATGTATAGCTGAAATAAACAAACGAAATAGCAATAAAATATTTCGGCCCCTTTGTATTAGCAACAAAAATGTAACTAACAAAATATATAGTGATTTGGTAATACGCTGTCATGATATAGAAAATTATGTTGCATCCATGGATCAAAATAAATCCATGGAGGGTGATTGATCATACCTATGGATGAATTCCATGGCAAAGGCATCAATGGCATGGTTGAAGAAAATGGATGATGTGCTAACCGAAGATTTTGATGTTGTGATGCACAACTTCGGCTTAATTGTTTGTTGTTTCCATTCTTCTCTTTCTTCACTTTTATTGTAATTTTTGCAATAGAAGCATGCACATCTTTTTTGTTATGATTGATCCTCTTGGGAACCCAGGCCATGTTCTTCTGTCTCAGCTCTTGTGCACTAAGATTTTGTAATTCCTTCTTTTGCCAATACGATAAACCGAGTGGGCATGTTGGCTGTGATTTTGTTTCAACCAATGGAAACTCATTTTGGGCCTTGTGCACCCTCAACCTCTTTTCTTCAGAATTGACACTCTGATTTTTATCAATTGATTGCTTCACTTCTTTGCCTTTTGTAGCCAATGTCAACACTTTAATTGGCTCTTTGTTATTCGCGATCAAATCTGAATTAGCACACTTACGACCATCTTTTTTAGCGGTAGACTTGCTTTACCACCTCTTTCTTCTTCCTTGCGCTCTAGACCGATTCCTTATGATTGAAACGGTTTTTGACGCGTGATTGTTCAAATGTTGATCTTCTTGGAGCTGCATAGTATTGGTGAGATGGTCTAAAATAAGATGGAGAATGTGCCCTTGTATCATACATGTCCCATGATGAATATGGATCTATATGAACATAGGGAGGCATCCACGGCATTGGCATTGGCGGCCAAAAATAAGGATATGAATATGTTGCATTAAAATTATCACTTTGCCAATACCGATCCTCATATTTGCGCCTTGGGGGTGATCTTGGTTTCTTTGCATGATTTGGCCGATAAGCATTCTTCTCTTCACTCTTCTTTTGATATTTATCCAATAGTTCAGCGAAGGTGATATTTGATCTCTTACACTTGCGCTAATTTCGGCCTTTGTTTTATTTTGGTTTGCTTTCATTGATCATTGGATTTGCTTGCTGCCCCCCAGTCCTTGGCGTCACCATTATAGCTTCGATGGAATTTTTGCCCTCAAGATTATGTTCATTATGCTCTTCAACAAATTCTTTACTTGAAAGATCGATCCCAACACCTGCAGTTTTTACCTTCTCTTTAAATGGATCGGCTTGAAGCAGCCGATGAAAAAACTTTCTGCCATCGGGACCAATCGGAATAGACTGGTCGTCTCTTGGTGTTTTAACAAACTTCAATCATCCTTTTTCAATGGCCGATTTAACTATTTGACGAAACATGTTGCAATCCTCAAAATTATGCTTGGACGAATCATGCAACTTACAATACATTCGTCCTTGGATAGATGGCTTGACATGGTGATCAAGAATTCTAATGTAATTATTTTTCAACAAAAAATCAAAGATTTGATCACACATGTTTGAATCGAAGGTATACCTTTTCTTTTCTAGCCGATCTTGTTGTGAGAACGGCTTTGGAGTTAAGCAAAAGAATGTTTCAGATTTGGCATATTCCCGTTCGGCTATGAATTCTCTTTCGCATACTTTTTCCGATGTCCTTAAATAAGAGACTATACTAGCATCGGTTTTCCAAAAAGATTTTAACCTTGGCTTTAAATTTCTGAAATCAAAGTAGTTAGAACATACACGTCTGAATTGAGACCATGCGTAAGCCAAGCATGAAGCAAGAAAAGCTACTCAATTCGATGTGAACTTTAAATAAAGCAATGGGAAAAGCTTTGGCTGCAGTAATAAGTCACTATCGGCCTCTTTGAATGGTACAATATATTGGACGATATGCTTAGTACCAATTTTATTGCTAACAAGTAAATTTCCCTTCTTCATTGGTCTTTGAAAATTACTTATTAGAATTTTTCTAATAGATGCATCAATAAGGAAGTTGCGACCAAATCTGAAAATAGGTAAATTACTCGCTATGCATACCTCTTCAAATACGTTGGGAGAGCATGATGGTGGTGTGACTTGAACAATATCTAGCTTCGTCTTTCGATGACTCTCCAATGCATTTTCATCATCTTTTTATTTATTACGTGCATCATTGCCTTGAAGATCCTTATTAGCCAAACTTTGTTTGGCTACTTGCTCTTGTCCTTGAGGCTTTTCAATATCTACCGCACGGAACTCATAAGGTAGGAAGTAGGTTCCATTAACTTCAGAAAAACCAAGCATGGTTGTTTTGCTATGCTTGCCATGCCCTTTCTCAATAATGCTTGCCTCTTTGGATTTGATGGATTCAGAATAGATACTACTTGATTCAGCCTTTTCAACCGAAGCACTTTCAAGTTCCAAATCATCCTTCTTTTAATTGATACTACCAATTGGCAATGCTTCTTTTATTTGAGCCAGTTCTTTTTATATTTGTTTCTCGCGGCGAGCGGCAAAATTAGCTTTAAGCTTTTTCTCAATTTCAGCCCACTCGAGATATGATTGCCCCCCAATGCTGTTAGATTCTTTCGGCAATTACATAGGGGTGTTGCCGAAATTTTGCAATTGTGTAGTGGGTGTATAATATGATGTAGTACTAGGTGAAGGCATATGCATTGTTGTAAGACCATACTTTTTCTTGCCAATTTTTATCAATTGGCAAAGATTCATCTTCTTGCAAAACTCTAGCTTTTATTGCGGCATAATCAGGAAATAGCCCTGTTTCAAGTTGTTCAAGGCAAAGAGCACTAATTCTCTTATTTTGGGCTAAACTCTTCAATGCAGCCACCACTACCTCATCTTCTACAATATTGGGCACAACCGCTCCTGTAAAATTTACATTTATTCGGCTATAACCAGGAAGGCGTGAAGCCGAATTATGAGCATCTACAGTTGTGTATGGTGCCGAAAAATTACTAACGTGAGGTTAAGAGTAATTTTCCAAATAACTAGTAGTAGCATGGCCAATTCCCCCATCCATCAGCAAGGTTGGATTCACATATTGCAAATTAGTTGCCGATGAATAAAAAGGTGAAACACTTTCTTGTATGCTATTGGAAATTTTAACATGAGGTGTCTCAAGTTGATTAACCAAACCCATCATGTTGTTCATCGGCATATGGATTTGTGGGGTTGCCGATGCATGAAAGTTTGGATACATATGTTGTACGTTGCTAAAATCATAAGAATTTGAAGCATGAAGATTATTTTGCATCCGCCCATGCACATAATTAGATGCATGATTGATAAAACTAGGGCTAGCCGATACATTGTGCTCATTAGGTGATCCAGCAACAACATATGGATTATTTGCATCTACAAAGGGGATTTTAGTATTCATATTACCTTTGTAGATTGCAGCAACTTGATGACGATATCTTCGTAGCAAGAACGGGATGGAGACCGTTCAAAGCTTCGTCCCCAGCGGAGTCGCCAAAAAGTGTGTTCGCAGACGAACACGTCACCGTGTACCCTCGACGCCCGGGGTGCTGCACCGCAGCTCACGTCGAAGGAGACCCGGCCGGAAGCGCGGTACGCAGGCAATCCGGCAGGCGCTTTTGTTGACCCGTAACCCCACACGCCCGGGAGGGACCCCGTCAGGGCGCATGGCGGCTATGGGCTGCCCTAGGCCGACCTGATCGCCCCTAGGGCCTCGAGGCTCGCCGCCCTGCAACAAGAAGAACAGACGAAGAACGAGGTAGAAGAACAACTAGGGTTAAGGAGAAAAGATAAAAGATAAAAAAGTGGTAGATGATTTGATCGATTGTGTGTTGCTCAATCGGCCGTCATCCTTAGCTATATAAGAGGGGGCTGGACTTCCCGTGCAAGGAAAAGACTTGGATTCACGTCCAAAACCTAGTCAAATTCGTATTGGTTTTGTCCGAACTTTCCAAAACTGTTCGGTCTAAAACTGGCTGCACATTGTGGGTCTTTTTTGAGGCGGTAAACGACCTCGGATGGAAAAAATCCCAAAAGCAATCTTGACCATTTCAACGAGACGACCAACTATCTTGTTGAACGTTTTTTCATCAGAGGTCATCAAGAGGGTCAAATCTCTCACGCAAAACAGCTAATTATTTACGCAGCTCATCAGACATACCCACAATGTGTCTGGTTCCGGGCATCATATTTTGCTCACTGGAGGGTCGCGCTGTGAGGCTCTAACTTTTGCATACGACCTCGGATTGGGACGATCTTTATATCAAAATCGATCGTTTCGACGAGACGCACAACTTTCATGTCGAAACTTTCTCAATTGGCAGCCATATTAATGGGGTTTCTATCCTTTCTTTAATTTGGTGTCGACATGAGCATCTCTGAATTTGTCATAACTTTTGCATCCGAGCTCCGTTTTAGACCATCTTCATATTCATCTTGATCTTCTTGAAGAGAGCCCTCTCATGGTGACTTCAATAGTAAGTTTGAATTAATTTTGACACAGCTTCAAGCCACTCTTTATAATCGTGCCACTTTTGAGCGTCAAAAATGAGCCACTGACATGTGGGCCCAGGCCGTAACTAACTCAGGTTAGTATTTAACTTAGCACTAACTAACTGTGTTAGTTAGTTAGTCACTGACTAGTGGGCCCCAAGGTCAGGTTTGACCTGGACGATCCCCGCTGACCTGCTGACGTCACAATGACATCATGCTGACGCAGTAAATGTTTTCTGGAGTTTTAAATAAATCATAAATGATTTATTTATTTCAGAAAATGCCCAGAACTTCTAAAATTCATAGAAATTCAACCATAACTCAGAATGAAATAAGTTATATATGAAAAATGATCAGAAAAATCCAATCTATCCATCTGTACTTGTTTCATGCATGTTTAAACAAGTTAACTTGATGTTTAGTGCAGAACATGATAAAACACTATTTAAGATCACAAATGAGCTTGAACTTTGAGTCTTTGATTCAAAATAGCTCAAACCCATCTGGTTGTAGTTGCACTAGCTCAACACACTCATTTTGACAAGTCATTATCATGCATCATAATTGTTGCATTGCATTGATCGTTTTCTTCCTTGTTTGCCGGTATTTGTCCCCTCTGAGTAGACGTGGTTCCGACGATGAGTTCGATGACACCGATGAAGAGCTATATTATATTCAGAAGTGCCAGGCAAGCAAAACCCCCTTGTTCATTCCGATACAATCCCACTCTCTTGTTTCTGCTCTCTTTTACTGCATTAAGACAACAACACTTCAACTGTTACATGTTGCGGTAGTTGAACCCCTTTCCTCTGCATGACCTGTCTTTGTCACAGTAAATAGATGAAACCCACTAGCATGAGTAGGAGTTGTTTCAGCCCTAATGTGCCTACTTATTCATGCTTGTTGTCATGCCTGCTACTGCTTAGAGTTGAGTCAGGTCTGATTCATCGGGGATGAATTAGAATGTGGTGAACATGTCTTACTGTTGAGAGCTAAGTGTGTGAACACGATTTGGTAAAGGTAGCGGTGAGAGGCTATGTAGGAGTACATGGTGGGTTGTCTCATTAAAACCGTCCTCAGGAACTGAGTTTTGTGTTTGTGATCCAGGAACAGTTACTACCACACATTGGGATCCTTAATTGACTCTCTCGACTTAATAATCGCCTTGATCTCTGTCCAGTTGTTGCAACTAGTTTCCGGTGTTTGTAGGATATGTATTGGAGGCCATGCGTATCGCCGACCCTAGGGGTGGGCTATGATGCGGTAGATACACCATGGCACGATGTACCGGGCGCCCGTTTGGTGTCTCGGGAACCCTGCACACATCGTTTGGGGCTGTGAGCGAAACCCCGGCCAGATCTCTTCGCGGATGGAACCCGAATAGGCGATAAACCTGGACTAGAGACTTGTGTGGTTAGTCAGGTTGTGGCCGACTCCGTCGCCATGCTTCCGCTTGAAGGTTGCCGAGGTACACGACGTGTACATGGTGGTAAGTGGCGAGAGCATGTGTGAAGAAGTACACCCCTGCAGGGTTATAAATGATCTATTCGAATAGCCGTGTCCGCGGTAAAGGACTTCTAGGTTGCTTGTACACTAAAATGCACAAGATAAGCGTGAGTGCTATGGATGGCGTTCTCGTATGGAGACGGGAGCGGATCCATAGTCGTGTATTGATATGGTGAATATGTGGACTCATGTGCGCCACCTCAAAAAGTTACTTGCAGTCGTAGTTTAGGATAGCCACCGAGTCAAAGCTGGCTTGCTGCAGTTAAACTCTACCACCCCCTTTGTTGATACCGATGCATATGTAGATAGTTCTGATGTAAGTCTTGTTGGGTACATTTGTACTCACGTTTGCCTATTTTATGTTTTGCGGAGAGACGTCAGTCTCGCTAGTAGTTCCGTGTGGACTTCAACGTTTAGCTGGATACCTCACCTACGATCTTGTGCCCTCGGCAGGATCTGGTAGATAGTCAGGCTTCTCAGCCTTTTTCATTTGTAGATGTATGTACTCAGACATGTTAAGCTTCCGCATGTGCTTTGACTTGTATACTCTGAATGTTGGGTCATGAGACCCATTTTGTAATATCTCGCTCCTCGGAGCCTAATGAATAAATACTTTGAGTCGTAGAGTTTTGTTGTGATGCCATGTTGTATTTACACGTATCGAGCATACTGTGTGTATGATTGAAATGTTTGGTATGTGTGGGATCCGACAACCTAGTTGTTTATCCTTGGTAGCCTCTCTTATGGGGAAATGTAGTCTTGTGCTTCCATGAGCCATAGTAGTCCGCTTCTAACTTCGGTTCACCGAGTCCTGCTACCCCAAAGACTCTTTGCTCCGGAACACATGGTGGCGGCATGTGATTCACTTCGTTCCTGTGTCTGTCCCTTCGGGGAAATGTCACGCGGTGACATCCGGAGTCCTGCCTAGCCTGCTACAGCCCGGTTCACCGGAGTCCTGCTAGCCCAGTGCTACAGCCCGGATTCGCACTCTGCTGACCGACATTCTTGATGTTGATTCATGTATGCCTGTCCCCGTAAGTTAGTGCCACTTTGGGTTGACGACTAGTCATGTCGGCCCGGGTTCTCTGTCATATGGATGCTAGCGACACTATCATATACGTGAGCCAAAAGGCGCAAACGGTCCCGGGCCATGGTAAGGCGACACCCGTGGGAATATCGTGCGTGAAGCCACAAAGTGATATGAGGTGTTACCGGCTATATCGATGTGACTTGGAATCGGGGTCCTGACACCACACTTTGGCTTATGGCTGAAGATCTTTAGTGCGAAGCCCAAGGTAGTGAGCGGCGAGCACTCCGAGTGCGGGGGCGCTCTGGTGAGCAATATGCCCAACGTCACATGGCCAACAGGTACTTTTAATGATTCCGTCTAAGAGTGGCAACAACAGTGGTTTTACATCACTAAGCCGCGCGGCACGGAATGGGCCGCTGCTCCCGAGTTCCGATCCAGAGCCCCTCTGCGGCTTACGTCCTGGCCTAAGAAGGGCCTGAACTGGTCTTCGTCCGACGAACTGTCGGTGCTCCAAACGCGTGTTAAGGATATGGAAGACAAAACATCGAACTTGTCAATGTAGTCCAGGTGATGTTAGTTCGCCGGATCAACACCGGGCTTGCAATCTATGGGAATTCGAACCGGCCAAGCACCAGACCCTGCGAGAGCTCTTTGGCTCCTCGCACAAAGACATCTGGAAGGTGCTTTTCAAGTCTGGCAAATCATGGCTGGACTCGGCCGAGGACATGGTACCAAATCGTCCCCGGCCCTATAAGCTCGGTAAGTTATTATATGTTTTATCCGCATAACCCAAGGGAAATGCTTAATGTGTTTTCCTCAACTCCCCTAGGGCTGGACGAAGAACCCGGGGCGGATCCACTATCTGGCCCCGCTGCCCGAATAACCGGCCGGCCCACTTCTGACGAAGATGCTTGTCCCGGTGCCGTACAAGGCGCCGAAGAAGAAGGCCAAGAAGGAGGCCAAAAAGACCCGAGGTGGCCTTCGTCGCCGCGGCACTTCAAACAATATCTGAAGGCTCCAACGCCCGTTCTGCCTCCGAAGAGGACGAGGAGGAGGAAATCAAATCACCGACGGGGGGAAGAAAGAAGAGGGCGGCCTCCATACACTTGGAGTCCGAGTTGCCTAAAAGGGGAAAAGATCCTCTTCCGAAAGAGTCCACTACCGCTGCCGACAACAGCCCGTCGTGGGATCCTAGGGCCCAGCCCCTGGTGAACTCGTGAGTATAAAATCTGAACACATTTATGCACTCGTGAGTATAAAATCTGAACACATCTGGCCCAGTCTCATCATGGCGTAATATTTTGACATGAGCCATATTTTTTGTGCCCCGGCGAGGTCCCGCACCGAACAATCCTCATCAGAGGATTTGCTGAGCTCGGATGCTATGGAGAGCGGGACGCCCTCGAAGGCCCCTTCCCTGAAATATGTGAATAACACCGAGGCTTCATCCCGGAAGGACCCCGGCCAAGGAGGGGGGGAAGAGACCGTGAAACCGGCGCCTGGAGGTCAAACTTCAAGGGCCGGAGACAAGGGGGAGGAGATTCCCATGGGAGTCGTCGGCGGGAGCCATCTTGAATTCGGCTCCCAGCCGGACGCTTGTCCGGAGATCAATACGGCTCCAGAATCAAGCAGGCGGCCTCCCCTCGGCTGGAGGGGGTGTGCCTGTTCCACCAGCAATCTCTGTCCAGCCAGAGGTGCCGGATGTTTTGTTGGCGACACTAAAGAGTGCCTCTATCATCGATGAACACCGTGCCCTTATGGGTGCGGTGATTAAGAAGATTCAGTCTGCTGAGAGTGGACTGAATGAAGCCTGTATCAGCCTTATAAGAGGTTTTGGGTTATGTTTTATGAGGTTTCGAAGAGTGTCATAATATGGATAGTAGCCCCCGATACGCTGTTTGGTGAAAGAAAGAACCGGACAGAGGATCAAAATGATGTTCGCAGGAAGACTCATTTGATGACATCTATCTCTCTTTTATAAGCAGGCGTCTGAGCGGATGTTGCCTCTCATACTATGGAGGTCTCCTGACTAAATCATAGTCTGGAGCGGACCAAAGAAGAACTTGGCCAGTTGAAAAGGCAGCTGGAAGATAAACAAGGTATGGGCAGGCCTTGATCGTGTTCAGTGCGAACGAATTTCCAGTATGATAAAATATGTTCCATGATTTTCACTAGGGACGATGATCGAAGTCGAGGCTCTTAAGAAGGCTGTGACCAAGGCCGAGGAAAAGGCAGTGATAACCCACAAGTATAGGGGATCGCAACAGTTTTCGAGGGTAGAGTATTCAACCCAAATTTATTGATTCAACACAAGGGGAGCCAAAGAATATACTCAAGTATTAGCAGTTGAGTTGTCAATTCAACCACACCTGGATAACTTAGTATCTGCAGCAAGGTATTTAGTAGCAAAGTAATATGATAGTAGTGGTAAAGGTAACAAAAGTAACGGTAGCAAAAGTAATATTTTTGGTGTTTTGTAGTGATTGTAACAAGATGTAACGGAAAAGTAAATAAGCGAAGAACAATATACGAAAAGCTCGTAGGCATTGGATCGGTGATGGAGAATTATGCCGGATGCGGTTCATCATGTAACAATCATAACATAGGGTGACGCAGAACTAGCTGCAATTCATCAATGTAATGTAGGCATGTATTCCGAATATAGTCATACGTGCTTATGGAAAAGAACTTGCATGACATCTTTTGTCCTACCCTCCCGTGGCATCGGTGTCCTAATGGAAACTAAGGGATATTAAGGCCTCCTTTTAATAGAGAACCGAAACAAAGCATTAGCACACAGTGAATACATGAACTCCTCAAACTATGGTCATCACCGGGTGTGGTCCCGATTATTGTCACTTCGGGGTTGCCGGATTATAACACATAGTAGGTGACTATAGACTTGCAATATAGGATCAAGATCACACATATATTCATGAAAACATAATAGGTTCAGATCTTAAATCATGGCACTCGGGCCCTAGTGACAAGCATTAAGCATAGCAAAGTCATAGCAACATCAATCTCAGAACATAGTGGATACTAGGGATCAAACCCTAACAAAACTAACTCGATTACATGATAGATCTCATCCAACCCATCACCGTCCAGCAAGCCTACGATGGAATTACTCACGCACGATGGTGAGCATCATGAAATTGGTGATGGAGCATGGTTGATGATGACGACGGCGACGAATCCCCCTCTCCGGAGCCCCGAACGGACTCCAAATCAGCCCTCCCGAGAGGTTTTAGTGCTTGGCGGCGGCTCCGTATCCTAAAACACGATGAATTCTTCTCTCTGGTTTTTTTCTCCCCGAAAGCAAATATATAGAGTTGGAGTTAAGGTCGGAGGAGCTCCAAGGGGCCTATGAGGTAGGGGGCGCGCCCTAGGGGGGGGGGGGGGCGCCCCCCACCCTCGTGGATAGGGTGTGGGCCCCGTGGTCTTCATCTTTTGCAAGGGTTTTTTATTATTTCCAAATAGACGTTCCGTGGAGTTTCAGGTCATTCCGAGAACTTTTCTTTATGCACATAAATAACACCATGGAAAGTCTGCTGAAAACAGCGTCAGTCCGGATTAGTTCCATTCAAATCATGCAAGTTAGAGTCCAAAACAAGGGCAAAAGTGTTGGGAAAAGTAGATACGACGGAGACGTATCAACTCCCCCAAGCTTAAACCTTTGCTTGTCCTCAAGCAATTCAGTTGATAAACTGAAATTGATAAACAAAAACTTATACAAACTCTGTTTGCTCTTGTTGTTGTAAATATGTAAAGCCAGCATTCACGTTTTCTGCAAAGATTATGACTAACCACATTTGCAATAACTCTTAGGTCTCATGTTTACTCATATCAATGGCATAATCAACTAGCGAGCAATAATAATAAATCTCGGATGACAACATTCCTCAAAACAATCATCATATAATATAACAAGATGGTATCTCGCTAGCCCTTTCTGAGACCGCAAAACATAAATGCAGAGCACCTTTAAAGATCAAGGACTGACTAGACATTGTAATTCATGGTAAAAGAGATCCAGTCATAGTCATACCCAATATAAATTAATAGTAATGAATGCAAATGACAGCTGCGCTCTCTAGCTAGTGATTTTTAATAAGAGGGTGATGATTCAACATAGAAGTAAATAGATAGGCCCTTCGCAGAGGGAAGCAGGGATTTGTTGTGGTGCCAGAGCTCGGTTTTGAAATAGAGATAAATAATATTTTGAGCGGCATACTTTCATTGTCAACATAACAACCAAGAGATGGCGATATCTTCCATGCTACACACATTATAGGCGGTTCCCAAATAGAATGGTAAAGTTTATACTCCCCTCCACCAACAAGCATCAATCCATGACTTGCTCGAAACAACGAGTGTCTCCAACTAGCAACATGTAACATCCCAAATTTTCAATTTGGTATGTTATACACAGGTCATCCAATGCATATCATATTTTATTGCATTCTCATTTGCTATCCTCGAAATCCTAAGCAACTCAAGGACCCTCGGAGAGAGTTGGGGATTTTCCGATTTTCATATTTGAATTTTATCAAATAATGAAGGACGAGGATTATTGATTTTAGTATTTTTCTCTCGGAAAATATTTCATGTTTAAAAAAATAAACGAGAGGAGATAATATGACTTCTCCAAAAATAATTGAAATACCAGAGGAAAAATGTTAAAATCATTATTTGGGATTTTATTCTATTTATTTGGAATTTTTATTTGCCTAGAGAAAAATTTGCATATACTTAAAATTGCATTTTAGGGGCCAAGAAAAGTTCATCTTGTTCTAAATATTTTATTTAGGCAAAGAAAACTTGTTTTGGCATTTTTAGATTTTTATTTATTTTTCTAGGATTTTTATAAATTTCGGCGGAATGGCTTTTAAAAAAAAAAAGGAACCGCGCCCGACTGGTACAACGGCCCAGCCGAGCAGGCCGGACCAAGTCGCCGTCGCCTCCCTACGCGCGCCGCCGCCGCGCCGGACATGGAGTCCGAGTTGGACTCCTCCCCGCCGCCTTGCCCCCTCCTCCAAGCCACCTCTCCCCCCTCTTTATATACCGCCCCCCCTCTCCCCTTAGCCACCACCACCGCCACCACCGCCACCGCCGCCCGCCCGGACCCGGAGGAGCCCGAGCCCGAGCCGCCGCCGCCGCCTCCCGCCTCCCGCCGTCGCCGCCGAGCCGCCGCCCTTAGCCGCCCTCGCCGCCGGCTCGCCGGACGACCTCGCCGGAGGTAGCCCCATCGCCGGTTTTTTTAAAATAATCCTTCAGTTTTTTTGAAAAAAAACCCTAGCGTTTTTTTTATATTAGATCGGTTTATTTCCCGGTTTATTTTTTTTTTGAGAACGTTCACCCGTTCGTTCGTTTTTACGAACCGTTCGTCGTTTAGCTTCCGCTAGCGAACGTTCGTTCGTTTAGACGTTCGTCGCTTTCTTTTATCGGTTTTATTCCGCGATTATTCTGATTTCGATTTCTGAACCAATGTTCAAATTAGTATAACTTTTCGCTCATTTATCGGAATCAGGCGATTCAAGCGCCTGGAGTTTCATCTCGAAACCCTCTTTCCGAATAGCCAACTTAAACCAGTTTTTGTCTTTGTAAAATGTGACTCTAGTTAAGATTAGTAAATGTACCTTGTTTCTCTCGCCGTTTGCAAACCGGAGTTCTTAAGTTGAACTCTCCGGTCAACCTCTTTCAGTTGAAGTTTCGTTTGTACATCTTTGTTTGTTTCTTATGTATGTATTGTTTTCTTGTGATAGAATTCCCGGAGTGCGAAGCGTGTTACTACGAGTCTCTAGGATTCACAGATCGTCAGCAAGGGAAGTAACACTTGATCATACTTTTTCATACCCAGTTTTATGCATTAGCTCAATCCTCAAACATTGCATGATTAGGATGTCATTAATTTGTGGGTTGGGAAGTAGATGATGAGGTAGGAACATATTGCCTGTTACTATCAAACCCTTGGGAGTTACTTCTACGTTATGCTTATATTGCTATGCTATGCCCGTAGACGTGGTTTGGGTTTGAGAGATATTCACGACAGATGTGAGATTGTTAATTTAATGGTTTACTTTAAGGTGGCAACTTAAATACACATCTGGGTGGATTGAGGCACCTGGGGAACCCAGTGTTGTCTGTTTTATTTTTGGAAATCCCGGGGTATCCGTGTGATCTTCTTACGGACCGCCACCTGTGCTCAAAGGAACTGAGATTATTCATGCTAGAAACTTCCGTGTAGCCACAAGCTATTATGGGCTCTAGCATAGTTGAGTAAGTTACGTGAAGCTCTCAAGAGGTAGATCAGCATGTAGTGGGTTTTATAGGTTTGGTATGATCTATCCGGAGTAGAGAGTTAATGTTTACGAAAGATCGTGTCTCGGTCATCCGCTTCTCAAACACCATGCGGTCACGAGAAACCAACGGAGGCGATCGAGTCTTGTGGGGAAAAGTGCGCAAACCTCTGCAGAGTGTACAATCTAATCATGGTTAGCCGTGTCCCGGTTATGGACAATTCGAGTATCTAGTACTTGAGTATTCACATGTATCTCATCACTCTAAATTAATATTGTTGGGTTGTTAATCACTTTAATTGGGATTGAGTTGGGGTTATACCTTCTCAATGATGTTTCAACCACCATGATAGTTAAAATAAAATTTATTCCTTTGACATAGGGAAAAATTGGCTTTATGCGAAACTGTAACCATAGAGCTTTCCACCAGCCATATATGCATGTAGTATAGCTTATTCTTTCATTACTTTCTATGTGTTACATTGCCAAAGATATTCCATGTCTGACCGTTCTCGGGCTGCAACATATAATCTTGCAGACTTTTCAGACGAGGAGAAAGGATTGGTAGGTCGTTTACGTGCAGCTCAGTTATGACGTTGGAGTTGACGGACTCACTTTATCTTCCAAGCCTTCCGCTGTTATCGCATTAGATGGCCTTACGCCATATTATTGTAATAAGTTCTCTTTTGAGACATTCGATGTAATAAGTGTGTGATTGCTACTCTGTTATAAATCCTTGAGTATTGTGTGTGTCAAAGATTACCGATCCAGGGATGACACAGAAGCATAGAGACTTGACCATCTGAGGTCGGGTCGCTACAAGATGGTATCAGAGCACACGCTGAGTGTAGGACACGACCACTAAGATAAAACCATAGGTCACTCCTCTCTACTCATTTCTGACCCCTCTCCATTTTTCCACTCTTTAGGATGACGGAGATGAAGTACAAGTTTGCACAACCGGATGAAGACACACCTTTTGGACGCCACTTGAAGGAATTCACTAGGTACACGAATATTGGAATACCAAGCTTCACAGGACGCATAACGCCACCTTACCGTAAGAAGAATCTTTGGAAGATTCAAGCTCTAGTTCCCGGAAGGACGTTTATGCCAAGCATGGAGCCCATAGTATGTGTTTTCAATGCACCAACATGGAGTTTGGGAAAGAGTATGGCAGCTCACATTACCATGGGACGCATTGGAGAAGTCTACAATAAGGAGCTTAAAGACACCATATACCAAATATGTGGGCGCCGAGACGAGCAATGGGAAGTAATCAGCACCAAGAAGGATAGATCCATTGCAGCCTACATCCAGGAACTAAACCAGCACATTCGACGTCATGAGAACCAGATGTGCGCAGACATGATGGACTTGAAGAAGGCGAAAACTAAGATCATCGAGCTGGAGGAAGAACTCAAGTCTACACGCGATGGATATGAGGAAGAAATCAAAATACTACTAGAGAAGAACGACGACCTAGTCAAGAAGATCAGAGTCTTCATGGGAGGACCAGCACCCAAGGAAGAGGAGCAAGAAGAGGAAGAAGATCCCGCTTGTCCAGACAACTACATCATCATCGATTTACACCGACTCAGATCCAAGTGATGATGACTATGAAGACGAAGCTGGAGCGAACATCATGGAGTCTTCCACCGATCAAAATTTCTAGATGACCACCATATAATAGTAGTATTTCCCCATGTAACTAGTAGTAGTTGAGCACTTATGCGATAGTCCTAGATCGCTTTTGTATGCCCTTGCTTGCTTGATTGAATGAATTTGTGTTTGCCTCATGTGCATATGGGTAGTGTTTTCTCACTAGACCTCTTTCTATTCTAATCTCTCCCATCTAAACCTTCAGATGCCTCCGAGACGTGACCCCATTTTTTTTTCCACCGGAGCTCACTCAGTTGATCTAACAGCAGAATGCATTGATGCAATTGCTAGTTCAGAACCAGGGCAATGCCAACAACAACAACAACAACAACAACAACAACAACCGACCGCCAGTGGACAATTTAGCCCGTTTTCTAAGGTTACAACCGCCGGTGTTTTCAAGTAGCACCGAGCCAATAGTTGCAGTTGACTAGTTACGCTGTATTGGAAGGGAGTTAACCACCGCAGGATGCACGGATGCTGAAAGAGTGCACTTTGCCGCACATCAATTGGATGGACCAGCAGCCACATGGTGGGAGAATTACACGGCTACTTTTCCTATAGCCAATGTCACTTGGGACCAGTTCCAACAAGCTTTTCGCATGGCCCATGTATCAACTTGAGCCATGCAGATAAAGAAGCGTGAGTTCCGCAACTTATGCCAGGGGAATCGCACTGTGGCTCAGTACGTGGATGAATTTAGCAAGTAATCACGCTATGCCACATATGATGTGGCCACAGATGCCGTGAAGCAAGAGAAGTTTATGGAAGGGCTGAATGATGAGATGAGTATGCAGTTGATGGTGGCAACTTTCAACAACTACCAGGAGTTGGTAGATAAGGCCCTAATGATTGAAGGAAAGCAGCAGCAAATTGAGAATCGTAAGAGGAAGTATGGACAAGGGAAGTATAACTCAGGAGCTCACCAGAAGCCTCGCTTAACCCCGAACTCGGGAGGACTAGTTCATAACCATGGAGTACATAGCCATACTGGAGGAGGATCGCATAATGGTGCGAAGAATGGGAATGGAAATGCAACCAACAAATCAGAATCGCTCAAACCCAGCTACACCCGCCAAGAGAGACTTGAGCCAAGTTATTTGCTTTAAGTGCGGGAAAACAGGGCACTATGCCAACGACTGCCCTAAATGAAAGAATGGAAACGGAAACGGGAGCGCTGGGAAGAAGCCCAATCCATTCAACAAAGGACAAGTGAACCACGTTAACGTGGAGGAAGTTGAAGAGCAGCCGGACGCGGTAATAGGTAAGTTTTTGGTTCTACCATTTACCGCTATTGTTCTTTTCGAAATCGGTGCATCGCATTCATACATATCAAGGGATTTGTGGATAAGTTTAAGTTACCAACCCAGACCCTTAGGACCCTCTTTTAGTGAGCTACTTTGGAGTAGAGTACATGGGTAGCAAGTGGTGCACCCAGATACCCCTAATCATTGGCACGCATGTTTTTCCGTCTGACCTAATTATCTTGGAGTCGCAAGGATTGGATGTGATATTAGGTATCGATTGGATGTCAAAGTTTGGAGGAAGTATTGACTGTGCTAGCAAGTCGATTTATCTTACCACCCCAGAGGGAAAAAGGATTAAGTATGTATCTAGGCTTGTGCCTAGGAGAAGCCAAGTGAATACCCTCACGGGAGTTGTACAAGAAGAAGTACCTGTAGTGAAGGATTATCCAGATGTTTTCCCAGAAGAGTTACCAGGCATGCCACCGGATCGAGACATCGAGTTTCTGATAGAAGTAATGCCAGTGCATGGGGCCAATATCAAAGAGACCCTATCGGATGCCCGCAAATGATCTCGGAGGAAATTAAGAAGCAGATCAAGGAGCTATTGGAGAAAGGTTACATTCAGAGAAGTTCATCACCTTGGGGAGCCCGGTACTTTTGGTGGAGAAGAAGGATAAATCCCTAAGGATGGTTGTTGATTACCGAGCTCTGAATGAAGTAACAATAAAGAACAAGTATCCCTTACCGATGATCAATGGTCTGTTTGATCAGTTGCAAGGAGCTAAGGTGTTTTCTAAGATTGATCTACGATCAGGATACCATCAGTTGAAGATACGAGAGAAGGATATACCAAAGACAACATTCACCACACGATATGGATTATATGAGTATACAGTCATGTCATTTGGACTGACTAACGCCCCTGCCTATTTCATGAGTATGATGAACAAAGTGTTCATGGAGTATTTGGACAAGTTTGTTGTGGTGTTTATCGATGATATTATGATTTACCCGAAGAACGAAGAGGAGCACGCAGAACACCTACGTTTGGTTCTTGAGAAACCTGGGGACACCGGTTATACGCCAAATTCAGCAAGCGAAGTTTTGGTTGAAGGAAGTTGGATTTCTTGGGCATGTTATATCGGAGAGGGTATAGCAGTAGATCCCATAAAATTCAGTCGATCACGAATGGTTGGCACCCACTTAGCCAATGAGATTCGCAGCTTCCTTGGACCGGCAGGATATTATCGGAGATTCATTGAGAATTTTTCCAAGATTGCTAAACCAATGACAGAATTGCTAAGGAAGGATACCAAGTTCAAATGGGCGGAGGATTGTGAGACAAGCTTCCGTGAGTTGAAGAAACGGTTGACTAAAGCCCCATGCTGACATTGCCGATATACATAAGGAGTTTCAAGTGTATTGTGATGCCTCTCGCTTGGGACTTGGATGTGTTCTTATGCAGGACGGAAAAGTTGTTTCGTATGCCTCACGACAACTGAAGCCTCATGAGTTGAACTATGCCACACATGATTTGGAGTTAGCAGCTGTAGTACATGCGTTGAAGACCTGGAGACATTATCTCATGGGAAACCGTTGTGATGTGTACACGGATCATAAGAGTTTAAAGTACATTTTCACACAGAAGGAATTAAACCTCAGGCAGACGAGATGGCTGGAACTTATAAAAGATTACGACATGAAGCTACACTATCATCCAGGAAAGGCCAACATTGTAGCAGACGCTTTGAGTCGGAAGAGTTATGCCAATATCCTTGAAAGTAGAGGACTGCCAAAGGAGTTAGCAGAGGATATTATGGAACTTCGGTTGGAGATTGTTCCAAGAGGTTTTCTTGCGACAATGGAGGTTCAGTCGACCTTGTTAGACAAGATTCGAGATGCTCAAAAGGAGGATAAAGAGATTGTTGAGATAAAAGAAAAGATGGGCAAAGGAAAAGCCAAAGGTTTTCGCGAGGATGAGCATGATACCTTGTGGTTTGAGGATCGGATTTATGTGCCCAACAATTCGGAGATCAGGAAGTTAATACTTCAAGAGGCCCATGACTCACCATACTCGATTCACCCCGGAAACACCAAGATGTATTTGGACTTGAAGGAACGTTTCTGGTGGACTGGTATGAAGAAGGATATTGCCGAGTATGTAGCCGTTTGCGATGTATGTCAGAGAGTGAAGGCAGAGCATCAAAAGCCAGCAGGACTGTTGCAGCCTATGCCAATACCCGAATGGAAGTGGGACAAACTTGGCATGGATTTTATCACTGGATTACCCAGAACCAAAGCAGGATATGATTCAATATGGGTAGTTGTGGATCATTTGACCAAAGTAGCTCACTTCATCCCAGTGAAAACAACTTATAAAAGTGCCAAGTTGGCCAAGATATATATGAACAGGATCGTATGTTTGCATGGAGTTCCGAGGAGCATCATATCAGATAGAGGAACACAATTTACTTCAGAGTTTTGGCATCAGCTACACCAGACTTTGGGTACCCGATTGGAATTCAGTACAGCGTTCCACCCACAGACGGATGGACAGACAGAGAGAGTTAACCAGATTCTGGAGGATATGTTAAGAGCCTGTGCGCTAGATTATGGATCTAGTTGGGATGACAATTTGCCGTACGCAGAATTCTCATATAACAACAGCTACCGAGCCAGCTTTGAAGATGGCACCGTGCTCAAGCTATGCACGGACGCAGATGTAGAACACCCTTGATGTGGGATGAGGTCGGAGACCGTCGGTTGTTTGGACCAGATTTGATCAAAGACTCAGAGGAGAAGGTTAAATTGATCGAGATGACTAAAGATTGCTCGGTCTAGAGCGGAAGAGTTACGCAGATTCAAAACGCAAAGAAGTAACCTATGAAATCGGAGACAGAGCCTATCTGCGAGTATCACCCCTGAGGGGAGTGAAACGTTTTGGAGTAAAGGGAAAGTTAGCCCTAAGATTTGTAGGACCGTATCTTGATTTGGAACGAATGGGAGAAGTTGCCTACAAGCTGGAGTTACCCGAAGGACTGTCAGGAGTTCACTATGTGTTTCACGTATCACAACTGAAGAAGTGCCACGCTAAGATGGCCGACATACCGTTAAAGGATACAGTGCCCTTAGAGGCGATACAGTTGGATAGTAATTTGACTTATGAGGAGAAGCCAAGAAAGATTTTGGATTTCGACGGCCGAGTCACCCGCAAAGAAAGTTATCAAGTTTTGTAAAGTTCAATTGGAGCCACCATACCGAGGAGGAAGCCACCGGGAGCGAGAAGATGATATTCGCAAGGACCATCCGCACCTATTTTCTAGTTAACCCGAATCTCGAGGGCGAGATTCATCTTAAGGGTAGGTTTGTAACATCCCAAATTTTCAATTTGGTATGTTATACATGTGTCATCCAATGCATATCATATTTTATTGCATTCTCATTTGCTATCCACGAAATCCTAAGCAACTCAAGGACCCTCGGAGAGAGTTGGGGATTTTCCGATTTTCATATTTGAATTTTATCAAATAATGAAGGACGAGGATTATTGATTTTAGTATTTTTCTCTCCGGAAAATATTTCATGTAAATAAAAAATAAACGAGAGGAGATAATATGACTTCTCCAAAAATAATTGAAATACCGGAGGAAAAAATGTTAAAATCATTATTTGGGATTTTATTCTATTTATTTGGAATTTTTATTTGCCTAGAGAAAAATTTGCATATATTTAAAATTGCATTTTAGGGGCCAAGAAAAGTTCATCTTGTTCTAAATATTTTATTTAGGCAAAGAAAACTTGTTTTGGCATTTTTAGATTTTTATATATTTTTCTAGGATTTTTATAAATTTCGGCGGAATGTTTAAAAAAAAGGAACCGCGCCCGACTGGGCCTACGGCCCAGCCGAGCAGGCCGGCCCAAGTCGGCGCCGCCTCCAAGGCCTCTGGCCACGGGACTCCTCCCCGCCTTGCCCCCTCCTCCAAGCCACCTCTACCCCCTCTTTATATACCGCCTCTCCCCTTAGCCACCACCACCGCCACCACCACTGCCGCCACTTGGGACCCGGAGGAGCCCGAGCCGCCGCCCGCCGCCGCCGCCCTTGGCCGCCGCCGCCGCCTCCCGCGCCGTCGCCCCCCCATCATGAGCCGCCGCCCTTAGCCGCCGGACGACCTCGCCGGAGGTACTCCCGTCGCCGTTTTTTTTTAAATAACCATTAGGTTTTTTTTGAAAAAAAAATCCTAGCCGTTTTTTTATATTAGATCGGTTTTATTTCCCTTTTTATTTTTTTGAGAACGTTCACCCGTTCGTTCGTTTTTACGAACCGTTCGTCGTTTAGCTTTCGCTAGCGAACGTTCGTTCGTTTAGACGTTCGTCGCTTTCTTTTATCGGTTTTATTCCGTGATTATTCCGATTTTGATTTCTGAACCAATGTTCAAATTAGTATAACTCGTTTATCGGAATCAGGCGATTCAAGCGCCTGGAGTTTCATCTCGAAACCCTCTTTCCGAATAGCCAACTTAAACCAGCTTTTGTCTTTGTAAAATGTGACTCGAGTTCAGATTAGTAAACGGACCTTGTTTCTCTCGCAGTTTGAGTTTCGTTGTTCCGTTTGGTTTGATTCTTTTTGCAAACCGGAGTTCTTAAGTTGAACTCTCTGGTCAACCTCTTTCAGTTGAAGTATCATTTGTACATCTTTGTTTGTTGCTTATGTGTGTATTGTTTGCTTGCGATAGAATTCCCGGAGTGCGAAGCGTGTTACTACGAGTCTCTAGGATTCACGGATCGTCAGCAAGGCAAGTAACACTTGATCATACTTTTACATACCCAGTTTTATGCATTAGCTCAATCCTCAAACATTGCATGATTAGGATGTCATTAATTTGTGGGTTGGGAAGTAGATGATGAGGTAGGAACATATTGCCCTGTTACTATCAAACCCTTGGGAGTTACTTCTACGTTATGCTTATATTGCTATGCTATGCCCGTAGACGTGGTTTGGGTTTGAGAGATATTCACGACAGATGTGAGATTGTTAATTTAATGGTTTACTTTAAGGTGGCAACTTAAATACACATCTGGGTGGATTGAGGCACCAGGGGAACCTAGTGTTGTCTGTTTTATTTTTGGAAATCCCGGGGTATCCGTGTGATCTTCCTATGGACCGCCACCTAGGCTCAAAGGGAACTGAGATTATTCATGCTAGAAACTTCCGTGTGCAGCCACAAGCTATTATGGGCTCTAGCATAGTTGAGTAAGTTACGTGAAGCTTTCGAAGAGGTAGATCAGCAGTAGTGGGTTTTATAGGTTTGGTATGATCTATCGGGAGTAGAGAGTTAATGTTTACGAAAGATCGTGTCTCGGTCATCCGCTTCTCAAACACCATGCGTGCGAGAAACCAACGGAGGCGATCGAGTCTTGTGGGGAAAAGTGCGCAAACCTCTGCAGAGTGTACAATCTAATCATGGTTAGCCGTGTCCCCGGTTATGGACAATTCTGAGTATCTAGTACTTGAGTATTCACATGTATCTCATCACTCTAAATTAATATTGTTGGGTTGTTAATCAGTTTAATTGGGATTGAGTTGGGGTTATACCTTCTCAATGATGTTTCAACCACCATGATAGTTAAAATAAAATTTATTCCTTTGACATAGGAAAAAATTGGCTTTATGCAAAACTGTAACCATAGAGCTTTCCACCAGCCATATATAAATGTAGTATAGCTTATTCTTTCATTACTTTCTATGTGTTACATTGCCAGCATATTCCATGTGCTGACCCGTTCTCGGGCTGCAACATATTATGTTGCAGACTTTTCAAACGAGGAGTAAGGATTGGTAGGTCGTTGCCATGCAGCTCAGTTATGCCGCTGGAGTTGATGGACTCACGTTATCTTCCAAGCCTTCCGCTGTTATCGCATTAGATGGCCTTAAGACATATTATTGTAATAAGTCCTCTTTTGAGACATTCGATGTAATAAGTGTGTGATTGCTACTCTGTTATAAATCCTTCGAGTACTGTGTGTGTCAGCATTACCATCCAGGGATGACACAGAAGCACAAAGACTTGACCATCTGAGGTCGGGTCGCTACACAACAGTCCCAGGGGGAGTTTTGTTTGCAATTATTTTGATTTAGTTTGCATAAAGCATGGGACTGGGCATCCCGGTGACCAGCCATTTTCTCGTGAGTGAGGAGCGGAGTCCACTCCTCTTGAGAATAACCCGCCTAACATGGAAGATAAGGGCAGCCCTAGTTGATAAATGAGCTATTCGAGCATACAAAATAGAATGTTTATTTGAAGGTTTAGAGTTTGGCACATACAAATTTACTTTGGAACGGCAGGTAGATACCGCATATAGGAAGGTATGGTGGACTCATATGGAATAACTTTGGGGTTTAAGGGATTGGATGCACAAGCAGTATTCTCGCTTAGTACAAGTGAAGGCTAGCAAAAGACTGGGAAGCGACCAACTAGAGAGCCACAACAGTCATGAACATGCATTAAAATTAATAAACATCGGATGCAAGCATGAGTAGGATATAATACACCATGAACATAAATATCGTGAAGGCTATGTTGATTTTGTTTCAACTACATGTATGAACATGTGCCAAGTCACTTAAATCATTCAAAGGAGGATACCACCCCATCATACCACATCACAACCATTTTAATAGCATGTTGGCACGCAAGGTAAACCATTATAACTCATAGCTAATCAAGCATGGCACGAGCAACTATGATCTCTAATTGTCATTGCAAACATGTTTATTCATAATAGCCTGAATTAGGAACGATGAACTAATCATATTTACAAAAACAAGAGAGGTCGAGTTCATACCAGCTTCTCTCATCTCAGTCAGTCCATCATATATCATCACAATTGCCTTTCATTGCACGACCGAACGATGTGAATATTAATAAGAGTGCACGTGCATTGGACTAAGCTGGAATCTGCGAGCATTCAATAAACAGGAGAAGACAAGGCAATATGGGCTCTTGGTTAAATCAACAATAATGCATATGAGAGCCACTTCAACAATTTAAATATGGTCTTCTCCTATCGACCCCCAAAGAAAAGAAAAGAAATAAAAACTATTTACAAGGGAAAGCTCCCAACAAGCAAAAGAAGAACAGGAAATCTCTTTGGGTTTTATTTTTAATTATTACTACTACAGCAAGAAAAGTAAACTAACTAGAAGCTATTATTGATTTTTTTGGTTTTTTTCTTAAGGTTTAACAAGCACACAGGAAGAAAGCAAGAAAAATAAAATAAACAAGCATGGATATTACAGTGAAAAAGTATGAGCACCGACATGTAGCAATGAGTGTGTGTGAACATAAATGTAATGTCGGTGAGAAATACGTATTCCCCCAAGCTTAGGCTTTTGGCCTAAGTTGGTTCATTGCCAAGGATGCCCGGCGGAAACCGGTAGGTGTAGCTGGGGTCGTACTGCGATGCAGCGGTAATCGCCTCATGAGCTGTAGCGTGGCGGCGAGTTGCCTCCGCCCTCCTCTCTTACTCATCTGCCTCCTCTCTAGTAATAAAATGTCTTCCTTTTGCCTAATAATCAAAAAAGGCAGGAGCAGGGAGAGTAATACGGACAACATGACGTCTGTCAAAGATTAAGCAATATCGGAGAGGTGATTCATTCCTCTCGACAAACTGGTGGTAGACATAGAATTATAGTCTAAATAAGTAGGAGGCAACTCAATATCATCCTCACGACCGTCCACACCAAGAAAATCAGTTAAGCGGGTTGCATAAATTCCTCCAAAGAAATCTCCATTAAATCTATTATAGTGCAACCTACGTGCAACAATGGATCCCAAATTGTAAGATTTGTCTCCAAACACAGCACTCCTAAGAATACTAAGGTCGGGCACACACATATGACATGCTTCATCTTTACCATTTATGCACCTACCTATGAAGAGAGCAAAATAATGTATAGCAGGAAAGTGAATGCTCCCTATGGTAGCTTGTGCTATATCTCTAGATTCCCCCACGGTTATACCAGCAAGAAAGTTTCCAAATTCAGATTTACCTGGTTCACTAACACTAGCCCATTGTGGAAGTTTGCAAGCAGAAGTAAAATCCTCTAAGTCCATGGTATAAGATTTTTCATAAAGATCAAACAGGACAGTTGGAGAATTACGTGAAGATGAAAATTCAAACCTCCTCACAAATGTACTAGTGAGATAATGGTATTGGCTGCACTTCTCTGCCTCGAAGCTTACAAGATCAGCGTTACGCAAATATGCGTTAAATTCTTCCTTGATTCCCGCTCGATCCATAAAATATTCTGAAGGCCATTCACAGGGCCACACAGGAGCGTCCCTTGGTAGCTCCTCGTCAACATCACGCATTGCAAGCCTGGGTCCTTGCTTCCTTGAAGAACCACCTTGGAACATTTTCCTAAGCATATTTCTTCCTCTGAAAAATTTCTGAAATTTTTAGTAACTTCAAACAAAACTGAACCAACCTCAACAAAACTGATAGCAACTACTCCTACAAGTGCCTAGAGACTATATCATGCATTAGAACCCTTGGAACCATATAAATTTGACATGCAAGCCCAAGAACATGGTCACCTAGGCAGCACAAATTTGCAATGAATAAAGCACTAGAACAAAAACTAATTGGACCAATGGAGGAGTCACATACCAAGGAACAATCTCCCCAAGCAGTTTTGTGAGAGGTGCTTTGAGCAAGGAGATCGAAAATCACAGCAAAATGAGCTAGAACTCGTGCTTGAGCTGGATATTTGTGTTTGTGGGAGGAAGAAGGAGTGTATGGGTGCAGGAATAAGTCGAGGAGGGCCAACGTGGGCCCACGAGGAAGGGGGCGCGCCCTCAACCCTCGTGGCCAGGTGCTTGCCCCTCCTGCTGTGTTCTCAGTGCCAGAAATTCTCAAATATTTCAGAAAAAATCATATTCCATTTTCAGGGCATTTGGAGAACTTTTATTTTCGGGGTATTTTTATATTGCACGGATAAATCAGAAAATGTATGAAAAATACTATTTTTACTTTATTTCAACTAAATAACAGAAAATAGAGAGATGGTACAGAAGGTTGTGCCTTCTAGTTTCATCCATCTCATGCTCATCAAAAGGAATCCACTAACAAGGTTGATCAGGTCTTGTTAACAAACTCATTCCGAATAACATGGAACCGGAGAAATACGAATAACACTATGTTACCTCAACGGGGATATGCACATCCCCAGTAATAAGAATATCATATTTCTTATTGACAGTAGGAAGAGGAAATTCAAAACCTCCAAATATAATCGATGGAATTTTTTCAATAGAGTTGATACTATGAACTTGAAGTTGTTTCCTCGGAAAGTGTACCGTATGCTCATTACCATTAACATGAAAAGTGACATTTCCTTTGTTGCAATCAATAACAGCCCCTGCGGTATTCAAAAAAGGTCTTCCTGGAATAATAGACATACTATCGTTCTCGGGAATATCAAGAATAACAAAGTCAGTTAAAATAGTAACGTTTGCAACCACAACAGGCACGTCCTCACAAATACCGACAGGTATAGCAGTTGATTTATCAGCCATTTGCAAAGATATTTCAGTAGGTGTCAACTTATTCAAATCAAGTCTACGATATAAAGAGAGAGGCATAACACTAACACCGGCTCCAAGATCACATAAAGCAGTTTTAACATAGTTTCTTTAAATGGAGCATGGTATAGTGGATACTCCTGGATCTCCAAGTTTCTTTCGTATTCCACCCTTAAAAGTATATTTAGCAAGCATGGTGGAAATCTTAGCTTCCGGTATCTTTCTCTTATTTGTAACAATATCCTTCATATACTTAGCATAAGGATTCATTTTGAGCATATCAGTTAATCGCATACTTAAAAAGATAGGTCTAATCATTTCAGCAAAGCGCTCAAAATCCTCGTCATCCTTTTTCTTGGATGGTTTGGGAGGAAAAGGCATGGGTTTCTGAACCCAAGGTTCCCTTTCTTTACCATGTTTCCTAGCAACAAAGTCTCTCTTATCATAACGTCGATTCTTTGATTGTGGGTTATCAAGATCAACAACAGGTTCAATTTCTACATCATTGTCATTACTAGGTTGAGCATCATCATGAACATCTTCATTAACATTTTCACTAGGTTCATGTTCATTACCAGATTGTGTTTCAGCATCAGAAATAGAGATATTATTTGGATTCTCAGGTGGTTCAGCAACAGGTTCACTAGAAGCATGCAAAGTCCTATCATTTTTCTTTTTCTTTTTTTAGAAGGACTAGCTGCATCAATATTATTTGCGTGAGAATCTTGCTCAATTCTCTTAGGGTGGCCTTTAGGATACAAAGGTTCCTGAGTAATTCTACCAGTTCTAGTAGCCACTCTAACATCATAATCATTTTTCTTACTATTAAATTCATTGAGCAAATCATTTTGAGCCTTAAGTACTTGTTCTACTTGAGTGGTAACCATAGAAGCATGTTTAGAAATGAGTTTAAGTTCACATCTAACATCAGCCATGTAATCACCCAAGTGTTCAATCATATAAGAATTTTGTTTTAACTGTCTACCAAAATAAGCATTGAAATCTTCTTGCTTAAGCATAAAGTTATCAAACTCATCCAAGCATTGGCTAGCAATTTTAGTAGGTGGGATTTCAGCTCTATCATACCTATAGAGAGAATTTACCTTTACTACCTGTGTCGGGTTATCAAGACCATGAGTTTCTTCAATAGGTAATGGATTAAGATCATATGTTTCTTCAACAGGCGGTAAATTAAGACCATGTATCTCTTCAATAGGAGGTAAATTATTAACATCTTCATCTTTAATACCTTTTTCTTTCATAGATTTCTTTGCCTCTTGCATATCTTCAGGACTGAGAAATAGAAAACCTCTCTTCTTCAGAGTTGGTTTAGGAATAGGCTCAGGAATTGGCTCTAGAGCTGGCTCAGGAAGTGTCCAATTATTTTCATTTGTCAACATATTATTCAACAGAATTTTAGCTTCATCCGGTGTTCTTTCCCTGAAAACAGAACCAGCACAACTATCCAGGTAATCTCTAGAAGCATCGGTTAGTCAATTATAAAAGATATAAGGTATTTCATTTTTCTTAAGACGATGATCAGGCAAAGTATTAAGTAGCTTGAGAAGCCTCCCCCAAGCTTGTGGGAGACTCTCTTCTTCAATTTGCACAAAGTTGTATATTTCCCTCAAAGCAGCTTGTTTCTTATGAGCAGGGAAATATTTAGCAGAGAAGTAATAAATCATATCCTGGGGACTACGCACACAACCAGGATCAAGGGAATTAAACCATATATTAGCATCACCCTTTAATGAGAACGGAAATATTTTAAGGATATAAAAGTAGCTGATCTCTCACCATTAGTGAACAGGGTGGCTATATCATTTAATTTAGTAAGATGTGCCACAATAGTTTCAGATTCATAGCCATAAAAAGGATCAGATTCAACCTAAGTAATTATATCAGGATCAACAGAGAATTCATAATCCTTATCGATAACACAAATTGGTGAAGTAGCATAAGCAGGGTCAGGTCTCATTCTATCATTAAGAGATTACTGATTCCATTTAGCTAATAATCTCTTGAGCTCATATCTATCTTTGCAAGCTAAAATAGCTAAAGAAGCTTCTTTATCAAAAACATAACCCTCAGGAATAACAGGCAAGTCTTCATCATCAGTTTCATCAATATAATCAGTTTCAATAATTTCTTTCTCTCTAGCCCTAGCAATTTGTTCATCAAGAAATTCACTAAGTGGCACAGTAGTATCAAGCATAGAAGTAGTTTCATCATAAGTATCATGCATAGCAGAAGTGGCATCATCAATAACATGCGACATATCTGAACGAATAGCAGAAGCAGGTTTAGTTGTCGGAAGCTTACTCAAAACAGAAGGTGAATCAAGTGCAGAGCTAGATGGCAGTTCCTTACCTCCCCTCGTAGTTGAGGGATAAATTGTGCTCTTAGCGTCTTTCAAGTTCTTCATAGTGACCAGCAGATATAAATCCCAAGTGAATCAAAGAATAGAGCTATGCTCCCCGGCAACGGCGCCAGAAAATAGTCTTGATAACCCACAAGTATAGGGGACCACAACAGTTTTCGAGGGTAGAGTATTCAACCCAAATTTATTGATTCGACACAAGGGGAGCCAAAGAATATTCTCAAGTATTAGCAGTTGAATTGTCAATTCAACCACACCTGGATAACTTAGTATCTGCAGCAAGGTATTTAGTAGCAAAGTAATATGATAGTAGTGGTAAAGGTAACAAAAGTAACGGTAGCAAAAGTAATATTTTTGGTGTTTTGTAGTGATTGTAACAGTAGCAACGGAAAAGTAAATAAGCGAAGAACAATATAGGAAAAGCTCGTAGGCATTGGATCGATGATGGAGAATTATGCCGGATGAGGTTGATCATGTAACAATCATAACATAGGGTGACACAGAACCAGCACCAATTCATCAATGTAATGTAGGCATGTATTCCGAATATAGTCATACGTGCTTATGGAAAAGAACTTGCATGACATCTTTTGTCCTACCCTCCCGTGGCAGCGGGGTCCTAATGGAAACTAAGGGATATTAAGGCCTCCTTTTAATAGAGAACCGGAACAAAGCATTAGCACATAGTGAATACATGAACTCCTCAAACTATGGTCATCACCGTTAGTGGTCCCGATTATTGTCACTTCGGGGTTGCCGGATCATGACACATAGTAGGTCACTATAGACTTGTAAGATAGGATCAAGAACACACATATAATAGGTTCAGATCTCAAATCATGGCACTCGGGCCCTAGTGACAAGCATTAAGCATAGCCAAGTCATAGCAACATCAATCTCAGAACATAGTGGATACTAGGGATCAAACCCTAACAAAACTAACTCGATTACATGATAGATCTCATCCAACCAATCACTGTCTAGCAAGCCTACGATGGAATTACTCACGCACGGCAGTGAGCATCATGAAATTGGTGATGGAGGATGGTTGATGATGACGACGGCGATGAATCCCCCTCTCCGGAGCCCCGAATGGACTCCAGATCAGCCCTCCCGAGAGGTTTTAGGGCTTGGCGGCGGCTCCGTATCGTAAAACACGATGAATTCTTCTCTCTGGTTTTTTTCTCCCCGAAAGCAAATATATAGTGTTGGAGTTAAGGTCGGAGGAGCTCCAGGGAGCCCATGAGGTAGGGGGGCGCGCCCTGGGGGGGGGCGCCCCCCACCCTCGTGGACAGGGTGTGGGCCCCTTGGTCTTCATCTTTTGCAAGGATTTTTTATTATTTCCAAATAGACGTTCCGTGCAGTTTCAGGTCATTCCGAGAAGTTTTGTTTCTGCACATAAATAACACCATGGAAAGTCTGCTAAAAACAGCATCAGTCCGGGTTAGTTCCATTGAAATCATGCAAGTTAGAGTCCAAAACAAGGGCAAAAGTGTTTGGAAAAGTAGATACGACGGAGACGTATCAGGCAGCCGCAGAGCAGGCTCTTCGTGAGAAGCACGAGGTCAGGGTTATTGAAGTTGAGGAGAAGCTTCAAGATGCCGTTAAGAAATGCGAGACCTTGGAGCAGAGTTTAACAGAGAAAGAATCCGAACTCACCAGGGCTCATCAGGAGGAAACCCAAGGCGCCCTGTAGGAGATCCAAGAGGCGAGGAAGATCGCAGTGGGTAAGGCTCTTTTCCATGTAAATCAAGTATTTGAGGAGAAAATCATGTTTCTAATTTTGAGTTCGGATTTCTCCAGGGGTGTTTACGGAACTGGCCCGCAGCATATCAGATGCGGCCCAATTCTACCGAGCCGAAGAAAGGAACACTGCAGATAAGCTCTTCTGGTCATAGTATCTGGCGTTGAATTATCCGGTGCCTTTCGCCGACCAACTGAAATAGCTAATCGAACCGCATAGGGCGGCCGAACTAGCCATGAAGGATTTGACGTCATCAAGAGGTCGGTCTGTATAGAGGGTGCACGAATGGCCTTTGCCTGCGCAAAGGTGCACTGGGGGAAGATGGATTCTGAAAAGCTGATGACCGAGGGACCGCCAGAGGGGAAGGAGAACCACAAGCCCGAATTATATTATTATAGTGTCCTGAAAGGATCCTGCCTTGCGGCGGAGTAATGCACCAAGGACATTATATTTCCATGAATACAATCATGTTGTCCTTTGTAATGTTCAACAAGGTCATTTCTATTATTTATTGCCTGTTATATAAAAGTTTATCCTCCTGCGTGGCCGTTTTATATATTAATCCTGAGAGTTGGCGGTCGTCGCTTCTCGCCCCACGTAGGAAATACGGGGTGTTCGGCATAAACACGATCACTCTTTATCCCAGTTTTGGGTCCATCAAAGGAGGTGTTCAAGACAACGAACCGTGCAATCGGACTATAGGGCTTTATCACTCTCACTTAGCCATAGGAGCTTTAGGAAAGGAAGGTAGGCGCAGCCCCTGGTGTTCGGAAGACCACACGAGGGGCTCTTATAAGCACCTGATCAGAAGAAAAAACAATCCATCGCACGCTGCATTGGTTATGGCATTTGCGGGGGAAATCGTTGAAGATTTTACAACCTCTCGAATAGCTGACCAGCTCTCACCGTATCATGACTATCAGTTTTCGGCTTTCTTTACTGAGGTGCTCGTCCGGAAGAACCGGGACACAATCGCAGTAGTTCTCCCTGTGCCGCCTTAGCCGATATAGCGGAATGTAAGGCAGCAGAACATGGGAGCCGGACAAACCCAACATTTGACCCAAGACATGATTCGGAGCTGATGCATATAATGCTATAAGTTCGGGGTGCCGAACTTCCATGAAGGTATTCGGACTTTATTGCCATATTATGGGTAAAACGAAGCCCCTGGCATATTTAAGATATATCGCTGTGTACGGATGCCACTTGACAAAAGAATTTCAACAGGAAATATCAGTAGATAAGTGTCGTATAAATCCACATATTGTATTTGAATAGTATGTCAATGCGTATGAGTACATGTAATGTGATAAAAAAAGAAATATGACTGTGGAACCTGCTGAGACCAGGGGGGAAGAAGTTGTGTGCGGATCCGGAGTATAGTCCGATGGTCATCACGGGGAATATCTAAGGATTCCCTTGCGTGTTCGAGCTGCTTCCATATCGCCAGTCCTGGTCTGCGCAAAGTTGAAGCTGCAAGGAAAATGTAAGAAATGCTTGTGTGCCGCAGAGCGGTTCAGCCGTGGTGTGTGGCCTGTCCTGGCCTTCGTCGGCGTGTTTTTAATTGAGCTCTGGACGAGCCTTTTTATTCTTCCGCGAAGTAGTTCAGAGTCCTTTGTCGGTGTCCGGGATCCTGGCCGTCGACTCGAGGTTCGATTGAAAGGTGCCACTTGTTTCTTTTGCTGGTAAAGCAGCAGTATACTCTTTGGTACCGAGGGAAAGTTCGGCCTTGCCATTAACCGTGATGACGCCGCGCGGACCGGGCATCTTGAGCTTATGGTAGGCATAATGTGGCACCGCGTTGAATTGAGTGAACGCGGTTCGTCTAAGCAGTGCCTGATAATCACTGCAAAACGGGACGATGTCGAAGATTAACTCTTCGGCACAGTAATTGTCTGGTGATCCGAAGACTACCTCAAGGGAGATGGAGCCTGTACAGTTGGCCTCCACACCTGGTATAATACCTCTGAAGGTGGTTTTAGTGGGTTTGATCACCGAATGATCGATGCCCATCTTGCGCACTGTGTCCTGGTAAAGCAGGTTTAGACTGCTGCCTCCATCCATAAGGACTCGTGTGAGGTGGATGATACGTCCATTTTGCATCATGCTTTTATGTCGATATTTATCGCATTATGGGCTGTTATTACACGTTATGTCACAATACTTATGCCTATTCTCTCTTATTTTACAAGGTTTACATAAGAAGGGAGAATGCCGGCAGTTGGAATTCTGGGCTGGAAAAGGAGCAAATATTAGAGACCTATTCTGCACAACTCCAAAAGTCCTGAAACTCCACGGAAGTCATTTTTGAAAATAATAAAAAATATTGAGTGGAAGAAGTACGCCAGAGGGGGACCCACCTGGCCACGAGGGTGGGGGGCGCGCCCCCTGCCTCGTGGGCCCCCTGTTGGCTCTCCGGTGGCCATCTTCGGCTATATGAAGTCTTTCGTGAAGGGAAAATCGAAGCAACCTTTGGGACAGACTACTGCCGCCACGAGGCGGAACCTTGGCGGAACCAATCTAGGGCTCCGGCAGGCTGTTACAGGGGACACTTCCCTCCGGAGGGGAAATCATCGCCATCGTCATCACCAACGCTCCTCTCATCGGGAGAGGGCAATCTCCATCAACATCTTCACCCGGCACCATCTCCTCTCAAAACCCTAGTTCATCTCTTGTATCCAATTCTTGTCTCCAAGTCCGGGATTAGTACTAGTAGGTTGCTAGTAGTGTTGATTACTCCATTTAGTTGATGCTAGTTGGTTTATTTGGTGGAAGATCATATGTTCAGATCCTCTATGCATATTAATACCTCTCTGATTATGAACATGAATATGCTTTGTGAGTAGTTACATTTGTTCCTGAGTACATGGGAGAAGTCTTGCTATTAGTAGTCATGTGAATTTGGTATTCGTTTGATATTTTGATGAGATGTATGTTGTCTAGCCTCTAGTGGTGTTATGTGAACGTCGACTACATAACACTTCACCATTATTTGGGCCTAGAGGAAGGCATTGGGAAGTAATAAGTAGATGATGGGTTGCTAGAGTGATGTAAGCTTAAACCCTAGTTTATGCGTTGCTTTGTAAGGGGCTGATTTGGATCCATAGATTTCATGCTATGGTTAGGTTTACCTTAATACTTTTGTTGTAGTTGCGGATGCTTGCAAGAGAGGTTAATCATAAGTGGGATGCTTGTTCAAGTAAGAACAACACCCAAGCACCGGTCCACCTACATATCAAATTATCAAAGTACCGTACGCGAATCATATGAACGTGATGAAAACTAGCTTGACGATAATTCCCATGTGTCCTCGGGAGCGCTTTTCTCCATATAAGAGTTTGTCCAGGCTTGTCCTTTGCTACAAAAAGGATTGGGCCATCTTGCTGCACTTTATTTACTTTTGTTACTTGTTGCTCGTTACAAATTATCCTATCACAAAACTACCTGTTACCACTTATTTCAGTACTTGCAGAGAATACCTTGCTCAAAACCGCTTATCATTTCCTTCTGCTCCTCATTGGGTTAGACATTCTTACTTATCGAAAGGACTATGATAGATCCCCTATATTTGTGGGTCATCAAGACTCTTTTCTCGCGCCGTTGCCGGGGAGTGAAGCGCATTTGGTAGGTGGAATTTGGTAAGGAAAAATTTATATAGTGTGCTGAAATTTACTGTCACTTGTTACTATGGAAAGTAATCCTCTAAGGGGCTTGTTAGGTATCTTCACCCGACCAAGAGAGCAAAGAGTTTCTCCTCAACCCTACTGAACTTATTGAAAATGAAAATGTTCCATTTGAAGTTCCTTCGGGTATGTTAGAAAAACTGCTAGATAATCCTTTTGCAGGAGATGGAACAAAGCATCCTGATGAGCATCTAATCTGTGTGGATGAAGTTTGTGGATTATTTAAGCTTGCAGGTATACCTGATGATGTTGTTAAGAAGAAGGTCTTCCCTTTATCTTTGGAGGGAGATGCATCGACATGGTATAGGCTATGTGATGATACGAGGTCATGGAACTACAAGCGATTGAAATTAGAATTTCATCAAGTTTTATCCTATGCATCATGTTCATCGTGATCGCAATTATATATATAATTTTTGGCCTCATGAAGGAGAAAGCATCGCTCAAGCTTGGGGGAGGCTCAAATCAATGTTATATTCATGCCCCAATCATGAGCTCCCAAGAGAAATAATTCTTCAAAGTTTTTATGCTCCGCTTTCTGAAAACAATCGCACCATGCTTGATACTGCTTGTGCTCTATTGAATTCAAATGGAATTTATTGGATAGAATTAAATGCAACTCTGAAGATTGGGATCTCGACGAAGGTAAGGAGTCAGGTATGACACCTAAGTTTGATTGTGTTAAATCTTTTATGGATACCGATGTTTTCCGTAAATTTAGCACTAAATATGGACTTGACTCTAAGATAGTAGCTTCCTTCTGTGAATCTTTTGCTACTTATGTTGATCTCCCCAAGGAGAAGTGGTTTAAATATCATCCTCCGATAGAAGTAAAAGTAGATGCACCTATTAAAGTTTAAGAAAAGACTGTCACTTATAATGATCCTATTGTTCCTGCTTCTTATGTTGAGAAACCACCTTTCCCTGTTAGAATTAAGGATCATGCTAAAGCTTCAACTGTGGTTCGTAAAAGCAATATTAGAACTTATACACCTCCTGAGCAAGTTAAAGTTGAACCTAGTATTGCTATTTTTAAAGATCTCTTGGCTGACAATATTGATGGGCATGTTATTTATTTCTGCGGTGAAACTGCTAGAATTGCCAAACCTTGTGCTAAAGATAAACATAGACCTGTGGTAGGCGTGCCTGTTATTTCTGTTAAAATAGGAGATCATTGTTATCATGGCATATGTGATATGGGTGCTAGTGTTAGTGCAATACCCTTTGACTTATACAAGGAAAGTATGCATGAAATTGCACCTGCTGAGTTAGAAGATATTGAGGTCACAATGAAGCTTGCCAATAGAGATACTATTTCACCAATGGGAATTGTTAGAGATGTTGAAGTCTTGTGTGGGAAAACTAAATACCCTGCTGATTTTCTTGTTCTTGGTTCCCCACAAGATAGCTTTTGTCCCATTATATTTGGTAGACCCTTCTTGAACACCGTTAATGCTAAGATAGACTGCGAAAAGAATGTTGTTACTATAGGCTTGGGTGATATGTCTCATGAGTTTAATTTCTCTAAATTTAGTAGACAACACCGTGAAGAAGAATTGCCTAGTAAAGATGAAATTATTGGTCTTGCTTCTATTCCCGTACCTCCTAGTGATCCTTTAGAACAATATTTGCTAGACCATGAAAATGATATGTTTATTAATGAAAGAAGGGAAATACATGAAGTATTCTTTAAACAGGAACCTATTCTGAAACACAATTTGCCTGTTGAAATCCTAGGGGATCCTCCTCCACCCAAGGGTGATCCCGTGTTTGAGCTTAAACCGTTGCCTGATACTCTTAAATATGCTTATATTGATAAAAAGAAGATATATCCTGTTATTATTAGTGCTAACCTTTCAGAGCATGAAGAAGAAATATTAGTGAAAACTCTGAAGAAGCACCGTGCTGCTATTGGATATACTCTTGATGATCTTAAGGGCATTAATCCCACTCTTTGTCAACATAAAATAAATTTGGAAGAAGATGTCAAACCAGTTGTTGATCATCAACGAAGGTTGAATCCTAAAATGAAAGAAGTGGGAAGAAAGGAAATACTAGAGCTTCTGGAGGCAGGTAAAATTTATTTCGTTGCTGATAGTCAGTGGGTAAGTCCTGTCCATTGTGTCCCTAAGAATGGAGGTATTACTGTTGTTCCTAATGATAAAGATGAATTGATCCCGTAAAGAATTATTTCATGTTATAGGATGGTAATTGATTTCCGCAAATTAAATAAGGTTACTAAGAAAGATCATTACCACTTACCTTTTATCGATCAAATTCTAGAAAGATTATCTAAACATACACATTTTTGCTTTCTAGATGGTTATTCTGGTTTCTCTCAAATACATGTCGACCAATGATCAATCAAAGACTACTTTTACTTGCCCTTTTGGTACTTTTGCTTATAGACATTGCCTTTTGGTTTATGTAATGCACCTGCTACCTTTCAAAGATGCATGATGGCTATATTCTCTAACTTTTGTGAAAAGATTTGTGAGGTTTTCATGGACGACTTTTCCGTCTATGGATCCTCTTTTGATGATTGCTTGAGAAACCTTGATCGAGTTTTGCAGAGATCTGAATAAACTAATCTTGTCTTGAATTGGGAAAAATGCCACTTTATGGTTAATGAAGCTATTGCCTTGGGACATAAAGTTTCCTAAAGAGGTATTGAAGTTGATAAAGCCAAGGTTGATGCTATTGAAAAGATGCCATGTCCCAAGGACATCAAAGGTATAAGAAGTTTCCTTGGTCACGCCGGATTTTATAGGAGGTTCATTAAGGACTTCTCAAAAATTTCTCGGCCTCGACTAATTTATTACAAAAGATATACCATTTGTCTTTGATGATGATTGTGTAGAAGAATTTGAAATACTTAAGAAAGCATTGATCTCTGCACCTATTGTTCACCAAATTGATTGGAATTTACCCTTTGAAATTATGTGTGATGCTAGTGATTATGCCGTAGGTGCTGTTCTAGGGCAAAGAGTTGATAAGAAATTAAATGTTATTCAATATGCTAGTAATACTCTAGACAATACTCAAAGAAATTATGCTACTACTGAGAAAGAATTCCTAGCAGTTGTATTTGCTTGTGATAAGTTCAGACTCTATATTGTTGATTCTAAAGTTACTGTTCACGTTGGTGGGGGGCGCGCCCTACCCCCTAGGGCGCGCCCCCTGCCTCGTGGGCCCCCTGTTGGCTCTCCGGTGGCCATCTTCTACTATATGAAGTCTTTCATCCAGGGAAAAATCAGAAGCAACCTTTCGGGACGAGACTCCGCCGCCACGAGGCGGAACCTTGGCGGAACCAATCTAGGGCTCCAACAGCGCTGTTATGCTCGGGACACTTCCCTCCGGGAGGGGGAAATCATCGCCATCGTCATCACCAACGCTCCTCTCATCGGGAGAGGGCAATCTCCATCAACATCTTCACCAGCACCATCTCCTCTCAAAACCCTAGTTCATCTCTTGTATCCAATTCTTGTCTCCAAGTCCGGAATTGGTACTAGTAGGTTGCTAGTAGTTTTGATTACTCCTTGTAGTTGATGCTAGTTGGTTTATTTGGTGGAAGATCATATGTTCAGATCCTCTACGCATATTAATACCCCTCTGATTATGAACATGAATATGCTTTGTGAGTAGTTACATTTGTTCGTGAGGACATGGGAGAAGTCTTGCTATTAGTAGTCATGTGAATTTGGTATTCGTTCAATATTTTGATGAGATGTATGTTGTCTAGGCTCTAGTGGTGTTATGTGAACGTCGACTACATAACACTTCACCATTATTTGGGCCTAGAGGAAGGCATTGGGAAGTAATAAGTAGATGATGGGTTGCTAGAGTGACAGAAACTTAAACCCTAGTTTATGCGTTGCTTTATAAGGGGCTGATTTGGATCCATATGTTTCATGCTATGGTTAGGTTTACCTTAATACTTTTGTTGTAGTTGTGAATGCTTGCAATAGAGGTTAATCATAAGTAGGATGCTTGTTCAAGTAAGAACAGCACCCAAGCACCGGTCCACCCACATATCAAATTATCAAAGTACCAAACGCGAATCATATGAACGTGATGAAAACTAGCTTGATGATAATTCCCATGTGTCCTCGGGAGCGCTTTTCTCCATATTAGAGTTTGTCCAGGCTTGTCCTTTGCTACAAAAAGGATTGGGCCATCTTTCTGCACTTTATTTGCTTTTGTTACTTGTTGCTCATTACAAATTATCCTATCACAAAACTATCTGTTACCACTTAGTTCACTACTTGCAGAGAATATCTTGCTGAAAACCGCTTATCATTTCCTTCTACTCCTCGTTGGGTTCGACACTCTTACTTATCGAAAGGACTACGTTAGATCCCCTATACTTGTGGGTCATTAGTGGAACCCGTCAATTATTGGGTCGAGGACTAGTGCGGCTGGATTGCCCTGATTGGTGTTAACCACACGATCCGTGCGGTTGAAGGTGATCGGCCTGAGTTTATATTGTGGGACGGCTAGTTCCATTAACTCGATATCCCTAAGGGTGCGCATCTGGTCTGGGCTGGTAGTGTGGGTGCTGTTTACCACGTTCACCGTTTGGATTTGCGGGGAAATTTATTTTGCCCTCCTGTACTTGGTGGTCTGGGCTCCTTGTCGCCATCATCGCTTTGAGACCCCTTATCTTTGTTTTTGGCGCCTGACCAGCCGGCTTGTTTGAAGACCCAACATTCTCTGTTGGTATGATTGGCTGGTGTTCCTGGGGTGCCATGAATTTGGCATGGGCGGTCGAGTATGCGGTCGAGACTGGACGGACCCGAATTGTCATTTTTGAGTGGCCCATTCCGCTGACTGGACTTAGAGCCACTAAATCTGGCATTGATTGCTATATCTTCAGTATTTTCACCATGTTTGTGGTGCTTGTGTTTGTTGCGTCGGGGGTTTGCCGTTGCTATCTCTGGCCTCTGATGTGCCAGGGTTGCTTGCTGTGTTGTTGCTACGGGCCAACCAGCTATCTTCGCCCGCGCAAAAGCGGTTCATGAGTGTCGTGAGGGCTGCCATGGATTTTGGCTTCTCCTGGCCGAGATGTCGGGCGAGCCACTCGTCATGGATGTTATGTTTAAAAGCCGCTAGGGCTTCGGCATCCGGACAATGGACAATTTGTTTCTTTTTAGATAGGAACCGAGTCCAGAATTTTCTGGCTGACTCTCCGGGCTGTTGTGTTATGTGATTTAAATCGTCAGCATCCGGTGGCCGCACATAAGTGCCCTGGAAGTTGTCCAGGAATGCGTCTGCCAGGTTCTCCCAACATCCGATGGAGTTTGCCGCCAAGCTATTCAGCCAATGCCGAGCCGGCCCTTTGAGTTTTAGCGGGAGATACTTGATGGCATGTAGATGATCACCGCGGGCCATGTGAATGTGGAGGAAGAAATCCTCTATCCATACCGTGGGGTCTGTAGTCCCGTCATATGATTCAATGTTCACGGGTTTAAACCCTTCTGGGAATTCATGATCCATTACTTCATCAGTAAATCATAGGGGGTGTGCGGCGCCTCTGTGCCGGGCTATATCACGACGCAGTTCATACGAGTCTTGTCTGCTGTGTTCAGCCCGACCGGATTTGCTTTTAGTATATCTGGCGTGACAGCTGTCGTCACGCGTTGGGGTGCACCCCCGTGATCAGTAGATCGATCTTGCATGTCCTGCTTTGTTTTCCAATACGTCTCGGAGGTCCTGCGTATTACCCCGGGCCGTAGTATTTTTGTTTAACTGGCGACGGGGTGCGGGCTGGACTTCGGCTTGACTTGCCGCTTTGTCTCGGCCATGAGGTGGCCGGTCAGCCGCATCATACGCTGGGAGCGTAGGCTTTAATGCTTCCTCCTCGAGTTGGGGTAGTTACCTGCGCTTTGGGTAACTTTTGTTTGGGTGCTCGAGTTCGTATTCCTCGGCCACCAGGACCTCAGTCCATCTATCCGCTAGCAGATCTTGGTCAGCTTGAAGCTGTTGTCGCTTTCTCTTTAGGCTTTTTGCTGTGGCTGTAAGCCGGTGCTTGAAGTGCTCCTGTTTGACGGGATCGTCAGGCACGATAAATTCTTCGTCGCCGAGGCTCACCTCGTCTTCGGAGAGGGACATGTAAGTGTCATCTTCTGATTCTCCGTCTGTTGCCTGTTTCTTAGGGCTAGCTTGCCCATCCTCCTGCCCGAAGCTTGGTTGGAGGAGATTGTCTTTGTCTTCGGCACTATCCGCAGCGTTATTGTCTCTTGTGCCGGTATCGCTGCTTTTTCTATGGCGGGGCTTAGAGTGGCGCCGATGACGTCGGTGCTTAGATTGCTTCTCGAGGGGATTATCCTCCATTGCCTTATTGCCATCGCTTTCTATGGGGGTGTCCACCATGTATATATCATATGATGAGGTGGCAGTCCAGTATACAATGGCGGTGGTTCCTGTTCTTCTCCTGCATCGTCGTCCATACCGTCGATGTCTTCGGAGCCAAAATCGAGCATGTCGGATAAGTCGTCGACAGTGGCTATTAAGTGGGTGGTGTGTGGGGAACGAATTTCTTCGTCCTCCGCTTCCCACTCAAGCCGGACATAGTTTGGCCAAGGGCCTCCTGACAAGGAGAGAGACCTTAATGAATTTAGCACATCGCCCAAGGGCGAGTGCTGAAAGATATCCACGGAGGAAAAATCCATGATTAGTGTCCAATCAGATTCAATAGGCACTGACGCAGGCGGTTCGGAGACCGTGGCCGGGGACGAATCCAAGAGTCCGACAACACAGGTCTCCTAGGAGGTGAAGTCAGTATTCAGCTCTATCGCCACAGAGTGTGCGGCCTCCATGGCGGGGTCCGTCCACTCGTCCTCGGACGGGCGCAATCTGCTCTGGATTGAGGGCCGGAGTAGCCACAGGTGTAAACTTCTCAGACATCATCGGAGAGGCTGTGGTGTTGATGTAGAAGCAGTCCGTGATCGATTCCCACTCCGGCGGAGCGTGGGAAAAGGCCCCAAGATGGGATCTCACTGGTACAGAAGGTTGCGGCGGTAGCAATAGGGTTTCGTGGTGCTCCTGGACGTTTTCAGCGTATATGGGTATATATAGGAGGAAGAAGTAGGTCGGTGGAGCTGCAAGGGGCCCACGAGGGTGGGGCTGCGCCAAGGGGGGCAGGCGCGCCTCCCTGCCTTGTGGCCTCCTCACTTATTTCTTGACGTCCACTCCAAGTCCCCTCGATCACGTTTGTTCCAAAAATAACTCTCCCGAAGGTTTCATTCCATTTGGACTCCGTTTGATATTCCTTTTCTGTGAAACGCTGAAATACGCAAAAAAACAACAATTTGCACGTGGCCTTCGGTTAATAGTTTAGTACCAAAAATAATATAAAGTGTATAATAGAGCCCATTAAACATCCAAAACAGATAATATAATAGCATGGAACAATAAAAAATTATAGATACGTTGGAGACGTATCAGTGGTGGATGCCAATGCGTGCATGGAGCATGGTTGGTGTCGGTAATTTTTACTTGGCACACATCGCACTCTGCATATATGTCGGTTCCATCCAAACATTTGTGTAGTTCCACCAAAATGCAGTTGAATAACCATGTTTGCGCTGATAATGAAAAAGCGTGATTACATTATAGTGGCACTAGTTGATGAAACATAAGCAAATAAATAGAGGGGCTAAGGTATCTTGGACGGCTCCTTGTTACATTTTCGGAGCAAACTTTGCAGAATAGATGCCTGAAGACGAAGACCCCATGCCATTGGATGGAAACCCTCACCCGCTTCCTGGCCATGTTTTGCTTGAGGAGCACAACTTTGTTCTACACCCCTACCCAGCCATTGGTTGGAATGATCTTCCTCCTATTCCACCACCTCCTGATGTTCATGTGGGCAATGACAAGTGGGGAAATGCAGTTTGGGGGGAGGAAGATAATCTGCACCATGCAGAGGAGCAACAACCAGTGCAAGACCAGGAGTCCATGGTGATTTATTAGCCTGATCTTTCTGAGTCAGAGGTTCAGTTGGAAGTGCCTGAAGATGATCTACATCCAGATTTTGAGAATGAGGATGTGGCCCCATCTGTCGATGTTAATGAGTGGGCTATTGTGCCTTATCATCCTCCTCTGATCCGGTATGACAGGATCTTTATTGGTGCTATTAAGGTTGGTTTTGGTCCTGTCCTGCCTCCAGAGCTTGCATGGAAAAGAACTTTTGATTCTCTGCTCCAGTTTGGTGCCCTTCTGTCCAAGCCTATGGCAATGCCCTTTGTTGCTGTTGAGCCCATTGTGCTCTCCAAGAGGAGTTGGGCCCTGGCTTTCAACGATTTCCAGGTGCTATCAAAGTTGCAGTTTGTTCAGTCTACCTCTCCACCACAGCTCGAGCAAGACCTGTTGCAAGGAATTTGTTCCCACCCATTGACTCGGCTTCATTCAGTGACACCGCTAATTTGGATTCAAACACTGCTTCTTCTATGGTGAAGACATCTTGTGCTCATGTAGAGGATTTCTCTTTCTCTACTCAACGACAAGACAAGAAGGTACGCAGACGCAAAACCTTGGCACAAACACCTCTTCTGGCAACCTCAGTCTGCAGATGCACTAGGGGGTCGGTCAAGCGGGATGGGTATAAGCCTGTCTTCCAGGAGCTGCAGTGTTAGCCCAGGAAAAAGAAGCCAAGTAGCAAGCCTTTTGTGGCAGTTCCATCTGAGGATGCTGAAGATCTGGGCCATGGCGGCAAGGAAGATGAGAACCTCCATAACGTGCCTCCTCCGACTCCAATTCCCACACTCTAGCGTGTTGGTGAAGACCTGGGTATTGCACCAGAGAAGCTGACTGTGGAGCGGCTTATGGCTGACCCAGCTGAAGAACGTCCTGCTCAGTCCGATGATTGATTTTAGTCTGTTTTATTGGCTTTGGCAAGCCCTTAAATTGGCTGTTTATGTTGGGACTGCTTCAATTTATTCTGGACTATTTTTATCTTTAGTTTTATCTGTTGAACTTCTGGTGATTGTCATGGTCTATAATAACGCACTTTGGTACATGCGGTGGATCTTGCTACTCTATTTTGGGCACTATTACATAGTGTTGCTTGATTACTTCCTATATGTTGTCTTCCATGAATCAGTAATCTTTTAGGAAATGGAGTGTACTGTGGTGGAATGTACGTGGTATTAATTCTCCTGCTAGGTAGCGTGCGGTTAAGCAAAAAATTAAGGAAAGCCAATGTGTGGTGGCTTGCTTTCAAGAAACTAAATGCACTTATTTTGATATAAGAGATATTAGGGCTTTCTGCCCTAAACAATTTGACTCATTTGCCTTTGCCCCTCTGCTGGTGCTTCTGGGGGAATCCTTGTGGTCTGGAACTCCACAGTTTTGTTTGGCATGCTTGTGGAAATTCAACCTTTTGCTGTGGTTATTAATTTTACCTCCAGACATAACTATGAACAATGGACTCTTGTGATTGTTTATGGGCCTTGCCAAGGTGAAATTAGGGACATTTTTGTTAATTGGCTATACCATTTGAATATCCCTGTAGAGGATAATTGGCTGCTTCTAGGAGATTCTAATTTCATCAGATCCATTGAAAATAGAAACCTACCAGGAGGGGATCGTAATGACATTTTTATTTTCAATGAGATTATTGGCCACCTAGGTTTACTTGAATTACCTCTGAAGGGCAGATCCTTTACATGGTCTAATATGCAGGATGCTCCTCTCTTAGAGAAGCTTGATTGGTTCTTTACCTCTACTAACTGGATCTCTTGTTATCCTTTTTCTGAGGTGCTGCCTTTAGCAAGGACTGCTTCTGATCATGTTCCTTGTGTGGTTGTCATTAGCACAAACATTCCTAAATCCAATATATTCAGGTTTGAGAATTACTGGGTAAAGATGGGGGAATTTTATGTGTGTGTGAAGCAATCTTGGGTGATCATTGTCGGTGTAAAACCGACGGATCTCGGGTAGAGGGTCCCAAACTATGCGTCTATGACGAATAGTAACACGAGGAAGGGGACACGATGTTTACCCAGGTTCGGGCCCTCTCGATGGAGGTAATACCCTACTTCCTGCTTGATTGATCTTGATGATATGAGTATTAGAAGAGTTGATCTACCACGAGATCGTAGAGGCTAAACCCTAGAAGCTAGCCTAAGGTATGATTGTTGTTGTCCTACGGACTAAACACTCCGGTTTATATACACACCGGAGGGGGCTAGAGTTACACAGAGTCGGCTACAAGGGAGGAGATCTACATATCCATATTGCCAAGCTTGCCTTCCACGCCAAGGAGAGTCCTATCCGGACACGGGACGAAGTCTTCAATCTTGTATCTTCATAGTCCTACAGTCCGGCTAAAGGATATAGTCCCGCTGTCCAAGGACCCCCTAATCCAGGACTCCCTCAGTAGCCCCCGAACAAGGCTTCAATGACGATGAGTATGCCGCGCAGATTGTCTTCGGCATTGCAAGGCGGGTTCTTCTCCAAACTCTGAGTGCCCGTTGAGTAGTGTCCGGCTTCCCATAAATGTTGCACTCCTTGGCTTCCGCGCCTAATAATGGCTATCTTCCATGTGTTGAGCGAATGCGATAAGCCAGTGCATTTTTACATTTGCCACCCTAGACATGTGAGTAAACCCTCTATTAAAGAGACGGGGATTCTTAGATCCAGATCACAGCATCCTCCCACAGCGAGTATCCATCGGAGCGCGCCTGAAAAAAATCAATTCCAACATGGCCGGCAATCGTAGCTCCTCCTCTCGCTCCCATAGCCCTAAGCCCGGCGATTGGAAGAAGTGTTCCATCCCTCACAGGCAATTAGTAGAGTTATAGACCCAGGGATTTCTCCCTCCAGCTTATATGGTCCCCATTCGAGACGGGCTCGCTACCTACAATGGCGGGGAGCAAGCGGAGAGCTTCCCTAACCCATCCAGGGGGGAGCGGGTATGCCTTGTCCCTTACTTATTAAGGGGACTTGTATTTCCAATCCATCCGTTCCTCCGCGGGCTCCTGGAGTTCTACGGCCTCTAGTTGCATAACTTTACCCCCGCTTCCATATTACACATCGCTGGCTACGTCGCCCTTTGCGAGCTGTTTCTAGGCTGCGAAGCTCATTTCGAGCTATGGTAGAGGCTATTCTGCCTCGTGCCCCGTACACAGAAGGGGTCAATATATCAAGTGGGCGGAGCCGAAATATGGCGCATCCCGAAGAAGACGTCCGAAAACTGGCCTTCGGAGTGGTTTTATATGGAGGACGTCCCCCTTCTAGATCCTATTCGGATGGGCCTTCCTGAGTTCGACAATGCCCCTTTGAAGAAACGCCGCAGCAGGCGCCCTCGGAGCTCCCAGGAGGAAGATAACGGAGAAGTCCTTAACCTGATGGGCCGGATAGAGATGCTGGCCAAATCAGGATTGATTATAACCGAGGTTATGCCCATATGTATAATGCAGGGAGTGCAGCCACTTCAATATCGGGGACAACCAATGTGGCACTTCAATGGAGAAGACGACGCCACCCACTGCGGTCGTAAAGGTCCGGACTCTGTCGCTGCCCTAGCGAAGATACTGTCGGATTTTTATAAAGGAGAAGAAGAGGAGTTCGTCCGTATTAAGCCACGGGATGGCTTCTCCATGTACAACCCCCCAAGCTGGGTGAGCTGCTACTTTCCACTCCAATCCTTTCCGCATTCTTTGTCATAAGTATTTACCTTGATATTTCATAGCAGGAACTGCGAAAAGCTATGAGGGAGGTCCACAGCCCGTCTCCACAACCAGAGGACCCTGACAGAGCCCTCGACCCCGGACTCGAAGAAGATCCGGACACATTTGTGGAGCTCATCCACATAACGTTCTGTCAGTTGAGCTGTGACGGTACCTTGGTGGCCATCATAGCCGATTATCCTGGACTGCTCCCCGCATCGCATGTAAGTAAAACTGGAGCCCTAACTTCCAAGAAGGAACCATTTATCTGCACTTCACCTACCGCACACATATGGTGTTTTACAGGGAAGGCCCTCGGGACGCCATGCCAAACCCGCAGTGACTCGCCAGGAAGGGGCACCGAAGCCGGGTAGGCTTAAAAGGAAGGCGGTCAGGACTGAGACGATGTCGCAGGGGTATGAAAGAGAACCCCGCTCAGTGGTGGTCGTCTTTTAAAATATAATAACGCCCAAGTTTCCTAGTAGGAAAAATGCTCGCCAGACTATATCCGGAGAGGTTGCCGGTCACGCCTCTACCAGTCGGCCTCCAGAGCCGGACATAGAGGCGGACGCTAACATGGGGCCAACGCCGGATGTTCCTCCTATAGTAGATGTAGATAGGCTATCCGCCACAAATTCCGAAGTGGAGAGCACCATGAATCACAGGTGTCGCCGGGCCGTACTCAGTGACGCTTGTTTCTCTCGAGAGGCGTTCGATGCCTTCAACTCAGGAGACGCGTACATCCGAGCTTCTCAAAATGGTCTTGCCGGAGCCACGGACCAGTATGTAAAAGATATACGGGTAAGGAAATCTAATAATTATGTATATAAGTAGACCCTGAGACTTGAAACAGTTGGCACAACTGATTTAAGGATCATTGTTGGCGTAGGTTCTTACGGCGAAGAATACCCAGTTGTCTCTAGAGCTGGAGGAGTGCCAAGCCCAGCTTCAGACCACAGTTTCCGCGGTGAAGGAGTCCGAGAAGGCCCCATCTGGTAACATTTGTTTTCATTGCAAAGAGTGTCATGTACCAGGTAGTATGCGGCATGCGTGCAAATCTAACAATAGATTATGCACGTGGTCCCGTAGTGAATCCGGATGAGCAACATGCTCAACAACAGGTAAAGGCTAGCGAGCGCGTGCTTCCGTAGGTTAGGCGGGAGAAAAGCGATCTCCAAGACGCCAATACCCGGCTGAGCGTTGAACTGAAAGATGTTCGGGCCCATCTTGCTGACTCCGTAAACGAGAATAAGAGGCTTCGACGCGACATTTTCAATAAGTGCTTGAACAAACTTTTATAGAGTTCGGCGAAGAAACCGGCTGACAGAGTTATATCTGTAGGTATGCTGACGGGTCGTCCCGCAGAGGAAATGCTCGGTTCTATGGGCGATCTTCTGCCAGAGCTCTCTGGCCTGCGAACAAGTGCGGCGGTGATCTGAGGGCATTGCCCAAGCCTTGTGGTCGTCCGTCTCCCTGCCAGGAGGCATGAGTGAGCTTGTAGAAAAGCTCAAGGAGCGTGGTGGCCCTTCCGATTATGGAAGATATCGGCCTGCAGACAAGGTGCAAGGGAGGCCTGGGCCATGGTGAAGATTCGATATACCAAGGCTGACCCGAACCACATGGCCGAGGTCGGACCTGTGGGTCCTGACGGGAAAGAGATCCCCGTCAGTTTGGTTTATGACCAGGTAGTATTAGTGGCAAAGTATTCTCAACAGGACTGTAGGCTAGACAGCTTGTTGGATGGTATTGAAGAAGAATTTAGTCAGTGTAAGTGACTGTGTACTTCAAGTGACATATATTGTCCCTAGCCGGATTGTAAATCATTTTTCATGGCGGACCCTTTCGCTTCAACCTCCGGACCCGACACTCTGGAGTGTATCCGAATACCCGCTCAGTTATGTAAAAACCGGGATATGCGTGGAAACCAGGCGTAGGGGTCATAAGTGCGTGAACAGAAAAGTACCCAACTAGCTATGTTATATTACATGGATAGTAAGAAACATCTTCCAGGGAGAATAGTTCCGCTAAGGTTTCCTTTCCCTGGGTACGCATGCATTAGTGTGCATGTCCGGACTGCGAAAAGAGACGCGGGATATAAACTTCTGGGGGCATGAAGTACAATAAATAGAAATCGTCTTTTGTTCACTGACCGAATATACCCTTAAGAACGCTAGCTTTCGGCTTCACCCAGTCTGAGGTACACATCCGGCTGACTCGGCACTAACAATCGCAGAGGTGCTCCCCTTATGCCCTAGCCGAATTAACGAGAACGTAGGGCATAAACACAAGAGCCAGGAAACCCAGCTTGGCCAAAACTTAAGTCATATCGATGCATATAATGGCGAAAAAAGGTATATGTGAAAAGGAACACATGTTTGGGGCCTAGAGCCCGGAACGTAGCAATATTAAGCTTCTATATAAGAAGCCCCCAGGTATCATGAGCGCAGCCAGCGCGTCAAGATTGTGTAGTCAAGACACATTTTAGCCTTTTAAGGCCTTGAAGAAAAAAGGGGAAGAAAGAAAGAAAGAAAAGACAGATAACACATATATAAAAAATTGGCAGAGGTAAGGAGACGAATACCGAGTCCGGAACTAGGAGAAGAACCTTCGGAGTCTAGCTGCGTTCCATGGGTTTGGCTCGAGTAGATTGTCTGATGCATCCGCAGATGGTACGCTCCACCGGTCAGAACTTGGTCGATAACGAAGGGACCTTCCCATTTGGGCTTGAGCTTGTTCTTTTTCTTCTCCGGTAGGCGTAGAACGAGTTCGCTAACGTTATAAGTTTTGGCCCATACTTCTCTGCATTGATACCTTCGAGCCTGTTGCTGATAGAATGCGGAATGGGCTTTTGCCACGTCACGCTCCTCCTCTAGGGCGTCCAAACTGTCCTGCCGATCAAGCTCGGCTTCTTTCTCTTCATACATGCGCACTCGAGGTGAGTCATGAATTATATCGCAGGCAGTACCGCCTCTGCGCCGTATACCATAAAAAAGTTTGTATCCCGTAGTGCGATTCGGCGTGGTCCGCAGCCCTCATAGTATAGAGTCGAGCTCCTCTACCCAGTGCGTATCGGATTCCTTCAAGGATCGCACTAATATGGGTTTAATGATGCTCATGATAAGACCGTTTGCTCGTTCGACTTGACCGTTAGTTTGCGGTTGATAGACATAAGCATAATCGAGCTTGATACCCATGTTTCTGCACCAGAGTTTTACCTTGTCGGCTGTAAAGTCCGAGCCGTTATCAGTGATGATGCTATGGGGGACGCCATAACGGTGTACAACCCCGGATATGAAGTCTATCACTGGTCCGGATTCGACCGTTTTAACTGGTCTGGCTTCTATCCATTTGGTGAATTTATCCACCATGACCAATAAGTATTTTTTTTCTTATGGCTACCCCTTTGAGTGGTCCGACCTATCAAGCCCCCAGACCGCAAAGGGCCAAGTAAGGGGGATTGTTTGGAGAGCGGTAGGCGGCATATGGCTTTGGTTTGCAAAAAGCTGGCAACCGACGCAACGTTGAAGGAGGTCCTGTGCGTCTGCTCAGGTCGTTGGCTAGTAGAAACCTGTACGGAAGGCCTTGCTTACAAGGGGCCGAGCTTCGGCGTGGTGGCCGCCAAGTCCAGCATGAATTTCTGCCAAAAGTTGCTGCCCTTCCTCTTCGGAGATGCACCTTTGAAGGACTCCGGTAGCGCTTTTCTTATAAAGCTCTCCCTCGTGGACCTTGATGGCTTTAGACCGCCGCACAATGCAGCGCGCCTCTTTTGGTCCTCGGGTAGTTCCTGCCTAGTTAGGTAGGCCAGGAATGGTTCTGTCCACGGGGCGATGACAGCCATTATTACGTGGGCGGAAGGTGTTATTTCGGTGGTAGAGCCTCCGATTATGTCAGAGTGTTCGGTATATGTTGTTGTGGCCAGGTCCGTATTGTTTCCGGTCTCCCCTTCCCATACCATGGATGGCTTAAACAGCCTTTCCAAGAAGATATTAGGTGGGACAGGGTCGCGCTTAGCACCGATGCGGGCGAGGATATCTGCCGCCTGATTGTTTTCTCGGGCCACATGGTGGAATTCAAGCCCCTCGAACCGAGCTGACATTTTGAGGACGACGTTGCGATAAGCCAACATTTTTGGATCCTTGGCGTCGAAGTCTTCATTTATTTGAGATATTGCGCGGTTCGAGTCCCCACGCACCTCCAGGCATTAAATGCCTATGTAGACTGCCAACCGAAGACCATGTAATAGGGCCTCATATTCTGCCGCGTTGTTGGAGTCTGTGTATAGTATTTGGAGTACGTGCTGGACTGTATCTCCGGTGGGGGACGTCAGGATGATGCCAACCCCCAGACCTGCCAGCATTTTAGAGTCGTCAAAGTGCATAATCCAATTGGAGTACGCGCCGTACTCTTTAGGGAGTTAAACACATCCATTCGGCGAAATCGAGCGATGCCTTGTGACTTAATGGCTCACTGTGGTTTTTATATTATGTCGAATGGGAGGAGCTCAATAGCCCATTTAGCGATCTGGCCCGTGGCCTCGCGGTTGTTTATTATGTCGTTGAGTGGCACTTCAGAGGCCACCGTAATTGAACACTCTTGAAAGTAGTGTCGTAGTTTCCGGGATGCCATGAAGATCGCATATGCTATCTTTTGATAATGTGGGTACCATGATTTGCATGGAGTGAGGACAGTGGATACATAGTATACCGACTTTTGCAGCGGGAACTTATGTCTGTCCATCTCTCGTTCTACGACGAGCACTGCGCTTACAACTTGGTGTGTTGCCGCTATATTTAGCAGCATTGGTTCGCCGATGTTAGGTGCAGCCAAGATTGGGTTTGTGGCCAAAACAGCTTTTATTTCTTCTAATCCGGCCGTGGCCGCATCCATCCACTCGAAGTGTTTGGTGCGTCGTAGAAGGCGATAAAGAGGCAGTGCCTTTTCTCCTAATCGGGAGATGAAGCGGCTTAAGGCAGCCACGCATCCAGTTAGTTTCTGGATTTGCTTGAGGTCTGTTGGGATGGCCAACTGTGATAGAGCTCGGATTTTAGCCGGATTTGCTTCGATTCCTCTGTTGGAGATGATGAAGCCTAAGAGCTTTCCGGCGGGCATGCCAAAGATGCATTTTTCGGGTTGAGCTTAATGTCGTATGTTCGGAGATTGTCTGTCACACCCAAGATGCGACCCTATCCTAAAGGAACTTGAAGGTCCCACCAAGGATAGAAGCGCATCTTGAAGACGCTTTTGCAAGGTGGATATCATTACATCAACATTACATAAAAGATGGGGATACATACATAAGGCACAAATGCCACAAGAATACATCAACATCATATACAAGATCAACATCCGACTACGGATGAAACATAAACAGAAGCCCAAACGACATCCACCCTGCTAGCCCAGGCTGCCGACCTGGAACCTATCCCCTGATCGAAGAAGCAGAAGAAGAACTCCAAAACAAGTAAACATCGCTCTCGCGTCATGATCATCGCAAACCTGCGCCTGCAACTGGTGTTGTAGTAATCTGTGAGCCACGAGGACTCAGCAATCCCATTACCATGGGTATCAAAACTAACAAAGCTTAATGGGAAAGGAAGGGGTAAAGTGGTGAGGTTGCAGCAGCGACTAAGCAAGTATGGTGGCTAAACATACGCAAATAAGGGAGAGAAGAGAGCAAGCGGAATGGTCGTGAGACTAGCAATGATCAAGAAGTGATCCTGAACCCCTACTTACGTCAAACATAACCCAAAGACCATGTTCACTTCCCGGACTCCGCCGAAAAGAGACCATCACGGCTACACACACGGTTGATGCGTTTTAATTCGGATCTGGTGTCAAATTACCCACAACCGGACATTAAAAAATTCCCATCTGCCTATAACCGTAGGCACGGCTTTCGAAAGATTATACCCTGCAGGGGTGTCCCAACTTAGCCCATGATAAGCTCTCGCGATCCACGAAGGATATTCCTTCTCCCCGGGAAGACCCGATCAGTCTCGGAATCCCGGCTACAAGACATTTCGACAGTAATAAAACAAGACCAGCAAAGCCGCCCGAATGTGCCGACAAATCGCGATAGGAGCTGCACATATCTCGTTCTCAGGGCACACCGGATGAGCAGTCTGTACATCTAAAACCATGCCTCAAGTTTCCCCGAGGTGGCGCTGCAAAGGGCTCTAGTTTGGACCAGCACTCGAAGGAGAACTGGCCCAGGGAGCTAAAATAAAGATGACCCTCGGGCTCCGGAAACCCAAGGGAAATAAAAGGGCATAGGTGAGGCAGAAGGTAAAACCAAGGTTGCGCCTTCTTTGGAGGAGTCTTATTCAAAGCGAACTGTCAAGGGGGTCCCATAAATCACCCAACCGCGTTAGGGACGCAAAATCCGGGAACATAATACCGATATGACGGAAACTAGGGCGGCAAAAGTGGAACAAAACACCAGGCATAAGGCCGAGCCTTCCACCCTTAACCAAGTATATAGATGCATTAATAATATAAGAGATATTGTGATATCCCAACATAATCCTGTTCACCATGGAGCAATCTTCAACTTCACCTACGACTAGCAACACTATAAGAGGGCTGAGCAAAGCGGTAACATAGCCAAACTATGGTTTGCTAGGAAGGGTGTCAAAGGTTAGAGGTTCATGGCAATTTAGGAGGCTTGAGGATCAAAAGATAGGTAGCGCAGCCTAGCGATAGAACGAAGCAACTAGCATAGCAATGATAGTAATGAGATCCAGGGTAGCGGTCATCTTGCCTGAATTCCCGCAAGGAAGAAGAACGAGTCCATGAATAAGATGAAGCCACGAATATGAACCAAGCGTGATTTAACGAATTCTCACGATCGCATAGCAAGCAGGAACTATCGAGAAGAAGCACACAACATGGTAAACACACCACACAAGAACAAGGCATGATGCACAACAAGCATGATGCATGGCAAGACTACATGAAGCTACTCATGGCAGTATATGATGCAAACAAGAACAACACCTCAAAGCAAGCTTAAATGAGGCCGGAAACAACATATAACAATTCCGGTAAGTCCTCATATGCAAATTTCGAAATTGGTCCAGATCTGAATAAACCTTATGTTCAAGTTGTTAAACAGCAAGTTAAGATGCACCATGATGATCTACACGAAATTCTAGTCAAGTTACATATAAAGTTCATAAGATTCGGGGCTACGGCCTAGAATATATGAGCAAAACAAGTTAAACATGGCATTGATGCAAAATGCATACAAACATCAAGCAAACCCTCTCAAACCAAGGATGTAACATGATAATATGAAATTTCATGCAATTCTAAGCAGGTTTCATATAGAGCACACTCAAAACGGAGGAACGGTTCAACACATACACATGAATCAAGTTATAGCAACAATCTGTCCAAAACAGCAACTAGGCATATTGCAAGCACCTAAACGACAAGCTACAACATCTTAACATGATAACAAAAGGCATGGACGTGATGTACATGTAAAGCATGACAAAACATGAACACTGAGCTATCTCCAGAAATGATTAAAAAATGATCAAAAGGACATGGCAAGATTGCAAATAATAACAGTTTCAGACTTTGCAGAAATAACATCAGGTTGCAATGTTTAGGGCTATCAAAAAACATGGTACAAGAACTTATCATGGCAAAAAAAGGCATGGAATGAATATACTAATTTCATAGAACAAAAGTCCTGTACTGACCATGAGCCAAAAGGGCACAGGAAATATGATGGCACCCATGTAAACATAGCAGGTTATATGACAGATTCATACATGGCAGGAATAACAATAAGTAGACATGTTGGCGAGCTTGAACCTCACACCACAGAGCAATACATGGCATGGCAAGGCAACTCACAGTAAGAAGACATGTTTATGAAGCTAAGCATGGCAAGAGCAAGTTCGTAGAGTTCATGGATCACTAACAACAATCATGGCAACATTGAACGTAATGTTAACAGGCTGACAGCAACATTATCTAGCAACTTTGGAGCAAGATAACAAGTTACAGTAGGCTATAAATGCAACCATGGGCATGGATGGATAGATAATGACAATCGTTAGTGAACATTTCCAGATTATGCATAGAATTACTTGTAGCAGCATGTTAACATAGCATCATGATATAGCAGATTCAGAAATGCAAAACAGCAACAGCAAGTACCCTACTTAACAAGCTTGATGCACTCACTACAGGAATCACAAAAATACATGGATAGCACCCCTGTAAAGATGGCATGACATAGATCAACACACATGTAGACATCAAGCTCATAGGATGCACACATGAAATGCAACAAAAATGACAAATCACCAAGTTATACCAGTTTCAGTAGATTAACATCATATAGCACTCTTGCAACGATGATTCAGGCATCAAGATGAACTCAAATGAACATGATGCAATGGAACGAAATGAAGTACTCGTTGAGGCGAACAATTTGACATATTACACGCATGAAACAGAGCAGTATGCAGCATGTTATGATGCGTTGACATGGCATGATAATGTAAATAATTTTGGGACTGTAGAATTATACCATTCCGGAAAGTCGACCCGGGACGGAGACGTGCGGGACGAAGGGATCCGGGGACGCGGGTCGCTGCGTTTGGTTGAGATCCCAGTGGATCTCATCCCGATCCACCGGGTCTCGCCGGAGAAGCAACGGCGATGGCCCGAGAAGGGCGGGGCCGGCCGGATCCGGCGAGGGAGACGACGACGCGGCGAAGGACGGCGGGATCCGGGCGCGGAGGAGCTCCGGGCGACGGATGCGGAGGACGGGTGAAGAGGCGCGGAGGCGAGGCGGCGCACCGGGCGGTGGTCGCCGGGCGAGGAGGACGGGCGGTCGCGGGGCGGCGTCCGTGGGCGCCGGGCGAGGCGCTGGCGGTGGCGCGGGCTCGCCGGGCACGGTGGCCGCGCCGGAGGCGGCGCTGGCGCGTCCCTGGGCGGGGGCGACGGGCGGAGCCGGGAGATCTGTGGCGCCGGCGAAGCTAGGGCGGCGGGTCCGCGGGACTTCGGGCGCTGGGCCGGAAACGGCCAGCGGGCAAGTGACGGCGGCGGTGGCGCTGGCCGGGAGGGCCCGTCTGGGGCCTGGGTGGGCCGCGGCAGAGGGAGGCGGCCGGGTGCCACGTGGCAAGCCTAGGTTGGCTGGAGGCGGCAGCGCGGACATGTCAGGCGCGGTGCGGACGCGTCCGGCGGCGTGAGGAGGAAGACGCTAGGGTTTGCACCACGAATTTCGGAGGGGGAGGTGTTTATATAGATAGAGGGAGCTAGGAGAGTCCAAATGAGGCACGGTTTTCGGCCACGTGATCGTGATCGAACGACCGAGAGCATGGAGGGGAGTTAGATGGGTTTTGGGCCACTTTGGAAGGGGTGTTGGGCTGCAAAGAGAAGAGGCCTTTTGCGGTTACCCGGTTAACCGTTGGAGTACCAAACGACCTCCAAATGGCACGAAACTTGACAGGCGGTCTACCGGTGCTATACCAAGGCCGCTAGACAAACCTCGGTCCATTCCGAGAAAGTTTAACACCCGCACACGAAAAGAGGCAAAAGGGGGCGCCGGGAGACATAGGAGTGCCGGATTGGAAAACGGACAACGGGGAAAAAGCTCAGATGCTTGAGACGAACACGTATGCAAAATGAGATGCAAATGATGACATGATAAAAATGAAGATGATGACATGTCAAAGAGAGACACGCAAGCACATGACATGGCAAAGATGGCGAATAACTGGAGAACACCTGGCGCGTCGGATCCGGGGCGTTACAACACTCCTCCACTAACAAGAGATCTCGTCCCGAGATCTTAGGACCGAGACGGAAGGTAAAATGGATGAGGTGAAACAAGAACTCAAGAGAAGAAGCAAAGAATCGAAAGCACTCGCGAAGAAGAGACGAACGACGAGAATGACGAGAATCAAAAGCTCACCGAATCAGATAGACTATGAAACCACTCCGGTTAGAACAAGATAACAAACGAATAAGACTGAAACGATTTAGGAAGCACTCCGGCTGAAACATGTAGGAATAGAACACGAGCTTCAGAGGATGGAATGATACTTGATGAAGACATGACACAAAACCTCCGGAAAGAATTGAAAGAGTTGAATGAAAAGAACGGAGTAGAAAATGACAACTTGTGCCACGAATGAAATAGAAAGCATCTTTAGAAGGAAGGTTATAACGAGTTGTTGAGAAAATCAACAACGAAAAGAATAAGCTTGTTGTGGTCTTATAGGTAACGTCTCAAGATCATAAGGTGATAACTGGCCACAAACGGAAATGATTAGATAGCTGAGAAGAACGAAGAAAAGCAAAACTCCACTTCAAAAGAATACGGATAATTAATTGCACTTCGAGATGCGAGAAGAAAAGATACTTGAACACCACCAACAAGAATCTTGATGAACTCTTTGGAGAATGAATTAAATCATGACGATCCACCGTGAAGAACTCCGCTAACAAAAGGTGATGAGATAGAATGAAGGAGGAAAGAATAAGACTAAAGCCTTGCATTGATTTAGACGGAGGTTCCGAAGAGATGGTCGAGTAAATTTGAACTCCCGAAAAGAAAAGATGAAAACACTTAGAACCAAGAGATTATTCATCATGAACAATCTCCGAAGAAAAGAATTAATCAACTCGATGAAAGAAGAATAAGAATTATGTTATGCTTATCTTTCATCAAATTAAATTGATGACAAGCAATGGATTTTTGCATATTACTTATTCTTCTTGAAAAAGAATTCAGGGGAATATAGCACAAAACTTGAGAAAGGTCTTCATGAACCACCGGTAGGATTGGATAGATTGAATGAATTAAAATGATAGTGAAGGAAAAAGAATCTTGAACGAACCGCCGTTAGAATTCGGAAATGACTGACGAAAGAGGATGAATCACCGGGAAGAATTAGAAGAACAAATAAACTAGAGGGGATTTAGATGTAAAAGAACACAGAGATCATGAGCTGATTAAAGAACACTTGAACGAAGCACCGGGATAACTGGATAACGGTAGCTGAAATGTGAGGACGAAGAATTCTTCTGGAACGATGGCCTCCGAAAAACAACTCCTGACATACTCCGGATGGTAAGAAAAGGAATCTTTGACAAACGGAATAATTCGAGAGGGTAACAAGAAGCTAGACCCACGAATCTTCGGAAGAACGGGAAAGATTTAGAGGAAAAGCTCTTCTTCGGTCTTCAAATGACGACGAGAAACAACACCAAAATTATTGAGGTACTCTGGTGAAACGAAAAGTCGGAGAGGTTGAGCCAACAATGAAAAGAATTTGAAAGAGATCTTGGAGAAGGCATGTGACTGATGGGATCCATTCTTACGTCACAAATGAAAAGAATTGAGAAAAACTCCGGGGGAATTAGAAGAGTCAGGTAAGATCCTGGGAAAGACCTGTGGGTTAGGGCCCACTAAAAGAAAACACCGTTGGAAAGGATTGTTGAACAGATAGATGATGCACCGGCACAATTGAAATATTCGAATGAGGTGATAACCTCGAATTAATTGGAACATGAGCGAATCTCTGAGATGTCTTCATCACTCCGGAACGATAATCTGGCGTGAGGCGAACGAGCAAAGGTAAATATTTGAGCTGAGGTAAATAATACGATCGACAACGAAAAACTAGAATTGAATCCACCGGAGAAGAAAAGGGATGAAGAATGACGAACGAGACGAGAATTCACGGTTGAAATGATTGAGGGAAGACTGAAGAGACTCCGTACGAATGAAATTGATGGTCGAAAGAGACTCAAACTCCGGGAAGAAAAGGGTGTGAGGGCGGGAAAACAAAGGCAACTTGGAAGGGGAAACCGACGAATATCTTGAAGAGAAAACACCGGTTGAAGAAAGCAAAGGCTTCACACGAGTAGGATGGATACTCGATTACGGACTCCGGTTCCGAGAAGAAGAAGGGTGGGCGGGTGGGAAAGAAAACAACTGAGGATTGAACTTGGCAAAGATGAAGAGGGTTGAATCGCCTTGACGAGAAAATGCACCGGATGAAAAGAGATGATAACCAACGATCGGAAAACCAACTGCGTGATCCTAAGAAAAACTTGAATGGGAAGAGGAGTAGTTCAAAACACCTACGTCAAGATTCCTCACCAGAGCGACGAAGGGGCAGAGGAGTAAAAGGAATTCCTACTCTCCGATATAACTAGACTCCGAAAAGTTTTATTCTAGACTCAACTGAGGCCAAACTACGCGATCAATCAAGCGGGCTCCTAGGGTCGGTCGAGGCTCTGATACCAACTTGTCACACCCAAGATGCGACCCTCTCCTAAAGGAACTTGAAGGTCCCACCAAGGATAGAAGCGCATCTTGAAGACGCTTTTGCAAGGTGGATATCATTGCATCAACATTACATAAAAGATGGGGATACATACATAAGGCACAAATGCCACAAGAATACATCAACATCATATACAAGATCAACATCCGACTACGGATGAAACATAAACAGAAGCCCAAACGACATCCACCCTGCTAGCCCAGGCTGCCGACCTGGAACCTATCCCCTGATCGAAGAAGCAGAAGGAGAACTCCAAAACAAGTAAACATCGCTCTCGCGTCATGATTATCGCAAACCTGTACCAGCACCTGGTGTTGTAGTACTCTGTGAGCCACGAGGACTCAGCAATCCCATTACCATGGGTATCAAAACTAACAAAGCTTAATGGGAAAGGAAGGGGTAAAGTGGTGAGGTTGCAGCAGCGACTAAGCAAGTATGGTGGCTAAACATACGCAAATAAAGGCGAGAAGAGAGCAAGCGGAACGGTCGTGAAACTAGCAATGATCAAGAAGTGATCCTGAACCCCTACTTACGTCAAACATAACCCAAAGACCGTGTTCACTTCCCGGACTCCGCCGAAAAGAGACCATCACGGCTACACACACGGTTGATGCGTTTTAATTCGGATCTGGTGTCAAATTACCTACAAGTGGACATTAACAAATTCCCATCTGCCTATAACCGCAGGCACGGCTTTCGAAAGATTATACCCTCCAGGGGTGTCCCAACTTAGCCCATGATAAGCTCTCGCGATCAAAGAAGGATATTCCTTCTCCCCGGGAAGACCCGATCAGTCTCGGAATCCCGGCTACAAGACATTTCGACAGTAATAAAAAAAGACCAGCAATGCCGCCCGAATGTGCCGACAAATCCCGATAGGAGCTGCACATATCTCGTTCTCAGGGCACACCGGATGAGCAGTCCGTACAACTAAAACCAGGCCTCAAGTTTCCCCGAGGTGGCGCTGCAAAGGGCTGTAGTTTGGACCAGACACTCGAAGGAGAAGCGGCGGGGGCTAAAATAAAGATGACCCTCGGGCTCCGGAAACCCAAGGGAAATAAAAGGGCATAGGTGAGGCAAAAGGTAAAACCAAGGTTGTTCTTGCTGGAGGAGTCTTATTCAAAGCGAACTGTCAAGGGGGTCCCATAAATCACCCAACCGCGTTAGGGACGCAAAATCCGGGAACATAATACTGATATGACGGAAACTAGGGCGGCAAAAGTGGAACAAAACACCAGGCATAAGGTCGAGCCTTCCACCCTTAACCAAGTATATAGATGCATTAATAATATAAGAGATATTGTGATATCCCAACATAATCTTGTTCACCATGGAGCAATCTTCAACTTCACCTGCAACTAGCAACACTATAAGAGGGCTGAGCAAAGCGGTAACATAGCCAAACAATGGTTTGCTAGGAAGGGTTTCAAAGGTTAGAGGTTCTTGGCAATTTAGGAGGCTTGAGGATCAAAATATAGGTAGCGCAGCATAGCGATAGAACGAAGCAACTAGCATAGCAATAATAGTAATGAGATCCAGGGTAGCGGTCATCTTTCCTGAAATCCCGCAAGGAAGAAGAACGAGTCCATGAATAAGATGAAGCCACGAAGATGAACCAAGCGTAGACGAACGAATCCTCACGATCGCAACGAAACGGGAACTATCGAGAAGAAGCACACAACATGGTAAACACACCACACAAGAACAAGGCATGATGCACAACAAGCATGATGCATGGCAAGACTACATGAAGCTACTCATGGCAACATATGATGCAAACAAGAACAACACCTCAAAGCAAGTTTAAATGAGGCCGGAAACAACATATAACAATTCTGGTAAGTCCTCATATGCAAATTTAGAAATTGGTCCAGATCTGAATAAACCTTATGTTCAAGTTGTTAAACAGCAAGTTAAGATGCACCACGATGATCTACACGAAATTCTACTCAAGTTACATATAAAGTTTATTAGATTCGGAGCTACGGCCTAGAAGATATGAGCAAAACAAGTTAAACATGGCATTGATGCAAAATGCATACAAACATCAAGCAAACCCTCTCAAACCAAGGATGCAACATGATAATATGAAAGTTCATGCAATTCTAAGCAAGTTTCATATAGAGCACACTCAAAACGGAGCAACGGTTCAATACATACACATGAATCAAATTATAGCAACAATCTGTCCAAAACAGCAACTAGGCATATTGCAAGCACTTAAAAAACAAGCTACAGCATCTTAATATGATAACAAAAGGCATGGACGTGATGTACATGTAAAGCATGACAAAACATGAACACTGAGCTATCTCCAGAAATGACTAAAACATGCCCAAAAGGACATGGCAAGATTGCAAATAATAACAGTTTCAGACTTTGCAGAAATAACATCAGGTTTCAATGTTTAGGGCTATCAAACAACATGTTGTAGGAACTTTTCTTGGCAAAAAAAGGCATGGAATGAATCTACTAATTGCATATAACAAAAGTCCTATGGCATGGCACAGAAAATATGATGGCACCCATGTAAACATAGCAAGTTATATGACAGAATCATACATGGCAGGAACAACAATAAGTAGACATGGTGAGCTTGAATCACTCACGCAGAGCAATATATGGCATGGCAAGGCAACTCACAGTAAGAAGACATGTTTATTAAGCTAAGCATGGAAAGATCAAGTTCGTAGAGTGCATGGATCACTAACAACAATCATGGCAACATTGAACTGAATGTTAACAGGCTGACAGTAATATTATTTAGCAACTTTGGAGCAAGATAACAACAAGTTACAGTAGGCTATAAATGCAACCATGGGCATGGATGGATAGAGCATGACATTTATAACAAAACATACTTAGTGAACATCTCCAGATTATGCATGGAATGACTTGTAGCAGCAGGTTAACATAGCATCATGATATAGCAGATTCAGACATGCAAAACAGCAACAAGTATCCTACGTAACAAGCTTGACGCACTCACTACAGGAATCACAAAAATACATGGATAGCACCCCTGTAAAGATGGCATGACATAGATCAACAAACATATAGACATCAACCTCATAGGATGCACACATGAAATGCAACAAAAATGACAAATCACCAAGTTATACAAGTTTCAGTAGATTAACATCATAAAGCACTCTTGCAACGATGATTCAAGCATCAAGATTAACTCAAATGAACATGATGCAATGGAATGAAATGAAGTACTCGTTGAGGCGAACAATTTGACATATTACACGCATGAAACGGAGCAGTATATAGAAACTTATGATGCGTTGAACATGGCATGATAATGTAAATAATTTTGGAACTTAGCAGAATTATACCATTCCGGAAAGTCAACCCGGGACGGAGACGTGCGGGACGAAGGGATCCGGGTACGCGGGTCGCTGCGTTTGGTTGAGATCCCGGTGGATCTCATCCCGATCCACCGGATCTCGCCGGAGAAGCAACGGCGATGGCCGGAGAAGGGCGGGGCCGGCCGGATCCGGCGAGGGAGACGACGACGCGGCGATGGACGGCGGGATCCGGGCGCGGAGGAGCTCCGGCGGCAATTGCGGAGGACGGGCGAAGAGGCGCGAGGCGAGGCGGCAGCACCGGGCGGCGGCGGTCACCGGCGAGGGAGGACGGGCGGTCGCGGGGCGGCGTCGGCGGGCGCCGGGCGAGGCGCCGCGGCATGGCGGCGCAGAGGCGGCGCGGCGCGTCCCGCTGGCGAGGGGCGACCGGGCGGAGGCGGGAGACGCGGGCGGCGCCGGGCGAAGCTAGGGCGGCGGGTCCGCGGATCGGGCGCTGGGTTTAACGCTGCCGAAGCGGGCGGACGGGCGGCGGTGGCGCTGGCCGGGAGGGCCAGCTGGCGTGGGTGGGCTGCAGCGAGGGAGGCGGCCGGGTGCCACGTGGCTAGCCCAGGTTGGCTGGAGGCGGTGGCGCGGACATATCCGGCGCAGGATGCTGCCCAGCGGCGCGAGGAGGAAGACGCTAGGGTTTGCACCACGAATTTCGGAGGGGGAGTTGTTTATATAGATAGAGGGAGCTAGGAGAGTCCAAATGAGGCACGGTTTTCGGCCACGCGATCGTGATTGAACGACCGAGAGCATGGAGGGGAGTTAGATGGGTTTTGGTCCACTTTGGAAGGGGTGTTGGGCTGCAAAGAGAAGAGGCCTTTTGCGGTTACCCGGTTAACCGTTGGAGTACCAAACGACCTCCAAATGGCACGAAACTTGACAGGCGGTCTACCGGTGCTATACCAAGGCTGCTAGAAAAACCTCGGTCCATTCCGAGAAAGTTCAACACCCACACACGAAAAGAGGCAAAAGGGGCGCCGGGAGACATAGGAGTGCCGGATTGGAAAACGGTTAACAGGGAAAAAGCTCGGATGCATGAGACGAACACGTATGCAAAATGAGATGCAAATGATGACATGATAAAAATGCAGATGATGACATGGCAAAGAGAGACATTCAAGCACATGACATGGCAAAGACGGCGAATAACTGGAAGACACCTGGCGCATCGGATCCGGGGCGTTACATTGTCGGACGTGAGCCCCAAGTCGAATATTAAGGATTCGACATGTCTGGTTTTAATGACCACATCGTCTACGTATGCCTCCACTGTTTTGCCAATCTGTGTATGCAAGCATTTCTGAATCATGCGTTGATAGGTTGCACCGGCGTTTTTGAGCCTGAAAGGCATGGTGTTAAAACAGAAGGGGCCGTATGGAGTGATAAATGCCGTTGCGGCTTGATCGGACTCCGCCATCTTAATTTCATGGTATCCGAGCATGCGTCGAGGAAACACAATGAGTCGTGTCCTGCGGTAGCGTCGATAATTTGATTGATGCGAGGGAGGGGGAAGGGATCCTTTGGGCAAGCCTTATTAAAGACCTTGAAGTCGACGCATATGCGCCAGGATTTGTCCTTCTTTGGTACCATCACCAGGTTTGCTAGCCAGTCCGGATGTTTTATTCCTCGAATCACTACAAAAAAAAGACACATCCGTGACATTTTGGGCCGAACGAAATTTTTTCTGTCATACATATGACACGTCTATGACGATAATTGTGACCAAACCCGGTATCATCATAGATGTGGTGGGCTCCTACTTCTATGACAAAAAATCATGACAGAAAATGGGCTTTTCGTCCTGGGCGGGCTGGAGACGCAGCTGCATGACATTCTTTGGGTCGTCCATGATGGAAAAAACCGTGGTAGAAGCGAGGTGGAGGAAAATTTCGGGGAGTTCCCGGTTACGTTGGGAGGTCGGGGGCCGAGCGATGCGCGTTTCTCTTGTACACGTACGCGCGTGTGTGCGAGGCGTTGGCTCTAACTGAACCCGAGCGAGGCGTTGGGCTCTAGCTGAACCCGAGCGATTGCACTGCAGGCTACGCGTTACTGAACCCAAGCGATCGATCGATGGCTGTTAAGTGAACCCGATCGAGCGATTCCTTCGCCACTCCTGCTAACTAAAGCCGATCGATGTTGCCTCTGGGATGAACAGTGAGCGTTGCGCGGGGGGGGGGGGGGTTGGATGAACAGTGAGTGGTGGCGTTGCCTCTGGATGAACAGGACCCCGTGGTGTGGAGGGCTGGATGAACCGTAGACGGTGGAGGGGTGGCGATGGAGGGGTGGTTGAACAGGACCCCGTGGTGTGGAGGGCTGGATGAACAGTAGACGGTGGAAGGGTGCCCGTGGAGGGGTGGTTGAACAGGAGCCGGTGGAGTAGCGCGTGGTGGAGGCTGGATGAACAGGAGCCTGTGGAGGCTGGAGGAGGTCAACGGTAGCCCATGGAGGGTGGAGGAGGTCAACGGTGGAGATGAACAGTATCCCGTGGAGTCCCGCTTTGCGGTACGCCACACCCCTCTCGATGAATAGGACCCCCGTTTCGACCGTAGCACTCCAACACAAGTCTGTTTCGTCCGTTTTGCGGTACGCCACACCCCTCCCGATCAACCGGACCCCCGTTTCGACCGTAGGAGGTTCGTTTCCTCCGTTTTGCGGTACGCCACACCCCTCCCGATCAATAGGACCCCTGTTTCGACCGTAGGAGGTCTGTTTCCTCCGTTTTGCAGTACGCCACACCCCTCCCGATCAACAGGACCCCGTTCCAAACGTAGGAGGTCCGTTTCCTCCGTTGTGCGGTACGCCAGGCCTCGTTTCCATCGCCTATTCCGTCCAAGCCCTCCCGATGAACACGACCACACATGCCGTTCCGACCCAGCCGGTTGGCTCCCCATGAACACGACGACGACGATGTTTCTCCATTCCGACCCAGCCATGTACATATGCGCGAGTAGGCGTTCGAGACCCCACCCGTATGTACACATACGTGGCCGTATTTTCTTTCTTGCACCCTGGCCGCTGTACGTACGTGTACATGCTACGTGCGCGCCTCTACTACGACACGTGCGCGCCTCTACTACGACACGTGCGCGCCTCTACATCGACCAGTATGTACGTACACATTCGCGACCAGGATGACAACGCTACGTACGCTTCGACCAGGTGGGTCCCGACTGTCAGGCACTTCCTTGCCTGTGAAGATGTAGCTGGTGGGTCCCAGCAGTCAGGGGGGCGAATCGTTTTGTTTTTTTGCCCGGACGCACTTCCTTGCGTGCGAAGGTGTAGCTGGTGGGTCCCAGCAGTCAGGGGGGCGAATCGTTTTTTTGCCCGGACGCACTTCCTTGCGTGCGAAGATGAAGCTGGTGGGTCCCAACAGTCAGGGGGAAACGTTTTTTCTGTGAAATACAGTGGCCCGTCCGGTGGGTCCCAGCTGTCAGGTGGAGGAATCATTATTTTCCACGTAATAAGGAGGCACTTCCTTGCTGCGGCCATGGACCCAGCTATCAGCCTCTCCACGTACAGTCCACGTCCGATGGAAGTCGTTCCTTGACCACGGACCACGCCGCACCGAGAGCACCAGGGCGGTGGACAACGACGAGGCCTAGGAAGGGGACGACAGGGAGCCGGGGAAGACGTGGTAGTGGAAGCCCGTACGGAGAGGAGTGAGGGAGTCCTGGATTAGGGGGTATCCGGACAGCCGGACTATATACATCGTCCGGACTATTGAAGCGTGAAGATACTAGACTCAAGACTTCGTCCCGTGTCCGGATGGAACTCTCCTTGGCGTGGAAGGCAAGCTTGGCGATCCGGATATTGTATTTCCTTCCTTGTAACCGACTCCATGTAAACCCTAGCCCTCTCCGGTGTCTATATAAACCGGAGAGGTTGGTCCTCAGAAGGCCGATCACAATTACAATCATACCATCATAGGCTAGCTTCTAGGGTTTAGCCTCTACGGTCTCGTGGTAGATCAACTCTTGTACTACCCATATCTTCAATATTAATCAAGCGGGAAGTAGGGTTTTACCTCCATCGAGAGGGCCCGAACCTGGGTAAACATTGTCTCCCCTTGCTTCATGTTACCATCAGCCTAAGACGCACAGATCAGGACCCCCTACCCAAGATCCGCCGGTTTTGACACCGACATTGGTGCTTTCATTGAGAGTTCCTCTGTGTGGTCGCTGTAAGGCTCGATGGCTCGTCTCGTTGTCAAGAGCAGCATTACCGCGGGGGGAGCTTTGGCTGTAGGCCAAACTCTCCGACTAGGCAGCTTCGTCATGGCCGTCGCACCGGCTATCACGCCGACGATGGCCTCTCGGGTCATCACGCATAAACTTCGCATCAATTCGAAGCTCACCGAACAGATGGATCCGATAGAGCTCTCTTCTTTTAATGAGCTTTTGGATAGCATCGCCACTTTGGGAGTCGCAACGGACTATGACTGGATTGGGCTTAAACCCGACCAAAGGGACATTAAATCCCCGCCGGCCACACAGGGAGTATCCCTCTATTTTGAGGACGAATTATGTCGAGATCGCCGAGCTCCCGGAGCCGGACACCCGCCCAGGGAAGGATATGACCCGGGTCCCGGACATAGAATCGGGCACGGGGCCGGAAAAATTGGGCAGCGTCCCGGATCCCGAGCTGTCGAACTCGGAAGCTCCCATGCCCCGGGGTGCTAGATCGGGTCAAAATCCGAATTCAGCTATAACCACCCACACGGACTTAAATCGTCTCTCCCATATCAGGCAAGAGCCCCAGGAGACAGTGCATCATTACTGGGCTATATTCCTCCTTGCGCTAAATAAGGTCGAGGACTGCCACGAGGAGGACGTAGTCTCACTCTTCTGCAAAAACTGCGCGGACAAAGGAATCCTTAATGCTATAAGTCGTCGTGACATAGTATGCTTTGCGGACTTAGCAACCATAGTACAGAAGTAATGTGCGATGGAAAGCGTCTGGAAAACACAAGCTAAATTTTGGGACAGTCAGGCTCTCACCAAAACCTTTGTCCGAACTAAACGGGCGAATTCTCGTAAGTCGGCCGATCCAATCCCCAAGAAACCAAAGCCCATCCTGTATGGGAACCGTATTGGAAAAATGGCTCAATGGGCCATGTAAACTCCACACACTCGGACACAACACCAACTCATAGCCTTAGGGCATGTTGGATACTTGGCAAGTTGCAAAAGTGGCGAGGATCTTCTTACAGAACAACATCCCGCCAACGAGCACAATATGGTACTAACAGTCTTCGAGACTTTTGCCTCAAATAGTAGGCGCAAGCGAGCTCATCTAAGCTCCGCGGAAATTTGCCATATGGCCAAAATAAACCCCTGGAATGACACTGCTATAACTTTCAATGCTAGTGACGAACCTCGATTCCATACTGTCCGGGCACCAGCCGCTCTGGTTCTTAGCCCAATCGTGGATGGCTTTCGGCTCACAAAAGTGCTCATGGATGGCACAAGCGGATTAAACTTGATCTATGAAGAGACACTCAACAAGGTGGAAATTGAAAAAGGCCGCATTGAACAAAGCGGCACAACCTTCATGGGAATTATCCCTAGTCGGGAAGCGCGGTGTGCAGGAAAAATCACACTCGACGTGGTATTCGGCACCCCGGAGAATTATAGGTCCGAAGAAATCACATTCCAAGTGGCCCCTTTTAGCAGCGGATACCACGCCCTTCTAGGGCGGGACGAGTTTACAAGCTTTCAAGCTATACCCCATTACAGGTACATGAAGCTTAAAATGCCCGGACCCAATGGAATCATCACTCTAGCCAGTGATCTGGACGTCGCACTTCGCGCAGAAAACAAAACCGCGGCACTAGCCCTGGAGGTATTATCCGAGGCCCTAGCAGCCGAAGAATTAACAACACTGCAGGCCACCGTGGACAGGAACAACATGATACTCGACAAGCGACCCAAGTCCACCTCATTTAAACCCGCAAATGAGATAGTCAAATTCCAAGTCCATCCAACGGACCCCACGAAGACAGATTCTATCGGGACACAGCTGAGCCCCGCGATGGACGCCAGATCATGAGACTTCTTACGCGAGAATTGGGACATCTTCGCCTGGCACCCATCGGACATGCCGGGCATCCCACGTAGATTGGCCGAACACAGCCTCAATATACTAAAAGGATACAAACCGGTCAAGCAGACTCTAACACGATTTTCAGAGCCCAAACGGCAGGCCATGGGGGAAGAGCTAGCCAAACTACTCGAGGCCGGATTCATCAGAGATATCAAGCATCCGGATTGGCTAGCAAACCTGGTAATGGTACAAAAGAAGGACAAATCATGGCGCCTATGTGTCGACTTTAAAGACCTCAACAAGGCTTGCCCCAAGGATCCCTTTCCCCTCCCTCGCATCGATCAAATCATCGATGCCACAGCAGGACACGACTCGCTGTGTTTCCTCGACGCATATTCTGGATAACATCAAATAAAGATGGCAGAGTCTGACCAAGCTGCAACAGCTTTCATAATGCCATATGGCCCTTTCTGCTTCAACACTATGCCTTTCGGGCTTAAGAACGCCGGCGCAACCTACCAACGCATGATTCAAACATGCCTGGAAAAGCAAATCGGCAAAACAGTGGAGGCATACGTGATGACGTTGTCATAAAAACAAGACACATCGAAACCCTAATAGATGACTTGAGGCCTACATTCGACAATCTCCGGACATACGACATCAAGCTGAACCCGGAAAAATGCATTTTTGGGGTCCCCTCGGGGAAACTACTCGGCTTCATCGTTTCCAAAAGAGGAATTGAAGCAAATCCGGCAAAAATCCGAGCTCTGTCACAGTTGGCTATACCAACAGACCTTAAGCACATCCAGAAACTAGCCGGATGCGTGGCTGCTCTAAGCCGCTTTATCTCCAGGTTAGGAGAAAAGGCATTACCACTTTACCGCCTTCTTCGGCGCACCGAACACTTCGTGTGGACGGAAGCAGCCGCGGCCGGACTGCATGAAATAAAGACCTTATTGGCGGTAATCCGTACTAACAGCGCCAAATATTGGCGAACCTATGTCATTGTACATAGCTGCAACGCATCAAGTTGTAAGCGTAGTGCTCGTCGTTGAACGAGAGGCTGACGGATGCAAATTCCCGCTCCAGAAGCCGGTTTACTACGTATCCACGGTCCTAGCCCCATGCAAATCCCGATACCCACACTATCAAAAAATAGCATACGCGGTGTTCGTGGCATCCCGGAAGCTACGACACTACTTTCAAGAGTGTCCGATTACCGTGGCCTTTGAAGTACCAATCAATGACATAATAAATAACCGCGATGCTACAGGCCGGATTGCCAAATGGGCCATTGAGCTCCTTCCGTTCGACATAACATACAAACCACGGCGGGCCATCAAGTCGCAAGTATTGGCTGACTTCGTCGCCGAATGGACAGAAGCCGAACTCCCTAAAGAGTACGGCGCATACTCAAACTGGATCACGCACTTCAATGGCTCTAAAATGCTGGCCGGATTGGGAGCAGGTGTAGTCCTGACGTCTCCCACCGAAGACACGGTCCAGTACGTCCTCCAAATATTATACACAGACTCCAACAATGCAGCCAAATATGAGGCTCTGTTGCACGGTCTTCGGATGGCCGTCTCTATGGGCATTCAACGCCTAGAAGTGCGCGGGGATTCAAACCTCGCAATATCACAAATAAACGGAGATTTTGATGCCAAGGACCCAAAAATGGCGGCCTACCGTAATGCTGTCCTCAAGATGTCAGCTCGGTTCGAGGGGCTCGAATTCCACCATGTGGCTCGAGAAAACAATCAAGCGGCGGACGTCCTCGCTCGCAGTGGCGCTAAACGCGACCCCGTCCCACCTAACATATTCTTGGAACGGTTGTTCAAGCCATCCGTAGAATGGGAAGGGGAGTCCGTCAATACTAGCACAGATTCGGATTCACCCCAAGATTCCGAACTATCATACATAATCGGAGGTTCTACCACCGAAATAACGTCCTCGGCCCATGAAATCATGGCTGTAATCGCCCCGTGGACTGAGCCTTTCTTGGCCTACCTAAATAGGAAGGAGCTCCCCAAAGACCAAAATTAAGCACGCTGCATCGTCCGGCGCTCTAAAGCTTACAAAGTCTACGAAGGGGAAGTCTAAAAGAAAAGTGCTACCGGAGTGCTCCAAAGATGCATCTCCGAAGAGGAAGGGCGGCAGCTCTTGGCTGAAATCCATGCCGGACTAGGCGGGCACCACGCCGCGGCTCGAGCATTAGCCAGCAAGGCCTTCCGTACAGGTTTCTACTGGCCGACGGCCCGAGCAGACGCACAGGACCTTGTCCAACATTGCGTTGGTTGCCAGCTCTTTGCCAACCAGAGTCATATGCCCCCTACTTCTCTCCAAACAATCCCCTTAACTTGGCCCTTCGCGGTCTGGGGGCTGGATATGGTCGGACCTCTTAAAGGGGGAATCCATAAGAAAAAATACTTATTGGTCATGGTAGATAAATTCACCAAATGGATAGAAGCCAAACCAGTGAAAACGGCCGAATCCGGACCAGTAATAGACTTCATATCCGGGGTTGTCCACCAATACGGTGTCCCCCACAGCATCATCACTGATAATGGCTCAAATTTCACAGCCGACGAAGTGAAAACTTGGTGCGCAAAAATGGGCATTAAGCTTGATTACGCTTCCGTCTACCATCACCAAACAAACGGCCGGGTAGACCGGGCAAATGGTCTCATCATGAGCGGCATCAAACCCAGACTAGTGCGATCCTTGACAGATTCGGATACGCACTAGGTCGAGGAGCTCGACTCCGTACTCTGGGGGCTGCGGACCACGCTGAATCGCACCACCGGATATACACCATTTTTTATGGTGTACGTTGCGGAAGCAGTATTATCCTGCGACATAATACATGATTCGCCATGCGTACGCATGTACGAAGAGAAGGAAGCCGAGTTAGATCGGCAGGATAACTTGGATGCCCTGGAGGAGGAGCGCGACGTCGCAAAAGCCTGCTCCGCATTCTATCAGCAGCATGCTCGACGATATCAAAGCAGAGAAGTGCGGGCCAAAACATACAATATTGGCAAGCTCGTTCTACGCTTACCGGAGAAGAAGAAGGACAAGCTCAAACCCAAGTGGGAGGGTCCCTTTGTCATTGACAAATTTCTCACCGGAGGAGCGTACCGCTTACGTAATGCATCCGATAACAGACTCGAGCCGAACCGATGGAACGCGGCCAGACTCCGGAGATTCTACGCCTAACGCCGAACTCAGTGTTCGTCTCCTAACCCCTCCTTTTTAATTATGCTCCATCCCTTTTCCTTTCTCGACCTTTTTCCTCTTAACACAAAGTATTCAATGCAGTGCGGACTCCTGGATCACTCCGGCCGCACTAGGTGTGTAAGCAATACCTGGGGGCTTCCTATACGGAAGCTAAAAATAATTACTCACATGGCTTTCAGCCCATCACATATGCATTCTATTTCCATATGTGCCTTTTCTTCACCATTATATGCATCGATATGACTTAAGATGTGGCCAAGCTGGGTTGCCTGGCTCTTGTGTTTATGACCTACGTTCCCGTTAATTCGGCTAGGGCATAAGGGGAGCACCTCTGCGATTATTCTTGCCGGTTCAAATGGATGTGTACCTCAGACTGGGTGAAGCCGAAAGCTAGCTTCCTTAAGAGAATATTCGGTCGGTGAACAAAAGATGTATTCGTTTATTACAATGCAAATCCCCAGAAGTTTTGTATACTGCGCAATCATTCGCAGTCCGGACATGTGCATTGTCGCATGCGTACCCAGGGAAAGGAACCCCTAACGGAACTATTCTCCCTGGAAGATGTTTCTTACTATCCATGTAATATAACATAACTAGTTGGGTACTTGTCTGTTCAAGAACATATGACCCCTACGCATGGTTTCCACGCATACACCGGTTTTGTATAACCGAGTAGGTATTCGGACACACCCCGGACTATAGGATCCGGGGGATGAAGCGAAAAGGTCCGCCATGACAATTGATTTTAATCCAGCTAGGGACTAATTATGTCCATTGAATTACACAGTCACTTGGACTGACTATATTCCTCCTCTATACCATCCAACAGGCTATCTAGCTTACAATCCTGTTGAGAATACTTAGCGGCTAACTGTAGGACCTTGAAGTATGTCTAGAGGGGGGTGATTAGACTACTTGACCGATTAAAAACCTAACCTTTTCCCAATTTTAGACTTTGGCAGATTTTAGCTATCTTTGAACAAGTCAAGCAATCTTCACACAATTCAAGCAAGCATGCAAAGAGTATATAGGCAGCAGAAAATAAAGCATGCAACTTGCAAGAATGTAAAGGGAAGGGTTTGGAGGATTCAAACGCAATGGGAGAAACAGATGTTTTTGTCATGGTTCTGATAGGTGGTGCTATCGTACATCCACGTTGATGGAGACTTCAACCCACGAAGGGTAACGGTTGCGTGAGTCCACGGAGGGCTCCACCCACGAAGGGTCCACGAAGAAGCAACCTTGTCTATCCCACCATGGCCATTTCCCACGAAGGACTTGCCTCACTAGCGGTAGATCTTCACGAAGTAGGTGATCTCCTTGCCCTTACAAACCCCTTGGTTCAACTCCACAATCTTGTCGGAGGCTCCCAAGTGAAACCTAGCCAATCTAGGAGACACCACTCTCCAAGAAGTAACAAATGGTGTGTTGATGATGAACTCCTTGCTCTTGCGCCTCAAATGATAGTCTCCCCAACAATCAACTCTCTCTCGTAGGATTTGTATCTGGTCGAAATAAGATTTGAGTGGAAAGCAACTTGGGGAAGGCTAGAGATCAAGATTTATTTGGTTGGAATGGAATATCTTGGCCTCAACACATGAGTAGGTGGTTCTCTCTCAGAACTGGTAAGTTGGAAGTGTAGGTTTGTTCTGATGGCTCTCTCTACGAATGAAGAGGAGGTGGAGGGGTATATATAGCCTCCACACAAAATCTAACCATTACACACAATTTACCAAACTCAGTGGGACCAAATCAACAAACTCGGTCAGACCGATCCTGTAAACCTAGTGACCGTTAGGGATTTCGGTGGAACCGATATGCAACTCGGTAGGACCGATATGGTTAGGGTTAGGGCATAATGTAATCTCGGTGAGACCGATTACACAAACTCGGTGGGACCAATTTTGGTAATTAGCTAACCAGAGAGTTGGTTAGGTAAACTCGGTGGGAACGATTCGCTCTTTCGGTGAGACCAAAAAGTTACGAAAGGGAAACAGAGAGTTTACATTGCAATCTCGGTGGGACCGATCGCTCACTTCGGTTAGACCGAAACATTACGAAGGGAAATATAGAGATTACAATCCCATCTTGGTGAGACCGAGATCCCTATCGGTGAGACCGATTTGCCTAGGGTTTGTGGCAGTGGCTATGACATCTGAACTCGGTGGCGCGGGATAGAAAGAATCGTTAGGGCCGAGTTTGACTTTAGGTTTAGGTCATATATGGATGTGAGAAAGTAGTGTAGGGTTTTGGAGCATATCACTAAGCACATGAAGCAAGAGGCTCATTAAGCAACACCTCATCCCTCCTTGATAGTATTGGCTTTTCCTATAGACTCAATGTGATCTTGGATCACTAAAATGTAAAATGTAGAGTCTTGAGCTTTTGAGCTTGAGCCAGTCCTTTGTCCTTAATATTTTGAGGGATCCACTTTCATCATCCATGCCATGCCATTCATTGAGCTTTCCTGAAATATTTGTCTTGGAATAGCATTAGCTCAATGAGCTATATGTTGTTATGAATTAACAAAACCACCTAGGGATAGTTGCACTTTCAATCTCCCCCTTTTTGGTAATTGATGACAACATATAGATCAAAGCTTCGACAAATGATAATAAGATTGAAAAACATCGTCGCTTTGAGAAGTATGTGATAAGCAAGAGCTCCCCCTAAATTTGTGCATGTTTTAAGATTTGCTTTGGACTGCAAATGCACAAGGAATTAGGCTCATGGGTTACTCTTCCATGTCACATACATCTTGGTGGAGCGATCAAAATAATAAAGATTGAATACATGCACTCATCACCAAGCAAAGTGAATGATCATATAAGGATAAGTAAGATAATATCATATAACAAGCATAAGTGTAGCTTATGATCAAATACATGATCATCAATGTCTAACAAGAAATAGCATAGTATCTCAAGCAATCAAAAGAAAACAAAGTTCAACCAAGAAGACAAGAGAGAACAAAAGAAAAGTCTCTCTCTCGAAGCCTATGATGTATACATTTTTCTCCCCCTTTGCCAACAAGTTACCAAAAAGTTCCTAGAAATTGCATAGGACTATATCGTCTCTCAGGCTTGGTCTTCTACTGGTGGCATAGAGATGGCTCCTTGGACGAAGACTTCAGTGGATGTGGAAGGAGCTAAAGGAGTTGATGCTGGAGCTGGTTGCGCTGGAGCTGTAGCTGGAGAAGATGAAGTGACTCTGGTGTCTGGTACTGGCTCTGCAGCTGATCTCTGAGCTCGAGGCACTCTGGAAAATGCATCAGTTGTTGTCATGCCCTTCCTCTCCTGCATGTCATCCTGTAGCTGCTCCACAACTGACTGAATCTCAGTTACTTTGACATCAAGATCATAGAATTTTTGTTCCATGATTCTTTCCAGGCTCTCCTGGTTTTGAGTTAGGGTGGCGAACCCCTTCTCAATCCGCAGAGTTGATGCTATCAAGTAACCAAGCTGCTCCTGCTTGTTCTTAAAAAAGTACTCAGATGCCTCTGTTAGAGTTGGCATCTTGGTAGCCTTCTCTTTTCTTGCCTTCTCCTTCTTCTCTTGAGCTTGTACTGATGATGGTTCATTCTCAGTCATGACAAGTTGATTGTCCTCAAATTCAGGATAGAGAACTAAGTGTTCCTTATCCAACAAATACTTCCCTGTGCCCATCTTTGAGTTCCTAAATCTATGGGGCATATCCACAGCTTCTCTTTTGGTCTGCTTCTGTCCTCTTGATAGTCTCAACTATGAGACTCATGACCTTGAATTTCTGGGGTACATAAAAAATGTGAAGCAAATTAATTGTATGCCCTCTTATCATGTTGTGGTCACCTGATTTTGGCAACAGAGTGTGCCTTAGGATCCAGTTGATCGTAGGCAGCCTTGACAGAAGAAAATGAACTGATCCAAACTTGAAAGTCTCAAGTGCATCATCTGGGATCTCCTTGTACATCTGTGACATTGAGTTGTGATCCATCTTCTTCTTGGCATAAATGTCCAAGTCATCTTCACTTTCCTTTGGGGCATTGATCAGACTTGCCCATTCCTCTATGGTTGATTGGTATCTTGTTCCTTCAGACATCCAAACTATCATGCCATCTGGATAGAAATGTGCTGTGGAGTAGAATTGCATAATGAGCTCATCATTCCAGTTTGTGAGCTTCTGCCCAACAAAATCTGCAACTCCACACGCACTGAAGTTGTCATATACTCCAGGATAGTGTTCTTCATTTTCCTGAATGTAGGTCCAGTCGACCCACCTCATATCACATAATATGGGCTTCTTATCCAATAAGATGATCTCAAAGAAGTCCTGCTGCTCCTTGGTGTGGAACCTGTAATCTACAGTAGTCCTTCTCCTGGCGGCATATGGATCTGACTCTCTCCATAGCCTCAACCCTAAATCTCTCCTGATCTTCATGTTTTCAGCCACAGGATGAGCATCATTGTGGTCTGGAATCTTGGGTTTGAGCTTCCTTACGACTTGCCCTTCATCATCTTCCTCGGCAGCAACATCAGGCATTGGGGCCTTGTTCTTTTCAAAGAATTGGTATACTCCTGCTATTCCTCTTAGGTGCACTCTTGGGCTTGGAGGCAGCTTTGGGTGCTTCTTTGGGCTTTGAAGTTGCAGCCCCTGACTTTATAGCATCACCCATCAGCTTTTGTGCCTTGGGTGCTGGGAGTGCTCCTGCTCCCCTCATCTGAGCTGCTAGAGGGACTAGTGCCCTCACTCATGTGAATCTGCTCTTCTGACTTGTTTTGGCTGTCACTTTGGTCTGACATGCTGCACACACTGACTACTGACCCTGTGAATAGTTATAGATGAGGTAGAGTGGATGAGCATCACAAAATGCAGAGATTTTTGCAAAAGAATTATTCAAAAAACTTGGTTTTAGTTATCCACAGAAAGCATTTCGGATCTACCGATTTTCAAACTCGGTGATACCGAAGCAGTTTTGGAACCTAAACTAGTGAACTCGGTCAGACCGAGTCACAGTTCGGTGGCACCGAGACAGCTAGGGTTTCACAAAGTTTTAGAATCTGTCACACCGATTAGGAATTCTCGGTCAGACTGAGAGTTACTAGTGCAATGGAGTTAGCCAAATCGGTGGGACCGAGTTTTTCAACTCGGTGGGTCCGAGATGGTTTCGGTGGAAACCTAACCCTAAATTTTCGAAACACATCTATTCTAAGGAGTGTTTTGACTGGATAGAGGTGTTTCAATCGTGGCAAGAAGCATTATGAACACAATGTGCTGACAATCAGACGAGGATAGCACTGTGATCGAGTTCATACCCTAGTTCGGCCGTGAACTCGCTACGGCGGCAACGGCGGAAATGAATTCCGTTGACGGCGGCGGAGACCAGCGACAGGAGGCGTCCGGCGAGAAAGTCGACGATCCGGAGACCTAGTAGGCAGAGCGAGCTATGCGCGAGCGAGGAGTTTTGGAGAAAGTTTTCCAAAATTTGCCCGTGTGAATATATAGCCCGAGACTGTCGGTGTGACCGAGTGGAACAACTCGGTGGCACCGAGATGCATAACTGTTAACAGTTACAGCAACTCGATGTGACTGAAAAGTTCAAATCGGTTGGAACGATATGAAAACCTAGATTGACTTAGTAATCTTGGTATGACCGAAATGGCTGAATCGGTCAGATCGAAAATCACAAAGAAGTTTTGGAAGTTTTAAGCCCATGACGAATTGGGAACTCCGAGTGCTCTCACACAGAGTGGTTCGAATCTGACTTGATCAAATTTTGTAATGTTTGAAGAATAGAGTTTGAGACGAGAAAAGCATAGATAGCTAGAGAAGGTTCTTAGGCATTCTTGTCCATCCACTTGGCCAAAGAAGAAGAAACCAATCAATCAAAACAACAAGTGGATGTCCTCGAATGAGTAAAATATGCAACCAACATGCTCACACAATAAAATGACAAATGAAATATGTGACAAAGCATGCACAACCAATTCTAGCATCTATCAAACAATTGGCGCTGACTAGGTCATCTATATATGAGTATATTGACTTAGGAGTCAAATGAGAACATTTGATCAAAGGTCATACTCATCGTCTAAGCTCAAGTGGGGTTACCACTTTTACATAAAGCATTTATGTGTTCACATCATTAGAGTTGCTTTGACTCAATTCTTAGAGTTAAGCTCCCCCTAGATGTGAGATCCCCCCTTAGAGGGATGAACTAACCTTGGGTTTTGTCGATGATGACTTCATGTAGGTGTTGAAGATGTGGATGCTCAATGTTGATGTAGATATTTTTGGAGCAAACCTTTGGAGTGAGTTGCACTTTCAATACCTACATGGGTTAGTCCCACAAGGAACAAACAAGAATATCCATAGACATACAGTGATGCACACACAAAATGATGTCCATGAAAACATTAGGTTACCTTGTCCCTTGCCTTAACAACATGAGGGTTTGTGACTCCTTGTACTAGTGCAAGATATGGAAGATGATTGCACTTGTCCTTGCCATAAGGATGTGAGTGAAGAATGTTGGCGGAGTCACCCTCAAGAACTCTCTAGTTCTTCTTCTTGGGGATCCACATCATCTTGATGGGAATCCTTTGTGTAGTAGTTGTACTTGATGAAGTAGAACTTGACGTAGTTTTGGGAACCCACTTGACCAAGGCCTTAGGTGCTTCTTCAAATGCATCAATCTCCTCTTGAAGCTTGTCATTGCCTTTGTTCTTGTGGTCTTGTGGTGGAAGATCATCTTGTGCTTGTGTTCCCTTGAAGGAAGTAGGATCATATTTCTCTTGTTGAGGAACAAACTTCGTCTTGGGGTATTGATCTTCTTCCCACTCTACTCCATTGGCATTGAACTTTCGTTCAAAACCAACACCTTGATTCTTCCGGCGCCTTCCTTGCTTGCGTACAATTTCCTCAAATTGGTTACTCCCGGCAAGGCTCTTGTATACACCTTTCTCTATAATTCCCTTCAATAAGCTGTTTTCTTGCTCAAGAGTAACTTGGCTAAGAGGATCATTAGTGGAATCAAGAGAACTACTAGAAGCAACAATATTGGATTTAGCATTGTTATTGTTACTACTAGAGGAAGAATCTTTCTTGTTCTTGTTACTAGACTTGACTTGAGGCATGTAAGTAGATAAGAGTAAACGCTTGGCAATGTAAGAAGAACTTTTCTTACGGAGATCATTATTGACCGCTTTTAGGAACTCATGCTCTTGCTCAAGATTAAGCTTTTCAAAGTGTAACTTCTCATGAGGCCTTAAAAGTTCTCGATGATCTTCGAAGATAGTTTCATGAGCTTTCTTAAGAGTCTTTAGTTCTTTAGTTAGAAGCTCAATCTTCTCCTTATCATTGTCATTCGTTTCATCTTGATTATCATGATTAATTGATGTTTCATGATAGTATTCATCACTAGAATTGTCAACAAGTAAATCATCATCACCTAGCAAGTCATCTTCATCATTATTAAAATCCACATACTCGGGTTGTGTTACCTTAGGACCTTTGGCCATGAAGCATCTTACAATTCCTTCATTTGGTGAATCAAATATGTCGTAGGAGTTGGTTGACACAAGTGCTAGACTAGCAAAATCTTCCTCTTGAGTGTATTCAGAGTCGGAGTGATAGCTTCTCTCGGAGTGATTGTCGGAATCGGAGCCGGATACCCGTTCACCAACATGAGCTTGATGTCTTCGTTTTGTGTAGCTCTTTGATGACTTGTCCTTCCTTTCCAAATCCTTGCTTCTCCGTCAGAGTCTTCGTTCATAACGATCATCTTTACTCCTTCTCTCTCTTGGTGGTGATTCTTCTCTTCTACTTCTTCTCTTGGGAGAATCTTCTCTTCTTTTGTAGGGTGCCGTACACTCATTGGAATAGTGTCCGGGTCTCCCACAATTGTAGCAGTTGCGCTCTCGACTAGAAGATCTTTTGCCATTGTAGGACCTTGATTTAGAGCTTCTTTCTTTGCTTCTACTCTTGTAGAATTTGTTGAAGTTCTTCACCATTAAGCTCAATTCTTCATTGAAGGTTTGTTTCGCACTTGATGATGTGGGGGCTTCACATGAGGCTTTGTAAGCACCACTTGACTTGTTGTGAAGTTCCTCCTTATCCTTGAGTGACATCTCATGAGCAACAATTCTTCCAATGACTTCCATTGGCTTGAGATCTTTGTAATTTGGCATCATTTGGATCAATGTGCACACGGTATCATATTTTCCATCCAATGCTCTTAGGATGGTCTTGATGATGAATCATCGGTCATCTCTTCACTTCCTAAGCCGGAAATCTCATTTGTGATAAGAGCAAGCCTAGAGTACATTTCAGCGACACCTTCACCATCCTTCATTTTGAACTTGTCAAGCTGACTTTGGAGCACATCCAACTTGGATTCCTTTGACGGAGTCGGTACCTTCATGCATATCAATCAAAGTATCCCAAATTTCCTTTATGCGTTCTCAAGACGGCTGATTTTGTTGAATTCTTCGGGCACAAGCCATTGAAGAGGATATCACAAGCTTGAGCGTTGTATTGCAGCATCTTCAACTCTTCGCGCTTAGCTTCATGGTTCGGTTCTCTCCCATCAAAGAATTCACCTTGCAAACCAATACACACAATAGCCTTAACGACGGGTTATGTCCGAGAATATGCATTTTCATCTTATGCTTCCAACTAGCAAAATTAGTGCCATCAAAGTAAGGACCTCACGGTGATAATTTCCCTCGCTAGACGCCATACTCTCTTAGGTTGTGAAACCAAGGCTATGACCACCAAAAGCTATGGAAATCAAAGCAAATGGAGACCAAAGCTCTGATACCACTTGTAGGACGTTGAAGTATGTCTAGAGGAGGGGAGATTAGACTACTTGACCGATTAAAAACCTAACCTTTTCCCAATTTTAGACTTTGACAGATTTTATCTATCTTTGAACAAGTCAAGCAATCTTCACACAATTCAAGCAAGCATGCAAAGAGTATATAGGCAGCGGAAAATAAAGCATGCAACTTGCAAGAATTTAAACGGAAGGGTTTGGAGGATTCAAACGCAATTGGAGACACGGATGTTTTTGTCGTGGTTTCGATAGGTGGTGCTATCGTACATCCACGTTGATGGAGACTTCAACCCACGAAAGGTAACGGTTGCGCGAGTCCACGGAGGACTCCACCCACGAAGGGTCCATGAAGAAGCAACCTTGTCTATCCCACCATGGTCGTCGCCCACGAAGGACTTGCCTCACTAGCGGTAGATCTTCACGAAGTAGGCGATCTCCTTGCCCATGCAAACTCCTTGGTTCAACTCCACAATCTTGTCGCAGGCTCCCAAGTGACACCTAGCCAATCTAGGAGACACCACTCTCCAAGAAGTAACAAATGGTGTGTTGATGATGAACTCCTTGCTCTTGTGCTTCATATGATAGTCTCCCCAACACTCAACTCTCTCTCATAGGATTTGGTTCTGGTGGAAATAAGATTTGAGTGGAAAGCAACTTGGGGAAGGCTAGAGATCAAGATTTATGTGGTTGGAATGGAATATCTTGGCCTCAACACATGAGTAGGTGGTTCTCTCGTAACTGGTAAGTTGGAAGTGTAGGTTTGTTCTGATGGCTCTCTCTACGAATGAAGAGGAGGTGTAGGGGTATATATAGCCTCCACAAAAAATCTAACCATTACACACAATTTACCGAACTCGGTGGGACCGAATCAACAAACTCGGTCAGACCGATCCAGTAAACCTAGTGACCGTTAGGGATTTCGGTGGGACCGATATGCAACTCGGTAGGACCGATATGGTTAGGGTTAGGGCATAACGTAATCTCGGTGAGAGCGATTACACAAACTCGGTGGGACCGATTTTGGTAATTAGCTAACCAGAGAGTTGGTCAGGTAAACTCGGTGGGACCGATTCGCTCTTTCGGTGAGACCGAAAAGTTACGAAAGGGAAACAGAGAGTTTACATTGCAATCTCGGTGGGACCGATCACTCACTTCGGTTAGACCGAAACATTACGATGGGAAACAGAGAGATTACAATCCCATCTTGGTGAGACCGAGATCCCTATCTGTGAGATTGATTTGCCTACGGTTTGTGGCAGTGGCTATGACATCTGAACTCGGTGGCACCGGATAGAAAGAATCGGTAGGGCCGAGTTTGACTTCAGGTTTAGGTCATATGTGGATGTGAGAAAGTAGTGGATGGTTTTGGAGCATATCACTAAGCACATGAAGCAAGAGGCTCATTAAGCAACACCTCATCCCTCCTTGATAGTATTGGCTTTTCCTATAGACTTAATGTGATCTTGGATCACTAAAATGTAAAATGTAGAGTCTTGAGCTTTTGAGCTTGAGCCAATCCTTTATCCTTAATATTTTGAGGGATCCACTTTCATCATCCATGCCATGCCATTCATTGAGCTTTCCTGAAATATTTTTCTTGGAATACCATTAGCTCAATGAGCTATATGTTGTTATGAATTACCAAAACCACCTAGGGATAGTTGCACTTTCACTAACGCTACCTGGTCATATACCAGACTCACGGGAATTTCTTGCCCATCGGGTCCCGCCGGTCCTACTTCGGCCATATGGTTCGGGTCCAGCTTGGTGTAGCGCGTCTTCACCATAGCCCAGGCTTCTCTTGCACCTTGCCGGAAAGCGGACATCTTGCACAGTCAGAAGCGCCGCGCTCCTTGAAGCATATCCACAAGCTCCCCCATGCCATTCGGCAGCAAGCTTGATGGCCACAAAGCCTGAGCAACACCATGCATCACTTGCCGAGCTCGCTCGTGAAGTTGTAAGAGGTCTTGTAGTAAATCGCCTGCAAATGAGGGCATCTCCTCCTCAGGGCGACCCGTTAACATTCCTACAAGCACAATCCTTTCAATATACTTCCGTGCCGAACTATACTATAGTTCGTCTAGGCACTTACCGTAAATGCCGCGTCGAAGCCTTTTGTTCTCCTTCACGGAGTCCGCCAGCTGAGCACGGAGATCTTTTAACTCCACGTCCAGCTGGACTTTGGCATCTTGAAGATTGTTCTTCTCCTACCTAACTTGCGTAAGAATGCGTTCGCCAGCCTGTAGCTGCCTTTTGAGATGCGAGTCATCCTCTTTCACGCCCTTCGGATTCACCCCGGGTTTGTCTGCAGAATTTTCTGTTAGACCTGTCATACTAGCCATTTACTAACTGGTGCATCTTCGTACAATTGCGACAACTGTTACCAGATGAGGGATTTTGGGATTCCTCTAACTTGGCAACTGCGGCCCACAGCTCGGCCTTGCACTCCTCCAGCTCCCGAGACAATTGCTCATTCTTATCTACAAGGACCTCTGCATAAATTGATCCTTAAAACAGTTGTTCCAACCGTTTCAAGTCTCAAGGGCTACTGCTACACATGCTTATTAAATTTTCTTACCCGTATATCTTCGTTATACTGGTCCGTCGCTCGGGCAAGCCCGCCTTGAGCAGCTCGTATGTATGCGTCTCCCGAATTGAAGGCGTTAAATGCCTCTTCAAAAAAGATGTTGTTCCGAAGTACGGCCCGTTGGCGCCGGTGATTCATGGCGCTCTCTACTTCAGAATTCGTGGCCGAGAGCATATCTGCATTCTCTGTTGGAGAACTATGCTAAATCGGCCCCGCTCCCGCCTCCGCTCTCGAAGCCGGTTTTGGAATCCGGCTGGTGGAGGCGTGGTTGGCAGGATCCCCGGATATAGTCCGGCTGCTCCTCTTCCTGCCAGGACACAAAGGGTGTTGTCATACTTCAAAAATACCATAATCACAGCTCAATTTTTTTGCCTTACCTCTGTAGCGGTGAGTCGACCCTTACCGCCTTCCTCTTGAGCCTGCCCGATCCAGACGCCCTTGGCCGACGAGTCCCTAGGGGCTCGGCCCCACGCTCCGACCGTCATGTATGCAAAAACACGACACTTCAAGGGTAAGGCATGACATCTGAAGGGAGTCCTCTTCGGAGGATAGGGTTTTTCAACTTGGCTTACGCGTGATGTAGGAAGCGGTCCGGGATAGTCGGCAGTAATGGCCACTGAGGCGCCATCGTAGCTCGCTTGATAAAATATCCCGTCGACAAGCTCCACGGTAATATTTGGATCTTCTTCGAGACCTGGATCTAGGGCCCTTCCGGGGTTCTCTGGCTGCGGGGAGGGGCTGGAGATTCCTTCTACGGCCCTCCTCAGTTCCTGCTCAGGAATATCGAGGCAGATGATCTTAGCGAAGAACGCCACAATAAGTGACGCGGGGAAAGGAATGACAACTTACCCAGTTTGGTGGGTTGTACATGGAGAATCCATCTCGCGGTTTGATGTGAAGGAATTCCTCCTCTTCCCCTTGGTATAAATCGGACAATATCCTTGCCAGAGCAGTGGCGGAGTCCGGACCCTTACGGCCACAACGGGTGGCATCATCTTCCCCGTTGAAGTGCCACATGGGCTTTCCCCGATATTGAAGCGGTTGCACTCCCCGTATTATGCATATTGCCATAACCTCGACTATCGTCAGTCCGGATTTGGCCAGTAACTTTATCCTGCTCATCTGTTAATATATTTCCCTGGTATCCTCCTCTTGGGGGCCTCGTGGGTGCCAGCTTAGACGTGTCCTTGGCAGGGCGTTACTGAACTGGGGGAGACCTGCCGGACTGGATCCGGAAGGGGAACGTCGTCAATGTAGAACCACTCTGAAGGCCAGTTCTCTGGTGCCTTCCTGGAGTGCCGGATAGGTATCTGGTCTCGGCAATGCGCCATACTTCGGCCCCGCCCACCTGACATAGGGATTCTCCTTGGTTGTGGGGGACAAGGCAGAACAACTTCTTCCATAACCCGAAGTGAGGCTCGCAGCCTAAAAATAGCTCGCAAAGTGCAACGTACCCTACTATATGTAGTATAGAGGCAGGGGTAAAGTTGTGTAACTGGAAGCTGTAGAACTCCAGGAGCCCGCGAAGGAATAGGTGGATAGGAAACCCGACACCCCTTAGCAGATGAGGGATGAGGCATATTCGCTCCTCTAGAGATGGGTTGGGAGATCTCTCTGCTTGCTCCCCGCCATTATAGGTGGCTATTCCGGCTGGGACGAGGACCATGAATTCTGGTGGGAGAAACCCTTGGGTTTGTAACTCAATCAAACGGCTATGGGGAACTGAACACTCTTCCCAGTCCCCCGGCTTGGAGCGGGGAGAGCGAGCAGAGGAGCTGCGACGACTGGCCATGTTGGGATGGTTTTTCCGGAGCGCTCTGTTGGATGCTTGCTCGAGGGGGAGGAGTGAGGTTTGGATCTGAGAATCCCCGTCTCTTCAAATAGGCGATCAACCCATGGAGATGGTTATTATTGAGGCACTGAAGCCAAGGGATACAACATTGATGGAGTGTCGGACACTATTCGTCGTAACAGGTACTTTGGAGTATTCGGAGATGGAACCCGCCCTGCAATGCCGCAGACAAGACTGCGCGCCGGACTCATCGTCATTGAAGCCTGGTTTAGGGGCTACTGAGGGAGTCCTGGATTAGGGGGTATCTGGACAGCCGGACTATATACATCGTCCGGACTAATGAAACGTGAAGATACTAGACTCAAGACTTCGTCCCGTGTCCGGATGGAACTCTCCTTGGCGTGCAAGGCAAGCTTGGCGATCCGGATATTGTATTTCCTTCCTTGTAACTTACTCCATGTAAACCCTAGCCCTCTCTGGTGTCTATATAAACCGGAGAGGTTGGTCCTCAGAAGGCCGATCACGATTACAACCATACCATCATAGGCTAGCTTCTAGGGTTTAGCCTCTACGATGTCGTGGTAGATCTACTCTTGTACTACCCATATCTTCAATATTAATCAAGTAGGAAGTAGGGTTTTACCTCCATCGAGAGGGACCGAACCTGGGTAAACATTGTGTCCCTTGCTTCCTGTTACCATCAGCCTAAGACGCACAGATCGGGACCCACTACCCGAGATCTGCCGGTTTTGACACCGACAAGGAGTACGAGGGTTTACTGGTTCGGCTGCGGTGTGGGGCTGCCGTCGCTGCAGGGCCTGGCCAGAAGTGGGAATAGTAGGGGGCGGTGAGGCCTCCGCGGCAGCAGAGCCGGCCACGGGAGGCAGGAGCATGCGGCACGCACGGCGCGGCTGAGCGAGGCTGCAGCAAGAAGACCACAGGTTGAAGAAGCACTACGGCCGTAGGAAGGACATCGGACTGTCACTTTGGAGCTAGAATCGTTCATATTGACTAAAGTTGACAAAGGCCCCGTCCCCACCAACTTAGTAGGCCCACAAGTCAGCCTCCCACCATGGTGGGTCCCAGCTAGCAGGGGGAGTATTCATTTTTTTGTGCGTAATAAGGAGGCACTTCCGGTGGGTCCGAGCTGACAGCGGGGGGAACATTTTTTCGCAAAATACGCTGGCCCGTCCAGTGGGTCCCAGCAGTCAGGGGGAAACATTTTTTTCGCGAAATAAGGGTGGCCCGTCCGGTGGGTCCCTGCTGTCAGGTGGAGGAATAATTATTTTGCGCGTAATAATGAGGCACTTCCTTGTGGCCGCCTCGACGCAGCTGTCAGCCTCTCCACGTACAGAACTCTTCCGATGGAAGTCGGTCGTTGATGGGAACCATATCTGTAGTCAGCACCTCCGTAGAAGGGATGAAACCAGTCACCAACATGGATTATTCAATTCATCGGACCTTTTTGTGCAGTTCACCTAAAATTAAGCAATGTCCCATCAGCTAGCAGCTACTTGATTAGTTGCAATAAAATTGAGCTACATCAAGGTTTGTTGAGATGCTCGTGAAATGTTCAACTATAATTTGGATATCATTTGTGCAGTTCAACTAAGATCAAGCGTGAAATGCATATCTCTGTTTGCACAAAAAGGTGGAAAGGAGGGTGACTAGCAAGTGATGAAACATACATCGAATGAAAAGAAGCATGTTCCTTATCTTAACGGCAATCCTATAAGGACAGTAGCAATTTCTAAAGAAGCAGCGTTGCTAGATATTAGTGTGGGCATTTGGATTGACTATGACAACCGCTAAATACGACATTACTCTAATGGTGCCATTGCTTCATTTTACCAGCAACATTACATTACAGGTGCTATAGAGTTGGTATTCGGCACGGGAGATTAGGCGGACCTGGACATTTGCATTTCTAAAGAAAAGAAGCAACTTATCTTAATGGGAAATTTAGCAGGACATGAAAAACAGTGCCATTGATTCATATTACTGGAGCACTACATTGAAAACAACATTGGTTTAACGTGTCCTTATTTTAAACAGTGCGACTGCTACATTTTACCAGTGGCATTACATAAGAGGGGCTCGGGGAAACAAACATCAGAATAGGATATCTGGGTTGTTCCCATTTTGTTGGGTATAGCCACCTTATACCGTGTGAGGCTAGCAAATCTAGTGCTGGAGATACTCTGTTGACTTGTCCCCTAGTCCCCACTTTATTTCTTTTTCAAACAATAGATCGGTTTATATTGAGTTTGTACTGCGTTTCCCTTTATCTGCCTATTAGACCAAGAGACTAGTTCTATAGCCGGTCTGTGCTACTTTTCGCCCCCATTATTTCCTCTTTCGACCAAGTCCTAGATTCAGGTAACAAATCTTCCCCCACCCCACCCCCTTTCTTCCCTGTTTCAAGCAAGTAGTACTATATTCGAGTGCATGAACTAGTTTTACCTCTTAACAGTAAAAATTTAGGTGTCTTTCAAAAAGTCGATCAATCCTATCTACGAGGGGGCCTGAGAAATAGTAAAAGATACAAATGTAGTGATGTCAGGAGCTGGGGAAGTAGAGCAAGGCCGGTTTTGAAGGAAGTTATACCTGAGGGTCACCGGGATGTCGCGAAGTTGGCGGGGGGAGACCGGATTTGCCCACACGATGGCAGCGAGGAAGGAGGGGTCAGAGGCCCTCCCTAACCGGTGGTGCGTGGGAGAGAACGGCAAAGCACACTAATTGGGACACACTATCAGTGGGTAAGAGCCGTTGCCGAGGATGACTGTGTGAACATTGCACCTTCTCACCTTTCCCGGAGGAGAGGATCTGGCTGGGTCTGTGACCAGTGGTGAAGAGAGAGAGAGAGAGAGAGAGAGAGAGAGAGAGTGGCCACCGCTGTCATGCTTAGATCTGCAGAGGACGAGATAGTATGAAGAGAGCAACACTAGCAAGCAAGCGCGGAGGCTCCTCCTATATAGTGGGGTAGTTTTCCTTTATCTACCGGAGCAGGCTTGACCTCGTCAATGACTGTCGAGAAGTCCTCATGCACATGCCCCTGAGGCGCAGTTATCGTCATTTCGATCTGAAGCACCAGATTAACATATAACACAAAAAAATGCCACATGACAAGAAACCATAACCTCACTGCCCCAAGGAGACAACATGAATCCTGACGGACAAACTAGACGAGGATCAAAGACCAAATTAAAGATAAACTCATAGAAAAGGGGTCCATCGATAGATATCCTAATTAACATAGCCGACTTGACCTAGATGGCAGCTGAGTAGTCTTCGTTCATGTGCCCACAATGACCAGTGTCAGTGTTCTGGGAACTGGGGTCCCAGACTTGCCTGCCTGTGGCCCACGACGTGGCTCTGCGAGTGAGCCCGTACGACCCATCTTCACCAACAAGTACTCAAGACCCTCGCGAGGGGCCAAGCCTCGCGAGGCGAACAACGCAAGACCCCTTCAGGAGCGGCCTCACCAGGTTGGCTCGGGAGGGGTAGAGATATCAACTCAAGGCAAACCTCGTGAGGTTCTCGTGACGTCAGCCATGACGATCTAGACCAGGTGGGTGCTAGATGGGCGCTAGCACGCACAGTGTCCTTGTTTCCCCTTTGGTGCTACGGAGGCAAGCGCATGCGCGGAGTACCGAGGCATCAAGCAAAGGTTTCCATATTAGTGCAACGAGACCAAGACCAGCAGGACGGCAAGACGGAGGTCACCATGGAGCCCAAGGCGGCGTCACCACCAGAGCCTTTTGCAGGCGAAGACTGCTTTTGTCAGGATAAGCTGTACTAGCTGTCCCCTTTCAAATTGGCCGTTGTTGGCTCCCTTCCCGCTCAATATTTGGGGAGAGGACCAGGGCCTATATAAATAGGACTAGCCACCACCGTAGGAGATAACTCATTCGGAGGCATCTCATCCCAACTTGAGTGATCCTCACCCACTCAAGTCCACCAAGCACAAGAACACCTCGCCTTAGGAGGCTGTTCTTCCCCTTGTACTGATCATCCTCAGCCCAAGAGGCAATATCCACCACCACCACACTGGATTAGGGTATTACACCAGAACGGTGGCCCGAACCAGTGTACAACTTGTGTTACGAGTTCGTCGAGTTAGCCCTTGAGATCTTAGCGAACCTAGGACGTGGATCGGTAGGGGGAGATCTTCATGCGCACCCCAGAGTTCGAACCTTGAGGGTTTTGCCGGAACCCTTGATCCGACATTTGGTGCACCAGGTAGGGGTGCGCCGAAGCTCTTCTTCTATCGGCCGATCCGCTCGTTGATCCTTCGGCGCTCCGCGGCCCCGATGTCCGGCGACTCAAGAGCCAATACCGATCGCTGGGGGCTTGGCCAGCCCCGGAGGCACCGTCTGCCCAAGGAGACCTCGACCCCGCGCCTCAGGTGGCACTCGCACCGCCAAACACCATGGGGCGTGGTTAGCGCGGTCACACACCCTCTGCTCTTACTCCATGACAAGTGCGACCAGCCGCAAGGACCTCAAACCACGCTGCCTCCACGGCGCCGCACACCCAGCGGGAACAGATGAACATGAGGGCCGCACTCACAGTGGCTTGAGAGCTGCTGTGATGCCGGTTAATGGAGAGCGGTCGGGACGCTTTGCTGGAGCGCGACGCCGAGCTCTTGGACGCCGCGGCTTCAGGAGCGCCACCCTTCTGTACTCCGCTCACGCCACAAGCTGCGGCCGGGTCGCATGGCGGACCACACTGCGCCCGCGTGCCCACAGGCGCACCACCAGGCTTCATCGACACCGGCGCAACCAACGAAGCTGTACGCCCGCTCGCGCCCACGCCACCTCCGCTAGGCGCGGGCACGATCGCCGCCACCTACGGTCCAGGTGGGATGCAACGCTACCATCCTCGAGGCGGCACGCTAGGACGGGCCACATGGAGCATGGGGCACTATGGCGAGGTCTTCGAGGCGGCGGCCTCGGAGGCCTACGTGCCCCGCATGGTGGACCAGGAGTACATGCTGGAAGACGACCCTGGCTCGTTCCTCGAGCCAGGCTGGGAGGAGGAGGCGCTAGAAGCCGGTAGCTCTCAGGAGCCATCCGGAAGCCTCACCAACTGCACCGACGACAACGACTACAGGGTACCACTGATTCCTCAGGGGCAGGCTTACGCTAACCATGGTGCGCTGGAGGATCAGGTCGCAGCAGCAGATGGCAGCCCTAGCTCGTCGGCCTCCCTCCCGCCAGGAGGGGCATGCTGGGGACTGCAGGAAGGAAGCCGGGACAAAAGCCCACCCCAGCGCCGCCGTGGAGCAAGGCATCCCCCGGACGTAGGCTCTCTATCGGGGAGGTGCTCTAGAACCTACCCCCGACAGAGGACCCGTGGTCGCCGAGGGCGCCGCTAGCATCCCCTTTGCCCCTCTGCTGTCATCCTGGTTTCCGGTCGCCCCGAATGGCGGCCAAGGGAGGCGCAAGGCGGGTCCCTCGACTGGCGATATGAACTAAGGCTCACGCCTGTGAAGGTCTCCGCCCGTGACACTCTCACGTAATAATGAGTGGGGTTGTACACGCCCCGGAGTGTCAGGAGTGCCGTCCTCGGGCCTCGGGGGCTCCCTCCAACGTCCTAGTGGTAGCACTTAGCTCCGCGTTGGTGAGAAGACTCAAAGACAAGAAGACTAGACTAGGTGCCGAACGCAGCCATTTGCTTTGGATCCCTTTTCTATAGCCTTGCCTTCTGGATTTGGATTTAAGTTGAAGTTGAATTTTCATTGATGCGCGTGGGGGGTGCCTTTTCTCGTTCGAGCGATTTCTTGCTATCTTGTTCTTGCCTTATTCTGAAGCTCGCGCTCGCTGCATCCCCCTCGCAGGCCCCTCGCGAGCGGGGCTGGCCGCAACATACGTACCACGCGCGTCGATACCACGAACGGCACCAGATTCTCGTGAGGCCCTCTCAGGTGAATCAGCAGGCCTTCGAGGGGTTCCTTGGGAGCTCGCGACCTCACAATCCAGTTCGGGGCTTCCCCTGGTATAGGTAAGCCGCGAGAGCAAACCTGCCACCAGACTCATGAAGGCGCACAGTCAGCTTGACATAAAAGAATAAAGGCATCGGTTTGTTTACACGAGGGGCTCCCCCTCTCTAAATTCTCTTACAACCTCTAGGGCCACGCCCAAACCTCTGCGTGCAGGACAAACAGCTGGGAAGGGCGGGGATCAGTCGTACATGTCGCTCGTCGCATCGCCTTCAGACACGCTGCTGGCATCGCTGGCACCATCGCCAGCATCACCATCGCCTCCTCCGGCGCCGTCAACATCATCATCGACCATGTCGCCTTCGTCCACCGCGACCACCACTTCGTCGTCGTCAGAAGAGAAGGCCCTGACCAGCACGTCCACCTTATCTTCCACCCGCATGCCAGGTCTCCCCGGATAGCCTCGGGGAACGGAGCAAGGCCGCGTCAAAGTCGAAGTCCTAGTCTCGGGGAAAACGACACCTATGTGATCACAAGAATCCCTACTACGGTTGCTGGGGCGCAGGGTTGCGAGATGAGCAGTATTACTAACCAGCACAAGGATCGTTTACCTAGGTTCGGGCCGCAAGGGTGCGTAAAACCCTAGTCCTGCTTTGGAGGGTGTATTTCAGAGAGTTCTTGAGCTCCCGAACTAGCTTTGGTGAGTGCGTGGTTCCAAAGAGCCGAATCCTTCTCCAGCATGCCATGGGCCTCCTTTTATAGTCGAAAGGGGTTGACACATTGGCACACAGGAGGTGGAAAGGCGCACAGTGCTATGATCTTATCACTTGTATTACAGGACAAGACACATTTAATGCGTAGCTTAGGTGTCCCCTTGCTTTATTGGGGACGGGGGCGAGGCCCGTCCCGTCCGTCGCCGCTCCTCCTTGCTTCGACACGCGCTCTGGCCAGCGACGCATGTGGCGCCATGTTGGCCGGCAAGTAGCTGAGGTAGCGCGGTGGTGGAGCCTCCACGAAGATCTGCATGCCGCCACGCAGGCGCTTGATGAGTTGGCCTGGGAGCTGCATGTCGCCGCGCAGGTGCCCGCCCAGCTGGTTGGGCGGGCAGATGCATGTGAACGGTGGTGGAAACTTGGTTGGCGCGGGCCTGGCAGTGGCCCTGCTGTCGTCTTTGGCGAGGGCCTTGCCGGGTGGCCCGGCAAGGGTCTTGTCGTGGCGCGCTGTCGTCCCCGGCAAGGATCTTGCCGGGGGTCTCGTGGCTTTCCTCGGCAAGGATCTTGCCGTGGATCGTCGTCTTCTAATCCTCATCTGATCTTGGGTGTTCCTTGTCTTCACAAAGATCTGCATGCCACCATGGAGGTGCCTCCCGAGCCCTGGCCCAACGTGATTTTGGAGACCGTGGGCCCAACGGTAGCTCGCTCTATTGGTGTGGGGCGAGCTGCCCCGGCAAGGGTCTTGCCGGGGCTACTGAGGCTGCCCCGGCAAGTGTCTTGCCGGGGGTACCTGCTTCGTCCCTCTGCTCTTTGTGGTCTTGGCCTTGGCGTTGCTCTGGTTATCTTGGGCTTCGGTCTTACCTTGGCTCACCTCCCCTGTTCTGCTTGGTGCGACCGTGGGCACGGCTCTGACTGCCCGTGCACAGGTAAAGGGGTACAAAAGTGCGCCCCTCCTTTTGTACACCGACAGGAGCTCCCGGGTGAAAGCACAAGTGCTCCCTGGGTGATTTTGGTAATTAATGTCAACATATCTCTTGTTGGACTAACACTTTTACCTAGTATGTTTCAGACAAGTTACAATGGAGTGGCATGGATTAGATGATGTGGAACCCCTTCAAGATGCTAAGAACAAAGGATTGGCTCAAGCTTCAAGATCAAGACTCTACACTTTCTATTTTTGTGATCCAATATCACATTGAGTCTATAGGAAAAGCCAATACTATCAAGAGGGGATGAGGTGTTTCTTAATGAGTTTCTTGCTCTACAGTGCTTAGTGATATGCTCCAAAGCCCTCAACTACTTTCTCATATCCACATATGACCTAAACGAAAAGTCAAACTCGGCCCTAACGATTCTTTCTACCCGGCGCCACCGAGTTCAGATGTCTTAGCCACTGCCACAAACCCTAGGCAAATATGTTTCACCGATAGGGATCTCGGTCTCACCGAGATGGGATTGTAATCTCTGTGTATATCAATTACCAAATTTGGTCTCACCGAGTTTAAGTAATCGGTACTACCGAGATTACAATGCAAACTCTCTGGTTAACTTATTACCAAAATCGGTCCCACCAAGTTTGTGTAATCGGTCTCACCGAGTTTGCCTGACCAACTCTCTGGTTAGCTTATTACCAAAATCGGTCTCACCGAGTTTTTGTAATCGGCCTCACAGAGATTACGTTATGCCCTAACCCTAACCATATCCGTCCTACCGAGTTGCATGTCGGTCCCACCAAAAATCCTAACGGTTACTAGATTTGTTGAATTGGTCCGACCGAGTTTATCAATTCGGTCACACCGAGTTTGGAAGCTTGTGTGTAACGGTTAGATTTTGTGTGGAGGCTATATATACCCCTCCACCCACTCTTCATTCATGGAGAGAGCCATCAGAACGAACCTACACTTCCAGCATCAATTTTCTGAGAGAGAACCACCTACTCATGTGTTGAGGCCAAGATATTCCATTCCTACCATATGAATCTTGATCTCTAGCCTTCCCCAAGTTGCTTTCCACTCAAATCTTCTTTCCACCAAATCCAAATCCTGTGAGAGAGAGTTGAGTGTTGGGGAGACTATCATTTGAAGCACAAGAGCAAGGACATCATCAAGACACCATTTGTTACTTCTTGGGAGTGGTGTCTCCTAGATTGGCTAGGTATCACTTGGGAGCCTCCAACAAGATTGTGGAGTTGAACCAAGGAGTTTCTAAGGGCAAGGAGATCGACTACTTCGTGAAGATCTACCGCTAGTGAGGCAAGTCCTTCGTGGGCGACGGCCATGGTGGGATAGACAAGGTTGCTTCTTCGTGGACCCTTTGTGGGTGGAGCCCTCCGTGGACTCGCGCAACCGTTACCCTTCGTGGGTTGAAGTCTCCATCAACGTGGATGTACGATAGCACCACCTACCAGAACCACGACAAAAACATCCGCGTCTCCAATTGAGTTTGAATCCTCCAAACCCTTCCCTTTACATTGTTGCAAGTTGCATGCTTTACTTTCCGCTGCTCATATAATCTTTGCATGCTTGCTTGAGATGTATTGTGAGTGTTAAACTTGTGCCTAAACTCCACTTAAACTTAAAGAAGGTAAAAACTGCAACTTTTGGTACTTAGTGTCTAATCACCCCCCTCTAGACACCTCTTCTCGATCCCTTTCAATTGATATCAGGACTTTGGTCTCCATTGCTTTGGTTTAAACACCATTGGAGGAAGATGGATGAGTCTACTATTGGGAGTCTTAGACATAGAGTGCCTATACTTGATGGAGAGTTTTTTCATGAGTGGAACAATGAGATGCTTGTGATTTTCAATGAATATCATTTGAACAAGTACATTGCTAGCTCTTGTGCACCTCATATTGATCCCTTGCATCCCACACCCGAAGAGGATCTTGACATGATTCGCAATCTTAGAACTATCAATCTTATCAAAAGAGGATTGCCCAAAAACTTGATTGCTAGTTTGCCAACTCTTGATTGTGCCTATACTATATGGAAATTTCTTGAAGAACGTTTTCCAAATTATTCCTTGAAAAATCTAGATGAAATTCTCCATAAGTCTATTGCCTTGAGTAAGATGAATTCTAATGATCCTATGTTTGGTGATTGTTTCTTTGAGCTTACAAACCTTATGCGTGCCAAAGGAGATGTTGGAATTATTAGTGATATTATTTCCGAAGCTATAAAAATTCATAAGTAAGATCACTGGCAGGCTCACTCTAACGAATCACCCTCTCTAGGATTTGATCCACTTCATGACGATGTGAACATGGATACTATGATGAGGATGATGATACTGACTTCGACCTTGATGATGCAATGAGACACTTTGGTCTTATGGCAAATCTTTGGGGATATATGGCAGGAGGAAAGGAATGGGTTCTTGATAGTGGATGTACCGATCACATGACCGGAGATAAAGACATGTTTCAGGAGCTTGCTGAAAACGATGGTCCTCGAAAGTATGTCACTTTCGGTGAGAACTCAAAGGGTAAGGTGGTTGGCCTCGGTAAGGTGGCCATATCACATGATAGCTCCATACAAAATGTCATGCTCGTTGAATCTCTTGGATACAACTTACTTTCAGTATCTAGAGTTGCTGATTTCGGTTTCAATGTCATGTTTACTGAAGTAGATTGACAAGTGTTTCGTAGAGATAATCATAAAATGTTCTTTACCAGTGTGCGTAGAGGTGATCTATACATTGTTGATTACACTAAAAAGGCTCAACCTAGAACTTGCTTTATTGCTAAATCTTCTAAAGGTTGGTTATGGCATAGGCGATTAGGTCATGTTGGCATGCGAAACCTTGACAAGCTTATTAAAGAAATCATATCCTTGGAGTTAATGATGTCATATTTGATAAGGATAGACTTTGCAGCGCTTGTCAGGCAGGTAAACAGGTTGGAGGAAGGCATCCCGTGAAGAACATCATGACCACAAGGAGGCCACTCGAGCTACTTCACATGGATCTCTTTGGTCCCAATGCCTACAAGAGTCTTGGTGGAAATTCTTTTGATCTAGTTATAGTTGATGATTTTTCAAGATTTACGTGGGTGTTCTTCCTCGATGATAAATCGCAGGTTCAAAAGATCTTCAAAAACTTCACTAGGAAGGCCCAAAAACAATTTGAAGTGAAGATCAAGAAGGTTCGCAGTGACAACGGTACGGAGTTCAGGAACGCAAATGTGGACACCTTTCTTGACGAAGAAGGGATTTCACACGAGTTCTCGGCTACGTACACACCTCAACAACATGGAGTTGTTGAGAGGAAGAACCGGACGCTCATCCAAATGGCAAGAACGATGCTTGACGAGTACAAGACGCCGGAGCACTTTTGGGCGGAAGCGGTTGAGACAGCTTGTCATGCAACAAATCACTTGTATCTTCACAAGCTACTCGGCAAGACGACATACGAGCTTCTCACCGGTAACAAACCCCATGTTGGATACTTTCGAGTATTCGGCTCAAAGTGCTACATTCTTGATAAGCATCGTCGTTCTAAATTTGCTCCTAAGTCTCATGAAGGTTTCCTACTTGGTTATGGCTCAAACTCTCACACATACCGTGTCTACAACAATTTCACCCGAAAGGTTGAAGAAACGGTAGATGTGAAGTTTGATGAATCTAACGGCACGCAAGTAGATCAATTGCCAATTGATGTAGGAGATAAAGACCCCTCGGAAGCAATTCAAGACTTGTCTATTGGCAAGATTCGTCCAACGGAGATGAAGGAGAGTACCTCGTCCATCCAAGTGGAAGCTTCTACCTCACGATAAGGTGAACCAAGAGTTGATATTGAAGCATCCACAAGTGGGACACACCAAGATGAAGAAAACGAGGAAGTTCACCAAGATGAACGTCAACAACCTCCTTCTCCACCATGACAAGAGAACGACAACGCCAACAATGAAGAAGGCCAAGAAGAAGAACAAGATGAGGAAGATGTTCAACCAAGACCCAAGCAAAAGCTTTCACGATTCGAGCAAGAATCGCTAAAGACCATCCTGTCGAGCAAATCTACAATGATATCCAAACCGGGAGAATCACTCGCTCTAAAACTCGTTTAGCTAACTTTTGTGAACACTATTCATTCATCTCTAGCATTGAACCTATGAAGGTTTAAGAAGCATTGGAAGATCCTGATTGGATAAACGCCATGCACGAAGAGCTACACAACTTTGAGAGAAATCAAGTTTGGACATTGGTTGAGAAGCCCGACAACAACCACAACATCATCGGTACCAAATGGGGGTTTCGCAACAAGCAAGATGAAGATGGACAAGTAGTTCGCAACAAAGCACGTCTCATCGCCCAAGGCTACACACAAGTCGAAGGTATGGACTATGGTGAGACTTATGCTCCCGTTGCTAGACTCGAGTCCATTCGCATCTTACTTGCCTATGCTAATCATCATGATATCACCTTGTACCAAATGGACATTAAAAGTGCTTTTCTAAATGGTGAAATAGAGGAGGAAGTTTATGTTAAACAACCTCCCGGCTTTGTTAATCCTAAGAAACTTGATCATGTTTACAAACTTCACAAAGCTCTTTATGGTCTTAAACAAGCTCCTAGAGCATGGTATAAATGCTTGACCAAGTTCCTTATTGAAAAAGGCTTTGAAATCAGAAAAATTGATTCTACTCTTTTTACTAAAAGGGTCAACGGAGAACAATTTTTGTGCCAAATCTATGTTGATGATATTATATTTGGTTCTACTAACCCTCATTTTAGTGAAAAGTTTGGAAAGCTAATGTCGGTGAAGTTTGAGATGTCTATGATGAGTGAACTCAAATTCTTTCTTGGTTTGCAAATCAAGCAAACTAAGGAAGGTACCTTTGTCTCTAAAACAAAGTACACCAAGGAATTATTCAAGAAGTTCAATATGCAACAATGCAAAGCTATGACTACACCCATGCCTACTAGTGGACATCTTGATTTGACCAAATATGGTGAACCGGTCGATCAAAAGGTTTATCGCTCTATGATTGGTTCATTGTTATATCTATGTGCTTCACGTCCAGATATCATGCTAAGTGTGTGCATGTGTGCACGATATCAAGCTTCTCCTAAGAAATGTCATCTTAAGGCCGTGAAAAGGATAGTGAGATACTTAATCCATACACCAAATTTTGGCATTTGGTATCCTAAGAGGTCTTCTTTCGATCTTGTTGGCTACTCCGACTCGGACTATGCCGGTGACAAGGTTGATAGAAATTCCACTTCGGGTACTTGTCAATTTCTTGGCAGATCTCTTGTGTCTTGGTCTTCCAAGAAACAAAACTCGGAATCCTTATCCATCGCTGAAGAGGAATACATTGCCGCTGGTTCATGTTGTGCTCAATTACTTTGGATGACCCAGACTCTTAAAGATTATGGGATATATGTGAAACATGTTCCATTACTTTGTGACAATGAAAGTGCTATCAAGATCGCTCACAATCCCGTGCAACACTCTCGAACTAAGCATATTGAAGTTCGTCATCCTTTTATTCGAGATCATGTTGCTAAGGGTGACATTAATCTTAAGCATGTTCGAACCGACAAGCAATTAGCGGATATATTCACTAAACCACTTGATGAGAAAGTGTTTTGCAGGTTAAGAGGTGAATTGAACATCATTGATGCTTCAAACTTGTAGTAGGAACTCCATTGGATACATGAAAGACAAGAGCTTATGACTAATCCTTGATAATTATCTTATGATGATGATCTTATATGTTGGATATATTTGCACCTTCCATGTTATCTAACCCTTGTAGGTACTTGTATGAATCTAAGTCTATGAGATTGCAACTCACTCACATCTTGACTAATCTCTACATCACCAAGTCTCTACACAATGGTGGTTGAAGACAAGGAAGCACGAAACCATTCAAACATATCCTTTGACAAATTCTATGTTGAGTTTCATGATTGTCATTTTGGATACACAAGTGCTCTTCCTTGCAAGAACTAACCCATGTAGGTAGATGAACTCAAATTCCAAGTGGTGCTCCCAACTCTTGATGAGCTACATCAACCTTGAGCAACCCACCCAAGTTCAACTACATGATCATGATCAACACCACCACCCAAGGTATGTTATTCCATCTTAGAGAAGTTTTACTGCAAGACATGAGTCAAAGCAACTCAACAAGATGTAAATACATCAAGATGCTTAAACGAAAAATGGAAACCCCATTTTGAGCTTAAAAGATGAGTATGACCTATGATCAAGTGATCTCACTTGACTCCTAAGTCAATATACTCTAACAAAGGTGACTTTGTCACCGCCCAATTCTAGATGAAGTTCTCTCGTGTTTCCCTTTGCATTTGTCTCATGCATATTTGTTTCCCCTTTAAAACAAAACTTAATCTAAATTTCCTTCTTTTCTTTTCTTTTCTATTTGTTCTGCATTACCTGCATCCAATTCATTGCAAATCTTTCAGTTAATTCCTTGCAAATCCTTGTGAGATCTTACTTGTCTAGTGAGCTGAGTTGACAAGTGTTTTCTCTGTGATGAACTTGGCCATGCCGTTTTCTTGTCTTCGGTCTAACCGAAATCATTCGGTGCAACCGAAGCATACCACTCGGTGCCACCGATTTCACTACAGAAAAACATTTTGCCACTTATTCCTGCATTACTTTTGATCCAGCTCCACTCCATGAATCTTATCCTCTACAAGCATCACATTTTTATTAGTGCTTTATGCTGTGACTCAAGGACCAAACCCATTCACGACAAATTCCTGAAGGCCCTTCTTGGAAATTGATGTCAAAGGGGGGGAGAGAGATCACATCAAAGCTTATCACTTCAATAGGGGGAGAAAGATATCTCCAGGGGGAGAAAATACTCAAGAAGAGAGTAATCTTCAAGGATCCCAGATGCTTGGTGTTCAAGAGGAGAGATGCCACATGTCTTCTTGAGGGGAAAGACATGTTCATATGTGCTTATTTGCATTAGCTCTGTTCATTTGTTTCTTTGAGCTCTGATTCGCATTTTGCTCTAATTTTCTGCTCCCTATCTTCTCCCAAAGATCCCATGCTAGATTCAGGGGGAGCAAGACATCTATGGGAAAGAAATTCATTAAATTCATTGCACATCTTTACCTTTGCGGACATGTCTATATTCAATGTGGTACTTAGTACTCACTCTCTACATGTCATCCCAGTCTTGGTACTCTTGTGTTTTCTTTTTGTTTGCTCTGGCCAACAAGTGTATCTGTGTTATCTAACCTTGTTTACGCAGGTTCATTCTATCCTAAGCCAACTCAAGACCACAAGGTAAGTATATGCATCACAGTCATGTGTATGAGGAATTCTTGCTGATGTACATACATTTTGCAAGAAGGACTCATGAGCATGAAGGTACATTTTCCATATTCACTTCATTTTCTCTGATGCATATAGCCAAGATACATGTAACACATTGCTTACTCCGTCATGGTTATGCTCTCACATGTTCCTATATTCCATATCCACATGTTTGCATACATGTAGGGGGAGCCTATGCATGTTACATGTCTTTCCCAAGCTTTACTCGTCATTCTTTATATCTTCATCTAAAGCTTTGATGTATGTTGTCATCAATTACCAAAAAGGGGGAGATTGAAAGCACAAGTGCTCCCTGGGTCATTTTGGTAATTAATGTCCACATATCTCTTGTTGGACTAACACTTTTACCTAGTATGTTCCAGACAAGTTCAACAATGGAGTGGCATGGACTAGTGGATGTGGAACCCTTTCAAGATGCTAAGAACAAAGGATTGGCTCAAGCTTCAAGATCAAGACTCTACACTTTCTATTTTAGTGATCCAACATCAAATTGAGCCTATAGGAAAAGCCAATACTATCAAGAGGGGATGAGGTGTTGCTTAATGAGTTTCTTACTCTATAGTGCTTAGTGATATGCTCCAGAGCCCTCAACTACTTTCTCACATCCACATATGACCTAAACCAAAATTCAAACTTGGCCCTGCCGATTCTTTCTACCCAGCGCCACCGAGTTCAGATGTCTTAGCCACTGCCACAAACCCTAGGCAAATCGGTTTCACCGATAGGGATCTCGGTCTCACCAAGATGGGATTGTAATCTCTCTATGTATATCCATTACCAAATTCGGTCTCACCAAGTTTAAATAATCGGTACTACCGAGATTACAATGCAAACTCTCTGGTTAACTTATTACCAAAATCGGTCCCACCGAGTTTGTGTAATCGGTCTCACCGAGTTTTCCTGACCAACTCTCTGGTTAGCTTATTACCAAGATTGGTCTCACCGAGTTTGTGTAATTGGTCTCACCGAGATTACGTTATGCCCTAACCCTAACCATATCTGTCCTATCAAGTTCCATGTCGGTCCCACCGAAAATCCTAACGGTCACTAGATTGGCTGAATCGGTTCGACCGAGTTTATCAATTTGGTCCCACCGAGTTTGGCAGGTTGTGTTTAACGGTTAGATTTTGTGTGGAGGCTATATATACCCCTCCACCCACTCTTCATTCGTGGAGAGAGCAATCAGACCGAACCGACACTTCCAGCATCCATTTTCTGAGAGAGAACCACCTACTCATGTGCTGAGGCCAAGATATTCCATTCCTACCATATGAATCTTGATCTCTAGCCTTCCCCAAGTTGCTTTCCACTCAAATCTTATTTACACCAAGTCCAAATCCTGTGAGAGAGAGTTGAGTGTTGGGGAGACTATCATTTGAAGCACAAGAGCAAGGAGTTCATCATCAACACACTATTTGTTACTTCTTGGAGAGTGGTGTCTCCTAGATTGGCTAGGTGTCACTTGGGAGCCTCCAACAAGATTGTGGAGTTGAACAAAGGAGTTTGTAAGGGCAAGGAGATCGCCTACTTCGTGAAGATCTACCGCTAGTGAGGCAAGTCCTTCGTGGGCGATCGCCATGGTGGGATAGACAAGGTTGCTTCTTCTTGGACCCTTCGTGGGTAGAGCCCTCTGTGGACTCGCGCAACCGTTACCCTTCGTGGGTTGAAGTCTCCATCAACGTGGATGTACGATAGCACCACCTATCGGAACCACGACAAAAACATCCGTGTCTCCAATTGCATTTGAATCCTCCAAACCCTTCCCTTTACATTCTTGCAAGTTGCATGCTTTACTTTCCGCTGCTCATATACTCTTTGCATGCTTGCTTGATATGTATTGTGAGTGTTAAACTTGTGCCTAAACTCCACTTAAACTTAAAGAAGTTAAAAAACTGTAACTTTTGCTACTTAGTGTCTAATCACCCCCCTCTAGACACCTCTTCTCGATCCGTTTCACCGGGCCTGGGCCACACATAAGCGCGACACATTGTTGGACCAAGCCCAAAACGGTGCGCGGGCAGGCGGGGCCGTTTTTACCGCGTTAAAACTTTTCGCGCCTGCGCTTCCCACGACCCGCACGCGCAGCGCGGCGTGGCGTGGAGGGGTGCGCGCGACGTGGGCGACATGCATGGGGCGGTCCCGCACGCATGCGTCACGTCACAGTAAATGGGCAGCACGACCCGTACCTCCCCATAAAAAGGGATAACCGCGGGCGCACTGTTCCTTTTACCCTCCGCGCAACACCAATCTCAGAAGCCTCCACTCGTCTTCCTCCTCTTCCCTAAGCCTCGCCCTTGCTCGCTGCCGCTACGTTCCCGTCGTCCTCTGTCTTGCCACCCTGCCCCAGCCACCATGGAGATAAAATCCACAAAGGGCAAGGGAGTGGCCAAGGACGACTGAGGGAGTCCTGGATTAGGGGGTGTCCGGATGGCCGGACTATAACCTTCGGCCGGACTCCTGGACTATGAAGATACAAGATTGAAGACTTCGTCTCGTGTCCGAATGGAACTTTCCTTGGCGTGGAAGGCAAGCTTGGCGATACGAATATGTAGATCCCCTCCCATTGTAACCGACTCTGTGTAACCCTAGCCTTCTCCGGTGTCTATATAAACCGGAGGGTTTTTGTCCGTAGGACGAACAACAACCATACCATAGGCTAGCTTCTAGGGTTTAGTCTCTCTGATCTCGTGGTAGATCTACTCTTGTACTATCCATATCATCAATATTAATCAAGCAGGAGTAGGGTTTTACCTCCATCGAGAGGGCCCGAACCTGGGTAAAAACATCGTGTCCCTTGTCTCCTGTTACCATACGCCTAGACGCAGATTCGGGACCCCTACCCGAGATCCACCGGTTTTGACACCGACATTGGTGCTTTCATTGAGAGTTCCTCCGTGTCGTCGTCTTTAGGCCCGATGGCTCCTCCAATCATCGACAACGATGCGGTCCAGGTGAGACTTTTCTCCCGGACAGATCTTCGTGACTTTCAGCGGCTTTGCTGCGGGCTAATTCGCTTGGCCATCTGGAGCAGATCGAAAGCTATGCCCCTGGCCATCAGGTCAAATTTGGAAGTTTAAACTGCACGGCTGACGTCCGCGGAGACTTGATCTTCGACGGATCCGAGCCAAAGCCGAGCGAGCCGCACTGTCTCGATGGGCATGATTTAGCTCTGCCACCAAACAATGCCCTGGAGGCCGCACCCGTGTCCGCTCTGACCCTTAGCTCGGAGCCGACTGCGCCAATCGAGGACGGGTGGGTGGACACCGCCTCGGGGGCTGCAATCTCTACGGCGATCGAGGCGAACACCAGCTTTTTCCTCTGCGAAGCTTGTGACTCCAAGGTGCTGGACTCCTCTCCGGACTCCGAACCTTCCGTGCGCCTGCCAATTGAATCCGATTGGGCGCCAATCATGGAGTTCGCCGCCGTGGACATCTTTCAGCACTCGCCCTTCGGCGACATTCTGAATTCACTAAAGTTTCTCTCTTTATCAGGAGAGCCCTGGCCGGACTATGGTCAGCAAGGTTGGGATACGGATGACGAAGAAATTCAGAGCCCACCCACCACCCACTTCATAGCGACTGTCGATGATTTAACCGACATGCTCGACTTCGACTCCGAAGACATCGACGGTATGAACAGGAACCAGCGCCTATAGGGCACTTGACAACCACCTCATCTCACGATGTATACATGGTGGACACAGCTAAAAGAAACGACGACGAGGAACAAAGGGACACAACGAGGGATCGTTGCCTCGAAAAGTAGTCAAAGCGGCGGCGTAAGCGCCGCTCCAAACCCCACCTCGACAGAGACCGCAGCCATACAAACCCAGCCACAGAGCAGGGCGAACTGGCGGACGACGAACATGCCATCGAGCAACCGTCCGAACAGGGCAACTTGGATGACCAAACCGAACAACCCGTCCCCAGCGAAAATAACAGTCCGGACGACCTCACGCCAGACAAGTTACTGGAGCAGAAGAACCTCCACAAAAGGCTCGTCCACACTGCGCGCAGCCTGAAAAAGCAGAAGCGGAAGCTGAAAACATCGGAAGATGCACTCAGAATTAGATGGAGCAAAGTACTCAACACCGCAGACAAATACGGCGACAGTCGCCACACAAAGAGCTATCCGAAGCGAAAACTACTGCCGGAATTTGATGAGGAGGCCTTAGAGCCCTCGCAATCAAAAAATAAGGAAGCCACCCGGTCGGGTGAACAAGCCCATGGCCAACATAGAGCGGCAAAGGGCGCCGCACACAAGCCGGCACGCGATCCGCACAAGGATATGTGTCAAAACGATGGCCCAGCCAGATCTATCTACGGGCCAAAAAAGCAAGCTCTAGTAAGGAATGCAACACATCAAGTATCCGAACATCACGGTACACCCAAATATAGTGGTGCCGCACACCCCCTATATTTCACCGATGAGGTGCTGGATCATGAATTTCCAGCGCGATTCAAGCCCGTAAACATAGAGGCATACGATGTAACAACAGACCACAGGGTGCGGATTGAGGATTACATCCTCCACATACACATGGCTAGAGGAGATGACCTCCATGCCATAAAATACTTACCCCTCAAGCTCAAAGGGCCAGCCCGACATTGGCTTAAAAGCCTTCCCGAAAACACCATTGGAAGTTGGGAAGAGCTCGAGGATGCTTTTCAGGCAAATTTTCAAGGGACCAATGTCCGACCTCCGGATGCAGACGATTTAAGTCACATAACTCAACAACCCGGAGAGTCAGCCCGGAAATTCTGGAACAGATTCCATACTAAAAAGAATCGGATAGTCGACTGTCCGGACGCCGAAGCCTTAGCAACTTTCAAACACAGCGTCCGAGACGAATGGCTCACCAGACACCTCGCCCAAGAATAGCCAAGAACAATGGCCGCATTGACAAGCCTCATGACCCGCTTTTGTGCAGGAGAGGATAGCTGGTTGTCAAGATGCAGTACTAGCGACCCAAGTACATCCGAAGTTAGGGATGGAAACGGGAAACCGCGACGCAGCAAGGACCAGCGCTGGACAATGGGAAACAGCCCGAAGAGCACGGCAGTCAACGCCGGATTCAAAAGCTCTCGGCAGAATCAGAAAAAGCTGCCCCTCAAGGATAACAGGCACGAGCTATCTAACCTAAACAAAATCTTGGACAAGATATGCCAAATCCACAGTACTCGAGAAGCACGCAAACCGTACCCACAGAGATTGTTGGGTCTTCAAGCAATCCGGCAAACTCAACGCCGAACACAAGGGGCTCGACACACCAAGCGAGGACGATGACGAACCCCACAAGCAGAGCACGGGAAAACAAAATAATTTCCCACAAGAAGTCAAAATAGTAAACTCACTTCACGTGACAAAAGGGAAAACAGAGTGGCGCCTATAGAGATACGCGCCATACGGCCTATCCCAGAGGAGTCACGCCACTGGTTGTTAAAACCAATCACCTTCGACCATCAGGATTACTCTAGAAGTATCCGGAATGCAGGCTGGACTGCCTTGATATTAGATCCGATAGTTGACGGACTCCACTTTACACAAGTCCTAATGGACGGCGGCAGTGATTTAAACCTGCTATATCAGGACACAATCCGCAAAATGGGGATAGACCCAAAAAAATCGCCATAGCAACACTTCCTTTCAAGGGGTAACGCCAGGCACAGATGCCCATTGTACGGGCTCTCTCCTGCTAGAAGTTATGTTCGGCTCCCCCGACAACTTCTGCCGTGAAAAGCTAATCTTCCACATCGCCCCATTTACAAGTAGCTATCAAGCACTAATTGGAGGCGAAGCTTTCACCCGCTCTAACGCAATAGCGCATTATGCATCTCTTACACTTCAAATTCCCGGTCCGCGAGGCCTCATCTCATTAAAGGGAAATATCGAGTGTTCCTCGAGCGCGGAAGATTGTGCGGCTGCCTTGACAGCCACAAACTAAACCAGCTTCACTAATCAAAGCACCTAAACATGTCGTTCAGACCCCGGACATGGCTAGACGAGTCCGGCGTAAACATACAAGGGCTTACTAGCCGCATACCCCCGTACAAGGGGCTCCGCGCATGTACAACAAGAGACAATAAAGCTCAACTTTATTCATTTTTTGAATTATACTTTGTTTATTTAATATAACATACATTTTCGCACGATCTTTTTCAACAAAGTTCCTCTATTTTAAAGATGAACACCCTGCTACACCCGTCCAGGATACGACACAACGGAGACACAGGCGCAGGCGTGCAGTAGGGACCCATTCCAAGGATTCTTTTTAGATTAAGACCCTGCGTAAACCTTTTTTACTGTCTCTTGTTGATACACATCCCCCGGTTTCGTGATATAACCAAGGAGGAGGCTGGCGTCTTGGCATGTGGCCACGTTAGAATTTTGCACGTACCTGGACACCAGGGGCTTATTACCAAGGGCGTTGTTCAGCCTGTTTTCATAAAGACCGAATACCTTAGGGAGTGTTCGGTGTCACGAGTTTGGCCTTATATGCATCAGCTCCGAATCATGTCTTTGGTCAAATGTTGGGTTTGCCCGACTCCTGTGTTTTGCTGCCTTACATTCCGCTCTATCGGCTAAGGCGGCACCAGGAGAACTACTGCGATTGTGCCCTGGTTCGCCAAAGCGAGCACCTCGAGAGAAAGCCGAAAACCGATCGTCATGATATAGCGTGAGACTGGTCAACCACTTTCGATGACCCGCGAATCTTTAGGATTCCTCCGCATTAACGAAGGGCCGTTTCCCGGCCAGGCACACACGCGCCCCGAATTCGGGTGAGCGCGGTGCCCCTAGGGGCTATATAGTAGCCCCACTGTCAAACTCCTATAGCTAAGTCAAAGTGATCAAGCATTATAGTCCGGTTGCCTAGTTCGCTGCGCTATCACCTCCTTAATAGGACCAAGACATTGGATCAAGTGTGAAAATGCGCCTTTTGCGAGAACCCCGCATTATATGCGTGGGGGCTGAAGCCGGAGACTGCCATCTTTCAGGTTATATATACATATACATTAACGGCCGCACAGGAGGTATTTTAATTCTTGAAGGCACAAGTATAAAAAGGTTTTATATTTCCCCGAAACATTGTTTTACAATAATACATGTCATTCGAACATAATATCCTTCGAGCACTGCGTCTCTATTAAATGAACGCCCTGCAGAACTTCCTGAAAAATAGTGCTCGGCAGGTACTCGACTCCCGTTCGAATCATGGGATGCAACAGCGACGACCTTCATCTCCACCCAGTATGTCTTGACACGGGAAAGAGCCATCCACGCACCCTCTATGCACACTGACCTTTTCATTGCATTGATATGCATCACCGCACCAAGGAACTACTGCACCATGCTAAAATAACTCTTCGGCTCGGGCCTTTCCGGCCACAGATGACTCGCGACATGCTTCATGGCGAGTCCGGATAACCTATTCAGCTCCGTCCATGCGGCCAAACGATCGGTTAATGGAAGTGGGCGCTCTGGATTGTGGAACTGCGACCAAAAAAGCTTTTCCACTTCATGATCCTTTTGATCTCGAAAGTGTTCGGCCGCGTCCACGACACTCGCCGCCATGTCCAGATAAGTGTCCGCCGCACTCCACAGCCAGTCCAACGGAGCATATTTAGGATCCCCGAACTTCATCCGCAGCATAAAAGGCTTTCCAGCCGCGATATCTCCGGCCTGACGTAGCTCCTCCTTCATAGCTCTCATCGCAGAGCAAGCATCCTTGGCCTCGGTAGTGGCCTTCTTCAGGTCCTTCTGTTCCGCCCGATCTTCTTTTTCAAGAAGCTTGCATCGGTCGGCAGCATTCTTCAACATCACAACCATCTTGGCCATTTCCTTCTTGCTTCGGCAGTGAGCAGCCTATTCGGCTTTCAGCTCTTCTGCCGCCTTTAAGGCAGCCGCATCGCTTTTCCTGGCCTGCTCCTTGGCTCGGGCAAGTTCCGCCCGAAGGTTCTCCATGGTAGCGGCACCATCTGTATCAAGCACACATGTTGTAAGATACGGGCATCAAGCTCCTCTTATCAGGTGTCTTCGGAGAAATTACATACCTTGTGCCTTGTCAAGCCACTTGTTGACAAGCGCGATGTCGGCATCTACCACGTCCAGTTGCCGCTTTAGCTCGACAAATTCATCAGTCCGGCTAGCCACCGAACACTTCGCCACCTACATACGAAGGGCGACATATTATACCTTGGATTAAGATCCTCGGCGCGCCGTCATTTTTGACAACGCACCGAGTCTTAGGGGCTACTATCTACACAGGGAGCATCTTATATATGCGGAACTGTCAAAATGTACATCATTTCGCGTACCTCAAAACCTGTCAGTAAACTTCTGACGGCCTCGTACAACTCGCTCTCCGCGGATGAAATCCTTTCAATCACCGTACCCATCAACGCACGGTGTTCTTCTGAGATAGATGCTCGCCCGAGCAGATCCTTCAGCTCCTCCAACCGTGCACGGGATGGTGCCGGACTCGTTCGATGGCCTTTTTCAAAGGCCGGACATGGAGGACCTTTGGGGGCCATACGATTGCCTTTCGGACCTGCCGGATTCGGAGAAACTCTCCGTGACGGCACCTCAGGGTCGCCCGCATCGCAAGGCGGTACGGCAGGGGGAGGCGTTCCGCTCTCCATCATCTCCGGACGAAGATCCCCTGAAGATGAGCTCTGCTGAGAAGGGCTAAGATCCGAACTACAATGTGAAATTTAGGTTATCTTCCTCAGAAATAGAACAGGGATGTCTCTTATTTTAAAACTCCCTCTCATCGATCGCTTCGGTGGAGGGCTGATCCCCTTGGGGGCACAGTGCGGCTAAGGCATCCCCCAGCGCAGGACCCTCTGACGAAGATTTCTTCCCCTGCTTTGGGACCATGGTCTCTGGGTCTTCAGAGGCGGTCCTCTTCTTCCCCTGGATAGAGGAATTCTCGATTCCTCCTTTCCTAACAGCTTTTTTCGGGGAGGCGGTAGCTTCCTTGTTCCCCCCTTCACCTTCTTCCTAAGGCGCAACCTCCAGCATCCTGGTTAACATGGGATCCGGCGTGGTCTCAGGGAGGGGGCCGGATACCTGATTAGCTTTTCTTTCGCTATCCACTCCTGTTTAAGGAACAACTATTTTAAGGGCAATTTTATGATAAATATACGGATAGCGTGTCCGGGTACAGGGCTACTTACTTGAGTATCTGGGCGATTGCAGCTCAGACCTGCGTCCTCGGTTGAGTCCGGACACATTGCTTGTGATCCGAAGAACAATTTGTACATCTCCATGGGCGTCGCGCCCATAAAATGTTGGAGGGCTCGTGGTCCCTCCGGATTAAACTCCCACAGGCAGAGGGGGCGACGTTTGCAGGGCAAGGTGCGGCGAATCAGCATGACCTGCGTCACTATGACCAGATTGATGTCTCTTTCTAGGAGATCTCGAATGCGGCCCTGCAACAAGGGCACGTCCTTGGACGGCCCCCAGTTAAACCCTCTATTGACCCATGACGCTAGCTATGGTGGGGGACCCGAGCGAAAGGCAGGTGGCGCCACCCACTAGGTGCCCCTGTGAGCTGTGATATAAAACCACTCTCGTTGCCATAAGCTGAACTCCTCTTGAAAAGAGCCCTCGGGCCATGGAGCGTCAACATTCTTGCTTATGACAGCACCTCCGCACTCTGCGTGCTGCCCCTCGATCATCTTCGGCTCTACTTTGAAGGTCTTAAGCCACAATCCGAAGTGAGGAGTAATACGGAGGAAGGCTTCGCACACGACAATAAACGATGAGATGTGGAGGATGGACTCCGGAGCCAAGTCGTGAAATTCCAACCCATAATAAAACATGAGCCCCCTCACGAAGGGGTCCGTCGGGAAGCCTAGCCCCCGAAGGAAGTGAGACGTGAACACCATGCTCTCACCAGGCTTGGGAGTGGGAATAACCTGCCCTTGAGCAGGCAGCCTATGCGAGATTTCGCCGGTTAGATACCTGGCATCTCTTAGCTTTAGCACGTCTTCTTCCGTAACGGAGGAAGGCATCCACCGGCCGTGAGGGTCGGAGCCGGACATCGTCGAAGGTCCGAAGCGCCTGAATCTGGAGCTTTTGGGTGTTGGAACTCAAGGTGAGAGGCGAATTCGATTGAGATTGAAAGAAAGGAGTAGAGCCTTGGTCTCTTTATAAAGAGGTTGAATACCAAGAGCCCTCCCCCTGACCGTTTGGGGCTCGCTTCCAATTGAGGAGACATACCAACGGGCACGATTGGGTTACCCACGGCCGTATTAATGAGAACCCGGAATAAGGGGACACGATCTCTGCTTCGACAAGACGTGCCAAGGAAACCGCCTCGCTAAACGCTACCGAGGTGGGACAAGAAAAGCGATTCGAATAAAGGCTTGGCTGTGGTGTGATGTCATGTCATGGAGGACGCCGCCAGATTGGATTTGTGTAAATATTATTCTCTCTACGGTGGTATGTGGAACTTATTTTGCAGAGTCGGACACTATCCTTGTGTTCAAAATCTTCTATGAAGTATTCGGAGGAGAAACCCGCCTTGCAATGCCGAAGACAATCTGCACGCCGTACTCGTTGTCATTGAAGCCTGGTTCAGGGGCTACTGAGGGAGTCCTGGATTAGGGGGTGTCCAGATGGCCGGACTATAACCTTCGTCCGGACTCCTGGACTATGAAGATACAAGATTGAAGACTTCGTCCCGTGTCCGGGTGGAACTTTCCTTGGCGTGGAAGGCAAGCTTGGCGATACGAATATGTAGATCCCCTCCCATTGTAACCGACTCTGTGTAACCCTAGCCCTCTCTGGTGTCTATATAAACTGAAGGGCTTTAGTCCGTAGGACGAACAACAACCATATCATAGGCTAGCTTCTAGGGTTTAGCCTCTCTGATCTCGTGGTAGATCTACTCTTGTACTACCCATATCATCAATATTAATCAAGCAGGAGTAGGGTTTTACCTCCATCGAGAGGGCCCGAACCTGGGTAAAAACATCGTGTCCCTTGTCTCCTGTTACCATCCGCCTAGACACACAGTTCGGGACCCCCTACCCGAGATCCGCCGGTTTTGACACCGACAACGACAGAGCGGCCGAGCCGCCGGAGAGTGCGCTGGCGGTTCAGCGGACGCAGTCCGCCTTCATCCCCTCGACGGTCGACGTGCTCTAGCTTCGGGAATCCTTCAAGCCTCTGTGGGGGGTGAAGATGGGGGGAGAGAAGTCGGGGCATTCTGCCACGCGCGTCATCCCCGCTGACTGCGCCGAGGCTGCCCCAAATCGGTACCCCTTCTTTGTCGATTATTTTTCCTACAGGCTTTGTCTCCCTTCTATGATTTCTTCAGTGACATCCTGCACACCTTCGTCTTCCGCCTCTTGGATTTTACCTTGAATGCGGTTGCGTGCATGTCCCTTTTCATGCACCTCTGCGAAGGCTTCGCCGGGGTGCACCCCAAGACGGCGCTCTTCTGCCATTACTTCTTCCCTCGGAACCAGACGGGAGGTGCCATTTCGGGTTGCATCGCCTGGATCCCAAGATCCAAGGGAGCGTACCCGGATGGCGCCATGAAGGAGAGGTGGGAGAATGGCAGGGTTGATGGTGCTGGATCAAAGAGAAGGACCCGCCGGCGTTCTGCGAAGTTCGTCGGGCGCCGCCGGTCCGCAGAAACGATTGGAGCGACGTCGATGCCGACGACGAGTAGCTCGCGGTCACCACCACCAGGATCCTCCAGCTTACTCAGGCCGGGCTCACCTTTGAGATGATCGGGGCGGACTTCATCCGCCGCCGGATCTCTCCACTGCACAACAAGGGGAGGCCAGCTTGGCTCTTTGCGAACCCCACCGAAATCATGCGGCTTCGTCCCGGCCTCGACCACAACTTCACAGTGATGGGACATGCCCATTTCTGCCAGCGGCTCTTCCAGCTGGATGTGGGTTGTGACGGCGAGGTCGAGCGGACCGGCAAGGTCACGAGGGCCGCCGCGAAGGCCGGCAAGGTCTTCAAGGGGCCTCTGTTCAAGCTGCCGACGAGGGTGGTCCCGTTGTGTAATAACTCGCGCCGGTCCGATATCATAGCCATGATGCCGGACTGCAACGCGCATGGCCCTGACCCTAGCTGGAAGGAGCTGGAGGACGCCAAGGTGCAGCAATTCTTCGATACTCTGCACGAGGGGTACATCAATGCCGACGCCGAGTGGCTGCTTGTCCAGGACACCTCCCAGGTGGAACTAGACTACATCGCTGCCAGGGCGAGGGAGGCGCAGCTTGCCTAGGAGGCCGGTAGCGCTGGCGGTGTGGAGGACAAGTCCGCAACGGCCGCGGAGGCGGAGGAGCTCACCCGGTGGGTGGCGGCCGCCGGGGAAGCCAACGGCGCCGGCACCGAGGCTCATCTGGTCGAAGATGTGGTTGGCGAGTCTTTGTCGGAGGAGGCCGAGGCTGCAGGCCCGACGCCGACTATGGGGAGAGGGTGAGTCCTCCGGCGGGCTAGTTCCGGCGAGCCGGTCCGGCCGATAGGGCTGCGTGGCCGCAGCTGACCTTGGAGCAGACCGGGCACGCCACACGAGGGCCGCAGCGGCGAAGAAGCCGGCGAAGGCCGCGGTGAAGAAGAAGACAGCCGCCCCTTCTCCGTCCAAGCATGTCCAGACACCGCCTCCTTCCCCTCCTCCGGCGGATGTTGACGTGGAGGTCACTTTTTATTATGGATCCCTCAGCCCGAGGAGGAAGAGGAAGACAGCAGAGGAGGAGGCGAACGACGAGTAAGTATCTGGTTCCTTTTCGTTATCTCTTCCTCATCAATCTGTGTCGCTCGTCTTGACTTGTCTTCGTCTTTGCAGGGACGGGGAGACGCTGGCCCAGAGAGTGAAGAGGGCCAACGTCTCGACGGGTGGCCAGCCCCCGGCTGGTACTTCGAGGGCGCCACTGGTAGTGTTGAGCAGCCCGGACAGCATCCCCCGGCATAGCCCCCAGCGTAAGTTCATCACTCTTCCCCCGTTGAGATGTGTTAGGGGCACGACACTTTGGTGCTGACCTTGCCAGGTACGCAGGAGGAGAGCAGCAGCAGGAGGAGCCGCAGAGGGCTACTCCCAACACGCTGTCCCCATCGACCACGCTGCCCCGAGGGGCGTCCCCGGCAGGGGCGCCAAGCACCGAGCCCATGCACATGGAGGAGGAGGAGGAGAACTTGGGCAGCGGCGGCTTTGCCTCGACGCCCAATGTTGGCGGGGAGGGGACTCCTGTTTCCCAGCCTGGTGCTGGCGCTGGTAAGTCGTTCGCTGTTCGTCCCTATTCCTTTCTCTTTCTGGCTCTTGCTCTTGGCCTTGCCTCACTCCCTTCTTTGGTGTCCAGATACCTCTTCGGTTAACCCCGAGGACGTGGACACCGTCATCGAGGATGTCGCCAAGGCCGCCGAGGGGGACGCCGAGAAGATCGACGCGGAGGAGGCCGCTGCTGAGGACGTTGCCAAGGGGCCCGCCGGGGAGGCCGCCAAGGCCGCCGCTGAGGAGACCGACAAGGGCCTGCCTTGGAGGCCGGCGGGGCCACTGCCGAGGAGGAGCAGGTGGCTGATGACCAACCTTCCTCCTCTACTGCTTCCGGCTCTGGCAAGTACCTGAGGGTAAGCGACGACTTGTTCATCCATCTTCCCGGTGCGTCGATCACCAGAACACCCGTTGAGGGAGAGGTGTTCGACGACGAAGTGCTCACCACTGCCGGCCTTGAAGTCGTCGACGAGCCGATCGTTGGTGGCGACGGCTTGCAGGAAGAGCGGCTCCTCCACGCCATGGGCACCAGCTTCCGGAAGCTCCAGGCGCTGCACCGCGCCTGCCTGGACAAGGTCAAGTCCTGGACTGCGATGGTGGAGAAGGCGCAGGCGGACCTCCAGAAGCGCGTTGCCGAGAGGCAGGACTGGTTCGCGGGGCTCACAAGGAGCTAAAGGCCGCCCAGGGCGAGGTGGCCAAGCGCGATGTGGAGCTCACCATGAAGCTGGCCGACATCCAGAAAGCCCAAGAGACAGCGAAGAACTTGGCCGCTGCCGCCGAGGCCGCCCGGACCCAGCATGAGGCCGCACTGAACTCCCAGGAGGAGGACCTCACCGCGCGCGAGGAGAAGCTTGCCGCCACGCTTCACGGCAAGGATGAGGAGGTGGAGAAGCTTGTCTTGCAGCGGACCAGTGAGCTGGAGCAGAGGCACAAGGAGGCACTCGATGCCCAGGCCCAGGTCCATGCCGGCAAGGTGAAGGAGCTGGAGGCTGAGCGGGACGAGCTGAAGGAGCAGGCCCTGAAGCTGTCCTAGGAGAAGGACACGCTCAACAGCACCCTGACAGAGGTGCAGGGCGCGGCCGTTAGTAGCGTCGGGGACTTCTCCGAGGCCAACAACTCCATCAAAGACCTCAAGCTGAAGGTGGAGGGTCTCGAGAAAATGCTTTCGGAGGCCAAAACCTGAGAGGGGACCTTGGCCAAGGAGCTGGAGGCCGAGAAGCAGTTGCGGAATAACGAGGGCCTCAACTTCGCGGATCACGTGGAGGGCGAGAACGATGGCTCGACCGCCTCGCCACCTTCACCAACCAGGCCGCCGCGCAGCTGGCCACCATGGGGATGCCGGACGTGAGGTACGTCCCGGAGCGGAGCATGAGTGCCAACTGCAGCCTGACCCTGTTCTTTGAGAAGGTTGTCGGCGCTTTGGAGCGGCTTCATGCCAACCGGGCGGCCTCGCTGGCTGACGAGGCCCGGAGGCTTTGCCAGGGCGCCATGACCAAGGTTCTCACCAAGGTGGCCTACTGGTACCCTGACCTCGACTTTAACGCCGCGCTGGAGAGCTTGCCGGAGGGTACTAACCTCACGCCGCTCAGGGAGCGCATCAAGCCCATCATCAGCCGTGTTGGCGGAATTCATAGGGTAGAGGGCCAGCGCCGGGACTAGGTGCCCCGTTTCTTATCGCCGCTGCAGGTTCACAACGAAGACAATCGCTATCTCTAGTTAGAACCGCGGCAACAGTTTGATGTAATATAACTCGGCAACACTTTTAGTATCATGCATGTTATTTTCCTATTTGATTTTTCCTTGTATGTCCACCCTACTTAACTGGGTAGGCCGAACTGTCGAGCTTGAATCGAGTCAGAGTCGGGAGCGCTGCCAAGTGCGGAAGGCTACCCTGCCACTCTCGACACGGCCGCTTTGAGCTATTGAGCGGACTCGAAACAGAACAAGGGCGTTGCTAATTGCGGGAGGGCCCCTTTGCGTGCGGGCCCCTTCTTGGGAGCTATGGTGACGAAGAACTGCTAGGCTAGCTACTAGACCAGATTCTCACAATTGTGCCCCCTACCTGGTGCGCCAAAGATGTCGGGGAAAACGACACCTATGGGATCACAAGAATCCCTACTACAGTTGTCAGGGCGCAGGGTTGCGAGAAGAGCAGGATTAGTAACCAGCACAAGGATCGTTTACCCAGGTTCGGGCCGCGAGGATGCGTAAAACCCTAGTCCTGCATTGGTAGGTGTATTGCAGAGAGTTCTTGAGCTCTCGAACTAGCTATGGTGAGTGCACGGTTCCAAAGAGCCGAATCCTTCTCCAGTATGCCATGGGCATCCTTTTATAGTCGAAAGGGGTTGCCACAGTGGCACACATGAGGTGGAAAGGCGCAGAGTGCTATGAGCTTATCGCTCGTATTACAGGAGAAGACGCATTTAATGCGTAGCTTAGGTGTCCCCTTGCTTTATTGGGGACGGGGGCGAGGCCCGTCCCGTCCGTCGCCGCTCCTCCTTGCTTCGACACGCGCCTTGGCCAGCGACGCATGCGACACCACGTAGGCAGACATGCAGCTGAGGTGGCGCGGTGGTGGAGCCTCCACGAAGATCTGCATGCCGCCACACATGCGCTTGATGAGTTGGCCTGGGAGCTGCATGTTGCCACGCAGGTGCCCGCCCAGCTGGTTGGGCTGGCAGCTGCATGTGAACGGCAGTGGAAACTTGGTTGGCGCAGCCCTGACAGTGGCCCTGATAACGTCTTTGTCGAGGGCCTTGCCGGGTGGCCCAGCAAGGGTCTTGGCGTGGTGCGCTGTCGTCCCCGGCAAGGATCTTGCCGGGGGTCTCGTGGCTTTCCTCGGCAAAGATCTTGCCATGGATCGTTGTCTTCTAATCCTCATCTGATCTTGGGTGTTCCTTATCTTCACAAAGATTTGCATGCCACCATGCAGGTGCCCCTCGAGCCCTGGCCCAACGTGATTTTGGAGACTGTGGGCTCAAGGGTGGCTCGCTCTGTTGGTGTGGGGCAAGCTGCCCCGGCAAGGGTCTTGCCGGGGCTGCTGAGGTTGCTGACGGTGTCCTGGACTAGGGGGGACTCACCACGTCATCTCCTGATCTGTTAGATTGGGCCGAGGACCCCCATGGCCGTATACTCATGGGCCAGTCCGGACAGCTGCCGCATACAAGGAAGATTCCACAAGACTTGGCGATCAAGACAAGGACTCCTCCCCACCGGCGTATTCGGCTAGGACTCTTGTTATCCAAGGCCTCTGGTGCATTATATAAACCGAGGCCAGGCTATTCGATTGAGATATATACAACAATCATACCATAGGCTAGCTTCTAGGGTTTAGCCTCTACTATCTCGTCGTATATCAACTTTTGTAATACTCATATCATCAAGATCAATCAAGCAGGAAGTAGGGTATTACCTCCATAGAGAGTGCCCGAACCTGGGTAAACATCGTGTCCCCTGTCTCCTGTTACCATCATCCTTAGATGCACAGTTCGGGACCCCCTACCCTAGATCCGCTGGTTTTGACACCGACATTGATGCTTTCATTGAGAGTTCCGCTGTGTGTTCGGCAGAAGGTCGATGGCTCGCCTGCAGATCAACTGCGACTTCGGCATCTTCGTCACCAGCTCGACAGGTCACCTTGGTTCGACCAAGGACTGCACCCTACCTCCGATCGTCATGTTCGGATGAGGGCCTTCATCAACATCAACTCCGATCTCTATCAAGATCATGGAGGAATCATCCAAGGAGCCCGGGGGCTGAACGTCAACATTGCCCTCAGGCGACCATACTGTTTTTCTGGACAGCGGATTTGTGTCCGCCGCCACCGCCTCCTCAAGTATAGTTTCAAAGATTGCTTTGGTGGAATTGTGTGTAATTGAGTCTATAACAACCCTGGAAAATTTCGTCGAATTCCGATGGAGGAATCTCTGGCAACCCTTGATATACCGGAGCCCTGTTAAATCGGGACGAGAATCCGGATGAGTTTAGGGCGTGGTATCCAGCTTCTTGCTCGGACGTCCTTTGGAAGATCCAACCGTTGATCGGCTGCGGAATTCCTATATCTACCACCCCTCAAAATTTCATCTCGATCCGACCGTCCAAACTCCGGGAACCTTCTGATTAGTGCATCACTTTCCGGATCTATTTTCTGCGCGAAAACGAATCCAACCCGAGTTCGTCTCTTTCATGAACGGGATTTCGGACATCCATTTTGAAGGAAGTTTTGTAGGGGGTATTGTGTTTTGTTCCCGAACACATCCCACTAACTTTGAAGTCTTCTGAACATGATCTTCACCATCATGTTGGTGTCAAACCAGTCCGGCAATATTGCTTCAAGGCTGCCGACCTGCGCTAGACACGTCGCCGCTTTGCTGAGCCGAGCTCAACTTCTTCGGATACTCACCTCGGCGAGCCGAACAAGAGTTTGGAATCGCAAAAGATAAATCATCGCCAACATCACCGCCCCATGGATTACACGGAGCGGGCACACCGGCATCACCGCACGGCCACTTCAGCAAGCCAGTATTGACCATGTCACAAGTTACGACCTACATCGGCATGGCCGAACTCTTGCTTCATTGAGCCAATGTCCACCAACGCCGAACTACTTCAACAACTCGGCTGACATGGCAGCTGCAACATCTCCTCATTGATCTGCTCCGTCTCCTAGGCCAGACCGGGGGCTTCATCATCCCTTCATCATCACGCTCCGGTAACTTCGGCGACACCAGCCGACCAGATTCGTCACATCAGCTAGACCGGGGGCTTTGCCTCGCCGAGTCAACCTTTACCAGCATCGCCATGCCATCGCTTCATCGCCCATTAGGCAATGGGTATGCGGATTGAGTCCCAATTTTGGGAGTCGCTTTTCTTCGGACTACTATAGCAAATAAACCAGGTGCTATTAATCCTAACTATTTTTGCTTGTTGGGTTTATTTTTCCCAAGGAATTATTACTCTGGTTTGTCCATCATATGTACACAGGTCTATCGAATGGTGGCCACATTATCGATGGTCGCATGGTGGTTCGTTCAGTTTCCGTACATAGTTCGGCGAACTCCGCATCCGGAGCCCGGACCGCTCTAAAAATTCAGGCTTTGTCACTGCATCACACTGATGCGCTGCATCGACATTGACATCGGCGCCAGGCCATATTTCTTTCATTACTCACCTTGCATAAATTATTTATTATGCAACATTTTTTAATTATTATTATTACTATTACCCCCGGTTTGCACTATTTTTTGTGCACAGGAAAATGATCCAGCCGGACTATATCCTTTGGCGTCACCTCGGCTGGACGGGGGGCTTCGTCAACACTTCATTACCCCATGCCGGGGACATCGGCATCACTCTGCCGGCCTGCATCGACCGTGCTATGTCACCACTTCGGAGTGCCGAGCTCTTTGCTCCGCCACCTCGGGACCGGCTTGGGGGATGGAACCTTGTCCCGCATCAAGCTCGGAACCACCTAAGTTGCCTTCATGCTCAAAGTTTAAAATTTTTCAGTTATGTTCGGTTCGACCAAGCATTATACTTTTTTTTTGGAAAAAAGTTGCTTGTAAAAAATTTCCTTGTCCAAACTTTGTTTGTGATGCACAAATTCAAATACCCCGTTTACTTGGGGGCTCCCTTGCTGGAGCTTTTCCTCTTGAAATGTTTATACCTGTACGGCTTCGTTCCTTGTTCGTGTATTACGACACAATGTGCACCATATTGACCTAAGTGATTTGCAAGCTGGGTTGCCTTGCTCCTGTGTTTACCCCTACGTTCCCAATTGTTCGGCTAGGGGGAGTAAAGGCAGCACCTCTGCGATTGTCACGATCGGGTTACCCGAGCCGGACCTCAGATTGGGTGAAGCCGAAAGCTAGCGCCCTTAATGTTTTCAATTATGGTCGACACACAACGGAACTCATGAGTACAAAAAATCTATTGCACAAGTCTCATATTAACAATGAGAACCGAAGAAAGGTATCGGTGGGGGTACTATTTTCTTCGAAGATGCTTCTTACACTTTATCAGTAATATAGCATAAGTTCCCTGAGCGCACTTTATGCATTAATGCCTTATGACCTGATTGCTGGTTATCGGAAACACCGTCGATATTCTCGACAGGTGGAGTACATAACACTTTTCGGTCTTTGACCAAAGAGGGAGAAGTCGACGGTCGGTTAAGACGCGTTTAAAGTTCGGGTGAACATTGATATGATATAAGTACTTCGGTCCATACAATCATTCTTTTACCCAAGTCACTCGGGGGCTCTTAAATTTATGTGAGCTGTTTTATAATAAGTGTACTTCTTATTAGTCGTTGCAAAGTCTTTTTCTATCACTCCTTTCTCGATGCAAGTGTGTGGCGATGGCGGATAGCCTTGCTTCTCTCTAAATCCGCTCGAGTGCAGTTTGCTAAACTAGCCTCGAAGAAGCACTCCGCTTTCGGGATAAGGAGGTTGAAGCCATAGGCTGACCCGCTTGAAGTCTTGAGATAGGATGTGTCATGTTAAAGCACGACAGAAACACCTTTTTTTCTAAGACCAAGTTTCGATTTGGCACCGAACACTTGATCTAGTGCGGACATTAAACTTTTGAATAAGTTTTTTGGCTTTTCGAGCCTATGGCACTTTTAAACTATTTGTGCGTTTCCAGCATTAGTGTCGCAGTGCAACGCCGGACACCTTTAGGGATTCGGCAAAAACATTCTCAGATATTGCCATATATGCATCGTTTCGAATTGTGTCTTCGGTCAATAGTTGGGTTGCCCTGCTCCTGTGCTTGCCTCCTACGTTCCTCTTTGTTCGGCTAGGTGTGCCAAGGGAGAACCACTGCGATTGTGCTTCTAGCTCGCATGGTCAAGCACCTCAGTGCAGAAAGCCGAAAACTGACTGTCACAATAGGCGTAAACTGGTCAGCGATCCGATGACTATGTTAAATGAAGGGCCGTCCATAACATTGGCCGAAGTGTTTACGACTTGACCTTGACTGTGGCCGAACACTAACCAGAGGCTAGTAACTGGCCTTCCAACTTTAACCTCCCATGGCTAAGTGAAAGTTATAAAGCCCGCATATCTTATTGCTTCTCTTCTGCTAACACAACCGCCTTCGGGCACCGAGACGTCGGGTAAGGGTTGTTTTGTTAGTATGGAAACACCCTGCGTAGTATCTACAAAGGGGTAGAAGGCGACGATGGGCCACTTTCAACTGATAAATGGTCACAATGGAGTCAAAATAATGATGTAAAGTACTTGGATACATAGAATCATTACACATAACTGTGATTTTACTCTGGATATCGATCCTTAATTCGGCCACCCGTGCCCACATTAAGGCTCGGGGGCTACTGGGCTTTGCGCTCATTATCTATAAATATTAAAGGGGCACATCGATCCCCTGATCTGGTGTTGCCACCCGACCAGTGTCTCGGGGGCTACTGCATTGCTTATTCAATGCAGAGAATTCAAAGTGCTCAGTGTTCGGTTTGACCATGCGCATGCATCTCTTCGGACAATAATAGGTAACATATAGACCTATCCGGCGTCAAGCTAGTATATCGCGGCGACTTCTCACGACCCTCTCTCAGGGGCCCGTTCACCGAGCACTATTATCTCTAATATATTGCACTGTGTTTTTATTCCTATGTATGCTGCCGAGCTAGGAGTTGATCCTCGGGCCGATTTTGCGCATCGACCTGAGTCTCAGGGGCTACTAGGAACATCGGTTTTATGCTTTCCTTCAGGTGCGTCTCGGGTCTTAGACTGATACACACCTTGAGGGATACTAGCTATGTATCTCGGCAGAGGATAAACTGCACCAGTTAAAAATATTCACAAAAAATCAGCCCGCGGTCGGGGTGGTGCACCACCTTTGGAAGCAGTCCGGCATAAAGCTCGGGCGCTAGCGGCTAGCTCCATAGAGGGCATTTCCGGCATTAAGCTCGGCTACACTCCTTCAACTTTTTTGTACCAAGATGATCTATGACATCTTGGATATTGTCTGGCGTTGGAGCTCGGATACAATCCGGCGCTGGAGCTTGGACACAATCCGGCGTTGGAGCTCGGATACATTTCGGCGTTGAAGCTCGGAAGCAGTTCGGCATTGGTGCTCGGCTGCAAAAGATACCTCGAATGCAGTCCGGCGTTGGAGCTCGTACGCAAGAGGACACTGCCTCCCGGGAAAAACTTCAAACCCGAGGTAGGGCATAAAAATAACAAGGCATTGATAAAGGCCGGAAACTTAAAGGGCTCCTCGAATACCCAATGTGTAAACTGTTCGGTGATCCTCAAGATCGAAGATGAGAAGATTTGTTGAACCAGTTTTCAAGACCAATGAACGAACATGAAGAACAGTCCGGAAGAATCGAGGAGCGTCCCTAACTTTAAGACCGGTTCGGGGGGCTACTGACGGTGTCCTGGACTAGGGGGGACTCACCACGTCATCTCCCGATCTGTTAGATTGGGCCGAGGACCCCCATGGCTGTATACTCATGGGCCAGTCCGGACAGCTGCCGCATACAAGGAAGATTCCACAAGATTTGGCGATCAAGACAAGGACTCCTCCCCACCGGCATATTCGGCTAGGACTCTTGTTATCCTAGGCCTCTGGTGCATTATATAAACTGAGGCCAGGCTAATCGATAGAGATATATACAACAATCATACCATAGGCTAGCTTCTAGGGTTTAGCCTCTACGATCTCGTGGTGGATCAACTCTTGTAATACACATATCATCAAGATCAATCAAGAAGGAAGTAGGGTATTACCTCCATAGAGAGGGCCCGAACCCTGGTAAACATCATGTCCCCTGATGCACAGTTCGGGACCACCTACCCGAGATCCACCGGTTTTGACACCGACAGTTGCCCCGGAAAGACCTGCTTCGTCCCTCTGCTCTTTGTTGTCTTGGACTTGGTGTTGCTCTGGTTATCTTGGGCTTCGGTCTTACCTTGGCTCACCTCCCCTGTTCTGCTTGGCGTGACCGTGGGCGCGGCTCTGACTGCCCGTGCACAGGTAAAGGGGAACAAAAGTGCGCCCCTCATTTTGTACACCGACACCTGGTAGGTGTTCCAACGATGGCAGAAGACATGGGAGAATGCGCGCCCTAGCAGGCTGCGGCTCCTCTCTTCGACAAGCAGGCGAGCTCTCTCAGAGCAGTTCTCTAGGCGCATGACCACATCGGTGACGAAGCGGAGGTGGCTGGCGTAGTCATTCACGTGGGTGTGAGGGGCGTTCTCATCACAGATATGGCCCAGGCCAGTATTGGCCCTATTCCGAAAGTCCTAAAGCATGGGAGCATGCACGCGCTCCAGCATCCGCCGCTGGAGCACTTCCTCCCTGTTCTGCCGCGCAACAGACTCGGCGTCAGCAACCCGGTTCTAAAGACAGAGGAGCTCGGCGTGGGCGGAAGCCAAGTCTGCCTGCACCGTGACCAGGTCGGCTGCCGTGGCCTCCTCGCGCCTCTCCACCCCAGCTAGCCTGGGAGTAAGGGCAGCGGCCCTCACCGCAGCCTCCGTCTCCGCAAGTTTCAACTTCAGGTCATGCCTACCCTCAAGACCTGCGCGAACCTCGGCCACCTGGCGATCGACCTCCTCCCGGGCCTTGGCCTCACGAGCACCAACGACTTCTTTCGCTTGGGTGACTTGACGCTCCCTCATCTCCAGTCGCTCAAGCTCAAGGCTACGCTCCACAGCTTCCAGCGTGAACGCCTCCTCGCGCCTCCGGATCTCTTCTTCTTCGGCAGGCGTCCCCCCAGCGACGCAAGGGCGGCTCTGTGCGCCTCCACTTGCCGCTCCAAGGAGGCGCTCTTGGCTTGGAGCTCCCACGCACGCTTCTCTGCGGCCTCGCGGCGGCGGTCAGCTTCTCGGGCCTCTTCCATTGCTCGGGAGCAGGCTTCACGCGAGGTTGCTAGAGAAGCTTCAGCCTTCGCGTTATCAAACTCGCACTGGAGACGCCTGAGGTCGATGGCCACTTCAACTTATGCCGCTCCTCCGCCAACCGGAGACACACAGCCTCGAGGGGCGCGTCGACACCTGCGAGTTCTTCACCGAGTCGGTTCATCGCGCCCATCGCCTCCTAGAAGAGCTCATGACGAACAACGCTCCGTCCGTGCTTGAACTCAAGCACACGACCCATCTCGTCCTCCATTGCGGGTGCTGCAAGCCGGGCCCGAAGCGGCGCGCCCCCTCCCAGCAGGGGCTGGGTGCTGGTGCACGCCAGGAGGCCAGCCAGGCCTCGCAAGGGGCCTGAACTAATCGAGGCCCGCTGCTTGAGGAGGCGCGTGAGACCGAAGCCATCCAGCCGCTGTCCACGATCAGAGGATTAGCCCTCAGCACGCTCGCCGAGCTCCGGGCAAGGCCTTGGAGGAGGGATGGCAGGGGCGTAAGCCCAAGTTGCCATGGAGGCGAGCGCGCCCCTGCAACCGACCCTGCACCCAAGGCGGCGTGCGGGCTAGAGGCGCTCAAGGTCAGTGATGAGAGAGGAGACTGTTCCTCGGGAGACTCAGTAGCTGTAGTGGAGGGGACCCTGAAGTACCAACGTCAGGGAGGAAAGCAGCACTCAAGAAGCCACAAAGATATGGTACTTACTCGTCAATGGCGATGTACTTCCTCCACTTCAACGGCCCGAAGATGCCACCTTTGCCGCTCGGAGACCCCTTCCTCTTCTGGAGCTCCTTGAAGTCCATGCAGAGCTGACCGAAGCATTGGACATGGTAGCCAGCATGAGGTGCAGCAGGAGAAGCGCTTGAAGGGGCAGCCTCAGGGGCGCCAAGTCGAGGAGAATCATCGGGCGCCACCTCGCAGCGACCTGACGGGGTCTCAGGAGCTTCGGCCTGAGGAGTCGCGCGGTGCCTCGCCCCCGCAGCTGCCGCGCCAGGAGAGGAATCACGAGTGTCGGCGTTCTGTCAATGGGGGTCCCCAGACTTGCCTTCCTGCGGTCCACGGCGTGGCTGCGCTAGCAGGCCTGTACGACCCATCTTCACCAACAAGGCATTCAAGACCCTCGCGAGGGACCAAGCCTCGCGAGGCGGGCGACTCAAGACCTCCTCAGGAGCGGCCTCACTAGGTTGGCTCGTGAGGGGCAGAGAGATCAAGGTTGGGCAAACCTCGCGAGGTTCTCGTGACGTGAGCCATGATGGTCAAGATCAGGTGGGCACCAGGCGGGCGCCAGCGTGAGCAGTGTCCTTGTTTCCTCTTTGGTGCTAAGGACGCAAGCGCAGGCGCAGAGTACCGACGCATCAAGCAAAGGTTTCCATATCAGTGCAACGAGACCAAGACCAGCAGGACGGCAAGACGGAGGTCACCATGGAGCCCAAGGCGGCGTTACCACAAGAGCCTTTTGCAGATGAAGACCGCTTTTGTCAGGATAAGCTGTACTAGTTGTCCCCTTTCAAATTGGCCGTTGTTGGCTCCCTTCCCGCTCAATATTTGGGAAGAGGACTAGGGCCTATATAAATAGGACTAGCCACCACAGTAGGGGGCAAGCTAAACGGATCTGGAGCCAATCCTTAGCCACACACCAAGCACAAGAACACCCCAACCTCAGGAGGCAGCTCTTCCCCTTGTACTGTTCATCATCAGCCCAAGAGGCAATCCACCACCACCACACTGGAGTAGGGTATTACACCACAACGGTGGCCCGGACGAGTATGAATATTGCGTCTCTTGTCTTGTGAGTTCGTGGAGTTTGTCTTCGATATGTTAGCAAGCTAGGGCGTGGATCGATAGGGGGGAAAACACTTCACGCGCACCCCAGAGTAAGAACCTTAAGGGTTTTGCCGGAACCTGTGATCCAACATTTGGCGCGCTAGGTAGGGGTGCGCCGAAGCTTCCCTTCCGTCGCTCCGCGTTGCGTCGCTTCGTCGTATCCATGGTGACCTCCGTGTTGAGCACCGGGCTGCCCTCGCTCGCGCCGAGCACCGGGCTGCCCTCACCACCCGCGTTGCTCAGACGGCCCCTGTCGGCGGCCGACTCCGTTGTTCTCCATCGCCTCCCGCCATCCTTGCTGCACCCCTCGGTGCGGCGAGACGACCACACCACCACTCCATCAGCGACTCCCGCTGGTTCATCATCCCATGCTCGTCGCGTTCCCATGGACGCACGGGCCGCGCTCCTCATGGCGCACGAGCTCCTGCTCTACCGCCCGGTCGACGACCTCTACGAGGACTGGGTCGATCGCATCGCCGAGCTCGTCAGCACGGCAGGGGCCTCCCCTACGCCGTACCTCTCTCTGCCTCGCCCTCCGCTAGCTACGGGCGACGTAGCTCACCGAGCGCCTCCACCACCTCTGCACCAAGAGGGCGCCCTGGCGCCAAGGTGCGCTGCTCCACGGCGTGACTCACCGCGTGAAGAAAGAAGCTGTCAAGAAATCCCTCGACCGCAAGGGAACGCTCCGCCAGTCCTCCCACCGCCGCGTCAGGATAGTTTGCCGTAGCAAGGCCCCGCGCCGCTCACTGCAGCAGCGCGCGGGCGTCAAGACCAAGCTCCACCTCCAAGACGGGCCCCGGTGACCACAGCCGGCTGCCGCGCCTTCACCCCCGAGGTGTGTAGCATCGCCTGGCCGGGCAAGTTCAAGCCATATCTGCCTCCTCGCTACGACGACACCCTCGACCCCACGGAGTTCCTGCAGCTCTACGAGCTGAGCATGGAGGCGGCCAACGGCGACGGGAAAGTCATGGCGAATTGGTTCCCTATGGCGCTCAAGAACGGCGCTTGTTCGTGGCTGTCACACCCTGATTTTCATCCCACTACACTTAAGCTAATAATCATGATAAAATATGGTTTAACAAAAACTTTTGAGTGTTTTGGACCTTGCTTGATTTGAACTTTGTCTGCGGTTTGCAAGTGCTCTAAAAATCAAATAAATCCTCCAACTCTCATACTCCTCCTTGATCCAAAACCTTGCCCAATGACCATGCCATGTGTTTAGGGCATAAAATAATTTCTTACAAAAATAATTTGGCCAAATAGTATTTTCAAAAATTAGTTTTCCAAAAACCCCTGAATTGAGATTTGCACTGCAAGTACTTGATTTGTGGTGTGAAAAATCTTTCAAAAGGTATATTTGAAACCTATTAGTCATAGGACTCCCATAAACCACAAAAATATAATTTTAAAAGTTATTTTCCTATTTTATTTAAAGGCTTTTTCTTAAGTCCAGAAATGGTCTTTAATAGGTTAAAATTATATTAAAGCTTCAAAAATATTTGAGAAAAATCAGGGAAATTAAGTGGACATATATTTTCCATATATAAGAGTTTCAACACATGGTCATTTTCAAATTATTGGTCAAACCCCTCAAATACCCTTTCTGGACATTTCAAGCAAATATTCTCAATTAAATACAGGAAAATTCTAGCATGTCAAAATGAGGATCCTGCAAAGTCTCATGTCATGGAGGACAATAAAGCCCCATGAAACCCTCTCGAAACCATTTCTGTCCTTTTCCAAGTTTGAACAACTTTGCACTGCCAAACATGTCCAAATGCTCTCAAACTTGGTGCACATGCTCAAATGATGTAATAATGCATCTAGACCAAATGGCACAAGTTGCAGAGAAGGATATCATGATCAAAGTGTTCTAAAACCCTTTCTGTCCAGAACCAAATTTGAACAACTCTACATTGCTATGTGTGTCCTTTTGATCTGAGCTTTTGTGGACATGTTTGAATCCTCAAATGATGACACTACACCAAGTGGTGCATCAAGGAGAATATATTTGCATGAATAAATCTTGGAAAAGCAATTTCTATAGATTTCTATGGTTTACCAAAGTTACATTGGTTACTTTGCCCAAATGAGCTCAAACTTGGTGGAACACCCTACTTCTATGTTCCATTTCATCCTGTTAAGTGAAATTACATTTCTTGCCCAGACCACCATCAAACACCTTCTGGCAGAATTTCAAATTGCAAGTTTCAACCCCTTCTACTAATCTCCATGAGCTTAAACTCTTCCCACGGCCTCATCTGGTCCTCCTCTAACTACTACATACTTTGCTGCCAAAGGAGCAATGATTAAGGGGGGCAGAGACCCATTTTACTTCCTTGGACAGCCACTTTCCCCTCCCTTTCTCATCTCTCTCCCACTCCTGGCAAGTTCCAGAGCATCCAAAGCCTCCCTCCCCCTTGTTTATTCTTCCTGCAGCCACTAGACACAAGTGGATGCACGAGTGCGCGCGGAGAAGCCGTGGATGCCGGCTATTTGCGCGCTCTAGAGCGGCTGGCAGAGCACCCGACCGTTGACGCCGCGCTCCCCCACCACCTCGGGCCGCCCCAGCGCGCCAGTCGAGGCCCTCGATGTTTGCACCATGACAACAGTGCTGTCCCCCTTCTCTCCCCTCTCTCTCACCCCCTGCTGCCCATGCCCGACGCCGCCGGTTCGGCCAATGGGCGGGCGACCTAGGGACCCCCTAAGGCACGCCCCGCTCCTCCATACCTTCTCCCTCGTCCTGGTTCATGCCCACGATCGCCCCAGACACGACCAGGGGAGCCAACTTCAACCTGGTGCTGCCCAGCTCGAGGCCGTAGACGCGGTCCGCGGCACACCTTCTCCTCCACCTTATCCGGCCTTCCCGAACCCCCCTAGAGCTCACCGTATGACTCACCGGCCTCCTAGATCTCTCCCGGACCTCTCACATTACCTCCAGAGCCGCTCCCCACTTCCCATGGCCGCCATCGCCCTCCCCCTAAATTCAGCCAAGCCCGAGCTCTTCTCCCTCTCCTCTCTCCATCGGCAGGCTCCCCTATGCGAGGCAGAGCTCCCACGCTTTTCCCCTCGTCCGAGGGTGCACCATAGCGCCGTGGACAACCTCGCCCGATGCCATCGTTTGCCGACGTCCAAGCCACCGTCGTCTTGACCATCCCCGGCAGCCGTGGCATACACCAGTGGATGCGGCGCTCGACGCAGAGCTCATCCATAGCCAGAGCATCGCCGGAGGTGCTCCGTAGTGCCGACAGTCGCCGTCGGGGCTCTCTACTTCCTGGGCCAGGCGAGCGCGCGGGAGGAAGACGAAGACGATGACCTGCGAGCGGGCCCTGCTCGTCGGTGGCTCCACCCACCGGGCCACGCTGGCAAGTGGACACGGGTCCAGCTCGGTTTTTCCTCGCGTGCGGGAAGGCGTATTATCCAAGTACGCCTTCGACATTGCCCCTGTCGCCCATGCGGCCGAGCAGCTGGACCGGCCCATGGCTATTTCTCGTCGGTGCACAGAACAAGGGTAATGCCTTATTTTTCTTTTTATTCTATTCCAGTGAGTTTCTAAACTCCATAGATCATTCATTTCATGCCGAAATTTGATGATTCAAATTTCTACTAGTTCATAAATTCATTCTCTATCACAAGGTGCAATTTGCACATTTTTCCAGAGAACTTTTCTTCACACTTATTAAATCCCAATTTTCTTAATTATGTGATAAAATTTAGAAAATCACAGATAGCCCATTGTTGACCCAAATGCCATGATTCAAATTTCTGGATGCTTCTAAGTTCATAAATAACGTTATGAACATTTTTATTAATACTTTCTGTGCCATGCAATATAATGAGCCATTTCTTCATATATTTGAACTTTGCAAAATCATAGGGAATTCATTTGAACTCCAAATCCAGTGAAACCAACTCCTAGAAGCTTCTAAAATCATGCCTTGTTAAATGGGTATCTTTGCTCATTTGGGAAACTAATATTTCTGTACACTTCTTGCAAATCCATAGACCCCTTAATTCCATCATATCAAAATATTTAGAAATATCCACTGATCCACTTCCAAGAAATCACTTTGGTCATTCCTCATATGACCAGAGGTATCCTAGAAATGTCCAACTCACATTTTGAGAGCACTTTTACTTTTGCCTCGTTGTTTTGCTTATTGTGTTTGTTTCCGACGTTAGTTGACAAAGTAGACGGAGTACTTGGAGAAGGACCAGAAGATCTCAAGACTCTGATGAACCAGGCAAGCAGTCTTTGACCATACCGTGAAACCTTTTTATGCATGTCATAAGCACCATATTGTTGTTGCACTAGAATCATGATGAGAGGATACCACCTTGGCGGGTTACTCTGTTTCTTTTCTCGTTGATACTTGCATGATTCATGACCCTACCTTTCTATGAGGGTTATGCGAGTGGGAGTAGCTAGGATGCTAAGTAGAGCTACGCAAAAAGGGGATGGGTATATGCATGGTGATGGAAGCAAAATTGTTTTCAAAAACTTTTTGAAAACCCCATTGGGTGCCACTTATGCCCGAGGGAGATAATGAGGTGGGTCACCACTTGATGAGGAAGTGGTGTACCGAGGCAACTGTGTGTTGTTTTCAAAACGGATTGGTTTAAGTTGTGGCCGTTATTCCAACCTTACATGCACAACCACTCTACCCATATATGGGAAAGGGCATTATTGATTACCTAGGCTGATACTAGCTTGGAGCCCGCATTACTAGTGACGGGAGAGTCCTTGTTGCGCTCTCTCGGGACGGGGTTGTGCCAGGTAGGGCGCCCATGACTGTTTTCACAGGGCACCGGACACACCGTTGGTACCCCGTGCTTGTGGTATGTGATGAATATGGGAGCGAGATTCCACAATTTTAAGGTGTGAAACGTTGGGCACGGGGGTTACTACCAATCGAGTGGACTCTATGTTAGTGTCGTCTAGGGAAAGATAGTGATTGGGTGCTTACCCCGGGTACTTGAGGTACCGCGGGTCCTGGATGACACGGAAGTTCCTCGGATCTTGTGTGTAAAGTGTGCAACTTCTACAGAGTGTAAAACTACTCGAATAGTCGTGTCCACAGTCAAAGACAGTTTGGTAACCGCTCTTGGGCTATGTCCACATGTTTACAAACCAGTGTGTGTGTTTGGATAAGTGGGAAGAACTACTTGGGTCAAGTCAAAGGACTTGACATGATTGAGTTGGGTTGATGTCCCCTCCATTTATGTTGATATCTGTAACCAGTCCCTATGGTTACTTGAATTCGTATGATGCATGTTTTACCAATTGTTGAACATGTCATAGCACAACAAAACCAGATTTCTGCAAAATTTACCTATATCATGCATTGTTGTACCATGAACCAAAACATGGGTTGCTTGCGAGTACAGCCAAAGTACTCATTGGCTTGCCACTGGTTATTTTATTGGCCAGACATGAAAGAACAGGATATGATGAAGAATACTTCGGTGACGAACATGCGAGCTAAGACGCTTCCCGGTCAGAATGCCTGTAGGGTTAAGGCAGATGGCATGGGTCCAACTTATCGACGAAGATTTCCGCTGCGAAGTTATACTCAAGACTTGACCATAATGGGCATAATTTATGTAAGACGGTATGAATAGATGTAAGACTCTTGTTATACAGCTTCTGTGTGTTCAGTGAGCATTGATCTATGGGATCACTGTACACGTGCATTCAGTGATCATGACTTATGAGTCGAGGTCCCCACAATGGCTCCTGAACCTGCCTCCGGGCTCGATCTCCTCTTGGGACGAGATGCACAACCGCTTCGTCGTCAACTTACAGGGCACTCGCAACCGCCCGCCCGCCGTGGGTGACCTGCGCCACGTCAAGCAACAACTAGGAGAGACCCTCCAGAAGTACATCCAGCGTTTCAACAACGTACGTGTCAAGGTCCCCAAGGTGATGGACGAGGCCATCATCTCCGTGTTCTCTGATGGCGTCCGCGACGTCAAGATGAAGGAGGAGAGCACTATCCACGAGGAGCTATGCACATCCCTGGGGCTGTTAAACCTGGCGACCAAGTGCGCAAGAGCTGAGGAAGGTCGCCTCTCCCTCCTCGAGCTCCCAGCTGCGGACCCGGAGGAGAAGAAAGCCAAGGCCAAGGACGTAAAGCAAGAGGGAGCAACGGTGCTCGCGGCGGAACCAGACACCAAGCACGGCAGAGACCAGCCCGAGTCATCCAAGAGCAGCCAACCATTCTGCGCTTTCCATAACCTACATACCCACAACACCATCGATTGTCAAGAGCTCAGAGCCATTCGAGAAGGACGCTTCGGTCGACGCCCCGAGCGCAACGACCGGGGCTACGGCCGAGGAGGAGGACGCGATGGCGGAGGCTGGGACGACCGTGGCCCGCGCCAGGAGTGGCGCGACCGGCCTCATGAGGACTGCTGGCAGGACCAGCCCTGTGAGGGCGCCTGGAGGGATCAACCTTGTGAGGATCATCCTCAGGGCAATGCCGGTCTTCATCCGCTACCGCCATCGTCAAGAAGGAATGACGACCATCATCAAGACGAGGGGGTTCGTGGCTTCCAGGAGCCATGTGCTATCGCCTGCATCTTGGGCAGAGCTCAGGCCCCAGCCTCGCAGCGTATCTTCAGGCAGTTTGCTCGTGAAGTGAATGCAGTCCCCCCCAAGCATGAGGCCACACGCCTGCTCAGGTGTTCCAAGTGCGCCATCACCTTCAATTCGGCAGATTAGCTCAAGTGCGCGGCTACCGCAGGCACCCTGCCGATGCTTTGCTTCCCAGTCATCAACAACGTGCAAGTTACCAAGACCCTCATCGACGGCGGCGCAGGTCTCAACGTCCTGTCCGTCGACACATTCGACAACCTCCAAGTGCCATATGACCAGCTTCAGCCTACCAAGCCTTTCTCAGGAGTGACAGACGGTTCCACCGCACCGATAGGGCAGGTCCGCCTCCCTATCACATTCGGAGAATGCAAGAGCAACCTCACCAGGCTCATCGATTTCTACGTCGCGCACATCTGTCTGCCGTACAATGCCATCCTCGGGTATTCGGCCCTGGCCAAGTTCATGGCGGTGACCCATCACGGCTACAATGTCATCAAGATGCTGGGAAGCGGTGGAATCATCACGGTCCCATGCGAAGAAAGAGATGCGGTGTGCTCCCTTGAGCATGCCTTTCAAGCTGCAGCACTCGACGGCCCCGATAGCAAGGGCGAGTGCCCTCCTGAGGCCACCCCAAGAAGAAGCAGTTCACCCTGCAGGACCTCAGGAGGGTGGCGTCGCAACTGGAACCTCGTAAGGATCAGCGCCCGTGCTAGGGGCGTCTCCCTCCATCGCATAGGAAGGCGTGCCTGGCGCCCTCCTTGGGCAGGGCTCGGGGGCTCTCTTCTGGAGGGCCTTAGACCTTGCCAACATCACGAGGGAGGTGCTCGGGCACCACTTGTAGGCGTGCTTCACGTCACGTTTCCCTTAGGAGAACACAGGGCGAGGAGCACCCACCGCTCCGGTGTTCATCACCAGGACCACTCAAGAACTTCAAGACGCAATGGCCATGCGCGGCGGCCGCTGCTCACCAGGCGCAGCTCCTCATCCAGTCGAGGATGTCGGGCTGCGCGTCTGCATCGATGTCCCAGGGCTCAACAGGACCGCATCTCAGGATCCCTTCTTGCGTTTGAGCGTGGGCCGCTGCGAGGGTCCACCGCACAACTACATTCACATGCCTTTTGGCTTGCCGAGCGTGTCGTCCGCCTATCAGCGGGACTTGCGGCGTTCCCTGGCAGCTCCCGAGGCCAGGCATCACGCCATCTTGACGGAAATGGAGATGATCCTCAGGGAACCACCTGGACCCCTCCCGAGGCTCAGGGCCCCGGTGGCTCGTGAGGAGCAATTCCTTTGCCGCGTTCCTTCAGCTGCCCCAACACTCCTTCGTCAACAGAACCAGGTGACATTTTCCAAGTTCATTTAGCTGGGAGCGCCCCTCGGGCTGCATCATTCCAAGGCCGCGTGGGTCCGTCCCTGTGGCATGTATCCCTTTTATGTCTTTAGCTTACCTTGTTGGGGGCGCCCCTCGGGCTGCATCATCCCCAAGCTGCTCGGGCCTGACCTAGTGGCATGTATCTCTCTTGCATTTACTTAAGCCAGTTTGCTTTCCATGCTTAACCTACCTATGACTACTACTTCTATCGTCACCTCCCATGGGGGCTACTCACACCGGCATGGCGCTGGTGCCGTCCCTGCCACATCGACAAACATGAGCGGTCGAGCTCTGGCTCGCGGCACGCACCACGCACGTCACCTCACCAAGCCCTCAGCGCCTTCGTTCCCTCCCGGAGCAGTCGGCGGCAGACTGGCAACCATAACGGCAAACTGTGTTTCTCCTTGTGCCGGCTCGCAAGAATCTCATGAGTATGACAGAAGGCAGCACCACGAGCTCCCTCTTCTCCCATGCAATCCGCTTGCGCGTTAAAAGGGTGGCTCCTGAGCATCGCAACAAAGGAGCTCCTACTGGCTCTCCAGCCCTTACCCCCTGGCCTTGACCACGGCACGCGACCTGGCATACCAGCGGCGGTTGAGCTCGCTCAAGGGCCGGGACCTGAGGATGTAGAGCATAAAGGGGAGCGTGGAGAAGAGGGGGAAGCTCGCATGGACCTGGCCTAGCTACACATTAACGCGGCGCATCACAAGGAATCGACCCAAAACCGCCAAGACAAGTCTGACGCCTAGATTGGCTAATCCTTGGAGCCTAAGGGTCCCGCACACTGCAGCCCTGTTGCGGCAACGTCGCCTCCCTTTCTTACCTTACCATGACTGCTTGAGCGCTAAAGGGAACCTCCTGAGCATCGCGCCTCAGGACTCTTACTAGACGTCAGGCCGCTCACCTCCTGGCCTTGACCACGGCACGCGACCTAGCATACCAACGAGGACTGCGGCTTGCCTGGGGACAGGGACCTGTCAGCATAGAGCAACAATCCATCGCGAGGTTGGAAAGGGGAGACCGAGCCTAAACAGGGCAGGCATTTGCAAATTTTCATAACAAGGATAGTATCAACAAAAGACATTACAGGCCCTTTACACACCCCCACGCGGTACTTCTTCATTCCTCGCAGGGAACAAAAGACGAGAACCTAGGAGAATCCTATCTACAGCCTCCCGTGGCCGACGCCATCATCAACAGTGGGCCGCAGGAGGCCGGCGCCAATCCCATCCTGATCAGCGACAACGGCGGCTGGACGCCGCAGCCCTGCTCCAGGCGCGGCGAGAGCTCGGGGGCACGTAGTTGTCATCGCTCGTCTCCAGAGTCTCATAGAGCTCGGGAGAACCACTGGATGCCCAAGAGTCGCTGCTGCTGGAGGTGCCGCAGGCCGGGCGTGCGTCGTCTTGGCGCACCCCTCTAGAGCAGCAATCCAGGCGGTGGCCCTCCGCATCGAAGACCTTGAAGAACATCGTGGAGGCGTCGTCATAGTCAAAGTGGATCGCGAGGGTGCCCACAGCACGGCAAACTCGCGCAACCTCGCCCAAGCCGCGGGTCATGAAGATCTTGCCGGAGGAGACCACTTCAACCTCTGCTCCGGTCGCTGGGGCGTCGCATTCAGCATGCTACAACCAGATCTCGAGGGGTCCCCTCGGCGGCATCACGTAGGAGAAGAACCGCGGGAAGCAGATCCAAGTGCTTGGGGGCATCGCCGCCCACAGCACGAGCTTGCGAGAGGAGTCCGCAGCAAGGGTTCCAGGGGCGACGGCGCGTATCGCCATCGCACAGCGGGCGCGGTCGCTCCGCGGGCGGCGCCGCTTGTCGCTCTTTCCTCCTGAGCCCCCGGCTTGGGTGTACAGGGGTAGCGGATACCTAGGAGGAGGTCGCTCACACCAAGGCCTCGTCACCACCTGCATCGCCGCTGCGTCGTGGCGGTGAACCGACCTCTTCTTCGGCGGAAGCGGACGTGGCTTGTCGCGGGGAGCCTTTCCTTTCTCCTCGGCGGAGAACCTTCGGATCGGCGCCATTGTTGCTAGCGGTGGAGAAAGGAGGAAGAAGCAAGCGAACTGGGAAGAGATGGGCGACGGGGGCTCTGCCCCCCTCCCCATCTATAGCGGGAGAAGGCGAACCGGCGCCTCCCACGATCATATGTAATGATGATTTTCCCTTGCATGTCGCAGTGACTTGTCATGTCGGGAAGTTGCCGAGGCAGCATGGGGAAGCGGAGACGCCCACGTCCAATCAACCACCACGCGTCGACCAAGGCCGCAGGCTTTTGGTGCCCGCGGCGCTCCGCACTTGACCTTTGGCTGCACCCCGAAGACAAGCCCGAGCGCGCCTTGGGCCTGGGGGCTACTATAAGCGTTCTGGGAACGGAGGTCCCCAGACTTGCCTACCTGCAGCCCAAGGCGTGGCTGTGCTAGCAGGCCTGTACGGCCCATCTTCACCAACAAGGAATTCAAGACGCTCGTGAGGGACCAAGCCTCGCGAGGCGGACGACTCATGACCTCCTTAGGAGCGGCCTCACTAGGTTGGCTCGTGAGGGGTGGAGAGATCAAGGTAGGGCAAACCTCACAAGGTTCTCATGACGTGAGCCATGACGATCAAGATCAGGCGGGCGCCAGCGCGCGCAACGTCCATGTTTCCTCTTTGGTGCTAAGGAGGCAAGTGCAGGCACAGAGTACCGAGGCATCCAGCAAAGGTTTCCATATAAGTGCAACGATACCAAGAATAGTAGTACGGCAAGACGGAGGTCACCATGGAGCCCAAGGCGGCGTCACCACCAGAGCCTTTCGCAGGCGAAGAACGCTTTTATCAGGATAAGCTGTACTAGCTGTCCCCTTCCAAATTGACCGTTGCTAGCTCCCTTCCCGCTCAATATTTGGGAAGAGGACCAGGGCCTATATAAATATGAATAGCCACCATAGTAGGGGGCAAGCTGAACGGATCTGGAGCCAATCCTTAGCCACACACCAAGCACAAGAACACCTCAACCTCAGGAGGCTGTTCTTCCCCTTGTACTGTTCATCATCAGCCCAAGAGGCAATCCACCACCACCACACTGGAGTAGGGTATTACACCACAACGGTGGCCCGAAGCAGTATAAATCTTGTGTCTCTTGTGTTGTGAGTTCGTGGAGTTCGTCTTCGTGATCTTAGCAAGCTAGGGCATGGATGGATAGGGGGGAAAGAACTTCACGCGCACCCCAGAGTTCGAACCTTAAGGGTTTTGCCGGAACCCGTGATCCCCCAACGTGCTCCCGAGGACAACGCCTCGGGAGCCTAGGCGGCCTCAACACCCTGGTACTAGAGCTATCGGCCTCAGACGGTGCTCGCCTCCCTGTATCCACACTTGGGGTGAGCTCAGCACTAGCAACGAAGAGGGGAACCACGCTGACGGGGTTCTCGTGAGGCCCCACCAGGCCGTCTGGGCGCAGCCCCCACTCGTCAAAGGAAGGCATGTGCTCCATGAGTTCATCCTTCTTCGAGCAACGGTACAACAAAAAAATCTTCCCAGGCATGTCGTCTGGCAACGGAACACCCGCCAAGACCCCAATCACCGTCTGCAGCGTCTCAAGAGGGAGCCCGGACTCCTGAAGCCTCATATGGTCCTTGTTGTTGAGCAAGGCCCACATCGGCCGAGAATGGCGGTGAAGCGGAGCGACTCGGCGCCAGACAAACTCCTTCACCACCATAGGCGCAGTTACGCCATGGTCCTTTAGGCTCTTCAGCCTGAGCCAGACGGTGACAAGGCAAGGTATCGCGAGCTTCTCGTGGCCCCAACCGGAGTTGGGGATTAAAGGCGCTGACGGAGAATGAAGCAGAGGGATGAGCATTCCGACATCAGCAATTACCCACCGTGTCCGAAACCCGCTCGTGGATGGAGGAAGCTCGAAGTCGATCCCCGCGCCTGCCGTCGCAGCCACCGCCTGGAAGCTCAGACATCCCGAGCTCTGCCGGGGGTCAATCAGATGCAACGAGAAGAAGTGGCAAAGAAGGGCCACGGAAGGGGCAATGCCCACCATGGCCTCACACGCGAAGGCGAAGATGACAAGAAGGGTCACGCATTGGGGATCATGATGCAGCTTGTGGATCTGATAGTGTTCAAGCACTGCGTTGAAGAAGGCGGTGAAAGGAGGGACCAGGCCGGCCCAAAGGGCATCGATGAAGATTGGGACCTCGGTGGCAGCCCGGTCAATGCGAGAAGGAGACGCAGGCCAAGTCGCCGTCTTTCCCCACTCATTGAAACTGGAGGTGAGCATGGGGAGCACCTTTCCCATGGCCTCATCGTTGAGCACTAGCGATCGACAAAAAGGAGGGACCAGGCCGGCCCAACTACGGGCTCGACGGCGGGAGGCGCACTGGGTAAAGACAGAGGTCTCTTCCCATTATCCGCTTGTTTCGGCGCCATGGCAATGGAGTGAGCGGAGCTCAGGTCAGATTGGAAAGAGGAGCGGAGTCCCGGGGAAGCAAAGGAATTAGGGAAGTATGGCACGGGCGATTGAAGAATAACTGTGTAGGTTGCGGTAGCCGCATAGCCAGGTGGATTCTAAGGCAGCATGGGGAAGCGGAGACGCCCACGTCCAATCAACCGCCACGCGTCGACAACCGCCCTTGACATTTCGCTTCGCCTCGAAGCCAAGCCCGAGCGTGCCTTGGGCCCGGGGGCTACTGTCGGCATTCTGGGAATGGGTGTCCCCAGACTTGCTTGCCTGTGGCCCATGGCGTGGCTCTGCGAGCGGGCCCGTACGGCCCATCTTCACCAACAATTACTCAAGACCCTCATGAGGGGCCAAGCCTCGCGAGGTGGACGACGCAAGACCCCTTCGGGAGCGGCCTCATCTGGTTGGCTCGCGAGCGGCGGAGATATCAAGGCAAGGCAAACCTCGCGAGGTTCTCATGACGTGAGCCATGACGATCAAGACCAGGCGGGCACTAGACGGGGGCCAGCGCGCACATTGTCCTTGTTTTCCCTTTGGTGCTAAGGAGGCAAGTGCAGGCGCGGAGTACCGAGGCGTCAAGCAAAGGTTTCCATATTAGTGCAACGAGACCAACACCAGCAGGACGACAAGATGGAGGTCACCATGGAGCCCAAGGCGGCGTCACCACCAGAGCCTTTCGCAGGCAAAGACTGCTTTTGTCAGGATAAGCTGTACTAGCTGTCCCCTTTCAAATTGGCCGTTGTTGGCTCCCTTCCCGCTCAATATTTGGGGAGAGGACCAGGGCCTATATAAATAGGACTAGCCACCACCGTAGGAGATAACTCATTGGGAGGCATCTCATCCCAACTTGAGTGATCCTCACCCACTCAAGTCCACCAAGAACAAGAACACCTCGCCTCAGGAGGCTGTTCTTCCCCTTGTACCGTTCATCCTCAGCCCAAGAGGCAATCCAGCACCACCACACTGGAGTAGGGTATTACACCACAACGGTGGCCCGAACCAGTATAAATCTTGTGTCCCTTGTGTTGTGAGTTCGGCGAGTTAGCCCTTGAAATCTTAGCGAAGCTAGGACATGGATCGGTTGGGGGAGATCTTCGTGCGCACCAAAGAGTTCAAACCTTGAGGGTTTTGTCGGAACCTGTGATCCGACAAACAGCGCCTTGGAGGAACTTAGTTGTCACTGTTTAACCCTCGAAGTGATCTGAAGGACATGACACCTAGTATTGCGAGATGACAAGAAACCTTGTTTTGGATTTCTCATCTGAATTACAGTGATGCGGAGCATCCTATGGACATCCCCATGGACCTACCATCGTCTCACAAAGTGCCAAGAGGACCGATGACATGAGAAGGAGCTAGACCTCTCGAGAATGAGGTGACTTCCTTCTTTAGTGATATTACATATGACCCACTCGAGACATGTATACTACCTAAGTCCAAGATGTTGTGCATGATTAGGTATCAACAGGACCCTCCCGAAGATGCACATGAAGATGGACAAGTCCCCAAGTTCACGGACAAAGAGAATCTACGGAAGGATTCAAGAACAGCTTCCAGGCCCCGGGCATCCGGCCGCGAGAGCATCGTCCACAGCAGCCGCCCAGCCGCCAAGCACCTACAGGCCTCGGACATCCGGCCCCAGCCCAGACATCCAACCCTGCCCTGACATATGGCCCGAAGCCCGGAAATCCGGCACCCTCCTATCCAAAGAGCACCAAGGCCGATCCCGCCTGCACAGACATCCAGATCCCCAGCACGGACATCCAGCCCGTCCCGAGCCTCCGGACATCCGGTCCATTGCCCGGACATCCGGACCCCGCCGATCCAGAGAACGTCAAGGCCATTCCCGACCGCCTGGACATCCGGCACCTCGTGAAGGCCCAGACATCCGGCTCGATGCCCAGACATCCGGCCTCCCCTGTATGCGCACAGTGTAAGGGCCCTAGGCCCATGTACCCATTTGCCCACCTAGACTATATTTACTCCTCCTCCTCCCTCTTTCTAGGGTTAGCGTTGTGATAGCTCATAAGTGAGACAGAGCCTCGCTCAACCATCCGGATCTATTCCATCGCGAGGGACCGACACCTCTTCGGAGAAGATCCACTTGGATACAATACCCCTGATGGGAAGACCTCAAGACCTCCTCATGGAGAAGAACTAGTTACCTATGTATCGTCCTTTGTTGGATTCGGACCGTGTGATCTCTATATGTCCTCGGATCTAGCATATGTGTTACCTAATCTCGTTGGTTCAAGTGTTTCTCTTTTGTTTCCCTTTGTGATTTGCCCTTGTGTTTTTCATGTTCTTCGTGGGACCCACTCCTTTCGTGAAAGATCGGTAGTATAGGGTTCCACCCTACATCATCTTGGTATCATGAGCAACATTGATCACGATTTCGGAGCACCCCTCTTTGTTTTCTAGCCTTGTTCTATTGATTTTGTCCCAATTTCGAAAAATCCCCACAATAATATCCCCCAATTTTTTTTGTGATTTGTTGGTGTGATGAAGTTTTGTTGGATTTGATCTGCGGATTTTGTGTGTTGCAGGTAGACCTAAGTTTCCCGCATCTTTTCCCCAATTTCCATCCACAAAATCTCCCAAATTTTTCCCCGAATTTGCCTCTTCCACGTGGAGTTCCTCGAGTTCGTCCATGGATCCAGAGTCCGGACATCCGGACCGACTTCCGGGACATCCAGCCACCGCGGACATCCGACCCGCAAGCCCGGACATCCGACTCCTGACAGCATCACTTCCATCCACCGCCTCGTTTCCCGCCTAACTTTCGCCAAATTTGCTCCGGTGCCCACTTTCACTTCCGCATACCACCATCACTTCCTTATCGCATCACCGCTTTCCACAGGCACTACCATATCTTACCCACTGCCAATTCCGACAATTTTGACATGTTTTGCTTTGAGAATTTGAGTTGCGGTTCCCATGTCCTAATCTGTTTCAGCTATTTAGGAACGGTTTAACATCAACATCACCGCCGCTCATCTTCACCACGGACTCGTCATCAACAACGACCACTTCACCATTTTGACACCGTCATCCGTTCTTGCTTACAAACACCAACCTCAAAGGTAACCTCATCTTGCTATCGTGATATCATTATAAATTCTTACCATTGCATTGATAACCACCATAGCCCAATTTTGCATAGCTAACTGATGACCCACAAGTATAGGGGATCTATCGTAGTCCTTTCGATAAGTAAGAGTGTCGAACCCAACGAGGAGCAGAAGGAAATGATAAGCGGTTTTCAGCAAGGTATTCTCTGCAAGTACTGAGATAAGTGGTAACAGATAGTTCTGTGATAAGATAAATTGTAACGAGCAACAAGTAACAAGAGTAAATAAAGTGAAGCAAGGTGGCCCAATCCTTTTTGTAGCAAAGGACAAGCCTAGACAAACTCTTATAATAGTAAAAGCGCTCCCGAGGACACATGGGAATATCGTCAAGCTAGTTTTCATCATGTTCATATCATTCACGTTCAGTACTTTGATAATTTGATATGTGGGTGGACCGGTGCTTGGGTGCTGTTCTTACTTGAACAAGCATCCCACTTATGATTAACCTCTATTGCAAACATCCGCAACTACAACAAAAGTATTAAGGTAAACCTAACCATAGCATGAAACAAGTGGATGCAAATCAGCCCCTTACGAAGCAACGCATAAACTAGGGTTTAAGCTTCTGTCACTCTAGCAACCCATCATCTACTTATTACTTCCCAATGCCTTCCTCTAGGCCCAAATAATGGTGAAGTGTTATGTAGTCAACGTTCACATAACACCACTAGAGGCTAGACAACATACATCTCATAAAAATATCAAACGAATACCAAATTCACATGACTACTAATAGCAAGACTTCTCTCGTGTCCTCAGGAACAAACGTAACTACTCACAAAGCATATTCATGTTCATAATCAGAGGGGTAATAATATGCATAAAGGATCTGAACATATGATCTTCCACCAAGTAAACCAACTAGCATCAACTACAAGGAGTAATAAACACTACTAGCAACCTACTAGCACCAATCCCGGACTTGAAGACAAGAATTGGATACAAGAGATGAACTAGGGTTTGGAGATGAGATGGTGCTTGTAACACCTCGGATTCGACGCGCCAGGTGTCTTCCAGTTATTCGCCGTCGTTGCCATGTCATTTGCTTGCGTGTTGCATTTTTTCATGCCATCATCTGCATTTCATATCATGTCATCATGTGCATCGCATTTGCATATGTTTTCGTCTCATGCATCCGAGCATTTTCCCCGTTGTCCGTTTTGCAATCCGGTACTCCTATGTCCTCCGGCGCCCCTTTTACCTCTTTTCGGGTGCAGGTGTTAAACGTTCTCGGAATAGGCCGTGATTTGCCGAGTGGCCTTGGTATTGCAACGACAGACCGCCCGTCAAACTTCGTTCCATTTGGAGGTCGTTTGATGCCCCAACAGTTAACCGTGTGGCCCGAAACCCCCTTCTTTTGTGCAGCCCAACACCCCTCCAAAGCAGCCCACTAACACAGCAAAATCCCTCCATGCTCTCGGTCGTTCGATCACGATCATGTGGGAGAAAACCGCACCCCATTTGGACTCTCCTAGCTCCCTCTACCTATATAAACATCTCCCCCATCCAAATTTGAGAAGGAAATCGTCTCTAACCCTAATCCCCTCCTCCTCCCTCGGTTTCTGCGCCCACCGAACCCGCCGCCGCCACTTGTCGCCACCGGAGGCACCCGCCGCCGCCGCCAAGTCAGCGCCGCCGCCTCCCCAACCAACCGCGCCTCGTCACCTGCTCTCCACCGCGCCTCCCGCCCGCGGTCCGCCTGAGCCCATCGCGGGCCCGCCAAGCCCATCTGGGCTCGGGGCACCCAGCCTTCGCCGTCGGCCCGCCGCCGACCAGCGTCTCGTCAAGGCCCCGCCACCACACAGCCGGACTCCGGCCCGCCGCCTTCGCCTCGCAGGAGTGACCCCGCCACCGCGCCACGGCTCCCCCGCCGCCGTTGTGCCCTCCCCGCTGGTCGTCACCCGAAAGGCGCGCCCGGGAAGATCCGCGCCCATGATCGTATCCACAACACCGGAGTCGGCCTCCTCCAGATCCGGCGGCCCCGAGCGCCGGCCCGCAGCCTCCGCTCGTTTTCCCCTCGCCCCGGCCGTCCTGCTCCGGCCACCGTCGCCTTGTCGCCGGCGCCGCCACCCTGCCTCAGGCAGGAGAGGAACGAGGAGCGTTCCCCTCGTGAGTCGCCTCACGTGGGCCCGGTCCCTCGTCGGCCCAGCCCAGCGGACCGTGGTCCGCGCCCTGCCAGCCTCCTTCCGTCCTGGGCCGAGCCCAATGGGTGAGCAGACTCTATTCCCCGCCCCGGCGTCACTTAACCAAATCGTGCTCAATCTGTTTTTTTCCTAAAAACTGCTAAGTCACGAAATAGTTATATTCTGGTGTTACGTTTGACCTGCTGTAACTTTGCGTATGTGTGTCCGTTTTGTGTGTGTTATATATCAAAATGTTCATCATGAGATACTTTACATTTTGTTCCATTGTGCCATGCTTGTTTGATTCCGTCTTGATGCCCTAATCATCATTGCAAGAGTGTTATATGATGTTATCTTCTGCCTGTTATCAGAACTTGATGTTTGTCATTTTTGTTGCATTTGATGTGTGCATCTTATGGGCATGAGCTCTACATGTGTTTTGAGCTATGCCATGCCATCTTTATATTAGTGCTTCTATTATAGTTTTGTGATCTATGTGGTGACTAGCACGAGCATGCAAAGTAGTCTCCGTGATATTGCTGATTTCTGCGACTTGGTGATTTCTGTTAAGTCTGAGTCTGTTATATTTTGTTACCATGTAAACCTGTTGCTACCATGAGTTTTATGCATAATCTGGAGATGTTCTCTAAGGATGTTTTGTTGTACATGTTATGCTCTACCTATCCATGCCCTTGTTTGCATTTATATCCTGTTGTAGCTTGTCGCAATCTTGCTCTAATCTTGCTAAATAATGTTGTTGTCAGCCTGTTACCTTTAAGTTCATTATTGTCATGTGTTTTGCTAATCATCCATGCACCCTATGAACTTGCTATTCTCATGCTTAGCTTCATGAACATGTCTTATTGCTTATGCTATGCTTATATTGTCATGCAATGTCTTGTGGTTAGTGAATCGAGCTCGCAAAGTCTGAATCTGTTTATGAAACTTGCTATGTTTAAACGGGTGCCATCATATCTTCTGTGCCTTTTTGGCTCATGACCAGTAAGGACTTTTGTGCTATGCAATTAGTGGATTCATGCCATGCCTTTGGATGCCATGATTATTTCCTGTAGGATGTTGTTTGCCAGCTCCAAACATTGCAACCTGATGTTATTTCTGCCATGTCCTGTGAATTCTGCAGTCTTTGAACCTGTTATTATTTGCAATATTTCCATGTTCTTTTGAGCATGGTATAGTAGTTTCTGGAGATAGCTCAATGTTTATGTTTTATAATGCTTTACCTGTACTTCATGCCCATGCCTTTTGTGTTCTTGTTGATATCTTGTAGCATGTTGTTTTGATGCTTGCAATAAGCCTAGTTGCTCTTTTGGACATCATGTCCTTTAAACTAGTTTCATGTGTATGTGTTTAACCGTGCTCCGTTTTGAGCGTGCTCTATATGAAACTTGCTTAGTTTTGAGTGTAGATTCATGTTATCTTGTTGCATCCATGTTTTGAGGTGTTTTCTTGATGTTTGAATGCATTTTGTACTAATGCCATGTTTAACTTGTTTTGCTCATATCTTCTAGGTCGTAGCTCCGAATTAAATGAACTTTATATGCAACTTGAGTAAAATTCCGTGTAGATCTTCGTGGTGCATCTTAACTTACTGTTTAACAATTTGAATATAAGGTTTATTCAGATCTTGACCAATTTCGAAATTTGCATATGAGGACTTACTGGAATTATTATATGTTGTTTCCGGCCTCATTTAAACTTGCTTTGATGTGTTGCTCTCGTATGCATCATCTCTTGCCATGAGTAGCCTCATGTAGTCTTGTCATGCATCACACTTGGTTGAGCATAATGCCTTGTTCATGTGTGCAGTGTTTACCATGTTGTGTGCTTCTACTCGATAGTTCCCGTTTCGTTGCGATCGTGAGGATTCGTTCGACTACGCTTGGTTCGTCTTCGTGGCTTCATCTTCTTCATGGACTCGTTCTTCTTCCTTGCAGGATTTCAGGCAAGATGACCGTCACCTTGGATCTCACTACTATCATTGCTATGCTAATTGCTTCGTTCTATCGCTATGCCGCGTTACCTACCACTTGCTTATCAAGCCTCCCAAATTGCCTTGAACCTCTAACCTTTGTCACCTTTCTAGAAAACTGTTGTTTGGCTATGTTACCGCTTTTGCTCAGCCCCTCTTATAGTGTTGCTAGTTGCAGGTGAAGGTGAAGATTGCTCCATGTCGGATTACGTTTTTGTTGGAATATCATAATATCTCTTATATTATTAATGCATCTATATACTTGGTAAAGGGTGGAAGGCTCGGCTTTATGCGTGGCGTTTTGTTCCACTCTTGCCGCCCTAGTTTCCGTCATATAGGTGTTATGTTCCCGGATTTTGCGTCCCTAACGCGGTTGGTTGATTTATGGGACCCCCTTGACAGTTCGCTTTGAATAAAACTCCTCCAGCAAGGCCCAACCTTGGTTTTACATTTGCCTCACCTAAGTCTTTTTCCCTTGGGAGTCGCACATCTCGAGGGTCATCTTTATTTTTACCCCCCAGGCCAGTGCTTCTCTAAGTGCTGGTCCAAACCGAGCGATGTTCGGCGCCCCCTGGGCAATCAGGGTCTATGCCAATCCGACGTCTTGCTCATCCGGTGTGCCCTGAGAACGAGATATGTGCAGCTCCTATCGGGATTTGTCGGCACATCCGGGCGGCTTTGCTGGTCTTGTTTTACCATTGTCGAAATGTCTTCTAACTGGGATTCCGAGACTGATCGGGTCTTCCCGGGAGAAGGAATATCCTTTGCTGACCGTGAGAGCTTGTGATGGGCTAAGTTGATGGGCTAAGTTGGGACACTCCTGCAGGGTTTGAACTTTCGAAAGCCGTGCCCGCGGTTATGTGGCAGATGGGAATTTGTTAATGTACGGTTGTTGTAAACTTGAAGTAAACCCTTCTAAAATACACCAACCGTGTGCGTAACCGTGAGTGTCTCTTTTCGGGGTTGTTCGAGAGGAGAACATGGTTTCTGGGTTATGCTTGACGTAAGTAGGAGTTTAGGATCACTTCTTGATCATTACTAGTTGACGACCGCTTGCTTTGCTTCTCTTCTCGCTCTTACTTCCGTAAGTTAGCCACCATTCATGCTTAGTCGCTGCTGCAACCTCACAACTTTACCCCTTCCTTTCCCATTAAGCTTTACTAGTCTTGATACCCATGGTAATGGGAATGCTGAGTCCTCGTGGCTCACAGATTACTACACCACCAGTTGCAAGTACAGGTTATGCGATGATCATGACGCGAGAGCGATGTTTACTTGTGTTGGAGTTCTTCTTCTTCTTCGTCGATCTTGGGTTAGGTTCTGGGTCGGCAGCCTGGGCTAGCAGGGTAGATGTCGTTTGAGTTTCTGTTTATGTTTCATCCGTAGTCGGATGTTGATCTTGTATTTTATGCTTTGATGTATTCATGTGACATTGTATGTCTTGGTTTTATCCCCAGTATTATGTAATGTTGATGTAATGATATCCGCCTTGCAAAAGCGTCTTCAAGATGCGCTTCTATCCTTGGTGGGACCTTCGAGTTCCTTTAGGATAGGGTCGCCTCTTGGGCGTGACAAGTTGGTATCAGAGCCTCTACCGACCCTAGGAGCCCCCTTGATTGATCGTGTAGTTTTGCCGTTGTTGAGTCTAGAGGAAAACTTTTTCTGAGTCTAGCTATATCGGAGAGTAGGAATTCTTTTGATTCCTCAGCCCCTGAGTCGCTCTGGTGAGGAATCTTGACTTAGGAGTTTTGAATTACTCCTCTTCCCCTTCAACCTTTCTTTAGGCTCATGCAGTTGGTTTTCGATCGTTGTTCCTCAGATCTTTGCATCTGGTGCATTTCTCGTCAAGGTGATTCGACCCTCTCCGTTCTCGCAAGTTCAATCCTCAGTTGTTCTCTTTTCCCACCCATCCACCCCTTTTCTTCTCGGAGCCGGAGCCCGTAATCGAGTATCCATCCTACTCGTGCGAAGCCTTTGCATCCTTTCTACCGGTGTTTTCTCTTGAGGTTATTCATCGGTTTCCCCTTCCAAGTTGCCTTTGTTTTTCCCGCCCTCCCACCCTCTTCTTCCTGAAGCCTGAGTCTTTTTCGAGCATCAATTTCATTCGTGCGGAGCCTCTTCAGTCTTTCCTCAGTTATTCCAACCGGTGAATTCTCATCTCGGTGGACATTCTTCATCTCTTTTTCTTTCCGGTGGATCCAATTCAATTTTCTTTTGTTTTTTATCATATTCTTTTCCTTGGATCAAATGTTTCCCGTTGCTCGTTCACCTCTCGTCATTTAATCGTTTCGGAGTGATGAAGACATCTCAGGGATTCGTCTGTGTTCGAATTAATTCGAGGTTGTCACCTCATTCAAATATTTCAAATGTTCTGGTGCATCATCTATCTCTTCAACATTCCTTTCTAACGGTGTTTCTTTTCAGTGGGCCCTAACACACATGTCTTTTCCCAGGATCTTACCTGACTCTTCTAAGTTTTCCGAAGTTATTCTCAAATTCTCTGCGAAGTGTGACGTAAGAATGAATTTCATTAGTCAAATGCCATCTCCAAGATCGCTTTCAAATTCTTTTCACCTTTGGGTTCAACCCTTCCTCTTTTTCATTCTCCCGGAGTATCTTAGTAATTTTGGTGGAGTTTTCCGTCGTCATTTGAAGACCGAAGAAGAGTTTCTTTTAAATCTTTCCCGTTCTACCAGAGATTCGTGGTGCTAGCTTCATGTTATCCTCTCAAATTTTTTTTGGTCGTGCAAATCATTTCATCCATCCGGAGTATTTCAGGAGTTGTTTCCTCTCTCGATCATCTGAAGGCCATCTTTTCAGAGGATTTTCTTCGTCCTAAGTTTTCAGCTTCGCTCTCTGAATTATTTTATATCCGTGCCCCCTCGGTCGTCTCAATATTATTCCTGTGCTTCGTTCAAGTATTCTTCAATCAGTTCGCGGTCTCTTCGTTCTCTTGTCTCTAAATTCCCTCAAGTATCTTCGTTCGTTTCCAATTCCTCCCGGTGATTCATTCTCTTTTCTTCATTCTTTTTCATTTCTTACGGTGGTTCGTTCAAGATTTTTTTCTTTGATTAGCATATCAATTCATTCGTTCTTTACAAATCCTACCGGTGGTTCATGAAGACTTTCTCAAGTTTTGTTCTATATTCCCCTTAATCCTTTGAAACAAGAATAAGTTGAATGCAAAATCCGGTTGTCATCAATTAAATTTGATGAAGGATAAGCATACAATAAACCTTATTCTTATTTCCTCAAAGTGATTAATCCCTTCCTTCAGAGTTTGTTCTTGAGGAATAAATTCTAGTTCCAAGCGTTTTTCATCTTTTCTTTTCCAGAGTTCAAAATGACTCGGCCATTTCGTCGGAACCTCCATCTAAATCAACGCAAGGTTCAATCTTATTCTTTCATCCTTCATTTTATCTCGTAATCCTTTAATAACCAGAGTTCTTCATGGTGGTTCTTCATGATTTAATTCATTCTTCAAGAGTTCATCAAGAATTTGTTGGAGGAGTTCAAGTATATTTTCTTCTCGTGTCTCGAAGTGCAAATAATTCTCCGTTTTCTTTTGAAGTGGAGTTTTGCATTTCTTCGTTCTTCTCAGCTATTCGGACATCGGTTGTGGTATAATTTCACCTCAAGTTTTGAGTTGTTTTTTATAAGTCCACAACAAGCTTATTCTTTCGTTGTTGATTTTCTCAACAACTCCATTCAATCCTTCCTTCTAAGTTCTTTTCATTCCATCCTTTCAATTCTTTCGAAGGCATTGCATTATTCATCTCGTCAAGTGCCATCTCATTGGGTGATGTTCATGTTCTAATCCTTCCATTTTCAGTCGGAGTGTTGCCGAAATTCTTTTATTCATTCCTTTTCTACCTTGTTCTAACCGGAGTGGTTTCAGAGTCTATCTCGTTTCCATGAGCATTTGATTCTTGTCATATCCGCTTTCCTCTTTTCTACTCGAGTTTTCTTGACTTTGTTCATTTTCTCTCCTGAGTTCTTGTTTCACCTCATCCTTTTCCCTTCCGTCTCGGTCCTAAGATCTCGGGACGAGATCTCTTGTTAGTGGAGGAGTGTTGTAACGCCCCGGATTCGATGCACCAGGTGTCTTCCAGTTATTCGCTGTCATTGCCATGTCATTTGCTTGCGTGTTGCATTTTTCCATGTCATCATCTGCATTTCATATCATGTCATCATGTGCATCGCATTTGCATATGTGTTTGTCTCATGCATCCGAGCATTTTCCCCGTTGTCCGTTCTGCAATCCGGCACTCCTATGTCCTCCAGCGCCCCTTTTACCTCTTTTCGGGTTGTCGGTGTACTAGAGTAGGGGTACCCTAGTATCCCGAACTTGTGCATCGCAGGCGATTGCGACCCTCCTCCGGGGAGGCTTACCGGGTGACCGCCAAGGTCCCCGTGGTTCCTTTGGAGCCATTCAAGAACAAAGTATTCAAGCCAAGGAGACAAGGCCCGGCAAGAGGAGCTTGCTGGGAAGGCCACCAAAGGCACCTACAAGACAAGGCCCCGGCAAGAGGAGCTTGCCGGGAAGGCTCAATGAGCGACAAGCTTCCGGGCGCGACAAGACAACAACCGTGGCAAGGCGCCTGCCGCGGCAGACCACCTCTCTGTACCTACGCTCCAGCATATCCACTAACGTGTCGCATACAGGACCTTTCCGGTAGCAGCGTGGCGAGAGGCTGTGCAGCCAGCGGTGCGAGGTGGCAAGCGGCTGACAACTTTGCCATCGTGGCGAACGGTGGCGCCCGACGGTCCCTGTTTGCCTTTGTTAGGGCGGCGTGAGCGGGCATTTAATGCCTTTGTCCCCTGCCGTCAGGGTTAGGTATGGTACACTGTACACTGTACAAGTAGGTGTACCAACCACTACTTTTCCATTTGTACCCTTGTCTATATTGCCACCTGCCGGAGACCCCTTGAGCAAATAAAAGGAGGCCCATGCGCAACGTAGAAAGGGTCGGTCGGTTCCCCCCATGCTCAGTCTCGTTAGCAGCTCGTGTGTACTGTAGATCAGGACGACGCCAAATCGAGCCACTGGCCAAACACCTTTCGCTCTAGTCTATGGAGCAGAGGCAGTTCTCCCCACGGAACTCGTATACGGATCGCCTCGAGTGCTCGCTTATGATGAGCTTGAGCAAGAGCAGCTGCGACAAGATATCGCTGCTCCTTGAGGAGGATCGTCTTGAGGTTGCTATCTGAGCTGCTCGATACCAGCAAGCTTTGCGCCGCTACCATAACCGCATAAGTTAATGCCGAAGTCTCGAGGAAGGCGACCTTGTTCTTGGCGCGTTCAGTCCGCCAAGAATTCCAACAAGTTGACGCCTTGAAGTGGGAAGGCCCTTACCGGGTGAAACGAGTCACTAGGCACTGGCGCTGTCCGCCTTGAGACCGAAGATGGCATTCGGGTTGAGCAACTCCTGGAACATTGAGCATCTTCGTAAGTTTTACCCGTGAAGGCGCGGTTGCGAAACCTGTTAAAGCAACCACCTTTTGTACAAGTCTTGCCGCTGTTGCATGTAATCCTTTGTACAAAGCCGGGCGCAGACCCCGTGCATAAGTAAAGCTAGCGTGCTTCGCACATCTTGTCAATTTCATGCTTTTTACTTCTATTTGCATGCCTTATCTGACACTTTGTGCAGCACCTACCCCTGGTAAGTGATAACGAGCCATAAGGCTCCATATCTTTATTTTCTCTTCTTTCTCTTTCTCAAAGAAAGGAAGGTTCCCTCGCACACAAGTTTCCCGGGGGGAAATGAGAAGATAATGGTGTGGATCAAGCGTCGCTCAAGGAAGTCTAGCCTTACCGGGAAGCAAACGACAGAAAAGCTAAGTTGCTAAAGTTTGAGCAATCAGTTTTAAAATTTTCAAGTTATCTTCCTCGAACGGCCGTACTTTGTATGGAAAAACTGTGCGCGGAGGAACCAACTCGTAGCTAGTTGCGCCCTTACTTTGTTTCGAGTCCGCTCAACAACTTAAGTGAGCTGCGACTAGTTGCGACAAAGTTATTTGTCGGAAGCGGCACCGCGGCGACTCTTGGCGTCCGCACTTTTCGGCCTTCATGGCTCAGGTGCCAGCGCCCGACAAGTTCCCTAAAAGCGAGGGGCAAAAACATACAAAGGAAGGAATCAAGTAAAGGAAATAACATAGCAATTGATACCCAAAATAGAGTTATATCACAAGATAGCTTGCCGCAGCTCTAATGGATTGTTCTTATGACATGACCAAAGCGGCAAGAGAAAGAGAAAGCAGGCGGCCTAATCTACGCGATCGCCTCAACCCTCTTGATTCTGCTCACCCTGTCCACGATGGGTGCGACAAGGGTCTTGGCGCCTCCACATCAGCATCCGGCGGCAAGGACTTGAGGGCGTTGGTGAGGTTGAGGCCTGGATTATGGAAGGCCACCTTCATCGGCACTTTTGAAGAGCTCCAGCGCAGATCCGCACGATTCCTCAGCCAGCTGCTTTGGGACCTCTTCCCGGAGTCGCTGGAGGGCCGTCACCACGCCCTTGAAGAACAAGCTAAGCTTGGCGCTGGGTTGGAGGTGCTCGTCGGAGGAATATCCAAGATCCACCATCCCCAGCTGTGCCAGCTCTTCATCGATGGCTGCAGCAACATTCACGAGACCCTCGGTTCAGTGCTCCACATTCTCCCTCAAGGCACTCTGGCGGCAACAAGACTTCGCCCGGCGGCGCCTCGTCGGCCTTGATCTTCTCCTTCAAGGCTACTTCCTACTCCTCGGCACCGTCCAAAGGCTCGAGTCAAAGTAGTTAGCTTCAACTCAAGATCTGCATTGGAGTCCTTGGCGGCGCTGAGCTCCTTGCTCCTCTCGTGAGACGGCCCTGCAGCTCGCCAAGAGTATAGGCGTCCTTCTCGCGCTCGTGCTTGAGTGCAGCAAGCTCCTCGCCGCTCTCCTTGAGGCTGGCCTCCAACTGCACCACCCTCGTCTCCAGCTCCTTCTTGGCGGCCTCGACAGCTGCGGCACCATCCTTTGCTTCCTTGAGAGCCCCGCCAAATGTTTGCTCGCGCATGGCAAGATCCTCCTCGTGGCTGTCAAGGTTAACCTTCCGCTGCGCCAACTCGCCTTCCTTCGCAGACAGCTTCTCGGCGGCAAGCCGCTGTTGCTCCTCAGCTTCAGCCTTCTCGAGGAGGAAGGCTTTGCGCTCCTCGGCAAGCCACTCCCGCTCCTCAGCCAAGGACCGGAGAGCTTCCTGGTGGCGGCCCCGGAGCTCCTCCGTGCGCTTCTTGATGTCTGCTCCGCCTTGACAAAGCGCTTCCCGGATTCCAGCTTGGCTTGTCGGTAGCGCGGTAGAGCGACAGCGACTTCGCAGCTGCTCCTCCTCGAGCTTCGCCGCTGCTTCTTTGCTTGGCGCATCGACTAGCGTCGATCCAGCAGGCGAGCAGCTCTTCATCAAAAGTTTCTCCTTCGGCCGGCGCCACAGGCTCGACTCCCATGGGAGCTTGATGGCAACGCCATCGCCGGCCTTCAAATAGGCGCCGGGCTGGGGCTCTTGAGCCCGACAGCTGCGGCAGCGGCGGAGGATCGGCGGTCGGCGTGGCGCTGGCACTCCTGCGGCCTCGGGGCCGTCGGTCACGATCGCCGGACCCCTCGCCAGCTTCTGCGGCGGCAGCTTTGGCGGCCTCTTCGCCGGCGGGCTCGTCAGCACCAGCTTCTTCTCCGGTGGCGGCGGTGTCGTCAATGTTGCCACGCGCGTCCTCCTCGCCAGCGACCTCGGTCTCCATTGGCTCTGTGGCGGATGGATGAAGAAAAGTGAAGCAAATATTCAAAGAGAAAATCAGAAGAATAAGAACACGAGGGAAGTTTTCAGGCAAGAAGATTACCTGTGCCAGGGTCTGCGGTCATGGTCTCCGCCGCCAAGGGATCGCTGGTGCCGTCCCTTGCCGGAGAACTGCCCCTTGCCGGAGAAGTCTCCCTGCTGGAGAACGCTCCCTTGCCGGGGAATCCACCCTTGGCGGCATAGTCAAAGCAGAAGGAGGCTGCTCTGCTCCTACACAAATCGACAGTCAGATATCAGCAAAGAAAGAGCACCCATGCACGCCGAACAACAAGAAGTAGACCATATACTTACGCTGGGGGCTGCGCTGGGGGCTGCTTTGAAGAAGGGTTGCCGCATCCGGCAAGGTAGTCTCGGACACGCCTCCTGCTTTGTCATGATGGGTTCGTCCTCGGCGACAATCACCGGGGTCTTGGCTCTCTTTGACATTCTTCGGGCGGCGTCCTGAAAAGAAATGGGTTCAGAGTAAAGCAAATCAGATACAAGACAAAGCAACAAATCAAAGAATTACAAGTACAGCAAAGAATCTTACTCTTCTTCTTCCTCGTCGGAGCTGCGCGCGGGAATATCAAATTCTGGCCCGCCTCCAGTACGACGAGGCGGAGGAGTGGGTTCCCTTGGACGCTTGGCGGGAGCGGAACCGGTGGTCTGCGAGGGCCCCGCTCCAGTTGCCGCAGCGGCGTGAGGTGCTCCCGCGGCAACAATGCTTGCCGCTGTGGAGTGCGTTACGCGGCGCTGCGGCTGTTGGCCCGTCTGCCGCCCCGCTACGTCTCCGGCTTTGCGAAGACGCCGTCTTGGTGGAGTTGGGTGCTCCGCTCGCGGCAAGCTGCTTGAAGGTGGGCAGGATGCGCCCTCGGCTTCAGGCTCGGCAAGCTCTTCCTCGCCGGCAAACTCGTTTCGCTCGACAAGGCTTGCCGCCTCTGCTGCCTCTGCCTCCTCCACGGTGAAGCCAAACTCGCCCGCGGCGGCCTTCTGCCGCCTCTTCGGCTGAGTGGCGTCGCTGCATCTCATCATCGATGGTGTCGCGGTGAGGCCCCTCCGCTCATCGGGCGGACCGGCATTTCTACCACATTGTCAAAGAACTGCCGCCTGACGTCATCTGCAGGCTCTTGCCAAGTTGGGACAATTCCATGCGAGTCACTAACGGCATCATTGCATGGATGCGGTCAAGCGAGGAATTGTTGCACTGAACGACGCCCCTCGGCAACCTAAACATCTACGGATGATCAGGATCGGGCTTGAACAGCTCTAAGAGCATCGCGTCAAGCTCCAAGACGGTGAAGTTGAAGTTGAGCCACAGGCGCAGCCTCATGATATCTGCCGCGTTCTAAAACTCCTGTGCAGGTCTCCTCCTCTCCTGCAAGGCGCGATCGGGCGGCGAAGAAAGTGTCGCCAATGGTGCCTCTGATGAGCCCGGCAAGTCTAAGGCGAAGGATTCGGTGTTGCAATCTTCAGCCTAGCGTCTTCTGGAGCCAGATTGCTCCAATCGTTGCCGCGCACTACTGGGGTTTGGCGCTGGGCGGTAAATGGCTGCGGGTTCTCCTCGACAATCCAGCACCAATCTTCCCTCCATTCCTCCCATTTGCTACGAAGCCCTCCCTCCAGATAGGCTTCCTTCTTGCCGACCCTCGACATCCAAGCGATCACTCTAGCAAGGGGCTCTCCTCTCTCAACTCGGGGTAAAAAGAAGTGGCGGAAAAGGGCTACATTTGGATGGACTCCGACAAAGTTTTCGCAGAGATGTGCGAAAACTGCCATGGTCAAAACGGCATTGGGGGTGAAATCAAGGAGGCGGAACCCGTAGGTGTTCATGATGTCGCTGAAGAATTGAGAGAAAGGCGGTGAGCCCGCGATAGAAGAAGAGCGCGAACAAGGGATAACCAGTCGGGGCCATTTCAAGCAGCAAGAGCGGGAGTACCTTCGTCTTGTGGATGCGCTCGTGTCTCCGTCGACCGAAGAGGTAGTAGTTCTCCCTCGGCTCCCTCGCGGCGGTGAGGGGAAGATGGCCCGCTCCTTCCGCAGCGCTGCGAGCCGCTGCGCCTCGGCCGACTTCACGCCTTTCCCCTTGTCGGCTTTCGGAGCCAGGGCGGAGGCGGTGGAGGAAGCCGACAGCGTTGGTGGTGCTGGTGGCGATGGGGGGGCGGAGCGCTGCTCTTTTCAGCCTTGAAGAGAAGGGGGGAGCAGCGGTGGTTTTTCGATGGGACAACAACTGGCAAGGTGAGCGGCCTGCCCCTGTTTCCCCTGCTTATAAAGAAGGAGGCGGACGTTCGATTTTCGAATAAAGAAACCCCCACGATCTCGCCCACGATCTCTCACACGACGCCAGACTCGGCAGCGTGCCGTTCGTGGAAGCGCGTGGTGGGTCCGGTGAGTAACGGCATGACCCAGGCCGGCGTGTGCCCGTTCTGTTTTGGTCCTGGCCCAACAGCGCTCGGCACCGTAGGTGGCCCAGGCCGGGGCTCTGTCGGTGTACTAGAGTAGGGGTACCCTAGTATCCCGAACTTGTGCATCGGCGATTGCAGCCCTCTCATGTAGGGCTTACCGGGTGACCGCCAAGGTCCCCCATGGTTCCTTTGGAGCCATTCAAGAACAAAGTATTCAAGCCAAGGAGACAAGGCCCCGGCAAGAGGAGATTTTGTGCAAGGACGATGCACCAAAAGCTAACACCTCACACAATCTACCTTTAGTGTTATGTTCTCTATTGCAGGAATTCCAAGACGTCTTCCCCGATGAGTTACCTCCGGGTCTACCTCCACTACGAGGCGTGGAGCACCGAATCGACCTGATCCCCGGAGAACCCCTTCCTAACAAGGCTCCCTACCGCGTCAACCCCGAGGAAACTAAGGAGATCCAATGACAAGTACAACAACTCATCGACAACGGCCATGTAAGCGAAAGCTTAAGCCCTTGTGCTGTACCGGTAATCCTTGTTCCCAAGAAAGATGGTACATATTGCATGTGTTCCGATTATCTTCCTATCAATGCTATTACCGTGTGTTATCTTTAGCCCATTCCACGCCTAGATGATATGCTAGATGAGCTTAGCGGAGCCACCATTTTCTCTAAGATTGATCTTAAAAGTGGCTACTATCAAATACGCATCCAAGAAGGTGATGAATGGAAAACCGCATTTAATACCAAATTTGGCTTATATGAATGGCGTGTTATGCCAATGGGTTTATCCAAAGCACCCAGTACATTCATGAAACTCATGCATTTTGTTCTTCGACCCTATATTGGTGTATTTGTTGTGGTCTACTTTGATGACATTCTTGTATTTAGCAAATCCCTCAAAGATCATGTCACCCATCTTAGAAGTGTGTTGCAAACACTTAAGAAAGAGCGCTTTTATGATAATATGGACAAATGCCTTTTTGCTGTTGATAAGCTTGTTTTCATGGGTTTTGTTGTGTCTTATAAGGGTGTTCATGTTGATGAATCTAAGATCAATGCTATTAAAACTTGGACCCAACAAACCATCTTGCAACAAGTGCGTAGCTTCCTTGGTTTAGCCGGTTTCTACCGTAGATTTGTGAAGGATTTTAGCACAATTGCATCGCCTTTACATGCTTTGAGTAAGAAGAATGCACCCTTTGTTTGGGGACCATCACAAGACAGCGCATTTAACGACCTCAAGAATTTTCTTACTCATGCTCCCGTGCTTGCATTATCCAACTTTGATAAACCTTTTGAAATTCATTGCGATGCTAGTGGTAATGGCATAGGAGGTGTGTTAATGCAAGAGAAGCACTCAATTTCTTACTTTAGCGAAAAACTTTCCGGAGCGCAACTCAATTATCCAATCTATGACAAAGAGCTATATGCTTTAGTGCGAGTTTTGCATGAATGGGAACATTACCTTCACCCTCATGAATTTGTCATCCATACCGACCATGAAACGCTTAAATACCTTAAGGTTCAAACTAAGTTGAACAAGCATCATGCTAAATGGATTGAGTTCATTGAGTCATTTCCTTATGTCATCAAGTATATTAATGGTAAGGAAAATGTTGTGGCAGACGCTCTTTCCAACATATGCATCCTTATCACCAAACTTGAATTGAATGTCATTGGCTTTGAGCACATAAAAGACTTGTATGTGCATGATCCTACTTTTGCTATTCCTTATGCCAAGTGTTTGACGCATACATCTTGGGAACGGTATTACATCAAAGACGATTATCTTATGAGAGCTAAAAAACTTTGCATCTGTGAGTTTTGTCTTCGTTTGTTACTTTTGCAAGAATCTCATGGAGGAGGACTAATGGGACACTTTGGACGCGACAAGACATTTTCCACGCTCTCCAAGAACTATTTTCGGCCCAAGATGCTACGCGATGTCTCACGTTTCACCACCCGATGCTCTACATGTAGCAAAGCTAAGTCTAAAGCGCAATTTCGAGGCCGTTACATGGCACTTCCTATTCAATATCACCCATGGGAAGATATTAGTATGGACTTTGTGCTTGGTTTGCCTAGAATTAGAAATGAAAAGGATTCCTTGTTTGTTGTTGTGGACCGATTCTCCAAAATTGCACATTTCATACCATGCAACAAGATAGACGAGGCTTCACATGTTGCAAATTGTTTTGTAGGGAAATCTTGCTCCTACATGGAGTGCCAAAGACGATTGTCTCGGACCGCGACATCAAGTTCTTGAGTTTCTTTTGGAAGAACTTATGCGCCAAGCTCGAAATCAAGCTCTTTTCTCTTCGGCATACCATCCTCAAATTGACGGCCAAACGGAGGTGACGAACCATACGCACTCCACTCTACTATGTGTGTTGATAAAAAAAGAACATCAAGGAGTGGGAGCAGTGCGTACCTATCGCCTAGTACGCCTATAACCGTGCAAGACATTCGACTATCGGCAAGTCCCTCTTCGAGTTCGTCTACGGTTTCAACCCGTTGTCCCCATATGACATTCTTCCTCTACCACTACAAGAGCGCACCAACATGCACATGAGTGCCCAAGTCAACTACCTCAAGAAGATGCATGAAGATACAGGGCACACCATCGAGCGCCAAGTCTAACGACTCGCGACCAAGCTCAACGTCAACATGGGAGATATTGTCTAGCTACACCTTCCCAAGGACCGCTCCCCCAATGAACGCAAGTCCAAACTCCTACCGCGAGCCAATGGACCCTTCAAGGTGCTTGCACGCAACAACAACAATGCCTACAAGATCGAAATCCCACGCGACAAGTACTTCGTGAGCGACATCTTCAACGTCAAAGATCTCTCTCCCTACCATGGTGATGAAAATTTCGATCCGAGGTTGGATATTCCCCAAGGGAGGGGAGATGATGCAGAGCTTCCTATGGTCATCCCCATGGACCTACCATCGTCTCCCCAAGTGCCAAGAGGACCGATGACACGAGCACGAGCTAGCGCTCTCGAGAACGAGGTGACTTCCTTCCTTAGTGATATCACATATGACCCACTCAAGACATGGTTACTACCTAAGTCCGAGATGTTGTGCATGATTAGGTATCAAGAGGACCTTTCTGAAGATGCACGTGAAGACGGACAAGTCCCCAAGTTCACGGACAAAGATAACCTACGGAAGGAGTCAAGAACAGCTTCCAGGCCCAGGACATCCGGCCATGACCCTGTACATCTGGCCCCTGGGGCATCGTCCACAGCAGCCGCCCAGCCGCCAAGCACATACAGGACCCAGGCATCCGACCGCAGCCTAGACATCCGGCCCAGCACGGACATTCGGCCAGAAAGCCGGAAATCCGGCACACTCTATCCAGAGACCACAGAGGCCGACCCCGCCAGCCCGGACATCCGGACATCCAACCCGGACATCCCGCATGTCCCGAGCCTTCCGGACATCTGGCCCATCGCCCGGACAACCAGACCCCGCCTATCCAGAGAACGTCAAGGCCAGCCTCGACCGCCCGGACATCTTGCGCCCGCCCGAACATCCGGCACCTCTTGAAGGCCTCGACATCCGGCCCGACGCCCGGACATCCGGCTTCCCCTATCTGCTCACAGTGTAAGGGTCCGAGGCCCATGTACCCCTTCGCCCACCTACACTATATATACTCCTCCTCCCTCTTTCTAGGGTTAGCGTTGTGATAGCTTATATGTGAGATAGAGCCTCGCTCATCCACCGGATCTACTCCATCGCGAGGGACCAACACCTCTTCGGAGAAGATCCACTTGGATTCAAGACCCCTAACGGGAAGACCTCAAGACCTCCCCACGGAGAAGAACTAGTTTCCTATGTATCGTCCTTTGTTGGATTCGGACCGTGTTATATCTATGTGTACTCGGATCTAGCATATGTGTGACCTAATCTTGTTTGTTTGAGTGTTTCTCTTTTGTTTCCCTTCGTGATTTCCCCATGTGTTCTTTGTTTTCTTCGCGGGATCCGCTCCTTTCGTGAAAGATCAGCCGTATGGGGTTCCACCTTACATGATACAGCCCTGTACAACACAGCCTACACGATATGTAGACAATAGCCAATCCATCCGTCTGCTGGAGTCTGGTCACATGCATGGATGAACTGATCTTCCGTGTCATGCAGGGATCGTCCAGGCGCCGACTTTTGTATAACATTGCTCCAGTACTATCGCTCGTCTCTCTCTTCTACTAGTAAATTGTACATGCTTTGCACTTCATTTAAATATGTGTGCAATGTTCAATTGATGGATACGCTGGTTGCTCCCATCAAACATGGTACCTTCGCGTGTAAAGCTTGGTCGAGTTCATTATTGTAGCCATTCTATTTTGTATATATGTTTCCTAAAATAAGGGGTTTAGCCCTGTATATAAAGCTTTACATGCTTAGTATTAGTATCTCGTACTACACTCAGCTTGCTTTGCAACTTCCTGAAAATTTCCAACTTCTCCCTGACAGGATTAGTGCGCACGTTGCGCACGCTCTGCCAGTGCGTGTACCTTGACCAGTTACATGCACGAATGGATAACCTTAGCCAAGTGAAACTTTTCCTACATTGGTATATAGTGATGGTTCTAGAAATCAATGGTACGTTCACTGGTACTATAGCTCGTACTCTAGCTGCGAATCCCACAATTTTCAGCCCTCTGATTGACTCTATCAATGGCTCACATTGCTTTTTTGTTTTGAGTAGTATAGAGTGTGTGTGTGTGTGTGTGTGTATATTAACTTAGCTGACTTGCGGGGCCGGGGCGTGTGCCTATGGTCAGTTCTCAATTGCGGTCCCACATATGTGTGCAAATGCAAAATGCCGCGCGTTCCATTCGGCGAGCAGCTTGCCAGACCGACCGACCATCTGAGGTGTGACGCGAACACAATGGGCGTGCTATAGTACATGTGTACCGCCGTTTTCTTGAGGTTTTGCTCCATGGCGCAATCTATGGATACAAAATTATATTGAAAAGTTGAGGGCGGGGCTTTTGCCGCGCGGTAGGCGGGGCAGTTCTGCCTAGTCGGTTCGACAGAGAGGCGAGAAGATGAGGGAGTAGGCTGCTGCAAACGTAGGGCTGTGTGATTTGACGTCTAGTTACTGCTATACAGGTGGGGCCACTAAAAAAAGACACATCCGTGACATTTTGGGCCGAACAATTTTTTTCTGTCATAGTTATGACACTTCTATGACGATAATTGTGACAAAACCCGGTATCATCATACATGTGGTGGGCTCATACTTCTATGAAAATAATCATGATAGAAAATGGGCTTTTCGTCCTGGGCGGGCCGGAGACGCAGCTGCATGACATTCTTTGGGCCGTCCATGACAGAAAGAACCGTGGTAGAAGCAAGGGCGAGGGGCCGAGCGATGCGCGTTTCTCTCGTACGTACGTGCGTGTGTGCGAGGCATTGGGCTCTCACTGAACCTGAGTGAGGCATTGGTCTCTAACTGAACCCGAGCGATTGCACTGCAGGCTACGCTTTACTGAACCCGAGCGATCGATCGATCCCTGCTGTTAACTAAACCCGAGTGATTCCTTCGCTACTGCTGCTAACTGAAGCCGATCGAACACTGCTGCCTCCTTCCCTTGATAAACAGTGAGCATTGTTGGGGGGGTGTCGGCGTCAAAACCGGCGGATCTCGGGTAGGGGGTCCAGAACTGCGCGTCTAGGCGGATGGTAACAGGAGACAAGGGACAAGATGTTTTTAACCAGGTTCGCGCCCTCTCTATGGAGGTTAACCCTACTCCTGCTTGATTAATATTGATGATATGGGTAGTACAAGAGTAGATCTACCACGAGATCAGAGAGGCTAAACCATAGAAGCTAGCATATGGTATGATTGTTGTTCGTCCTACGGACTAAAACCCTCCGGTTTATATAGACACTGGAGAGGGCTAGGGTTACACAGAGTCGGTTACAATGGGAGGAGATCTACATATCCATATCGCCAAGCTTGCCTTCCATGCCAAGGAAAGTCCCATCCGTACATGGGACTAAGTCTTAAATCTTGTATCTTCATAGTCCAGGAGTCCGGCCAAAGGTTATAGTCCGGCTATCCGGACACCCCCTAATCGTGGACTCCCTCAGTAGCACCTGAACCAGGCTTCAATGACTACGAGTCAGGCGCACAGATTGTCTTTGGCATTGCAAGGCGGGTTCCTCCTCCGAATACTTCATAGAAGATTTTGAACACAAGGATAGTGTCCGTCTCTGCAAAATAAGTTCCACATACCGCCGTAGAGAGAATAATATTTACACAAATCCAATCTGCTGACGTATTTCCGCAGCGTGACATCACACCGTGGCCAAGCCTTTATTTGAATTGTTTTATGTCCCACCTCAGCGCGTTTAGTGAGGCGGTTTCCTTGGCACGTCTTGTCGAAGGAGAGATCGTGTCCCCTTATTCCGGGATTCTCATCAATACGGGCATGGGTAACCCAACCGTGCCATTAATTATGGCGCTTGGGAGATAAGCGAGTTTTACCAGGCTGGTGGGGGCACGTAGTTTCGTCCGCCCATATAAGGGGATAAGGATCCGCCTTTTCCATCTACGCCTTCTTCCTCCTTTGCTTATCCATTTCACAAGACTCGAGCTCCAAATACTAAGTCCGCACTTCCCACCTCAACCTTCTCCAGCCATGTCCGGAGCGGGAGGCAGGTGGATGGCCTCCTCCGTCACGGAGGGGCACATCAAAAAGCTGAGGAAAGCCGGATACTTGTCCAACGACATCACGCACCGGCTCCCAGATGAGGGGCAGCTCATCCCCACCCCCAGGCCCCATGAGAGGGTGGTGTTCCTCACCCATTTCCTCCGCGGACTCGGTTTCCCACTTTACCCATTTGTCCAAGGGCTCATGTTCTACTACGGCCTGGATTTCCACGATCTGGCCCCGAACTTCATCCTCAACATCTCGGCGTTCATCTCGTGTGTGAGGCCTTCGTCGGCATCCAGCCCCACTTCGACTTATGGCTGAAGACCTTCAATGTCAAGCCGAAGGTAGTGGGCGGCCGCCAAGCGGAGTGCGGAGGTGCCATGGTGGGCAAGATGCCCAACGTCCTATGGCTCGAGGGCTCCTTCGTAGAGACCATAAAGGGGTGGCAATCGGGGTGGTTCTACATCACCGAGCCGCGTGACCCTGAATGGGCAGCGGCCCCCGAATTCTGATCTGGTATCCCTACGTGGATCACTTCCTGGAAAGAGAAGGGCCTGTCATGGGGTAATTCGGAAGAGCTAACCGGACTCCAAACCTGCGTCCAAAACCTGGTGAGCAAGAAGCTCAAACTCGTTAACGTAGTCCAGGTCATGCTCATCCGCCGGATCCTCCCGTGCCAACAACGGGCTTTCAGCTTGTGGGAGTTTAATTCGGCACAGCACCGAACACTGAGCAGGCTCTTCGACACTACGTACGAAGACGCCTGGAAAATGTTGTTCAAGGGCGCCGAGGCTCCCACATCTGCTACCGAGGATCGCGGAATCAGCGCGCAGCATCAAGCCAACGTGGTAAGATATTTTACCCTTTACGAGATACTTGTTTTTCATAGTTTGACTCTATGCGGGATGTAAACTCCCTTACCTTTGACAGGATTGGTAGAAGACGTCCGGGCAGATCAACTGTCCGGCTCCCTTGCCCGAAGACCCAGCGGACGCCCGCTTGACGGGGCTGCTGGTTCCGGCGCCTTATGTGGTGCAGGAGAAGAAGTCCAAGAAGAAGGCCACGGGAACTCGAAAGAGTTCTCGGCGCCTGGTGGTGTCGGACTCATCGTCCGATGACTCCAAGGCGGACTCCTCCCATGAAAATGAGGACGAGAGAAGAAAAGAAAGGCCGCCCCAACTGGGGGGGCCGGAGGGTCCAAGAAGGGAAGGACCCTTCCTCCGGACTACTCCACCAACGCCGACGACGGCGAAGAGGGGTGGCCATCCAGGGCCAAGCCCCTAGCAAAATCGTAAGTATCCGGATACCAGAATAACTCATGGCGTTCCTTTATTGTATAGTATCTTCTGACGCCGAATATAATCACGCAGTCCGCCCCGAGCCCAGGTCGGCGTGTCGTTGAGCGGCTCCTTAAGCTCGTCGGATGTGAATAGCACTTCACTTCCGGCCGCCTCCTCCCCTCGCCCTTAGGATGATGCCGAGGTGGAGTCCCAAAAGGGTCCAAGCCAGGAGGAGGTGGTCCTGGAGGCGCCGCAAGGCGACCTCCCGGACTCCAGGCGCAAAGGGGACAAAACCCCCAAGGGCTCCAAGTCCGGCCTTGGGCCGGACACCGCACCGGAACCTTCAATGGTTCCGGAGTCCGGCAGGCGGCCCCCTAGTAAGAAGGGCAAGCCTACGACGCTGGTGACCCCCGTCCAACCGGAGGCACCGGATAATTTGCTGGAGGTGCTTAACGGCGCCTCCATCGACGAGGAGGACCGCACTATTATGAGTGCGGTGATCCAGAAGGTTCGATTCCGCCAAGAGCGGGCTGACTGAAGCCTGTGCCAGCCTTCTAACAGGCTTTGAGGTATGTATTTAAGATGTGTAAAAATATTACCGGATAGACAGTAGCCCCTGATACTCAGTTTGGTGTTCGGAAAGAAAAGCCGAACTAAGGATCTAAAAGATATACGCAGGATTCTAACGTAAGTATGTCAATATGGGAATGCAGGCCACGCTGCTGACATCTGCCGCACTGAGTGCGGAGGTCGATGCATTGAAGCAGAGCCTTGAGCTGTCCGAGAACGAGCTCGGCCTTGCCAAGAAGCAGCTAAAGGACAAGGAAGGTAAGTAGTGCCTTATGTAAATATATAAAAAAGATGTGGTTGCAAAAAATGACAGGACCAACGTGAGTATTACAGGGGCCACAACCCAGGTGGCAACCCTGAAGAAAGCGTTGTCCAAGGCAGAAGAAAATGCGGCCGCGGAGTGCATCGAGCGAGAAAAGCAGGTGTCGCGGGTGGCGGTGTTGCAGCAAGAGCTCCAGGCTCTCGTGAAAAAACACGAGAGTTTGGAGCTTGACTCAAAGACTCGAGAGTTCGAGCTTGCCTCTGCCCTTGAGAGCGCCAAATCTGCCAAGGCCGAAGCCCAAAAAGCCCTCCAGGAAATTGAGGTGATGAAGAAGATAGCGGCGGGTAAGGCATTCTTTATGGAAAGCAAGCATGTGAAAGTGAATTACTTGTTACTTACCCGAGTCCGGAGCTCTCCAGGAGCATTCGCAGATCTGCCCTGCAGTGTGTCTGACGCTGCCGCCTACTACCGGGCCGAGGAGGGGAGCTCGACGGAGAAGGTGTTTTGGTCTTAGTATGCTGAGGCCGGACACCCGGTGCCCTTGAGCGACCAGCTGAAGCAGCTGGTCGATCTCCATAAGGTGGCCGAACAAGCCATGAAGGGCCTTATACTCTGGCTATGGCCTGGGGAGGTCATGCTTGGGAGCTACTTTGGGCTGGTGAGGCGGCGGATGGATGATCCCACGACTTGAAGTCATCAAGCGCTCCGTATGCATCGAAGGCGCCCGTAGGGCCCTTGCCCGTGTTAAAGTGCACTGGGGAAAGATGGATGCTGAGAAGTTGGTGACAGATGGGCCACCGCAGGGCAAGGAGCATCACAAGCCCGAGATGTATTATGAGGGCGTCCTGGAGGGTGCCCGCCTTGTGGCGGATGAATGTTCCAAGGATGTAATTTATGAGTAAACTCGCTCGTGTTATCATGTGCGCTGAAAACTTGTTCATATGCGCTAAGAAATGCTTTTTGAATTTAAAATATTACCTTCTGTGGGGCCGTTTATTAAATCTGAGAGATGGCGAGTCGTCGGGTTATGCCCCCGTGCCACGAGTGCTGGGGTGTTCGGGATAAACCTGAGCGCTCTTGTTCCCATTCTTGGGTCCTTCGAGGGAGGCGCCAAAGACAACGTGAACAAGGCAATCGGACTATAATGCTTTATCACTCTCACTTAGCCATAGAATTCTATAATTTTAAATTTCGGCCAATCCCCTAGTATTCGGAAGACCGAGTTCGGGGCGCTATCCACGCCTAGGCCGGACAAAGTCGGCTCCTCTCTCTAAGCGGCGTAAGTCTTTAGGGACTCGAAACCTATCGAACAGCGACCAGCTCTCGCCCTATCATGACGGTCAGTTTTAGCTTTCTCTACTGAGGTGCTTAACCCAGCTCAACCGGGGCACAATGGCAGTAGTTCTCCCAGCACTACCTTTGCCGATATAACTGAACGTAAGGTACCAAAACATGGGAGCCGGGCAAACCCAACTATTGACCCAAGACATGATTCGGAGCCGATGCATATAATGCTATAAGTTCGGGGTGCCACACTCGTGAGAGTATTCGGACTTCTCACACCATATTCTAGGGTACTTAAGCCCCTGGTGTATTGGCCGTACCAAAGTGTACGGTTGCATAATCATGTCATAACTGAACATATTCACATAAAAAAGGAATGCAATAATAGACAAAAGCTATGTATTGTTTATCCGAAAAGGCTGCGGTAAAAGCAGAACGATACAAATAGTGCGATAAGCAAGAGATGGGACTATTTGACATGTCCCCCTCCAGGGGTGAGCTGCGGGATGGTATGTCAGACAGGTATTTAGCTCGTTATAGAGACCACCTTGACATTCGACGTAGCTTTCTGCCTCCCTGGCTGTTGCATCGTGTGCTCGGCGATTGTACTGTCGGACAGGCCTTTCGGAGAGTGGAGTCCTGAAAGTAAGAAAAAAGAATGACAAAATCGGGAGCCCCTAGTGCGGTTGAGCCGCATTTTGGGCATGCCGTGGTCGTGCCCCTCTCCCTATTCCCATGGTATTTCCAGAGCATAATTATGTACGCGCAGTACTGGTTTCACAATTTCGCGAGGGCTGGGGTTGGGGCCGCATTGCTACGCCTCCTTGGAACGTGTCAGGCGGTATTGTTGTAGGTTACTCCAGGCGCGCTTGACGGTGTCCGGACGTTTAATAGCAGGACTGGAGAATTGCCTTGAGAGGCTACTTTGTACTTCCGCCGCGAGGGCCGCCATATGCTCCTCCGTTCGGAGAGAGCGTTCTGTGTTTCCATTGACCGTAATGACTCCTCGAGGGCCTGGCATCTTGAGCTTGAGGTATGCGAAAAGCGGCACCGGATTGAACTTTGCAAATGCGGTTCGCTCGAGCAAAGGCGTGATAGCCATCATGAACGGGACTATGTCGAAGATTAACTTCTCGCCGGAAATTATCCAGGATCGAAGACCACCTCAAGTGTAACCGAGCCTGCATAGCTTGGCCTCTACACCTGCACGACGCCTTTAAAGGTCGTCCTTGTGGGTTTAATCCTTGAGGGATCTATGCCCATTTTTCGCACTTTGTATCCACGATAACGCAGGTTCAGTTGCCGCCGTCCCATAAGGACTCTAGTGAGGTGAAATCCGTCAATGATTGGGTCTAGAACCAATGCGGCGAATCCGCCATGGCGGATGCTAGTGGGGTGGTCCCTTCGATCAAAGGTGATCGGGCAGGAGGACCATGGGTTGAACTTTGGGGCGACTGGCTCCAACGCATATACGTCCCTGAGTGCACGCTTCCGCTCCCTTTTGGGTATGTGGGTTGCGTATATCATGTTCACCGTCCGCACTTGTGGGGGGAAAACCTACTGTCCCCTATTGTTCGGGCGGCCGGGCTCCTCCTCGTCATCACTATGCAGCCCCTTGTCACTGTTTTTCGGCGTTTAACTTGCCTGCTTGCTTGAACACCCAACAATCCTTGTTGGTGTGATTGGCTGTTTTTCGAAGTGCCGTATCCGCACGAGCGATCGAGTATTTGGTCCAAACTGGACGGGCCCGGAGTATTTCTTTTAAATGGATTTTTCCACTAACCGGGTTTAGAGCCTCTGAATCTAGCATTAACTGCCGTATCCTCAGCATTGTCGCCGTCAATGCGGCGCTTGTGCTTGTTGCGACACGACCTGCCATTGCTATGCTTGGTATCCGAATTACCAAGGCTCTTGGTCATGTTATTACTACGAGCTAGCCAGCTGTCTTCTCCCGCGCAAAAGCGGGTCATGAGTGTTGTGAGGGCTGCCATGGATTTCGGCTTTTCCTGTCCTAGGTGCCGGGCAAGCCACTCGTCACGGATGTTATGTTTGAAGGCTGCGAGGGCCTCTGCGTCCGGACAGTCGACTATTTGATTTTTCTTGGTTAGGAACCGTGTCCAGAATTGTCTGGCTGCTGAATTATGTGGCTTAGGTCATCGGTGTCTGGTGGTCGCACATAGGTGCCCTGGAAATTGTGGAGGAATGCGGCTTCCAGGTCCTCCCAACAACCAATTGACTCTGCTGGCAAGCTGTTAAGCCAATGCCGAGCTAGTCCTTTAAGCTTGAGTGGAAGGTATTTGATGGCGTGTAGATCATCACCGCGGGCCATGTGGATATGAAGGAGATAATCCTCGATCCACACCGTAGTATCTATTGTGCCATTGTATGATTCGATGTTTACAAGTTTGAAACCCTCGGGTATTTGATGATCCATTACTTCATCTGTGAAACATAGTGGGTGTGCGGCGCCTCTGTACTGGGCTATATCATGACGTAGCTCAAATGATCTTTGTCTACTGTGTTCGGCCCGGCCGGAATTTCCATATCCAGCATGACGGTTATCGTCACGTGTCGTGGGGCGCCCACGCGATCCGTAGATCGATCTTGTTTGCCTTACCTTGTCCTCCAATATATCTGCAGGTCTAGCGCATTTCCCCGTGCCTTGGTATTTTTGCAGCGACGCCGGGGTGCGTCTTGAGTGGAGGGCCGAGAGGCCTCTCTGACAAGGCCACGAGGTGGCCGGTCGGCTGCATCATGCGCTGGTGATGTAGGTTTAGGTGCTTCGTCCTCTAATCGGGGTAGCGGCCTTGGAGTCACGAGCCTCGCAGAGGACAAGGCTGGTGTTCGGCTCGATCACCGTAGAGATTGCAGCCCCCGAGGCGGTGTCCAGCCACCCATCCTCGATTGGCGCAGCCAGCTCCGAACTAAGGGTCGGAGCAGACACGGGTGCGGCCTCCAGGGCACAGTTCGGCGGCAGAGCTAGATCATGCCCATCGTGACAGTGCGGCGTGCTCGGCTGTGGCTCGAACCCGTCGAAGATCAAGTCTCCGCGGACGTCAGCCGTGTAGTTAAAACTTCCAAATATGACCTGATGACCAGGGGCGTAGCTTTCGATCTGCTCCAGATGGCCAAGCGAATTGGCCCGCAGTGCAAAGCCGCCGAATACGAAGATCTGTCCGGGGAGAAAAGTCTCACCCTGGACCGCATCGTTGTTGATGATTGGAGGAGCCATCGGGCCTAAAGATGACGACACAGAGGAACTCTCAATGAAAGCACCAATGTCGGTGTCAAAACCGACGGATCTCGGGTAGGGGGTCCCGAACTGTGCGTCTAGGAGGATGGTAACAGGAGACAAGGGACACGATGTTTTTACCCAGGTTCGGGCCCTCTCGATGGACGAAAAACCCTACTCCTGCTTGATTAATATTGATGATATGGGTAGCACAAGAGTAGATCTACCACGAGATCAGAGAGGCTAAACCCTAGAAGCTAGCCTATGGTATGATTGTTGTTCGTCCTACGGACTAAAAAACCCTCCGGTTTATATAGACACCGGAGAGGGCTAGGGTTACACAGAGTCGGTTACAATGGGAGGAGATCTACATATCCGTATTGCCAAGCTTGCCTTCCACGCCAAGGAAAGTTCCATCCGTCTTCAATCTTGTATCTTCTTAGTCCAGGAGTCCGGCCAAAGGTTATAGTCCGGCTATCCGGACACCCCCTAATCCAGGACTCCCTCGGGGGGTTTGGATGAAAAGTTCCCGGTGGGTGGTTGGATGAATAGGACCCTGATCGATGAACAGGACCCCGTGGAGGGCTGGTTGAACAGTAGCCGGTGGAGGGCTGGTTGAATAGTAGCCGGTGGAGGGTTGGATGAACAGTAGCCCGTGGAGGGGTGGTTGAACAGGACCCCATGGAGAGGGTTGGTTGAACAGTAGCCGGTGGAGGAGCGCGCGGTGGAGGCTGGATGAACAGGAGCCCCTGGATGAACAGTCATAGGTGGAGGATGGAGGAGGTCGATGATCGATGAACACTAGCCCGTGGAGGCAGTCGACGGTGGAGATGAACAGTATCCTGTGGAGTCCCGTTTTGTGGTACGCCACACCCCTCCCGATGAACAGGACCCCCGTTTCAACCGTAACGCTCCAACACAAGTCTGTTTCCTCCGTTTTGCGGTACGCCACACCCCTTCCGATCAACAGGAACCCGTTTCGACCGTAGGAGGTCCGTTTCCTCCGTTTTGCGGTACGCCAGACCCCTCTCGATGAACAGGATCCCGTTTCGACCATGGCTGATCCAACACAAGGCCATTTCTGAAAGTGCGTTATATCGACTAGAGGGGGGGTGAATAGGCGATTTTTATGAATTCTTCAATGAGGTATTTGCCGGTGAGGAAATTCCTAAGTGAAGAACTACTTGCAGCGGAATAAGTACTCAGAAGTAAGCATAAGAGAATGAGGCATGGTCATCATGATGAAATGAAGACAAGAGTACAGAAAGCGTAAACACAGGATAGCGCAAGATGAAGACAAACAGACTGAAGAAATTGAACTGAGGAAATTGAGAAAGTCTTCAGTCAAAGTCTTCAAACACAAATATGAACGAACACTCAACACAGTAATGAGGAAATGAAAGGTTGAGGAAATAGAACCAGTTAGGTTGGTGAAGAACAATGATTTGGTATACTAGTTCCAACTGCTCTCTCAGTTGTACGTCTGGTTGGAGCGGCTGAGTATTTAAACTCGAGGACACACAGTCCCGGACACCCAGTCGCTGAACACGCAGCTCAGGACACCAAGTCCTCGCCGTATTATCCTTGAACTAAGGTCACACAGACCTCGTCCAATCACTCGTGGTAAGTCTTCAGGCAACTTCCAAACCTTCACAGACTTGGTCACTCGGCGATCCACAATTCCTCTTGGATGCTCTAGAACATGACGCCTAACCGTCTGGAAGAAGCATAGTCTTGAAAGGTAATAAGCGTTGGATCCACGCAGGATCAATCTCTTCCGTGATGCTCAATCACTTTAGGTTTGTAGGGGTTTGGTTTTTGGGGTTTTTCCTCACTCGATGATTTTCGCTCAAAGTCCTGGGAGGATGGGTTGCTCTCAAATGACAAGTGTCAAGTTCTCTCGGAGCAGCCAACCAGCTAGTGGTTGTAGGGGGCGGCTATTTACAGCCTAGGGAGCAGCCCGACAAGATAAGACATAAGTGCCCTTCAATGATATGACCGTTAGGTGGATAAGATATTTTGGGGACAGGTGGCCAAGAGCATAAGAACGGTCGGAAATTTGACTTTCAAATTCCTCGGGGCTATCATGTTCCTCACTTTGTGTAGGCAATCCGCATGGCGAATTCCTAACTCCTCGGTCAGAACAAATTCCTCGTGAATGTAAGAACTTCGTCTCACATCCTTTGAAGAAATTTGACTGAACTGTATGAGATTTCCAAAGGCTTCACTCGAAGGGATTGGTAGGTGTAGGATTTTGAGTTGAGCATCACATGGAAATTTTTCCTTAGTATTTCCTCGACCCCTTTAACAAGAGGGTGTTTCCTATGACTCAAGAAAGAGAAAAGCGAAACTACGAAAACAAAAGTCTTCACGCTTCATGTTCCTCAAATGAATACCAAGTCTTCAAGGTCACACCAATTTCTTCACTTTCAAAGTCTTCATAAAGTCTTGAATATCAAAGTCTTGATCGAAGAACTTCATTTTTAGGGGTCGACTTTCTCTGTAAATATCAAACTCTTCATAGACTTATAGACCTGTGTACACTCATAAACACATTAGTCCCTTAACCTATAAGTCTTCAATACACCAAAATCACTAAGGGGCACTAGATGCACTTACAATCTCCCTCCTTTTGGTGATTGATGACAATATAGGTTAAGTTTTCAACAGGGATAAACATATGAAGTGTAAATACTGATATTGAGGAATTTGATTGCAAGATATAGAAGAACTCCCCCTGAAGATGTGCATAGTGAGGAATTTGCTTTTGAGGCAATGCACATTTGAAGAGTTGAATCATGGAGATCTCCCCCTATATCTTGTAATTTATACGCGCATTTGACATATAATATGAAGAATTTGAAATGCATGATGAAATATGGTGCTTGATGAAATTTAGCATGCGTGCGATAACATTAATGAGGAATAACACATCAAGAGTATCAGAGCACAGTGCATCAAAAGTATCAAAGCACCATCGGGTTTAAGATTACAACTCGATCCAATAAAAGTTTCAGAAGAACGAGAGTTCTAACTTAACAAAAAAATGCTCATATAATAGTCCCGTTTGAAGACTAACTCAAATTTCTCCCCCTTTGCCATCGAATGACCAAAAGGATCGAAACTGAGGACTAACGCCCCTGAAGAATTTCAAGTTGAAGAAGGAGCGCCAGCGTTTTTGGGGACGGTTGTTGTAGTAGGGCCTGCCGCGGTGTCGTCCAAGTCTTCATTTTCATCAGTGTCTCGCGATGAAGAATAGGAGCTGGCCACCAAGGAAGGAACTTTGACCTTCTTGTATTTCTTCGGAGGAGGTGCAGACCAGTCAAATTCTTCCTTGAGACCCATTGTCGTCAGTTCTTCCGCGCTGTAGACATTTGAAAGAACAGTCCAAGTGCGTTTGAAGGTTTCATGGAGGTAGTAGTGGTTTTTCTTCACTTCATTGTGTGTAGAGGTCATGTTGTGAAGAATTGAACCAAACTGACGCTTGACCCATTTATTATTGCGATCAACCTTCTGATGAAGACTGAGGAGTAACTCACGGTCAGTCATCACCCTGGGTGCTGTGGCTTGAGGACTTTGCTTGACTGAGGTATTTGCGGCAGAGTCATGTGTGGCCGAGTCATCATTGGTGGAGTAGGATGCAGGTTTGCGAAACTGACCATCCAATGGACGAGTGCCTTCATCAATCACAGTAGTTGCCTTGCCCTTGTCATTAGCTGAGGTAAATGTCCGCTTTTGGACTTCAATCAGGGGCAAGTAGCTGCAGTGGTTCAGAGTATCAGCCTTGTAATTGAGTGAAGACCTTGTTCTGATGAATCTCATAATCCAAGGTGCATAAGGCTTCAGCTCAAATGGTGACATAGCAATGTTTGCCAGAGTCCTCAGGAAGGAATCATGGAAGTTGACGGGAACGCCATGAATGATATTGAAAAGCATATTCTTCATGATGCCAACGACTTCTTCATCATTTGAGTCGTGGCCTTTGATAGGACTCATTGTCTTCGTCGTAATCCGATAGACAGTCCGAGGCACATCTAATAATTCCTTGACGAGGAATTTGGTTCTTGGGGCCTGCCTCAGCTTCAAAGGCTTCATCAAGACTTGCATATAGTGCTTTGAAAGCTCAGAGTTCATTGTAGATACAACGAGCACCATCAAGGGGAGGATCGAGTGGTAGGGCACGAAGCAATTCGATTCTTTGGTGCCTTGTAGTGAGTGTTTTCAGACATCCAGTCTAACACCCATGAGTTCACGTCTTCAGCGTCTCTGGTGATGTGCAGCATTGCATAGAATTGAAGAATGAGTTCTTCATTCCAATCACATATATCAGTGCAGAAATTTAGAAGTCCTGCATCGTGAAGAACACTGAGGACTGGCTTGAAGCCTGGCAGAGACTCCATGTCCACATGAGGAATATGTGCATGATTGAAGACTTTGTCTTTGTTGAAGAGCACTGAGGAATAGAAATTGGCTTGACTGGCAGTCCAGAAACGCCTCTTCCTTATGCGAGCGAGTAATCATATGGATTGTAATCGATGAAGAATACATGCTCATTGAAGAAATCTTCAGCCTTGAACTTTTGCTTTGTTGAGAAGGGATTCTTTGGCTTTGGCGGTGGAGTGTCGATGAGTTGCATCACGACCTCCGGAATCGCAATCTCGTGTTCTTGGTGAGGAATTTCTGGTTCCTCTACAGTGCAGTTTGAGGATCAAAGAAGCAGGTTCATCGGCTAGTGGCTGGAATGTCTTCATGGACAGATGAAGTGGGATGAGTTTCTTCAGAGCCCATTTAAACTGTTGGAGCAGGGGACTGAGGAATCTGTTGAATTGGGGTGAAGAGTGGTGAATTTGGATGCTGACTTTCCCAAAAGTCATCGTTCATCACTGGCGTTGTGCTTCCAATGTCCACATCTTCTTCAATTTCCTCAACACCGGCCTCTTCACCGTGAACCGAGGCATAGGCGAGGAAATGATTGGAGTTGAAGGGTAGCTTCCACTTCAATTTCTTCATCAATCTGCTCTCGACGAAGCGAGAATGATCTTCTTCATCAGATCCGCTTGGGATCTCATAATCTTCACCAAAAGGAACAAGGTCCTTTGATGGCATGGAGGAAATTGGAACATCATCAATAAGATTTTCAAAGGAGCTGGTCATTGGCTTCATTTTCTTTGCAGCCGAAGAATTTGACTGAAAGTGCGTTATATCGACTAGAGGGGGGGTGAATAGGCGATTTTTATGAATTCTTCACTGAGAAATTTGCCGGTGAGGAAATTCCTTAGCGAAGAACTACTTGCAGCGGAATAAGTACTCAGAAGTAAGCATAAGAGAATGCGGGCATGGTCATCATGATGAAATGAAGAAAAACAAAGAGTACAGAAAGCGTAAACACAGGATAGCTCAAGATGAAGACAAACAGACTGAAGAAATTGAACTGAGGAAATTGAGAAAGTCTTCAGTTAAAGTCTTCAAACACAGATATGAATGAACACTCAACACGATAATGAGGAAATGAAAGGGATGAGGAAATAGAACCAGTAAGGTTGGTGAAGACAATGATTTGGTAGACAAGTTCCAACTGCTGTCTCAGTTGTACGTCTGGTTGGAGTGGCTGAGTATTTAAACTCGAGGACACACAGTCCCGGACACCCAGCCGAAAGCACGCAGCTCGGGACACCAAGTCCTCACAGTATTCTCCTTGAACTAAGGTCACGGACCTCGTCCAATCACTCGTGGTAAGTCTTGAGCGACTTCCAAACCTTGAGACTTGGTCACTCGGCGATCCACAATTCCTCTTGGATGCTCTAGACCATGACGCCTAACCGTCTGGAAGAAGCACGGTCTTCAAAGGTAACAAGCGTCGGATCCACGCAGGATCAATTTCTTGATGATGCTCAATAACTTTGGGTTTGTAGGGGTTTGGTTTTGGGTTTTTCCTCACTCGATGATTTTCGCTCAAAGTCCTCGAAGGATGGGTTGCTCTCAAATGACAAGTGTCAAGTTTCTCTCGGAGCAGCCAACCAGCTAGTGGTTGTAGGGGGCGGCTATTTCTAGCCTAGGGAGTAGCCCGACATGATAAGACATAAATGCCCTTCAATGATATGACCGTTAGGTGGATAAGATATTTTGGGACAGCTGGCGCGCAGCACAGCAATGGTCGAAAATTTAAATCTCAAATTCATCAGGGCTATCATGTTCCTCATTGTGTAGGCAATCCGCACTGGCGAATTCCTAACTCCTCAGTCAGGAAAAAATTCCTCAGTGACCAGAAGAACTTCGTCTCTGTCACTGAAGACATTGACTGAACTGGATGAAATTTCCAAAGGCTTCACTCGAAGGGATTGGTAGGTGTAGGATTTTGAGTTGAGCATCACATCGAGATTTTTCCTTAGTATTTCCTCGACCCCCTTTAACAGCACGGTGTTTCCTATGACTCAAGAAAGAGAAATAGAAACTACGAAAACAAAAGTCTTCACGCTTCATGTTCCTCAAATGAATACCAAGTCTTCAAGGTCACACCGATTTCTTCACTTTGAAAGTCTTCAGAATGTCTTCAGAAAGTCAAAGTCTTCAGTCGAAGAACTTCATTTTTAGGGGTCGACTTTCACTGTAAATATCAAACTCCTCACAGACTTATAGACCTGTGTACACTCACAAACACATTAGTTTCTTAACCTATAAGTCTTCAATATACCAAAATCACTAAGCGGCACTAGATGCACTTACAATCTCCCCCTTTTTGGTGATTGATGACAATATAGGTTAAGCTTTCAACGGGGATAAACATATGAAGTGTAAATACTGATATTGATGAATTTGATTGCAAGATATAGAAGAACTCCCCCTGAAGATGTGCATAGTGAGGAATTTGCTTTTGAGGCAATGCACATTTGAAGAGTTGAATCATGGAGATCTCCCCCTATATCTTGTAATTCATACACGCATTTGACATATAATATGAAGAATTTGAAATGCATGATGAAATATGGTGCTTGATGATATTCAGCATGCGTGCAATAACATTAGTGAGGAACAGGCATGCAAAATAACGCATCAAAATAACATATCAGAGCTCAAGAGAATTAGAGCTCAGTGCATCAAAAGTATCAGAGCATAGTGCCAGAGCACAGTGCATCAAAAGTATCAAAGCACCATCGGGTTTAAGATTACAACTCGATCCAATAAAAGTTTCAGAAGAACGAGAGTTGTAACTTAACAAAAATAAATTGCCCATATAATAGACCCTTTGAAGACTCACTCAAATTTCTCCCCTTTGTCATCGAATGACCAAAAGGATCGAAACCGAGGACTAACGCATACGAAGAATTTCAAGTTGAAGAAGGAGCGCCAGCGTTGTTGGGTCGGTTGTTGTAGTAGGGCCTGCTGCAGTGTCGTCCAAGTCTTCATTTTCATCAGTGTCTCGTGATGAAGAATAGGAGCTGGCCACCAAGGAAGGAACTTTGACCTTCTTGTATTTCTTCGGAGGAGGTGCAGACCAGTCAAATTCTTCCTTGAGACCCATTGTCGTTAGTTCTTCCGCGCTATAGACATTAGAAAGAACAGCTCAGGTGCGTTTGAAGGTTTCATGGAGGTAGTAGTGGTTTTTCTTCACTTCATTGTGTGTAGAGGTCATGTTGTGAAGAATTGAACCAAACTGACGCTTGACCCATTTATGATTGCGATCAACCTTCTGATGAAGACCGAGGAGTAACTCATGATCAGTCATCACCACAGGTGCTTTGTGGCTTGAGGACTTTGCTTGACCGAGGTATTTCTTGGCGAGAATCATGTGTGGCAGAGTCATCATTGGTGGAGTAGGATGCAGCTTTGCGAAATTGTCCATCCAATGGACGAATGCCTTCATCGATCACAGCAGTAGCCTTGCCCTTGTCATCAACTGAGGTAAATGTCTGTTTGAGGACTTCAATCGGGGGAAAGTAACTGCAGTGGTTCAGAGTATCAGCCTTGTAATTGAGTGAAGACCTTGTCCTGATGAATCTCATAATCCAAGGTGCGTAAGGCTTCAGCTCAAATGGTGACATAGCAATGTTTGCCAGAGTCCTCATGAAGAAATCATGGAAGTTGACAGGAACGCCATGAATGATATTGAAAAGCATATTCTTCATGATGCCAACGACTTCTTCATCATTTGAGTCGTGGCCTTTGATAGGACTCATTGTCTTCGCTGAATCCGATAGACAGTCCGAGGCACATACAATAATTCCTTGACGAGGAATTTGGTTCTTGGGGCCTGCCCTGGCTTCAAAGGCTTCATCAGCACTTGCATATAGTGATTTGAAAGTTCTGGTTCGTTGTAGATACAACGAGCACCATCAAGTGGAGGACTGAGTGGTAGGGCACGAAGCAATTCTGTTGCTGGTGCTTTGTAGTGAGTATTTTCAGACATCCAGTCCAACACCCATGAGTTCACGTCTTCAGCGTCTCCGGTGATGTGCAGCATTGCATAGAATTGAAGAATGCGTTCTTCATTCCAATCACGAGATGTCGGTCAGAAATTCAAGTCCTGCATCGTGAAGAACACTGAGGACCGGCTCAAAGCCTGGCAGAGACTCCATGTCCACATGAGGAATATGTGCATGATCGAAGACTTTGTCTTTGTTGAAGAGCCCTGAGGAATAGAAATTGGCTTGACTGGCAGTCCAGAAACGCCTCTTTCTTATGCAAGCAGAATTATATGGATTATAATCAGTGAAGAATACGTGCTCGCTGAAGAAGTCTTCAGCCTTGAACTTTTGCTTTGTTCAGAAGGGATTCTTTGGCTTTGGCAGTGGAGTGTCAGTGAGTTGCATCACGACTTCTGGAATCGCAATCTCAGGTTCTTCAGGCTGAGGAATTTCTTGTTCCTCTATAGGTGCAGTCGAGGATCAGCAGAAGAGTTCATCGATGCTAGTGGCTGGAATTTCTTCATGAGCAGATGAAGTGGGATGAGTTTCTTGAGCCCATTTGAACCGTTGGAGCAGGGACCGAGGTATCTGTTGGATTGGGGTGAAGAGTGGAGAATTTGGATGCTGACTTTCCCAAAAGTCATCGTTCATCACTGGCGTTGTACTTCCAATATCCACATCTTCTTCAACTTCCTCAACACCGGCCTCTTCACCTGTGAACTAAGGCATAGGCGAGGAAATGATTGGGGTTGAAGGGATTGCTTCCACTTCAATTTCTTCATCAATCTGCTCTGACGGAGCAGCAGAATGATTTTCTTCATCAGATCCGCTTGGGATCACATAATCTTCATCAAAAGGAACAAGGTCCTTTGATGGAATTGAGGAAATTGGAACAACATCAATAGGATTTTCAAAGGAGCTGGTCATTGGCTTCATTTTCTTCGCAGTCAAGAATTTGACGCAGTGATGCTTTCCTTTTCTTCCTTGTATCTCGTTACGCAGCCTTGGTCTTCTTCACATCGGCTGATGGAAGAATTGGAGTTGGTGTTGGCGCAGGAGGAGCCGAGGAATCTGGTTGATTTTCCTCAGCGCAATCGATGCAGTTGCCCTGTCTTGTTCAGTTTCTTCAGGCGCACCACTAGTGGATGCCCTGGCAATTTCTTCAGCGGCTGGAATGGGATCATCAGCCCTGGAACTGGCATTTTCTTTAGCAGCCTGAACTTCATCAGCGGTGCTGGCATGTTCTTCAGTCTGCTGAGCTGAGGCTCCAGCCTGAGGAATTTCATGTTGCGTTGGGGCAGCAACATTGGTGAATTTCTTCGTCAGGTTGACGAATCTGACTTTGGCTCCTTGCCAATCAGCATAATAAGCATCAAAGTTTTGGCTGAGGGCTTGGATTTAATTCTAGACCTTGAGAAGTTCCTCAGGTGTCATGCTGACAACGTTTTTCTTCAGGAACTTCTCCTTTCTGTATTGAGCTTTCTTGGTCTCTCTTGCCTTTTCAAACTTGCATTTCTCTTCAGTGATGAAATGGGTCAGCATATGGCTTTGTCCAGGAGTCAGATGAAAATCAGGCATAGGGGTGTTTGGATCCTTGTGCCAGAGATCAATGTAATCGAGGATTTTCCTCGGATCCAACAACAAAGGGCACAGATGTGCCTTTGGCTCTAGCGGCCCTTTCTTGGCGGTCTCGATGATTTCCGCAAGTTCATCATCATCAGCCTCATCATCTTGTGTGGCTCTTGGAAAGCGACCTGTTTCTTCTTGGGACTTGGTCGAGGACCTCGCCCGGGCCAGGCCTTAGTCTTCAGCAGAGTTGGGGCGGATGAAGAATTTGGTGCGGTGAGGAACTTCTTGAGACAACAGAGGCAATGGAGATGCCCTCTGATCCCTTTGGCACGTGGCGGATGCACAGTCTTTGAGGACTTTGTTGGAACTGCTGAGGACTTGGGAGGAGCTGCTGAGGATTTTGAGGGAGCTGAGGATTTTGGAGGAGCAGGAGCAGCATGAGGAATTGGCCGTGAGGGCACTGCAGAGGAACTTGGTCGTGAGGGCACTGTTGGTGAAGCACTTGGCTTGTGTGCGGGCTTCTTTGCAATAGATTTTCTTGGCTTGACAGAGGCCTCAGTGGCAGCAGCAGTAGTAGAGTCCTCATTGAATTTCCTCACTGCCTCGTTGGCTTGTCTTGCCAATTTGGCTTGGCGCTTGGCCCATTCTTCAGAAAGTCCTCACCACGCTTGATCTTTGGTGGGGTCAGCTTCTTGACCAGATGCCAATGGAGCTCTTGGACATGGAGGCTTGAGTGCGAATTTCTTCATGTACTTTGGAGTTACATATCTGTACTCCCTCCATTCCCTTGCCCATCTCCGTTCAATCCTTTGAATGCGCACCTTGCACTGATTTTTTATTTCTTTGCCGAACTCGGCTTCATCAGGTGTGCAATAATCATCATATATTTCCTCTGGGATTTCAAACGCGGTCATGACCTCTGGCCTCTTTCCTCCTTTCTGTGGCTTCTTTCCTTCTGCCATATTCTTCAGGTGAGGAATTTGAACAAACGAATTCTCTGAAGAAGTATGCAACTTTTCTTCGAGGAACGCTGCAAATGAGTTAAGTTGATGAGAACCTAGTGCTTCAAAGAAGGACATGAGTACTGTGAATGAGTATAGTTGCGAGGAATTTGGAGAGGTCATATGCGTTCTCGTAAGGTTTTTCAAAAGAACAAGTTTTGAGGAATTTGACCAGATGAGCCTTGAAGAATTTCACTAAGCGATCTTTGTCTTAGGTTCCAGAGTTGTATATATTGAGGATCCACACAATTGAGGAATCTTGAAGAAAATCATTGCTTAGAGAAATGAATCAAGAGCATATTTTGTTTGAGGTGTTCATATGTGTGAAGATTTGAAGAATAAACACCTTTGAAGATTTTCAGGTAGGTTTGAGAATCAAAGCGAGTAATAAAAGTAACTTTTAATTACCCGAAGTGAAGAACACGACGAACTAAGAAGAACAGTTGGGAAGTTCGTCAGTTCAGATCTTCCACGCCCTAACTTGGCGGAGGAAGACAACTGCGGCGGCGACGGAGTGAAGATTTCCGCGGTCGGCGACGAGGTCAAGGCAGTGAAGCTCTTCCTCACCGGCGGCGATGGAGTAGCGGCAGCGCTAGGGTTTGAGGAGCTCGAGCGGGAGAGAGAGATCGAGCGGAGTATAGGGAGCAGATAACTCATGAGTAATACCAAGTTCATCAAGATAGGCATCAAGATCGAATTCTTGAACTCGGTTCCATTGTCACTCGATGTGTCCGATCTTCACACCAAAGTTAGTCGAAGCCCTCGAGGAAAATCGTTTGAAGACTTCCTGCACTTCATTTTTGTAAGTAACAATGTGTACCCATGTGTAACGAGAGTAATCATCAACAATAACAAAGCCATATAGAGATGCATCATTAGTGACTGCTGAGTAATGATTAGGACCAAAGAGGTCCATGTGCAGCAATTCGAAGGGACGAGTAGTGGTCATGATAGTCTTCGCTGGATGCTTGGCCTTGATCATTTTTCCAGCTTCACAGGCTCCACACAAGTGATCCTTGAGGAATTTGACATTCTCAATGCCAATGACATGCTTCTTATTTGCAAGCGTGTGCAAATTCCTCATGCCTGCGTGACCAAGTCGCCGATGCCATAGCCAGCCTTCTGAAGCTTTTTCAAGAAGACACACGGCTGGTTGTGGTCCTGTAGAGAAGTCAACAATATACAAGTCTCCTCTCCTAAATCCTTTGAAGACTTTGGAATTGTCAGCTTCCATAATCACAACACAACGATACTTGCCAAAGATAACAACCATATCAAGATCACAAAGCATTGAGACTGACATGAGGTTGTATCCTAAGGACTCAACAAGCATGACTTTGTCCATGTGTATGTCCTTAGAGATCGCAACCTTACCAAGACCCAATACCTGACTTTTGTCTTTATCACCAAAGATGATGTGCTTCAGATGTGACGGTGATAAGGGAGTATCCATCAATAGATTCTTGTCACCAGTAATGTGATTTGTACATCCACTATCGAGAACCCACTCAGTGGCTTTGGGTTGATCATCCTGCAGATGAATTAGTGCAACTTACGATCTCATATACTTCATCAGTGAAGAATATGATATCAAGTTCATCGGATGAATTTCATCAGGCTGTATAACAGATAAGTAGTATGAGGATGTGTGAAATGAAAGTTCATTTCATCATGATTAGCCTGCGTCCTTTCAGGCATTTTTGTCAGGCCCCCAGCAAATTCCTTAGACGTTTAAAGCATGTCTGGAGACCTGACCCTGCAGAACAGGTTAGTTCTTTTTCTTCACCACCCACATCTGAAGGGGTGGCAAAGAGTTCATCACTCTGCGAGCACCATATGAGAATGGTGGCATAGAGGCCAATCCATTATGTTTCACATAAGAGGGGTTAGGGTAAGCATATGAATAAGCAGAGAAATTCTTCGAGGACTTATGAAAGGTTTGAATAATAATGCACATATTCATAGCCCTTAGCTCTACCCTGCGAAACAAAGTTGTTAGCACGATGATAATCATATGATGACTTTGATCCTTTTGAGGAATTTGATCCACGTGAGGAATTTGGTCCGTATGAGGACTTGGATCCATATGAAGAATTTTGTCCATACGAAGAGTTTGATCTAGGGTTCCTATTCTTCACAGGTGGTGTCATGAAGACCTTCACCTGAAGACTTTCAAGGCACTTCTTGGGAACCCAGATTTTCTTCATAGGGGAAACGTTCCTGCAGTTAGTGCCAACATATCTAGCAAATACTTCACCATTCTGATTTTTGAACAGTTTATAGTTGGAGTCAAATGACTCATCAGAAGAATGAGGAGATTCGCATGTAAAGCCAGATAAGTTAGATGGATCAACTGGAGGTCCCTTTGCAGCGACTCCATGAGGTTTTGGGATACCGCCAAAGCTTCCAATATGTTCCATCAGCATTGAGTTTCCTCTCAAAGGCAATACCCTCTTTCCAAGGGTTCCTGTTGAGGATCTGCTTTTGAAGCACATCACAAAGAGTCTGATGCCCTTTGAGGCTTTTGTACATGCCTGTCATGTACAATTCCTTCAGCCCTGCATCGTTAGTGATACTAGCAATGTCCTCAGATGGAGGAATTAGTGATAGTAGAGGCAGGTGAAGAATTTGTAACAGTTGAAGGATTTGAACATTCAGGTGAAGAATTAGCAGATTCACGTTCAATGCACTTTAAGCATGGAGGAACAAATTCTTCCTGAGAAGCGCTGATTTGTTAAGCAAGTAATGAATCGCGCTCCTTCTGAAGATCTTCATAACTCACTCTTAGCTTCTCAAGATCTTGCTTTCTATGAAGAAATTCATAAGACAGTTTCTCATGATCAGACAAGAGAGTGTTACGATGACCTTGAAGGCTGTCAAACCTAGACTGAAGTCTCGGAAGATTTTCAGTCAGGGCTTTAGTGCGATCCATTTCTTCACCCAACATATCATCACTTTTACCTAACATGTTTTGAACCTTTTCCAAGGCATGTTGTTGTTTGGTGGCAATTCAAACAAGTTTGGTATAGCTAGGTTCAATATCATCATCAGATCCATCATCATCAGATTCACAGTCACTAAATTCAGATGAGGAACATTCGGTTACCTCGACACCCTTTGCCATGAGATATGATGCAGAAGATGATGATTCTGGTTCAAAATTCATCGTTTTGAGAGATTCCTTGAAGTCCTCAAACCAAGGATCATGACGGGTTCGATGACCTTCATAGACGTCGAAGATTCGGTCCCAGATAAGCTTCGCATTGCAAACATGCATAATGCGCTTGAATTCATCTCTAGATAGGCAGGAACAGATGATATCCTTCGCCATGATGTCAAGTCGAGTGTACTTGCGAATATCATCTGCGTCATTGCCTTGCACCTGAATAAGTAAGACCAATTTCAGTGACGGTCCACAACTCGCTGTCCATTGCCATGAGGCGCTTCCTCATCATGGCCTTCCACTTGGGATAATCGTGACCGTCAAAGATAGGGCATGTCACTTTCTTCATACCTGCGGTTGACATAACTGAAACTCCAGGTGGTTAAACCAAAATCACACAGAACAAGGGAGTACCTTGCTCTGATACCAATTGAAAGTGCGTTATATCGACTAGAGGGGGGGGTGAATAGGCGATTTTTATGAATTATTCACTGAGAAATTTGCCGGTGAGGAAATTCCTTAGCGAAGAACTACTTGCACCAGAATAAGTACTCAGAAGTAAGCATAAGAGAATGCGGGCATGGTCATCATGATGAAATGAAGACAAACAAAGAGTACAGAAAGCGTAAACACAGGATAGCTCAAGATGAAGACAAACAGACTGAAGAAATTGAACTGAGGAAATTGAGAAAGTCTTCAGTCAAAGTCTTCAAACACAGATATGAATGAACACTCAACACGATAATGAGGAAATGAAAGGGTTGAGGAAATATAACCAGTAAGGTTGGTGAAGACAATGATTTGGTAGACCAGTTCCAACTGCTGTCTCAGTTGTACGTCTGGTTGGAGCGGCTGAGTATTTGTGGGGACCCCGACTCATAAGTCGTGATCACCGAATGCACGTGTACAGTGATTCCAGAGATCAATGCTCACTGAACACACAGAAGTTGAATAACAAGAGGCTTACATCCATACATACCGTATTACACAAGTAGGACCATTATGGTCAAGTCTTGAGTATAACATTGCAGCGGAAATCTTCGTCGATAACTTGGACCCATGCCATCTGCCTTAACCCTACAGGGCATTCTCGACCGGGAAGCGCCCTAGCTCGCATGTTCACCACCGAAGTATTCTTCATCATATCCTGTTCTTTCATGCCTGGCCAATAAAATAACCAGTGGCAAGCCAATGAGTACTCTGAATGTACTCGCAAGCAACCCATGTTTTGGTTCAAGATACAACAATGCCTGTTATAGGTAATTTTCTGCAGAAAGCTAGTTTTGAGTGCAATGACATGTTCAACAACTTGTAAGACATGCATCATGAGAATTCAAGTAACCATGAGGACAGGTTACAGATATCAACATAAGTAGAGTGGGCACCAACCCAACTCAATCATGTCAAGTCCTTTCACTTGACCCAAGTAGTTTTATCAACTCACACACACGGTTGTAAACTCTGGACGTAGTTTAAGAGCACCGCCCAACTGTCCTTGACCGTGGACACGGCTATTCGAGTAGTTTTACACTCTGCAGAGGTTGCACACTTTACCCACAAGATCCAGGGAACTTCCGTGTCATCCACGACCCGCGGTACTTCAAGTACCCGGTGTAAGCACCCGATCACTATCTTTCCCTAGACGACACTAACAAGGAGTCCACTCGTTGTTCCGTATCCTCACGATGTACATCATATGAGACTCACTCGAGATCGTAACATCCGAGAGGGGACACAACGATGTATCCGATGCCCTGTGAAAACAGTCATGGCCGCCCTACCGGCACGCACTGCCCCGAGAGAGAGCACCAACTCTCCCCCATCACTAGTAATGCGGGCTCCAAGCTAGTATCGGTCTAGGTAATCAATAATGCCCTTTCCCATATAAGGGTAGAGTGGTTGCGCATGTAAGGTTGGGACAGTCGACAAATCTTAAATCTAATCTGTTTTCGAAAACAACACACACACTTGCCTCAGTACACCACTTCTTCATCAAGTGGTCACCCATCTCATCATCTCCCTCGGGCATAAGTGGCACCCGACGGGGTTTTTGAAAAGTCCTTTGAAAATACTTTTCCTCCATCTCTATGCATATCCCGTCCCTTTTGCGTAGCACTACTTAGCATCCTATCTACTCCCACCGGCATAACCCTCATAAGAAGGTAGGGTCATGCACAATGCAAGTATCAATGAGGAAGAATGAAGGCAACCCACCAAAGTGGCTACCATCTCATCATGTTTCCGATGCAACAATAATAAAGTGCTATATGAGATGCATAAAAAGGGTTTCATAGACATGGTCAAAAGGCTGCTTGCCTTGTTCATCAGAGTCTTCAATCCTTCTGGTCCATCTCCGAGTATTTCGTCTACTTCGTCAACTAACGTTGGAAACAATCATAGTAAGCAACGCAACAAGGCAGAAAATAAAAGTGCTCTAAAAATGTGAGTTGGACTTTTCTAGGATACCTCTGGTCATATGAGGAATGACCAAGGTGATTTCATTGGAAGTGGATCAATGGATATTTCTAAACATTTCAATATGATGGAATCAATGGATTTGATGGATCCACAAGTTGTACACAGAATGCCATTTTATAAAAATGAGTAAAAGTACCCATTAATTCAGGCATGATTTTAGAAACATTTAGAAATTGGTTTCACTGGATTTGGAGTTGAGATGAATATAATATGGATTTTGGAGGTGGACTTATGTGGATAAATGACTTTTTTAAAGGTTCAGCGAAAACCAAGGACAACAAAAATGTCCACTGGGTCCTATCAAATAGGACTTGATTTATGGAGTCTCTGGAAATTTGAATCATCAAATTTGGACTTGAAGTGAGGTCCCTGGAAAAGTTTGAATCTTGCTGAAAAAAGAAAAAGGAAAAAGGGGGCTTACCCTTATCATGCATTAAAGGCGAGAGATAAGCAGCGGGCCGGCCCAACTGCACGGCCGCGCACAGGCTGTCGATGCAGGAGGCGTATTCACGGGAATACGTCTTCCCTCGGCGAAGGCGACAGTTGGTGGAGACCGTCTCCACTTAAACGGGGCGGGGCCCGCTGGAAGGGTCACTGACCTGCGGGATCCACCCACAGGGTCGTCTCCCTCCTCCCACTCGAACAGAGCAGAGGTAGGGGTGACCCCCGCCGGGGATTGCCGGGGTTACAGGGCGTCCCCGGCGACGCTCCGCCCACCGGCGCACTCAGGAGGTGATGCCGCGCCCATCCATGGGTGACACGACCGCCGAGGAGCTCAGGGTCGAGCACGGTGTTGGCCGCGGCGGAGGAGGTCGGCGGCGGCGGTGGTTACGGCGCTACAGCCACCGGGAGGAGAGGGAGAAGCACGGGAGGAGCTCGCTGTGATGGTGTTGATGCTCTAATGCGGTCCAGAGGGAAGGAGGAGGAGAGGTGGGCACGAATTTAGGCGGAGTCCGGCGGCTCGGATCCGGCCATGGGGAGCGATGGAGGGCTCGAGGAGGGGAGTGGGTTGGTCCAGGGAATGCGTGGGAGGGAGAGAGAGCCAAAGGAGCAGAGAGGGGGGCTCGGGGCGGCCTCAAATAGGAGGGGGCGAGGTGCACAGCGGGGCCGTGCGCCGGCGAGGTCGTAGCCATCGCTGGAGGCCACGGGAGTGCCTGGCTTCGAGTCGGGGGTCTTCCTGGGCGTGGCCTAGGCCGAGGGGAAAGGATAGAGGGTGCGGGGAGGGGTCAGGGACGCGCGCGTGTGGCGCAGCCCATTGGAGCGCTCGGGTGGCCATGGTGCGTGTGCAAGCAGGGGCAGTAGAGAGAGAGGAAGAAGGGGGCCGACAGCATGCTGTGTACTGGACGTCGAGGCGACCTCGGGGGACACGAGGGGGAGGCCCTAGGTGGTCCGGTGGCTCGGGCAGAGAGCGGCTACAGTGCTAGGGCGCACTGTAGCGCGCTCCAGAGCACGCATATGGCTGGCATTGGCATCTTTCTGGCGCCCAGGGCGTGGCCACTAGTGTCTAGGGGGTCTGGGGAGGAGTAAACAAAGGGGTGGTGGCCTTGGATGCCCTGGTGAGCCAGTAGGAGAGGAGAGAGGTAGAAGAAGAGGGAGAGAGGGGCTGTCCAGGGAGGTAAATTGGGGTTTTACCCCTCCAATAATTGAGCTATGGATTTTCCATTGCTACTGGAGGTGCAAGGGGACTAGGAGGGATGTGGTAAAAAGATAGGGTCATGGAGAAGAGTGGAAGTGGTCAAAATGATGATTTTGGAGAAATGGCAGAAGGTGTTTGTTGTTGGTCTGGGCAAGAAAATTAATTCCACTTGCCATGAGAATTAACAGGATGGAATGGCACATAGAAGTAGGGTGTTCCACCAAGTTTGAGCTCATTTGGGCAAAGTAGCCAATGTAACTTTGGTAAACCCTAGAAATCAGCACAAATGGCTTTGCCAAGATTTAGTCATGCAAATCTATTCTCCTTGATGCACCACTTGGTGTAATGTCATCATTTTACGTTAAGAGCATGTCCACAAAAGTTGAGATCAAAAGGAGAAAGTTGCCAATGTAGAGTTGTTCAAATTTGGTTCTGGACAGGAAGGGTTTTGGGGCACTTTGATCAAGTTAACTTGTTCTCCAACTTGTTCCACTTGGTCTAGATGCATTATTAGACCATTTGAGCATGTTCACAAGGTTTGAGAACATTTGGACATGTTTGGCAGTGCAAAGTTGTTCAAACTTGAAAAAGAACAGAAGTGGTTTTGGGAGGGTTTCATGGGGTTATACTGTTCTCCATGACATGGTACTTGGCAAAATCATCAAAAATGTCATACGTTAATTGTTAGAATTTTCTTGGATTTTTATGAAAATACTTCCTGTATAAATATTTCAAATCCTTGAAATGAGCAGAAATGGTTTTGGGAGGTTTTGTCCAATATTTTGATCATGACCACGTGTTGAAACTCATATATATGGAAAATATATGTCCATTGAGTCTCCCTAATTGTTTATCAAATATTTGTAAAGCTTTAAAATAATTTTGACCTATTAAAGACCCTTTCTGGCCTTAAGAAAAAGCCTTTAAATAAAATAGAAAAATAACTTTTAAAATTATATTTTTGTGGTTTCTGGGTATCCTATATCAAATAGGAGTCAAATATATTTTTGGAAAGATTTTTACTGCCCTTAATTAAGTACTTGCAGTGCAAACCTCAATTTAGGGGTTTTTGAAAAAATAATTTTTGAAAATACTATTTGGCCAAATTATTTTTGCAAGAAATTATTTTTATGTCCTATACACATGGAATGATCATTGTTTCAAGAGATTGGAGCAAGGAGATGAAGTATAGGAGTTGGTGGATTTATTTGATTTTTAGAGCACTTTCAAACAGCAGTCAAACATTCAACCAAAGCAAAGACAAAAACACTCAAAAGTTTTTGTCAATCCACATTTTAGCATGATTTAATGACTTTAAGTGTTGTGCCATGAAAATCAGGGTGTGAAAGACCTACCCCCTTACAAGAATCTCGTCCCCGAGATTCCCAAACTAGGCTTTAAAGAGATACGGAAACTCGGATCTAAGGTAGTCTTCACGTTCCCAGGTGGCTTCCGCTTCAGTGTGGTTGCTCCACTGGACCTTGAAGTACTTGATGGCGTGGCTTTGTGTTTGTTGTCCTGCTTGATCCAGATTGCAATTGGGGTCTCTCGCGTATGCCATATAGGGCTGGAGGTCGATGGCTCGGTGATCGATGTCCTTGTTGAGACCGGGCTAGTTAGGAAGTTGGAAACACTTTCGGGGGTGTGTCGTGTGGAAAACGCTGTGCACAGTGGTTAACTCAGGCGGTAACTCTAACTGGTATCCATCTATTCTTCGTCTTGCGGTGATCTTGGAGGGGGTTGTTAAATCTTGGAGTGATCTCGAAGAGGGCCGATGAATCTTGGCATGGGTTTCCTTGTCATGAAAATGCTTGGTTCCCTTGAGAGGAGTGGTTTGTAGATATGCACAGTCTTTGACACGGAAGTTCACTCCTTGACGATGATGGTTGGTATAGTTCTTCCTCCTTGACATGGCGGTCTTCAGATGTTGCCTAACCGGCTGAACGGTTCTTTTTCCGTCTTCGGGTAGGCAAGTATGTCATCAAGGAAAGATGGCAACTAACTTGTCCGAGTAATTCGTGAAGACTTGCCCACGGGGTACATAGGGTATAGGTTGGGGTATCGGTGATGGTCATGGTTGGGTATTGGCCAAGGTTTCCTTGTCCTAGAGCCAAAGCCCAAGGTCAGGATCCGACCATGTTGTGGCTTGGTAGGGCTTAAGGGTTTCAAGGACTCTAGTGTGCGAGCGAACGTTTGTCACCTTATCCTTAAGCACGGTTCCTGAGATGCCAATTGTTCTATCTAGTCCTTTAAACAAATAACCTTATACCACCGAAAGCATCAACTCTTGTAGGTCAGCTCCAATCATCCCTCATGCTATTATTATCCTCATGACTCCCAATGGGAGTTCTAATAAATCTATACATGTCAACTATCCCCAAACTCATATGTATGGCTACCCCTAAAAACCATGGGTAGAGCATATAAGCTGCTAAGCTTGAATTTAATCACCACAATCCAAGTGCTCAGTCTATTGATCCAAGGTCCATGATAAAACATATCTATCCTAAGGAAACACGTTGTATACCACTCCAAGATCTTGTTTCCTTCCTATGAATCAACTCTATAAGCCCATTAATTACATAATTCATTAATTCTACAAATCCAATGTTTATGGTGTTCCACATGATCTTCTAATGTCCTATAATCCTCAAATACTTGAAACGGGTTATCTTTACTATAGTCAGTCCACCAATTTCCATTATCATGGTCAAGTGAACTCCAAGGTCAGGCTTATATCAACTCCGACAATTAATCCAATCTCCTAGTTTATTGTCCTCCAAGAAACATGGTATCATGATCAAGATCATCAGTCTAAATCCAATTTACTCCGAACCATGTAGAATTACTCTACATCCATACTCCACTAGGATAATGTATTGAATCCAAATCTCATGTCCAACGAGAATTCCTATCTATTCCCCCAAGTCATTTGCGTAATGTCAACTATCTTCTATCATATCCCGCTCGGTCAAATCCAGATACTTCCAAGAATTTCATGTTGCGATTATAATTGTCCCACAAAATCCAATTTACTCTGTGGGGTAATGAAAGCTATGCTAATCTATACTCATGATCCCACCAAGTTCATCTACCAACATCAAAGCCTCATAATCCACCAAATAGTATCATATAATTCCTCAAGTCATTGATATAAACTCATCAAGTCATGCGTCCTCTATTCCTATATCCTCAAACTGGTCTTCCCTATGGCATCGTTAGTCCTGGTGCTATATTAGGATGATAATGTGCTTGTTCACTATGTCCACTAGTTCCATAATGAACCCAGTGTTGTGCAAGGTTTACAGAGACTTAACTGGTTCTCTTGCAATTCTGTGGGTTAAGCACATGGTTAAGGACTGGGGTATCTCATGAAGTCTCGAAGGGTGTAGGAATGGGTTTCTAGTCTGGATGGGTAAACATAACTCTACTAGGCTGCTCTTGGTCGAGGAGGCTGCAACAAAAAGTCTTCAGTGCTAGTTGGTCGCCGAAGTAGACTCCTTGGTGCATCTTGTCTTGCTGGTCTTCAGTTGGGGAGAGAGATGAGAGGGATAAGTAGCATAAAGGGGGATGCCTAAAGGGGGTTCTATAGTGCAGGTGCAAACAAACAAGTTCCAAAAAGGGCCAAACACAAACAACAAAATAAGGCAGGTGATATAGTTGCGTACTTGTTGCCTAGGGCAAAAAGGGCGACTGATATCAAAACACAAACAAATAAAAGCAAGCAACACACAATCATGGTTCAATTCGAACCATCATACGGACTCGACTGCGCATAGGGGGTACACGACTCATCCTACCCTAGGGGTTCTCGGATTCAGTAGTTGTGCTTTGCTTTGTGCCTCGTGCAGTCTCCTGGGTTTTCCTCAGGTGTTGCTACGTCTCTTGTAGTTGTTCGATGAAACAATCCGGGTTGGCCTGAAGAATCTTCAACAATCTCTCACCTGATGAGCTGACGGGGTGGAGGTGGCTTGTCGTAGCAGGCATTGACTCGGTCTTCTGTTGTCTTCTTAATCATGACAATCCCTTTTTGTCTTCTAAGGCGTCGATGGTACCAGGTTTGCAATCCTTTATGCAAGGACATTAACAAGGCATAGTAGAGGTCCAACATGTCAGTTATGTTGATGACAACATTGACACCAAGAGCGGGGGATGAAGAGAACCGTTTTCCTGCTCACTATAGTGAGGCGGACCAAATGGTGAGGTTCTCATCCACCGGTGGTTGTCGATACAATAACGGTAAGGACATGGTTTCTCTATTAGCGATGTCTATCATGGTCTTGCATATCTTACACCCTGATCGTCATAGGACAAGGTTGCATCATCACTGGGCAAATTCAAAGGTGTCACCATCCTCCTGGTCTTCATGTCCTCATTCTTCAAAGGCGTATCTTACATTGGCATCGTCTTGTTGTGGTGTCGCGAATCTTGGGTTCAAAAGAGGTGGGTGAGTGTTTGGCAAGGTGTACTCCTTCTAGGCCATCCACGAGGATTACAAGGAATCCCGTGGTCAGGGGCTTGAGGGTGCTAGCAGCCGTTTGCAATAGTTTTGATGGGAAGAGATCGATGGGGAAAGTATACCTTAGTTTTTGAAAAATTGAGAAGGGAAGAGAAGTATAGATAGTTTTGAAAACTTGTAGTAGTTTTGGAAATAGTTTTACCCTAACTAACGACCATGCTAACTAAGGCTTCCTACAACAGATGGCTCGATACCAGCTGTGGGGACCCCGACTCATAAGTCGTGATCACCGAATGCACGTGTACAGTGATCCCAGAGATCAATGCTCACTGAACACACAGAAGCTGAATAACAAGAGGCTTTATTCCATACATACCGTATTACAAAAGTAGGACCATTATGGTCAAGTCTTGAGTATAACATTGCAGCGGAAATCTTCGTCGATAACTTGGACCCATGCCATCCGCCTTAACCCAACAGCATTCTCGACCGGGAAGCGCCCTAGCTAGCATGTTCAAATCACCAAGTATTCTTCATCATATCCTGTTCTTTCATGCCTGGCCAATAAAATAACCAGTGGCAAGCCAATGAGTACTTTGAATGTACTCGCAAGCAACCCATGTTTTGGATCGATATACAACAATGCATGATATAGGTAATTTTTTGCAGAAAGCTAGTTTTGAGTGCAATGACATGTTCAACAACTTGTAAGACATGCATCATGAGAATTAAAGTAACCATGAGGACAGGTTACAGATATCAACATAAGTAGAGTGGGCACCAACCCAACTCAATCATGTCAAGTCCTTTGACTTGACCCAAGTAGTTTTATCAACTCACACACACGGTTGTAAACTCGGGCGTAGTTTAAGCAGCACCGCCTAACTGTCCTTGACCGTGGACACGGCTATTCGGATAGTTTTACACTCTGCAGAGGTTGCACACTTTACCCACAAGATCCGGGAACTTCATGTCATCCACGACCCTTGATGCTTCAAGTACCGGGGTAAGCACCCGATCACTATCTTTCCCTAGACGACACTAACAAGGAGTCCACTCGTTGTTCCGTATCCTCACGATGTACATCATAAGAGACTCACTCGATATCGTAACTTCCAAGAGGGGACACAATGGTGTATCCGGTGCCCTGTGAAAACAGTCATGGCCGCCCTACCTGGCACGACCCCGTCCCGAGAAAGAGCACCAACTCTCCCCCGTCACTAGTAATGCGTGCTCCAAGCTAGTATCGGTCTAGGTAATGCCCTTTCCCATATAAGGGTAGAGTGGTTGCGCATGTAAGGTTGGGACAGTCGACAAATCTTAAATCTAATCCGTTTTCGAAAACAACACACACACTTGCCTCGGTACACCACTTCATCATCAAGTGGTCACCCATCTCATCATCTCCCTCGGGATAAGTGGCACCCGACGGGGTTTTCGAAAAGTCCTTTGAAAATACTTTGCCTCCATCTCTATGCATATCCCGTCCCTTTTGCGTAGCACTACTTAGCATCCTATCTACTCCCACCGGCATAACCCTCATAAGAAGGTAGGGTCATGCACAATGCAAGTATCAATCAGGAAGAATGAAGGCAACCCACCAAAGTGGCTACCATCTCATCATGTTTCCGATGCAACAATAATAAAGTGCTATATGAGATGCATAAAAAGGGTTTCATAGACATGGTCAAAGGGCTGCTTGCCTTGTTCATCAGAGTCTTGAATCCTTCTGGTCCATCTCCGAGTATTTCGTCTACTTCGTCAACTAACGTCGGAAACAATCATAGTAAGCAACGCAACAAGGCAGAAAATAAAAGTGCTCTAAAAATGTGAGTTGGACTTTTCTAGGATACCTCTTGTCATATGAGGAATGACCATGGTGATTTCATTGGAAGTGGATCAATGGATATTTCTAAACATTTCAGTATGATGGAATCAATGGATTTGATGGATCCACAAGTTGTACACAGAACGCCATTTTATAAAAATGAGTAAAAGTACCCATTAATTCAGGCATGATTTTAGAAACATTTATAAATTGGTTTCACTGGATTTGAAGTTGAAATGAATATAATATGGATTTTTGAAGTGGACTTATGTGGATAAATGACTTTTTTAAAGGTCCAGTGAAAACCAAGGACAACAAAAATGTCCACTGGGTCCTATCAAATAGGACTTGATTTATGGAGTCTCTGGAAATTTGAATCATCAAATTTGGACTTGAAGTGAGGTCTCTGGAAAAGTTTGAATCTTGCTTTGAAAAAGAAAAAAGGAAAAAGGGGCTTACCCTTATCATGCATGCAAGGCGAGAGATAAGTAGCGGGTCGCCTAACCCAAGCTGCACTGACAGCAGCTGTCGACGCAGGAGGCGTATTCGAGGAAATACGTCTTCCCTCGGCGAAGGCGACAGTTGGCAAAGACCGTCTCCACTTAAACGGGCGGGGGCCTGGCTGGCAGTGGTCACCGACCATGGGATCCACCCGAGGTCGTCTCCCTCCTCCCGCTCGAACAGAGCAGAGGTAGGGGTTACCCCCGCCGGGGATTGCCGGGGTTACAGGGCGTCCCCGGCGATGCTCCGCCCACCAGCACACTCAGGAGGTGATGTCGCGCCCATCCATGGGTGACACGACCGCCGAGGAGCTCAGGGTCGAGCACGGTGTTGGCCGCGGCGGAGGAGGTCGGCGGCGGCGGTGGTTACGGCGCTACGGCCACCGGGAGGAGAGGGAGAAGCACGTGAGGGGCTCGCGAGGATGGTGTTGATGCTCTAGTGCGGTCCAGAGGGAAGGAGGAGGAGAGGTGGGCACGAATTTAGGCGGAGTCCAGCGGCTCGGCTCTGGCCATGGGGAGAGATGGAGGGCTCGAGGAGGGGAGTGGGTTGGTCCAGGGGATGCGCGGGAGGGAGAGATAGCCAAAGGAGTAGGGAGGGGGGCTCGGGCGGCCTCAAATAGGAGGGGCGAGGTGCACGGGGCTGGGCGCCGGGCGAGGTCGTGAGCCATCACTGGAGGCCACAGGAGTGCCCGGCCGAGTCGGGGTCTTCTGGGCGTGGCCTAGGCCGAGGGAAAGGATAGAGGGTGCGGGAGGGGTCGGGACGCTGCAGCGTGTGGCGCAGCCCATTGAGCGCCCGGGTGGCCATGATGAGCTGCAAGGTAGAAAGGGGAGGAGAGAGAGGAAGAAGGGGCCGGCAGCATGCCGTGTACTGGACGCCGAGGCGACCTCGGGGGACAGGAGGGGGAGGCCCTAGGTGGTCGGGTGGCTCGGGCAGAGAGCGGCTACAGTGCTAGGGCGCCAGAATGGCCTCCAGCAGCACGATATGGCTGGCATTGGCATCTTTCTGGGCGCCAGGCGTGGCCACTAGTGTCTAGGGGGTCTGGGGAGGAGTAAACAAAGGGGTGGTGGCCTTGGATGCCCTGGTGAGCTAGTAGGAGAGGAGAGAGGTAGAAGAAGAGGGAGAGAGGGGCTGTCTAGGGAGCAAAATTGGGGTGTTACCCCTACAATAATTGAGCTATGGATTTGCCATTGCTACTAGGGTGCAAGGGGACTAGGAGGGGATGTGGTAAAAAGATAGGGTCATGGAGAAGAGTGGAAGTGGTCAAAATGATGATTTTGGAGAAATGGCAGAAGGTGTTTGTTGTTGGTCTGGGCAAGAAAATTAATTCCACTTGCCATAAGAATGAACAGTATGGAATGGCACATAGAAGTAGTGTGTTCCACCAAGTTTGAGCTCATTTGGGCAAAGTAGCCAATGTAACTTTGGTAAACCCTAGAAATCAGCAGAAATGGCTTTGCCAAGATTTAGTCATGCAAATCTATTCTCCTTGATGCACCACTTGGTGTACTGTCATTATTTGAGGTTATGAGCATGTCCACAAAAGTTGAGATCAAAAGGAGAAAGTTGCCAATGTAGAGTTGTTCAAATTTGGTTCTGGACAGGAAGGGTTTTGGGGCACTTTGATCAAGTTAACTTGTTTTCCAACTTGTGCCACTTGGTATAGATGCATTATTAGACCATTTGAGCATGTTCACAAGGTTTGAGAACATTTGGACATGTTTGGCAGTGCAAAGTTGTTCAAACTTGAAAAAGGACAGAAGTGGTTTTGGGAGGGTTTCATGGGGTTATACTGTTCTCCATGACATGGTACTTGGCAAAATTATCAAAAATGTCATATGTGAACTATTAGAATTTTCTTGGATATTTATGAAAATATTTCCTGTATAAATATTTCAAATCCTTGAAATGAGCAGAAATGGTTTTGGGAGGTTTTGTCCAATATTTTGATCATGACCATGCGTTGAAACTCATATATATGGAAAATATATGTCCATTGAGTCTCCCTAATTTTTTATCAAATATTTTTAAAGCTATAAAATAATTTTGACCTATTAAAGACCCTTTCTGGCCTTAAGAAAAAGCCTTTAAATAAAATAGAAAAAGAACTTTTAAAATTATATTTTTCTGGTTTCTGGGTTCCTATATCTAATAGGAGTCAAATATATTTTTGGAAAGATTTTTACTGCCCTTAATTAAGTACTTGCAGTGCAAACCTCAATTCAGGGGTTTTTGAAAAACTAGTTTTTGAAAATACTATTTGGCCAAATTATTTTTGGAAGAAATTATTTTTATGTCCTATACACATGGCATGATCATTGGTTCAAGAGTTTGGAGCGAGGAGATGAAGTATATGAGTTGGAGGATTTATTTGATTTTTAGAGCACTTTCAAACAGCAGTCAAACATTCAACCGAAGCAAACACAAAAACACTCAATAGTTTTTGTCAATCCACATTTTAGCATGATTTAATGACTTTAAGTGTTGTGCCATGAAAATCAGGGTGTGACAGTATTTAAACTTGAGGACACACAGTCCCGGACACCCAGTCGCTGAGCACGCAGCTCAGGACACCAAGTCCTCACCGTATTCTCCTTGAACTAAGGTCACACAGACCTTGTCCAATCACTCGTGGTAAGTCTTGAGCGACTTCCAAACCTTCACAGACTTGGTCACTCGGCGATCCACAATTCCTCTTGGATGCTCTAGACCATGACGCCTAACCGTCTGGAAGAAGCACAGTCTTCAAAGGTAACAAGTGTCGGATCCACGAAGGATCAATTTCTTAAATGATGCACAATCACTTTGGGTTTGTAGGGGTTTGGTTTTTGGGTTTTTCCTCACTCGATGATTTTCGCTCAAAGTCCTCAGAGGATGGGTTGCTCTCAAATGACAAGTGTCAAGTTTCTCTCGGAGCAGCCAACCAGCTAGTGGTTGTACGGGGCTATTTATAGCCTAGGGAGCATCCCGACATGATAAGACATAAATGCCCTTCAATGATATGACCGTTAGGTGGATAAGATATTTTGGGACAGTCAAGGCCAAGATAAGAATGGTCGGAAATTTGAATCTCAAATTCCTTAGGGCTATCATGTTCCTCACTGTGTAGGCAATCCGCACTGGCGAATTCCTAACTCCTCAGTCAGGACAAATTCCTCAGCGACCAGAAGAACTTCTTCTCTGTCACTGAAGACATTGACTGAACTGTATGAGATTTCCAAAGGCTTCACTCGAAGGGATTGGTAGGTGTAGGATTTTGAGTTGAGCATCACATGGAAATTTTTCCTTAGTATTTCCTCGACCCCCTTTAACAGTACGGTGCTTCCTATGACTCAAGAAAGAGAAAACGAAACCACGAAAACAAAAGTCTTCACGCTTCATGTTCCTCAAATGAATACCAAGTCTTCAAGGTCACACCGATTTCTTCACTTTCAAAGTCTTCTGAAAGTCTTCAGTCGAAGAACTTCATTTTTAGGGGTCGACTTTCACTGTAAATATCAAACTCCTCACAGACTTATAGACCTGTGTACACTCACAAACACATTAGTTTCTTAACCTATAAGTCTTCAATACACCAAAATCACTAAGGGGCACTAGATGCACTTACAATCTCCCTCCTTTTGGTGATTGATGACAATATAGGTTAAGTTTTCAACAGGGATAAACATATGAAGTGTAAATATAGGTTAAGTTTTCAACAGGGGCACTAGATGCACTTACATTGACGCAGCTGATGCTTTCCGTTCCTTCACTGCAGCTCGTTCTGCCGCCTTGGTCTTCTTCACATCAGAGGCTGATGGAAGAATTGGAGTTGGTGTTGGCGCAGGAGGAGCTGAGGAATCTGGTTGATTTTCCTCAGGCGCAACTGATGCAGTTGCCCTGACATCTTCAGTTTCTTCAGGCGCACCACTAGTGGATGCCCTAGCAATTTCTTCAGCGGCTGGAATGGAATCATCAGCCCTGGAACTGGCATTGTCTTCAGCAGCCTGAACTTCATCAGTGGTGCTGGCATGTTCTTCAGTCGGCTGAGCTGAAGCTCCAGCCTGAGGAATTTCATGTTGTGTTGGGGCAGCAACATCGGTGAACTTCTTCGTCAGGTTGACGAATCTGACTTTGGCTCCTTGCCAATCAGCATAATAGGAGTTAAATTTGTCGCTGAGGGCTTTTATGTCAGCTTGCATCTTGATAAGTTCTTCAGTTGTCATCTTGACAATGTTTTTCTTCAGCAGTTTCTCCTTTCTGTATTGCGATTTCTTGATCTCTCTGGCCATATCAAATTTCCATTTCTCCTCTTGGATGAAATGAGTCAGCATGTGACTTTGGCCAGGTGTCAACTTGAAGTCAGGCGTAGGAGTGTTTGGGTCCTTGTGCTAGAGATCAATGTAGTCGAGGATCGCTCTTGGATCCAACAGCAGCGGCACAAGTGTGCCTTTGGCTCTAGCGGCCCTTTCTTGGCGGTCTCTGATGATTTCCGCAAGTTCATCATCATCTGCCTCTTCATCTTCAGGTGGCTCTTGGAAGGCGACCTGTTTCTTCTTGGGACTTGGACGAGGACCTCGTCCACAGGGCCTTATAGTCTTCAGCAGAAGTCGGGCCAGATGAAGAATTTGGTGCGGTGAGGAACTTCTTTGAGACACTAGAGGCAATGGAGATGCCTGCAGTCCTTTGGCACGTGGCGGATGCACAGTGCCGAGGACTTTGTCGGAACTGCTGAGGACTTGGGAGGAGCAGTGAGGACTTGGGAGGAGCAGGAGCAGCATGAGGAATTGGCCATGAGGGCACGGTGAGGAACTTGGCCTTGAGGGCACTGTTGGTGAAGCACTTGGCTTGTGTGTGGGCTTCTTTGCCATAGATTTTCTTGGCTTGACAGAGGCCTCAGTGGCAGCAGCAGTAGCAGAATCCTCATTAAATTTCCTCACTACCTCGTTGGCTTGTCTTGCCAATTTGGCTTGGCGCTTGGCCCATTCTTCAGGAAAGTCCTCACCACGCTTGATGCTGGTGGGGTCAGCTTCTTGACCAGGTGCCAATGGAGCTCTTGGGCATGGAGGATTGAGAGCGAATTTCTTCATGTACTTTGGAGTTACATATCTGTACTCCCTCCATTCCCTTGCCCATCTCCTTTCAATCCTTTGAATGCGCACCTTGCGCTGATTTTTGTTTTCTTTGCCGAACTCGGATTCATCAGGTGTGCAATAATCAGCATATATTTCCTCAGGAATCTCAAACGCAGTCATGACCTCAGGCCTCTTTCCTCCTTTCTGTAGCTTCTTTCCTTCTGCCATATTCTTCAGCTGAGGAATTTGAACTATCGAATTCTCTGAAGAAGTATGCAACTTTTCTTCGAGGAACGCTGCAAATGAGTTAAGTTGATGAGAACCTAGTGATTCAGCAGCGGACATGAGTACCCGTGAATAGAGTATAGTTGCGAGGAATTTGGAGAGGTCATATGCGTTCTTAGAAGGTTTTTCAAAAAGAACTAGTTTGAGGAATTTGACCAGATGAGCGTTGAAGAATTTCACTAAGCGATCTTTGTCTTAGGTTCCATAGTTGTATAGATCGAGGATCCATGCAATTGAGGAATCTTGAAGAAAATCATTGCTTAGAGAAACGGATCAAGAGCATATTTTGTTTGAGGTGTTCATATGTGTGAAGATTTGAAGAATAAACACCTTTGAAGATTTTCAGGAATGTTTGAGAATCAAAGCGAGTAATGAAAGTAACTTTTAATTACCCGATGTGAGGAACACGACGAACTGAGAAGAACAGATGGGAAGTTCATCAGGTTAGATCTTCCACGCCCTAACTTGGCGGAGGAAGACAGCTACGGCGGCGGCGGAGTGAAGATTTCCGCAGTCGGCGCGAGTACGTCGGTGACGAGGTCGATGCAGTGAAGCTTTTCCTCACCGGCGACGACGGAGTAGCGGCGGCGCTAGGGTTTGAGAAGCTCGAGCGGGAGAGAGCGGTCGAGCGGAGTAAAGGAAGTGAGGAAGGGGAGAGGGGGTATATATATAGCCACGGTGAAAAACTGTTCGCCCGAAGATTTTGGACGAACGTGCCCCTGACCCTTCTCATTCGCTTGACATGTGTCACCCACGTACTGAGAAGTGGAGATTGTGTTAGATCGTGGGTGAATAGATAAATCTATCGTGGGATGCGGAATGGTTTGAGCGGCAAAAACGAAAGTTTGGATAAGATCAGTTTTAAAGTTCCGTTCGGAATTTCTTTAGCTGACAAGGACACAATGAAGATTTTGAACGAGTTTCAAATAAACGCACATGAAGAATTTGTGAATACATTGGGTTGAGTATAGCATAGAGGGGGAAGGGTCCGATCACATTCATTTAGCAGAAAAAGCGACTTGAAGAAATAGCCATAAGTGAATGCTGTAGAGGACATAAACCCATATATATATAGCCAATGAAGAAAAATGACGGAAACAGTGAAGATTTTGCAAAGTTGAAGAATTTGAAAAACTGAAGAATTTCAAAAACTGAGGGAAAACTCAATTGAAGATTTTCAACTTTGGTGGTGGCGTGTCCCACCGTATAAGAATGATGATTTCAGACACCGCGTACAATTGTCGTAGGGTTCTGAGAATCAAATTCTTCATTAATTTCTTCAAACTTAGAGTGTTATTCTTCATTGATTGAAGAAAAACGTTCCTTCATGTGTTGCACATCTAAGTCATCAATTTTGCATAAGTCTCAGGATGTGTGTCCTTTTCAAAGAACATTCGAAGATTCTAAGATATTTAGCTCACACCGCAACTTGCTAAATCTCTTCTCATCCAAGGGCTTTGTGAAGATATCGGCTAGCTGTTCTTGGTCTTCACATGTTCGATGGAGATGTCTCCCTTCAACACATGATCACGAAGAAAATGATGATGAATCTGAATGTGCTTTGTCTTCGAGTGCTGAACTGGGTTGTGAGCAATCTTGATGGCACTCTCATTGTCACAATAGAGAGGCACATTCTTCACGTTGATGCCGTAGTCCTTGAGAGTTTGCTTCATCCACAGCAATTGAGCACAACAAGAGCCAGCAGCAATGTACTTAGCTTCGCGATGAAGCGGTGATACATGATTCTGTTTCTTCGAGGACCAACAAACCAAAGATCGTGCTGAGGAAATGACAAGTACCAGATGTTGACTTGCGGTCCACACGATCACCAAAGATAGTCGAGTCAGAATATCCAATGAGATCAAAAGCAGAGCCCTTGGGGTACCATAATCCTAGTGTTGGTGTGTGAGCTAGATATCGAAGAATATGCTTCACAGCCTTATGATGTGATTCCTTGATTGTAGCTTGAAATCGGGCACACATGCAAACGCTAAGCATTATATCTAAGCGTAGATGCACATAAGTACAATAGAGAACCAATCATGGAGCGGTATACCTTGTGATCAAGTCAATACCATTTTCATCGATTGCATAGATGGCCATTTGTGGGCATAGGAATTTTGACGCCTTTGCAATCTTGCATGCCGAATTTCTTCAGGACATCTTTGAGGTATTTCTCCTGAGATATGAATATGCCGTTGTGTTGTTGACGAATTTGAATACCTAAGAAGAATTTCAACTCTCCCATCATAGACATTTGATATTCTTCACTCATCATATAGGCAAATTCATCACTATAGCGTTGGTCAGTACAGCCAAAGATAATATCATCAACATATATTTGGCACACAAACAGTTCACCATCATATGATTTAGTAAAGAGAGTAGGGTCGAGTGAACCGGGTGTGAAGCCATTCTTCACGAAGAATTCCTTCAATGTATCATACCACGCCCGTGGGGCCTGTTTGAGACCATAGAGGGCCTTGTTGAGTGAGATGACTTTGTCGGGATTCTTTGAATCTTCAAAACCTGGGGGTTGAGCAACATATACTTCTTCCTCAAGCTTACCATTGAGGAATGCACTTTTCACATCCATTTGATATAAAGTGATATTATGATGGTTAGCATAAGCAAGTAGTATGCGAATAGCCTCAAGTCTAGCAACAGGTGCAAAAGTTTCATCGAAATCAATTCCTTCAACCTGTGTGTAGCCTTGAGCTACAAGTCGTGCCTTATTCCTCACCACAAGGCCATTTTCATCTTGCTTGTTGCGGTAGATCCACTTTGTGCCAATGATATTATGCTTGCGAGGATCTGGATGTTTGACGGTTCCCAAACATTGTTGAGCTCGAATCGATGTAATTCTTCTTGCATGGCCTGAATCCACTCGGGCTCGAAATGCTTCATCTACCTTAGTGGGCTCTGTGATAGAGACAAAAGCATAGTGCCCACAAAAGTTAGATAAATGTGAAGCTTTTGAGCGTGTGAGAGGACCCGGCGCTTCAATGTCATCGATGATCTTGTCAACTTGCACTTCTTTTGCAACGCGAGGATGAGCTGGTTGTCGTCGAGGAATTTGATCATTTTCCTCAAAGCACCATTTTCTTGACATTATCTTGGTGCATCATTTCGACGTTCTTGGCAGTCTGAGTGAATTCTTCAAAGAGATTCTTCAAGAGGAATGACATCCTCGGTTGCCTTGAACTTGATAGATTCCTCAGAGCTGGTTCATCTAACACGAAGGTAGGTGCTCTCTTTGCGAGCCATTAGTTTCATCGAACCGCACATCTACAGTGTCAACAATCTTGTGAAGAGCGATGTTGAAGACTCTGTAGGTGTGCGAGTCCTTTCTGTAACCAAGCATAAAACCTTCATGCGCTTTCGGTGCAAATTTAGAACTGTGATGAGGATCTCTAATCCAGCATTTAGCACCGAAGACTTTGAAATAACTCACATTGGGTTTCTTGTTAGTGAGGAGTTCATAGGCAGTCTTCTTGAACAATTTTTAAAGATACACTCTGTTGATGATGTGGCACGCGGTATCAATTGCATCAATCCAAAAACGACTAGGCGTTTTGTATTCATCAAGCATAGTGCGAGCCATCTCAACAAGAGTTATGTTCTTGCGCTCCACGACGCCATTTTGCTGAGGAGTATAGGGAGCAGATAACTCATGAGTGATACCAAGTTCATCAAGATAGGCATCAAGACCGGAATTCTTGAACTCAGTTCCATTGTCACTCCTGATGTGTCTGATCTTCACACCAAAGTTAGTTGAAGCCCTCGAGGAAAATCGTTTGAAGACTTCACGCACTTCATTTTTGTAAGTAACAATGTGTACCCATGTGTAACGAGAGTAATCATCAACAATAACAAAGCCATATAGAGATGCATCATTAGTGACTGCTGAGTAATGATTAGGACCAAAGAGGTCCATGTGAAGCAATTCGAAGGGACGAGTAGTGGTCATGATAGTCTTCATTGGATGCTTGGCCTTGGTCATTTTTCTAGCTTCACAGGCTCCACACAAGTGATCCTTGAGGAATTTGACATTCTCAATGCCAATGACATGCTTCTTATTTGCAAGCGTGTGCAAATTCCTCATGCCTGCGTGACCAAGTCGCCGATGCCATAGCCAACCTTCTGAAGCTTCTGCAAGTACACACATGGCTGGTTGTGGTCCTGTAGAGAAATCAACAATATACAAGTCTCCTCTCCTAAAGCCTTCGAAGACATTGAATTGTCAGTTTCCATGATCACAACACAACGATACTTGCCAAAGACAACAACCATATCAAGATCACAAAGCATTGAGACTGACATGAGGTTGTATCCTAAGGACTTAACAAGCATGACTTTGTCCATGTGTATGTCCTTAGAGATCGCAACCTTACCAAGGCCCAATACCTGACTTTTGCCTTTGTCAGCAAAGATGATATGCTTCAGATGTGACGGTGATAAGGGAGCATCCATCAATAGATTCTTGTCACCAGTCATGTGATTTGTACATCCACTATCGAGGACCCACTCATTGGCTTCGGGTTGATCATCCTACAGATGAATTAGTGCAACTTACGATCTCATATACTTCATCAGTGAAGAATATGATATCAAGTTCATCAGATGAATTTCATCAGGCGATATAATGAGATAAGTAGTATGAGGACGTGTGAAATGAAAGTTCAATTCTTCATGATTAGCCTGCGTCCTTTCGTGCATTTTGTCGTGCCCCCAGCAAATTCTTGAGACGTTAAGGCATATGCGGAGACCTGACCCTGCAGAAGAGGTTAGTTCTTTTTCTTCACCACCCACATCGAAGGGGTGGCAAAGAGTTCATCACTCTGCGAGCACCATATGAGAATGGTGGCATAGAGGCCAATCCATTTCGTTTCACATAAGAGGGGTTAGGGTAAGCATATGAATAAGCGGAGAAATTCTTGAGCACTTATGAACATATTGGTTTGAAGAATAATGCACATATTCATAGCCCTTAGCTCTACCCTGCGAAACAGAGTTGTTAGCACGATGATAATCATATGAGGACTTTGATCCATTTGAGGAATTTGATCCACGTGAGGAATTTGGTCCGTATGAGGAGTTGGATCCAGATGAAGAATTTGGTCCATATGAAGAATTTGATCTGGAGTTCCTATTCTTCACAGGTGTCATGAGGACATTCACCTGAAGACTTTCAAGGCATTTCTTGGGAACCTAGATTTTCTTCATAGGGGAACCGTTCCTGCAGTTAGTGCCAACATATCTAGCAAATACTTCACCATTCTGATTTTTGAACAGTTTATAGTTGGAGTCAAATGACTCATCAGAAGAATGAGGAGATTCGCATGTAAAGCCAGATAAGTCAGATGGATCAACTGGAGGTCCCTTTGCAGCAACCCATGAGGTTTTGGGATACTGCTCAGGCTTCCAATATGTTCTATCAGCATTGAGTTTCCTCTCAAAGGCAATACCCTCTTTCCTAGGGTTTCTGTTGAGGATCTGCTTTTAAGCACATCACAAAGAGTCTGATGCCCTTTGAGGCTTTTGTACATGCCTGTCATGTACAATTCCTTCAGCCCTGCATCGTCAGTGATACTAGCAATGTCCTCAGATGAGGAATTAGTGATAGCGGAGGCAGTTGAAGAATTCGTAACAGTTGAAGCATTTGAACATTTAGGTGAAGAATTAGCAGATTCACGTTCAATGCACTTTAAGCATGGAGGAACAAATTCTTCCTGAGAAGCGCTGATTTGTTGAGCAAGTAATGAATCGCGCTACTTCTGAAGATCTTCATAACTCACAATTAGCTTCTCAAGATCTTGCTTCTTTTGAAGAAACTCATAAGAGAGCTTCTCATGATTAGATAAGAGAGAGTTATGATGACCTTGAAGACTGTCAAACCTAGACTGAAGTCTCTGAAGATTTTCAGTCAGGGCTTTAGTGCGATCCATTTCTTCACCTAACATATCATCACTTTTATCTAGCATATTTTGAACCTTTTCAAAAACCCTTTGTTGTTCTGACAATCTTGGCAAGTTTTGAGTAGCTGGGCTTTAGATCTTCATCAGATTCATTTTCACTAGATTCAGAGGAGGTAAATTTGAGTACCTTGGCGCCCTTTGCCATGAAGCAATCGGTGGGAGCGTAGTCATCACTATCTTCATCAGCCTTGTTGGTGAGGTCATTTTCTTTAGAGTTGAAGACGGACTTGCTGACGAAAGCAGTAGCTAGAGCTAGACTCGCCACACCAGACTCAGATTCTTCTGATGCCTCCTCTTCCTCATGTTCTTCAGATTCAGCTTCAGAGTCCATTTCCTTGCCAATGAATGCCCGAGCCTTTTTGGAGCTGCTCTTCTTGTGAGAAGAAGGCTTTGAGGATTTTGATGATGAAGATTTCCACGATTTCTTCTTCTTCTTAGCGTCATCAGAACTGTAATCCTTGTATTTCTTCTTCTTTAATTCCTTTTCCCACTGAGGACAATCTTGGATGTAGTGACCAGGTTTCTTGCATTTGTGGCAAAGTCTTCTCTTATAGTCCTTGGATGAGGAATCACTGCTCCTTGAGGATTTTCCAAAGCGACCACGTCTTGAGAACTTCGGAATTTCTTCACGAGCGGTGCTAGCTCTGGCTCAATTATTCAGGATCTCCAAGGCTACTACTAGAGTCTTCACAATCAGATTGAGACACAGCCTTGGCCTTGAGGCACGTGATTTTCCATAGCTAGAACCATAGAGATCTCTCTTTTCAAAGAAGCTGGAACTCATGAGTATTTAGCCTCTCGAGGATATCAGCTGGATCAAGTGAGTTGTAGTCAGCACGATCTTGTATCATCAGTGCCAGAGTGTCAAATGAGGAATCAAGCGATCTCAACAATTTCTTCACCACCTCATTGTCGGTGTACTAGAGTAGGGGTACCCTAGTATCCCGTGCTGGAGTGCTGCAGACGATTACAACACCAGCGGCAAGGCTTGCCTCGTCACCGCCAAGATCCTCCGTGGCTTCCTTGGAGCCATTCAAGAACAAAGTATTTGATTAAGAAGACAAGGCCCCGACAAGAGGAGCTTGTCGGGAAGGCCGCTCAAGGCACATAGAAGACAAGACCCCGGCAAGAGGAGCTTGCCGGGAAGGCTCAGAGCGCGACAAGTCTCCGGGCGCGACAAGGATTCGGCCGCGGCAAGGCGCTTGTCGCGGCATGCAACCTCTCTCCCTTTCCGCTCCAGCTCATCCAGCGACGTGTCGCCATGGGACCGTTCCATGGGCGCGTGTCGAGAGAGGCTGTGCAGCGGCGGAGAGCAGCGATAAGCGGCGGCTGACAAGCTTGCCATCGTGGCGGCGGAGGCGCACTGACGGCCTCTGTTGCCTTTGTTAAGGCGACACCGACGGGCATTTATTGCTTTTGTCCCTTGCCGTCGAGTTAGGTATTTTGCACTGTACCTTTGTTGAGTAGGTGTACCAACTCCTGTTTTACATTTGTACCCTCATCTATGTTGCCACAGCCGGAGACCCCTTGAGCATATAAAAGGAGGCCCATGCGCAACGTAGAGGGGGTTCGGCGGGTTCGGTTCATTCGAATCACCAGAGACTAGATACACTCACGCTAGGTTTTGTAGCTCGCATTGCTCCCTAGCAAGAACGAAATAGATCAAACAAGCAGCAGTAGGAGTTTTATCTCTCCGGAGAGCTCTGAAGCTGGCTAAACTGCTCGTGTGCCTCGCCTCGATCCGCTCTTCGTGCGATCTCCGCCCACCTTCGAACCACAAGGGGCCTGGTCCGCCGGCCCCATAGGTGTTCGCGGGTACAATCAACCTCCCCGACATCTTTGGCGCGCCAGGTAGGGGGCGTCGAGGCTGTGTGAATCTGATCCGGTGTTCACACGAGCAGCGTCATCAACATCTTCCTCAACATGCCACCGAAGAAGAAGGCTTCGGCGGCAGCAGAGCCGTCCGCGTCGCACTCCACCCTCACCACAGCAAGAACGGGTGGTGGGCGGGCTGTTGGCGGAGGAACGGGCACCGACGAAGGTGCTCGCAACGTTGCCAAGTCCAAGGCCAAGGCCCCGCAAACCTCGGCGTCCGTGCATCCCCCGCGCCCATCTCAGGAGACGCGGGACCAACAACGTCATGGCGTTCACAACGCCATACGTTCGTTGGATCGAGACCCTCAAGACCAGCATGCGCGCCAACATGCTGGCACGAGTGAGATACGGTCGCCCGGACGGGGCGCTGCTCCTTCTAACGTAGTTAGAAGTCCGAGCGTGTCCCGCTCCTCGCACCATTCTCCAATGCCGCCCACTACTCCAGCAGAGGCTCTCGCGAGAGCTCAGCTGCTCCTCGACTACCCTCCAACGGCGGCCGACAAGGTCGACGAGCGGAGGGCCACTATCGAGCCTCGCCGGCTTTGCCAACGGCGACGCTCCGCGGCAACCAACGCCGTCATTGCCGCGGCGAGATGACAAGGCACGAGCCGGTGGCGACGAGACTGTCGGAGGTGCAACCACCGTGCACTCTCCACCGCGAAGGCCAAGATCGCCGACTCACCGGATCCACCTCGACAGCGACTCCACTGCATCGTCGGACCCGCGAGCTCGCCGCGATCAGCGCCAAGTTCTTCATGAGCGACAACAAGAGGACGCTTGAACTCGCATCGAGCGCCGAAGAGAAGCGCGACATCAGTCTGACAAGCGCGCTGGGCCTTCTGTTGACATGCGCGCGCCGGAGGAGCCACGCGACTTGCCGTCTGTGATGGGTTGCCCCGCGTTCACTCGTGAGCTGCGGTAAGTCCGATGGTCCAGCCGAAAAACTTCAAACCAGACGTGCCGGAGAAGTATGATGGCAGGGCGCATCCGTCGGAGTTCCTCGGCATCTACACCATCGCGGTGCAGGCTGCGGGGGGCGGGGCGACAAGATCCTCGCCAACTACTTCCCGCCGTGCTCAAGCCCAACGTCGGATCTTGGCTCATGCACTTGCCGGACAGCTCCATATCCTCTTGGGCAGATCTGTGCCATTAGTTTGTTGGCGCCTTCACGGTGGCCACAAGCCTCATGGCCAAGAGAGTGACCTTCATCCGCCGCCCGGAAGGAAGGAGAGTCCTGCGCAAGTTCATCCAGAGATTCAGCCGTGTGCACTACAACATCCTGCACGTCCACCACCGCGCGGTGATCGGTGCATTTCATCAGAATGTGCGGAACCGCAGGATGAGGTAGGAGATGGCGATGTGCAAAGTCAAGGACGTCGATGAGCTGTACGCCTTGGCCGACAAGTGTGCACGCCACGAGGAAGGGAGGAGACTCCCAGGAGAGAATGCAGAAGCAGGATCTGACAGTGAGGACACCGCCCCGGCAAAGAAGGGCCAGCGGCGAGGCAACAGGAAGAAGAAAGCCAGGGAAGTGCTAGCAGTCGAGAAGTCCGGCAATGGAGGTGGCGACAAGAATGCCAAGGCTGGTGGCTCCGGCAAGGAGGTTGCCGCTGACGCCAACCACCAGTCGGTGGCGACAGCCGACAAGCGGTGACAGCTCCGGCAGCAAGATTGCAAGATCCACCGCACCAAGGGCCACGACCTCGAGCTGCAAGAAGGTCGAGCAGCTTGTCGAACAGCAGAGAGCTGAGTACGAGCGGCGCGACAAGGAGAAGGCCGATGAAGGTGCCGGGGAGCAAGCAAGAAACGTCCCGGCGGGGAGGACGCCTTGGCAAGGCCAAGCAGCGACAAGGAGATCGACCTCCCAGCGGCGCGACAAGGATGAAGATGAGGACGACGGCGAAGATATGGAAGACGCAGCGGCGCCCGATGAGCAGGAGTTTGAAAGCCACGAGAGGTCGCTTTGCGTTGTGGAGGTGCTTCCCTGCATACCTCCCACCGCCAACTCAAGCAATGGATGCGGGAGGTCAATGCAGCGGAGCCATCCGTAGAGTCACGCAAGCCTCTGAAGTGGTCTAGCAGGCCTATCATTTTTGATATTGAGGACCACCCTGATCGCATAACTGCGGTCGGGTGCTTGCCGATGTTGGTCTCTCCAACCATCCGCAACCTCAAGGTCACAAAATGTTAGTTGACGGCGGGCCGGCTTGAATCTGATCTCCTCCGCGGTGCTCGTAAGCTTCAAATCCTCGACGGCGAGCTCGAAGAGACCGGTACCTTCCAAGGAATCAATCCGGGAAGGAGCAAGCGAAGGGAAGATTACGTTGCGGTCACATTTGGCGTGAGCTGAACTTTAGGACTGAGAGGGTCACATTCGGCGTTGCGGTTTCCGTTGCCTTACAATGGGATACTTGGCCGTCCAGCACTCGCCAAGTTCATGGGGGCCTCTCACTACGCCTACAACCTACTCAAGATGCCAGGCCCGATAAGCATCATCTCTGTCCATGGCGACAAGAAGGATGCCCTTATCTGTGCCGACAAGATCTTCCGGGATGCAGCAGCCGCGACAGATTGCCAAGCACTTGCGGCTGAAGCTCCCGGGGGGAAGAAGACCAAGTCCAAGTCCGGCAAGGGCTCTGATGCTTACTCCGGCAAGCGCACCTCTTCGGAGTGCTGCGCTACCATCAAGGACGCACCATCGAGCTCCACCGGCAAGTGCAAGAAGATGGTGGCTCTGCCGAAGACCAAGAAGGTGCCCGCCAAGGAGGACGGCACTGGTGGTACCTTCACCATCAGTGCCTCTCTCGACCCTAAATAGGAAGGCGCGCTCGTTGCTTTCCTGCGGGCGAATGTCGACGTGTTTGCATGGCAACCGTCTGATATCCCCGGTGTTTCCAGGAAAGTGATTGAGCACCGCCTGGCCATTTGTCCTCATGCGCGGCCCGTCAAGCAAAAAGTCAGGAAGCAAGCAGTGGAGCGCCAAGAATTCATAGCCAAAGAGATCAAGAAACTGGAAGCAGAAGGCCTAGTCAGAGGAGTGCTCCATCCTACGTGGTTGGCCAATCCTGTAGTCGTGCACAAAGCAAATGGGAAATGGAGACTTTGTATTGACTTCACGAATGTTAATAAAGCTTGTCACAAAGATACATATCACTTGCCGCGCATAGACCAGATTGTTGACTCCACGGCTGGATGTGATTTGCTTTCGTTTCTTGATGCATACTCAGGATACCATCAGATCTTCATGGCTGAAGAAGATGAAGAGAAGACCGCATTCATTACACCATGTGGCACATTATGTTTCATACGGATGCCTTCGGTTTGAAGAATGCTTTGGTTCAACATTTGCAAGGGTAGTCCATGGCGCTTTTGAGCCGCAAATGCGAAATGTAAAGCCTACATGGATGACATAGTGGTCAAAAGCAAGGACAAAGCAACTCTGGTTCAAGATTTGGGCGAGACCTTTGCAAATCTGCACAAGATCAACCTCAAGCTCAACCCCGAGAAGTGCGTGTTTGGAGTCCCTTCCGGCAAGCTTCTCGGGTTCTTCGTGGTCTCAACGAGGGATTGAAGCTAATCCCGACAAGATCAAGGCCATTGAGCAGATTGAAGCACCAAAGCGCGTCAAGGATGTACGAAGACTTGCGGTTGCGTGGCTGCTCTCAAAGAGTTTATTTCTAGGTCTGCTGAGCAGCGCCTGCCGTTTTCAAAATTTTGAAAAGGCAGGTCCAATGAAATGGACTCCGGAAGCGGAGGCTGCGCTGCAGGACTTGAAGAGATACCTGTCCTCCACTCCAACACTAGTCGCACCTAAGCCACAAGAGAAGTTGCTGCTATATATAGCGGCAACCAATCAAGTGGTTAGTGCTGCGTTAGTAGCGGAGAGGGAGGCGGATGACGAGCCAGCAACCACGGCAAGCACATCCAGCGACAAGCAAGGGGCTTCGCCGACAAGCTCTGGTCCCGACAAGGACGAGTCCACGAAGACGCATGACCAGATACAGAAAAGGATGGTGCAGCGCCCAATCTACTTTGTCAGTTCCCTCCTGCAGGGGGCTAGATCAAGGTACTCTGGTGTGCAGAAATTGCTTTTCGGCCTCCTCATGGCTTCGAGAAAGCTGCGCCATTACTTCCAAGCACATGAGATCACAGTTGTCACTCGCTTTCCGCTGAAGAGGATACTGCAGAACCCAGAAGCGACAGGCAGGATTGTCGAGTGGGCAGTGGAACTGTAAAGCTTTGGTCTTTAGTTTGAAAGCACATAAACTATCCAAAGCAGAGCATTGGCAGAATCCATAGCAGAATGGACGCCAACGCCAGATGAAGAGATTAGGAGACGAGCATCCCGTCAAGGAAGCAAGCAAAGAGTGGCTGATGTACTTTCATGGTGCCTTCTCTGCAAAGCGCCCGGTCTTGGCGTCTTGCTTATCGCACCCACCGGAGAGCACCTCAAGCACGTCGTCGAGATGCACTTTCCCAAGGAGCAAGCGACAAACAATACCGCAGTATGAAGGTTTGCTTGCGGTCTCGGGATCGCCGTGGACCTTGGGATCAAAAAGCTTATTGTCGGGAGACTCACAACTCGTCGTCCGCCAAGTCAACAAAGATTACGAGTCCGTTGATGGAAGCCGGCGTTGATGAAGTGAGGAAGCTAGAAGAGCACTTTGACGGCCTGCAAATGGAACATGTTCCAAGAGCTCGAGAATGATATTCTTGACGACTGTCAAAGTGCGTTGCGCTTAAGTTACAATGGAACCAGGGATTTTCGTGCTCAAGCTGACTCGATAACCGTAACACCATCAACAGGACAAAGCAAGAAGAGGAAGTTGGCCTCTGGTGACTACTTTCCGACAGAGCTTCCTGAAGCCGTCGTTGCAAAGGTCCCCAAGATCAACACCAACAGTGCTGAGGAGCAGTCTGCTCCGACAGACCCTGGGGTTTGTTCGTTGAAGCGAGCGCTCCCGACAAGTCTTGTTCCGGCAAGCTTGTCGGGGAGCATCAAGCTCGGCAGGCCGCGAGTTCTTGCCATGGAAGCTGATGTTCCCAGCAGCAGATGTGCCTTTAGTCCTTGTTGTCGAGCCGCAAGATCCGGCATGGGCGCAGCAGATTGTCCATTTCCTTCAGCGGGAGAACTTCCGAAGAGCAAGAAGAAGCGGAAAGAGTAGCCCGGCAGTCAAGTATGTACCAGTTTGTCGATAGCATACTGCATGAAGAAGACTCAACGGTGTGAAATTGAAGTGTATTCCGTGGAAGATGGATGAAGCTGTTGGCGAAGATACATGGAGGCATACGTGGTCACCACATTGGCGCAAGAGCACTTGCCGGCAAAGCTTTCCGGCAAGGTTTCTTCGGCCGACAGCCTGCGCAGGATGCAACTGCACAAGTAACCAAGTGTGAAGCGTGCTAGTTCCATTCCAAACAGATACACCAGCCAGCTCAAGCTCTCCAGACGATCCCTTTATCCTGGCCATTTCCGGTCCGCGGGCTCGACATCCTCGGCCCCTTCCCCCGAGCTGTCGGGGACTTTGAGTACTTGTACGTCGCCATCGACAAGTTCACAAAGTGGCCGGAAGTGGAAGCAGTGAGGAAGGTGACGGCGATCGTGATCAAGTTCTTCAGGTCGATTGTTTGCCGTTTCGGAATCCCTAACAGGATCATCACCGACAACGGCACACAATTCATGAGTCGCACCTTCATGCAGTACGTCCAAGACCTTGGCGCCAAGGTCTGCTTTGCTTCTGTTGCTCACCCGAGAAGCAACGGTCAAGCAGAGAGGGCAAATGCTGAAGTGCTGTGCGGGCTCAAGACCAGAACTTTCGACAGGCTGCACAAGTGCGGAAGAAACTGGATCGAGGAGCTGCCGGTGGTTCTTTGGTCGATCAGGACGACGCCAAATCGAGCCACCGGCCAGACACCCTAGTCTATGGAGCAGAGGCAGTTCTCCCCACGGAACTCGTATACGGATCGCCTCGAGTGCTCGCTTATGATGGGCTTGAGCAAGAGCAGCTGCGACAAGATGACGCGCTGCTCCTTGAGGAGGATCGTCTTCAGGCGTATGCGAGCTGCTGCGCTTCTGACAAGCTCTGCGTCACTACCATAGCCGCAGGGTTAATGCGAAGTCTCGAGGAAGGCGACCTTGTTCTTGGCGTTCAGTCCACCAAGAATTCAAACAAGTTGGCCTTGAAGTGGGAAGGCCCTTATCGGGTGAAACGACTCACTAGGCTGGCGCTGTCCGCCTTGAGACCGAAGATGGCATTCCGGTGAGCAACTCACGGAACATTGAGCATCTTCGTAAGTTTTATCCATAGAAGCGGCGGTTGCGGAACCCGTTCCGGCAACCACCTTTGTACACGTCTTGCCGCTGTTGCATGTAATCCTTTGTACAAAGCCGGGCGCAGACCCCGTGCATCAGTAAAACTCATGTGTTGCGCACAACTTGTCAAGTTCATGTTTTCATCAATTTATTGCATGTTTTGGCTAACACTTTGTGCAGCAACCACACCCGGTAAGCAGAATTGAGCCGTTGGGCTCCATAACGTTATTTCCTCTTCTTTTTCTTTTCTCAAAGAAAGGAAGGCTCCCTCGCGCACAAGTTAACCAGGGGGGGAAGAGGAGATAATACTATGGACCAGGCACCGCTTGAGGAAGTTTCAGCTCATCGGGAAGCAAGAGACAGAAAAGCTAAGTTGCCAAAGTTTGAGCAATCAATTTTTAAATTTTTAAGTTATCTTCCTCGAACGATAGTACTTTGTATGGAGAACCTGTGGGCAGAGGACCCAACTCGCCGGCTAGTCGTGCCCTTACTTTGTTTCGTGTCGGCTCATGAATTTATGTGAGCTGCAGATAGTCGCGACAAGGTTGCTTGTCGGAGGCGACCTTGCCAGCAGCTCTTGACGTTCCGCACTCGGCCTTTCATGGAAAAAGTGCCCGCACCGACAAGTCCCCCAAATGCGTAAAGCGAAACGTACAAAGGAAGGAATCAAGTAGAGGAAATAACATTGCATTGATCGCCTAAGATAGAGTATATTACAAAATAACTTGTCGCTGATCTAACGAAGTGTTCTAAACATGATCAGCAGCGACAAGGGAAAGATAAAGTTGGCGGCCTAGTCTACGCGGTCGCCCTCAATCCGCTTGATCTTGTTCACCTTGTCCACAATGGGTGCGACAAGGGCTTTGAGCTCCTCCACGTTGGCGTCTGGCGGCAAGGATCGGAGGACGCCGTTAAGGTTGAGGCCCGGATTGCGGAAGGCCACCTTGATCAATACCTTCTCGAGGGCCCCTGCACAGACCTGGCGTGATTCCTCAGCCAGCTGCTTTGGGACCTCTTCCCGGAGTCGCTGGAGGCCCGTCATACGCCTTTGAAGAATAAGCTGAGCTTGGCGCTGGGTTGGAGATGCTCGTCGGAGGATTACGCAAGGTCAGCCATCCCCAACTACATCAGCTCGTTGATGATGTCGGTGGCTGTGTCCACAAGACCTACGGTCCAGTTCTAAACTCACTCCCTCAAGGAGTAATGGACTGAGGCAGCATACGCCAGCAGCTCCTCCTTGGCCTTGATCACCTCCAACAAGCCCACATCCCGCTCACTGGCAACATCCAACGTCTGCGTCGAGTGGTGGCTTCAGCTCAAGATCCGCCTTGGAATCCTTGGCGGCGTCGAGCTCCTTGGCCCTATCAGCGAGACGACTCTGCAGCTCGCCAAGGGTGTAGGCGTCCTTCTCGCGCTCACGCTTGAGCATGGCAAGCTCTTCGCCGCTCTTCTTGAGGGTGGCCTCCAGCTGTGCCACCTTCGCCTTCAGCTCTTCCTTGGCGGCCTCGGCGGCTGCGGCAACGTCCTTTGCTTCCTGAAGCGCCCCTCCAAGCGACTCCTCGCGCGCGGCAAGGTCTTCTTCGTGGCTGTCCAGGTTGACCTTCCGCTGCGCCCGGCTTTCGTTTTCCTCTGGCGGCGAGCTTCTCGGCAGCCAGCCGCTGCTCCTCCTCAGCTGCGGCCTTCTCAAGGATGAAGGCCGTGCGCTCTTCTGCGAGATACCCCCGCGCTTCTGCTATGTCGCGGAGGGCTTCTTTGTTGGCGCTCCGGAGCTCCTCGGTGCGCTTCTCCATGTCCGCTCCCGCCCTCGCGACAAGGGCTTCCGGGTCTCTAACTTGGCCTTCCGGGTGCGGTAGAAGCGGCAGCGGCTTCTTCAACTTGCTCCTCCTCGAACTTCGCCGGCACTGCTGCTTGGCGCGTCCACCAGCGTCGGCCAATGAGGCGAGTAGCTTCGCCGTTGAAGGTTTCTCCTCGACCGGCGCCACAGGCTCGGCTCCCGGGGAGCTTGATGAAGACGCCTTCGCCGACCTTGGTAGGCACGGGCTGGGAGCTCCTCGGAACTGGCTGCGGCTGGCGGGGGAAGTCATTTGTCGATTATGGCGCTTGCCGCTCCTGCAGCCTTAGGGCCGTCGATCTGATCGCCCGACCCCTCGCCCGGCCTCCGTCGGCAGCCTCGGTGGCCTCCTGCCAACAGGCTCGTCGGCGGCAACCTCTTCTTCCACGGCGACCACTTCTTCCTCGGCGGCGGCCTCGTCGGTGTTGCCGTGCGCTTCCTCCTCGCCGGCGGCCTCGACCTCCATCGGCTCTGCGTCGAGGGCGAAGAAAAGGCGATCAAGCGAGATGTTCAAAAGAGAAACAAAAGAAAGCAAGCCCAAGGGAGATTTTCGGCGTAAGGGAGTTACCAAAGAACGGGATCCGCAACCATGGCCTCGACCACTTTGGAGGGTCACTGCACCGTCCCTTGCCGGGGTAGCCTCCCTTGCCGGAGTGGCCTCCCTTGCGGGGTGGCCTCCCTTGTCGGGCGCTCCCTTGCCGGGAGTCCTCCCTTGGCGGCGAGTGGCAGTGGCAGGATCTCGGAGGCGGCTTCCGAGCCCTCCTGATGAGGCTGCTCTGCTCCTACACAAGCACACAGTCAGATATCAACAAAGAAGGAGCACCCCTGCACACCTAATAGTAAGAAGAAAACTGCACACTTACTCTAGGGGCTGTGCTGGGGGCTGCTCTGGGGAAGGGTTGCCGGGTCCGGCAAGGCGGTCTCGGACGCGTCCCCCGTCGCCACGGGAGAATCGTCCTCAACAACGACCGTCGGGATCTTGGCCCTCTTCGCCGCTCTCTGGGCCAGTGTCCTGAAAAGGAAAGAGTCGAGCAAGCAAATCAGATTCAAGATGAAGCAATAAAATTGAAGAAATACGAGCACAATCTCGAGAAGCTTACTCTTAGCCTTCCTCCTCGGAGCTGAGTGCGGAGAAGTCAAACTCCGCCTCGCCTCCGGTGCGACGAGGTGGAGGCGTGGGCTCTCTGGGCCGCTTGGCGGAGGCGTCGCCGGTGACCTGAGAAGATCCTGCCCCGGTTGTCGCGGCCGTGTGGGGCGCTCCCGCGGCAACCTCGCTTGCATGATGTGGCGCGTCGCGCAGCTGCTGCTTTGTGGGCGGTTTGTCGCCCGGCTCGTCTCCAACCTTGCGGAGACGCCTCCTCGGCGGAGCAGGGGCTCGGCTGGCGGCAAGTCGCTTGGCGGTGGGAAGAAAGCGCCCTCGACGGGTCCACTCGACCCGGCCTCGGGCTTGACAAGCTCGTCCTCACCGGTGACCTCCCCTCGCTCGGTAAGGCTTGCCGCCTTCGCTGCGTCCGCCTCCTCCACGGTGAACCCGAAGGCTCCAGCGGCAGCGGCTGCTGCCGCCTCCTCCACCCTGGTGGCAATCCGCGCCATCTCCTGGTCGGTGGTGTCGCGGGTGAGCCTCTTCTGCTTTCGTCGGCGCGGATCGGCACTTCTTCTAAGTCATCAAAGAATTGCTGCACGATCTCGTCGGGGGCTCTCGCCAGTTGGGACGATCCGTGGGAGTCGCACGGTGGCATCATAAGCGCTGGATGCGGTCGGCGCCGAAGTTGTTGCACAAAGGGACGACCCCGCGGCAACCTAAACCACTCTGGATGGTCGGGTCGTTCTTGAACAGCTCGAGCAGCACTGAATCCAACTCCATGACGGTGAAGTTCCAATTCAGGCCAGGCGCAGCCTCATGATGTCCGCCGCATTTTGGAACTCCCAAGCAGGCCTCCTCCTTTCCTGCAAGGGAAGCGCGGCGGCGAATGAAGTCTGCGCCAACTGCACCTACAATCAACCCGGCAAGCCCGAGGCGCGAATTGGTCACGGCTATCTTCGACCGCGTCCTCGGCGCCAAGTTACTCCAATCCACCGCGCACTATTGGGGTTTGGCGCACGGCGGTGAAGGGCTGCGGATTCTCCTCTACGACCCAGCACCAGTTGGCTCTCCACTCCTCCCACTTGTTGCGGAACTCTCCCTCTAGGTAATCCTATTTCTTGCCGATCCTAGAGACCCAAGCTATCCCTCCGGCAAGTGGCTCTCCTCTCTCGACGCGGGGAACAAAGAAATGGCGGAAGAGTGCCACGTTCGGGTGGACTCCGACAAAGTTTTCGCACAAATCTTGTGAAAACTGCCATGGTCAAGATGGCGTTGGGGGTGAAATCAAGGAGGCGGAGGCTAAAGGTGTTCATTATGTCGCAAAAGAACTCGGAAAAGGGCGGGCAAAGCCCGCAATAGAAGAAAAGGGCGAAGAAGGGTTACCCTGTCGGGGCCAAATCAGCGGCGGAGGCGGGGAGAATCTTCAATGTAATAAAATAAGATATAAATATAGGTTTAGTTTTGCATTCTTATAGAAAACATAGGTTCAGTTTTGCATTCTTATAGAAAAATAGAACTGAGTTGTGCGTCGTCTTGAAAAAACAAACATAACTTGGGCTGCTGATGTTATAGACAAGCTAGGTTGGGAGGCCCAAAGGCCTCTTGATACCTGCTGGATCCAAAAAATGTTGAAACATGTCGTGGGCTGCCCATGTGGCCATGGACTAGGTGGGCCCGGGATTTTCAGCCTCTCGACGAACAGTTGTCTCCTGATTCCTCTTGTCTTGCTAACCATGTTGGGAACAACAGACGGCGGCGCCGCGGCGAGAGCACCAAAGCGGAGGACGACCTCGAGACCTTGGACCGAACAAACCGGAGCAGGTGAAGACGCAGGCGGAGGGGAGTACGAGGGTTGACTTCTTCGGGTGCAGGGTGGGCCGGTGGAGCTGCCACCGCCGGATAATGTGTGGGAGTAGAGGGATGGCCTGGCCAACGCCATAGGCTATGATGGCCAGCCGCTGTATAGGAAGAGGACGAAAGATGGAACAAAATAAATAAATACAAATGGATAGGTGGTTGGTCCCATATGTCTGTGTACGAGATGTGCTGGGTCCACCTGAGAAGGGGAATATGTTGGGAGGAAGGAGAATCAGAGCACGGCAGCCAAGTGAAATAGTTTTTTAAATGGACAAGTGAACTAGTACATACATAAGCAAATAGCCACTAGAAAAGCAAACATGTTAATGCATTCTTAAAAGAAATATTTCAGACAAAACAAATAATTACGACACATAGGCTAATGCATGAAACACTCATATGATAAAGGTGCTTACAAAGAAATAAAGTACAACATCTAGATCTTCCTGGCACGCTTGATCATGACGCTGCATCTGTCCGTGTACTCGTCGTTTATGGCAAGCAGACACGCCCTCATGTCCAAGATCCGCCTGTACATGTCATAGCATGCGTATGCGTCCTTGGCCACATAGGTTATGTAGGCTAGATTCAGAGGTACCTCCCACGTGTTCAGGTCCTTGGTATCATTGTCTTCTTTCATGTTGGCGTATCAGGGGTCGATGATGGTCTCGGCGAGGTCAACCACGGAGTCCTTTTCCTGCCCGTTGTCGATGATCTTGTATTGCTTCTCGATGTCGACAAGCTTATTACACCAGATGGCCGAATCATCGCGTTCTTCCTTCTCTCCACCGTAGCAAAGGTGCAGTCGGCGCTGCCGATGAAACGGGCGAATGCTTCAGAACCTCTGATGGCCCTACAACAGTGGTAGACGAGAACCTCGTCCCTCACACATACCAGGGCGACGACGATCCACTGGTCCCTGTCAGGAGACGAATGGATGGGCACATGGTCTAGTCCTGCGACCTTGTGCTTTCTCGTCCTGTAGGTACTGCTTGAACTCGGTGAGGCTGAGCTTCACCGAGTCCGGATCATTGGTGTACATCACATTCAACTTGGTGCAACCATAGGACTGAACGACGAACTCAAAGGGGAACTCCTTGCTGAAGTCCATATCCAGCAGGCTCACCCCTGGATCGCCGTTGGAGTCTCTTCAGGTGAACGAGTGGGTAGGCGGCGACAGCAGTTCGTTTTTCAGCTCTTGGGCAACTGGATTCAACAGTAAACTGAGTGTGTACAGGTGACAACAATTACTGCCCATCCCTCGCCCGCTCCACGCCCGGCAGAAGATGCATCCTTGGCGCATTCAAACGCCTCCATTAAGAAACCTACTCCGGTCACACGTCAGTTCACGAGCGGGTCTGTATTGGTACTATAATAACATGAGTTAGTGGTCACTTTACTTAAATTTAATTAGCTTTAATAGAAATTTATACTGAAAACAAGCAATGTATTGGCTCGTGCTATTAGTGCCACAAGATCAACATGCACAACAATTAGAATTATTATTCTCAGGACGCACACGATCAGCACATTTGTCGCACTTTCACACAAATAATACTACCAAGTTTGAACTGTTTGTTATTGTTGTTGTCCTCTGCTTCATCATGCCGTGTTTCCTAGCTTGCAAGGTTCAGAACCAACAAATAAGATCCAAATAATAAGTACAAAAAATTTCCTACACATCTCATTGATTCCCATCTTGCAAGATTCATAACCAACAAATAAGATTCAAATAATAAATACAACGAATATGCCAACACATCTCATTGATTCCCAGCTTGCAAGATTCAGAACCAACCCATTAGATCCTTTTGATAAAGTGAATATCGGGATTAAATCCATCTTGGTTAGCCGTGTCATACAACCGAAGAACTTGGCGAATGCTCTTGAACGTCACAACATCTGTAGTTGAGTATTCTTGTTTGCACAGCACAAATAAGAAGAGACTGATTACTATAATAATGGCACTCCTTGAACTCAACCTACAGCTCCACTCGGATGAAGCCTGCCTGGAGTTCCATGATTCAATTCATGCGCCTTTTTCTGCAGTGCACCTGAAATGAAGCAAAGATTGCATCATTTAGCTAGCAACAAGTACTTGCTCTCATGAGCTGGCAGGTTCTTCTTTAGTAGTTGCACTAAAATTAAGGAACATTAAGGTTGGTTGTCCGGCTCATGTAAGGTGCAACTATAATTTTCTTATCCTTTTTTGTAGTTCCACTAAAATAAAGTGCCATTGTGGTGACAGTGACGGCTCATATTGCAAAGGCTAATAAAATGTTGCACGAGATTACCACCAGAATTTGACGGAGATTTTGGAAACTGCAATCACCATTTTGTGTAGTTCCACCAAAATTGAGAGATGTTGCCCACGTGACTTTTTAGTTGAACTGCACAAGACACTCAATCCCAAAAAATGTGTTTTGTGCATTTCACCAAAAGGTCACAATAGCAACAAGGTGAAATGGATATCCCTATCTGCACAAAAAGATAGAAAGTAAGCGATTCTTTGGTCAATAAGAATGTATGAAACATACGAAATGAAAAGAAGCATCTTAATTATGTTCATGGCAATCATGCAAGGACAGTAGAAATTTTAAAAGCGTCGGCAATGCTTCATGTTACGGAAGCATTACAATCAACAATGACATTAAATCAAATATGGGATTACTTTAATGGTGGCATTGCTTGTTTACGGACACAAGAACTCAACAACAGCTAAAGAGTTGGTCTAAGGGCATGGGACCGTGGGGACACTAGGACACTCGGCAGCGTAAAGGAGCAACTTACTTATCATCTTGGGGAAAACAGCGGAGTACCATTTGTAACACAGTTTAATTGCATCATATCACTGGAGGCATTAGATTAACACTAACACTGGTTAGACATGTCCCTAAGGTAACAGTGTGATCGCTTCATTTTACATGTGCCCTTACATTAACAATAGCAAAAGGTTATTATAAGGACATGCGATAATGGACGCATCAGCGCAATGTACCTACAAGGAGGCATAAAGTGGTGACGCCGAGTTTGTTAATGCTCTGTGAGGGTGACAAATCTAATCCTGGAGACCTCTTACTATGTGAGGGCAAAAAATCTAATCCTGGAGACCTTTTACTATGTGAGGGCAGCAAATCTAATCTTGGAGACCTTTTTCTATCTTAGGGTCGCAAATATAATCCTGGAGACCTTTTACTACGTGAGGGCAGCAAATCTAATCCTGGAGACCTTTTACTATGTGAGGGTAGCAATTTTAATCCTGGAGACCTTTTACTATGTGAGGGCAACAAATCTAATCCTGGACATACTCTGTTGACTTGTACACTAGCCGCCACTTTCTATCCTTTTTTCAACCAATAATAGATCTGTTCCTTATCTAGTTTGTACTGCGTTTTCTCATTATTTCCCTTTTCAACCAAGAGACCGGTTGGGTATCCGGTCTCTACTACTTTCACCATATTTTTTCAACTTTGAATCAAGTCTTATATTCATGCTACAACTTCCCCCCTTTCTTAGTTGTTTGAACCAAGTCCTAGATTCGAATGCCTGAAGTAGCTTGACCTCTAATAATACTAAGAATTTAGGTGGCTTTGGAAGATCTGATGGGAGTAGAAAAAGATGCACATGTAGACACATGGGGAGCTGGGGCACTAGAGCAAGGCCGCTTTCGAAGAACTTATATCTGAAAGTCGTCGGGATGTCAGCGGCGGCAGGTCGGATCTGCGCACAATACGACAGGGAGGAAGAATGGTCGGAGGACCTCCGAGTCGCCGCTGTGTCGGAGAGGACGACACGGGCAGAGGATCGGGCCCCTCCGGTAGCTGTGGGTTTCCTCCTTCACCGGCGATGACCGCGTGAACGATGCACCTAGTCCTCTACACACACCAGCCAAAGGGATCTGGCCGGATCTGTGACCAGCGGTGAGCAGAGAGAAAATGTCGCTACCGTTGTCTTGTTTAGATCGATCTGGAGAGGATGAGAGAATGAAGAGAGTAACCCTAGTAAAGCAAGCGCTCAGGCCCCTGTGTACATATATAGTGGAGTGATTATCTTTTTCTCTCCAGAACAAGCGTTTCAATTTGTGTATGTGGCATTAAGGAAAAGAAACTCTCTATTTAAGGTGACTAACTGTACGAATCCTACTTACTACTACTACTACCTCCGTCCTGGTTTATAGGTCACCTTTGTAGTTCGTGCCGAATTTTGACCAAATATTTATCTAACAAAATGTTAATGCATGTCAACAAAAATTATATCATTGGATTCGTATTTCAACATAGTTTTCAATGATATAATTTTTGGTAACATGCATGAACGTTTTGTTAGTTCAATCTATAGTCAAAATTTGACACAATATACAATGGGGACCAATAAACTAGGACAGAGGTAGTAGTAGTACCAGTATTGTTCACTTGTGCTCCCCGGCCCTCCATTCATTGAACAACCCCATGGGTGAATAAACATACAGTACTAGTATTTATATAGAACGAACAAGCTCGAACTATTTTCGCGTAGTTAAACGTTGAGGGCGGGGCTTTTTCCGAGCAGTACGCATAGCAGTTTTCGCGAAGGCAGTTTGACAGAGAGGCGAGGAGGGTGAGGGAGTAGCGGATTCAACTTACTTACTGCTGCAAAGGTCGGGCTATGCAATTTGACGTTGCATTACTGCTGGAAAGACTTGTGATATGACTACTCACTATAGTCATGAATTACTGGCGGTACGACCGTGGTGATGCCCCACTTCCGTTCCGCACTCTAATCTGGTGCATGACACATCGACCCGGATGCTGGCTCTCCCACATGTCGGCGAAGTACGTAGTAGTAAGAAGGAGCAAAGAATCATGCGGTATATACTAGTAGTAGTACTACTACTCACGTTTTAGGAGTGCTAACCTCGGCATCACAATGAATCAGCAGTAGAAAAGAATGTGCTGATATGGCCATAAAAAACAATGTGCTACGGTCCTGACTATAGCATGTATAGTACTACTCCTCTTTGTTTGGATCCCTGAGTTAGAGCTAGTTTGGGTTGAAATAGCCTCACATTATCCAAACAGGAGGGGTTAGTTTGAGCTAGTTTGCTCTAACCCAGCTAAAAAAACTAGCCCAATGGAGAGGTTCTAATTGGGTGAGTTCTCCTCGGGCCCACTAAAAGAGACTAAAAAATCTCCCCTGCCCGCACTAGATCGCTCCCTCTGCCCCCACCCTCGCACGACTCCTCTTTGTTCCCCATCGAGCCGCCCGCCCAAGCGCCGCTCCGTCGCTCACCCTCTCTCTCCTCCGGCTGACCTCTCCCTCCGGCCTCCACCGCACTCCTCCGGCCGCCCTCTCCCTCCGGCCTTCAAAACTCGCTCCGCTCCCCCTTCACCCATCGTTTTTCTTCCCTTTGTCGTGCGCGGCAGCGGCGCATCTACCAGGGAGGTCGCGAGAGGGGTGAGTTTGTTCGTTCCTTCTCTGTCTCACAGCCATATCATTGATCTTGCTCGCTCTAGCAGTAATTCTTATTTGGAAAAGTAGATTCTGATTAAACTTGGTATAGATTTGTGGTGCACGCATGGAATAGTTTGATGCTGCTTGAGGAAGTAATATATCTTTCTAGAGGCCCAAAGATTCTGTTCGCCTTTCTAGGTATTTCAGTTACAAGCTTGCATTATTTCTAGAGGCCCAAATAATCAGTTCAACTTTCTAGGTTTTTTAGTTCCAGGCTTGCATTATTTCTAGAGGCCCAAAGATTCGGTTCGCAGTCGTCGGCAAGTGGCCCTTCTACCCATGCCATTGTCGACCTCAACTCGCAAGCGCCGGCGTCGGAGGGGTTCCCGAGGCTTGGGCTCTACAGAGCCTTCCTCCAGAGCAATGATGACGAGCTCCTCCTTGGGTGCGCGAGGGGCTCCGGGCTCCCTCCCTATGGTGAATGACTTCCATGATGAGTTAGCTCATGCTTTGTCTCATGGAGTCTATTTTTTTGTGATGCTTGATTGAGTACTTGTATGTTTAAGTGGGATATCTCAATAGTATGGATAAAGTAAAATTTATCATGTTTTGCATGCTTGATTTGTAAAGATGGCTCGTTTATGTCAATTATGAGCGGGAGGAGGCCACACAAGAGCCAGCCACACAAATCCGGTAGGAAATAGGGTCCAATATAGTCAAAAGATTGAGAAAGAACATTTATTGTCAATCTAACCCTGCCATCCACACACCTCTTTGATTTAGAGTTAGTTCAGGGTCAGAATCTAACTCTAACCTCTAACTGAGTTAGAGTTCTCCTCGTCTCCATTCATCGCCATCATACTTTCCCAATTTCTGTGTTTTCAGTATCATGTGAATCAAAGAGGCCCTTAGACTGGTTTAGGTCCGGTAGTTTTTTATAAACGTGTTACGTCCAAAATTTAATTAACATGCTCCGATTTCTACGAAAATGATCCAGTTTCATGTAGTAGTTCATTTATTTATTTATTCTTCTGCGGGGGGTTTGCATGTAATTCGTGAAGTCTGTAATTTAAAGTACCCCGGCATATGCTCCGATTCGTGCATGCACTACGACCCAGATGCTCTTTGTCCCACATGTCGGCGAAAGGGAGCACGTGGAAATAGCCTAGGAGTACATATAGGAGGATAAATGTATGAAAAAATATGTACGGTGTAGCATAGCTGCAGTTCGAAAAGGATACCTAAAGTGATGACAGGTATAGGTCGCATGCACCTAACTAGTGGTAGTACTAGACATACGACTACTTTTTCCCTAAAAAAGAGGTACTCCTATTCTATCAACGCGAGTCCAATCTGACAAGATCGTCTGTGCTACAACTAGCACTTCTCCCTCGTTTTTCTCTTCTAATTCTAAACTCAGCCGACGCCCGATGGGCGGGGTGGGGATTTGTCGATGGTCGGTTTGCTCAACTGCGGCCCCAGCTCACAGTGAAAACATCACGACTGGAATAAAAATGCCATATACTCCTATACTAATAAAACATTAAGGCCACAAGGCGATGCAGTGTTGGATACAGGAGGCAAGAAGATGAGATGCACCCATCGAGGACGTCCACCTCCTTGACTCAGGGTGCCGGCTCACTGAACGGCGGCTTAGTAGCAGCAGCTTTCGTGGCCAGGTCGTCGTTCTTCTGAACAATGGCGTCCAAAGATTCCAGCCGCTGGAAGAAGGCCAACGTCTTTCTGTCCTCACTGGCCTTGTAGTGGCCTATGTAGATGATTTCCTCGTAGACGTGCATGTGCAGGTCCACGGTTTCTTGCATGGCAAGGCACTACACGGAGAGCGCGGCCTCGAGGTGCACATTCTTTGTCGGGATCTCCGGCACCTGCAGGGCCACCATGGCTTGATAGAGTTCGTCACCATGGAGGCCGATGAGGGCGGCAGGTAATGAGGAGCCTGGGCACATGGGATGGAGTAGTACGGCAAGGTCGTCCGCGTGCTTCTTGATGGCGGTGAACTTGCGGATGGAGTTGACCATCATGTTGTCCATGCGAGAGGCGAAGCCGGCGTCAGCGAGGGATACCACGTCAGCGGTCGCCAGCACCATCTGGAGACGCTGCATGGTGCGGGGCCGCAGGCCGACGCCTTGGATGATTTGGCAGAACCGACTGCCACTCGCGTCCATCGCCTCCATATGTGCTTCTGGCTTCTGGTCAGTTGGTATTGGATTGGAGTGAGCAGTGTTGCGCAGAAACTAGGAGTAGATGGATTGGAGCAGTGAGGCGCCTTTATATGAGAATCCAAACTCTGTTGCATTCACATCGTGCTAGCTCTATTCTGTTTCTCCAATTAACTCCCTCTGCATGTAATTGAGGATGCATCATTCACCGTTCAACGTCTCGGGAACCGCTATCCTCTCCCTTCTTGGCATTCAAGCACCTATGGAGACAACTGCCGCTCGCGTCTATCGCGTGTAAGGAGACATTCCCGTCGATGACGAGGTGCCTATGGTGACTTTATAAATTTCAAGATGATAGTACTAATATACTCAATATTGTGCACTGCGACCAAGGTGGAGACGAAAACGAGAGAACTAAATATTTATTTATGGTGTAGATTCACCCATTTTGCTCCATACATACTCCGTCTCGGTGTAGTCTAGTCACTTGTTGAAATCTCTAGAATGGGAAATTCTCCATTCTGGTTTACAGGGCTATACAAGCAAGTGATAGTGGGCTCACATAGCAATTTTGTCTCATGCAAGAGCCTGGCTATATGCGTGCTCCAAGGTTCGCAACTGCCACATTCGGGTTGCGCTTGGCTCCTCGCCTCTTTGATAAGATGAACAATGATGTTACTACTACTACTTCTACAATATCGAATCCACTGCTGCATGTCCATCCACCGCAAGCGGGAGGGGTAGCTTGTTGTAGTACTACTATAAGCAAAAGCATGTCCTCGTCTGCGATCCACCGCACGCATGGGCTCGGGAGAAGGCGTGTAGTAGTAAAATCAAGCTTCTCCTCATTGTACGAGTTGACGCGACACATCATAGCACTGGCCCGACATGGTTGCCTCTAAACTTGGCTGAAAGACCCGCAGTTTTCAATACTCCATTTGCTGCAACCTATAACATTTACCCCACCAAAACTGAAATATATATTCCTGTCTTGACCAGATGAGCATGCAAACTACAATCACCAAGATGACAGGTAGGGCCAAAAGATTATTTTAATAAAAAAGCATGGAGCCGACCCTAACGATTTTAAGCTTACAGGCATGGTACACGCTATCCTAGACTACTCTACACATGAAACTACCACACGAGCGTCCGGGCTGCGCTTGGCTCTTCGCCACTTTGGGAAGTCGAACAATGATGGAATACTACTGCAGTAGAGGAGTACTATAGTATGCTTCTGGACATCTAACACCGATTGAACTGCGGCATGTCCACCGCGTGCGGGAGGGAGAGCGTGTAGCAAACGAAAGCTTCTCCTAGTCCTGCCAGCCACCACGCTGATGGGCGAGGGAGGGACGCAGCTTCATTGACTTACTGCTCCTACCATTTGCTTGTATGACAGGTGGGCCCAACAGGCGGGTGGCCCACCTGTCATGCAGCCAAAGGCAGGTGCAGTTAAGGCGAGAGGCCATTGTAGTAATCAAACTTCTCGGTCTTGTATGAGTCGACGCGACACATCAAAGCACTTCACTTGATATATTTCAATAATTTGCGTTTACCAATGCATTAATTACAATGCATGCATGCATGCCATGACTCTCCTTTCGATACTTGCATCTGTTGATTTAATGCACCTTGAAGTAGTATGAATATGTGATGGTAAAGCTTTGTAATGCCCTGACCCTAATAAAGCGACATATTGTGCACGAGGAGGGCGAGATCTTGCAGATGGAACAGGACCCGACGATGGAGCTCTCTATGGTCTTGATGGACCTCACCTTGCTCCACTGCCCCTTGTGCCTCCGCCCCTTGAAGCCTCCAGTGTATGAGGGTCGAATACACCTCGTCCGTTCGGCTGATAGAGCAAGGTGCAAGTTTCTTGATTGATGTGTTGTTCGATTGATTTGTGCAGTGCAAGGGAGGGCACCTGGCCTACGTCGTAGTGCCAGAAGTGCGATGCGTTAGTGGCTTCGACGTGCGGAACACGGCGGTGGACGCCGTCCTCTCCTCGGTTAGGGTGGAGTGCCCGCACAAAGGCTGTGGGCTCTACGTCACTTACCACAAGCTCGCCGATCACCAGAGCGTGTGTCCGCTCGCGCCCTGCAAACGCACCGTGCCCGTCTGCGGCTACGAAGGCCCACCTTCTGCGCTCTCCCGCCACATTAGCACCATGCATCCCATGCCCGTGCACAGGATGCAGTACGGCAAGGTGCTCTAGCTGCAAGTGCGACTGTCAGAGCCATGGCTCTTGCTGTTCGCAGAGGAGGACGGCCGCGCGTTTTCTTGGTCGGTGGCATGCTCGACATCAGCGCGCCTATCACCGTGTCGATCTTCTGCATCAGAGCGGGGTCGTCCCCCGCTACCGCACTACGTGGCCAAGCTATGGACGAACGGCCCGCCTGGGGAGCCCAAAGGCAGGACCGACACCGTCAAGGTGGAAATGGAGGTGACAAGCAGCAAGGATACTGGCGACGTCGCCGTGCACGAGCTGACCTTCTTCACAGTTCTGCCCAAGCTGCTCGCCGGGGCTAAGCTAGTGTCCCTCCACATTCAGATTGATAAGCTCATGTCCTAAATGATTCTACAGTGCCTTCTGTTTATCTTAGTAATATGCTAATATAGGGGTTAGCTTGGTATACTTTAGCTTAAGAGATGGTGGGCTTTGGTGGCGATGCAGCAATTACTTCGACATCACACCAGAAGTTAAATTAATTTCCAACAGTCGAACGGATATTTTGTGTTTGTTGGATATAAAGATCCTTTGGGTAAGAAGTATAACAGCTTATAAGTAGTAAGTATAACAGCTTATATGCTTGTTTGTTCAGGATGTGTTGCATACTTGTGCGAGTTGATGCGACACATCAAAGTAGTACTACTACTAGTAGTATTCCCTCTGATCCTAATTTCTCTATGCATAAGGCTGGTCATACTGGCAAGTAATTAACAAGGAGAGAGGCAAGTAGAGTAACATAATATGTTACCATCACATAGCGCTTTCCAATGTAAAATGAGTTTACAAAGTAATAAATGAAGACATCTAGTACTATCTCAAGGCCAAGGAGCAATGTGAAACCTATGATAGAGCCAATCAGATGGTTGAGAACACTACAATTCATAGCTACAGATGCGTGTGTGAGAGAGGACGAGTGCGTGCGTGCACCTCTTCTCTTTATGTATAACATACTAAACTCAGAGTACAAGTGTATGTGGGTGGCATCGACCTAGGGAGCTAGAGATGGTGCATGCGAGAAGTCCCGAGAGATAGGTGTAATGCGTCTGAAAAAAAGACTAGTCTATAGCTGGCCACGAGGCTATTCCTGTCGAATGGCCAATAAGTGTAAGATATGTATCCGACAGTGCTAGTTATGGCATGTACACAGCAGTAGAAAGAGAACTAGTACCATGGGATATGCTACACCACGGCGGAGAACACCTGCCCACGTTACGCCATCCGGGAATAGTGCCGCACTTCGAAACTAAACCGTCAATAAGTTTTGAGCGCATCTTGTCATATTCCAAATTACTACTACTACCACGCTATATTTAATTGGAAACCAGTTCACACCGATCACAACCTACTCCCTCCGTCGTCAGCGTGACCAAGGAGGAGGAAAAAACAAGAGAACTTAATTTTTATTTGCTAATTAATAGCATTGCATGGAATGAACTAACCACTGCATGCCGTGTTTGGTAGTCTCAAGTCATTAAAAGCATGCACACCGTCATCTCTTATTGGTTGATATGTCAAGAAACAAGAAACGAGGTAGAAGTTAATGCACCACGCCTAAGTGTTTTGTGATTATTTGGTTTTCGTAAGATGACTTACACACCTAGTCGGAGGGAGTAAACGGATTCCCACATAGGAGCGTATTAGTACTCGGTTATAAACACTACTATGCCAAGATGACTGCACATTCCTCCTCAACTCCTCATCCACAAAAACAAACAAGTTATTCAACATGCTTATCTTGCGTCTGCCATGGCCAGCGTGAGTTCTGGGTCGAGAGATTACCACCAGGGAAAGGCGAGCATGGAAGCGGAAGCACGAGAGATGTCCCGCCTCGCCTCGAAAGTAGACGACATGTCCCGCCGTGCGGAAGTAGCAGCACAGAGGTCCTGTCGCGCTGGCGAAGCAGCACGGAGGTCCCTCTGCACCGTCGATGCAGCAGACTACTCCGGCCACGCCGTAGAAGCAATAGAGATGTCCCGCCACGCTGCGAATGCAGCAGACATGTCCCGCCGTGCCACAACGGCCTGGGAATATGTCTCGCAGGCAGGCGACGACTCTTACAACTGCATGCATGCAATTGTCCATAGCCAGATGGATCAGATCTCCGGCCGAGCGAGGTTGCAGGAGGACATGAAAGCCTCGTTTGAATAGGCTACTGGTGTCATCCGACAACTAAGGGAGGGCAATGAGAGTCTCCGGGCCAAGAGCGACCTGCTAAGGGCGAAGATTGTCCGAAGCACAGAGCAGTAGGACGAGACCAGTGTGTTGTTGAAGAGGACCGACGTCATCGTCAAGAAACTTCTAGACGAGAATGACATGCTCCGCATCGAGCGCCAAAGGCTGGTGGAGGAATCCGTGGATGCTCTCAAGTAGAGTATTGAGGACACGATAGAGCTCATCACCGCTCGCCGCGGAGACTAGTTCTCGCGGCCTGCAGCAACGCATCAATAAAGTAGAGATCAGCGAGCCAGATCGTTGTCTTCCTTCTTCTTTTGCCCTTCGAGCGTAGCCGCATGTGGGTTTTTTTAATTATCTTCATAATTATGTAAGACAATTATTATCCATTGTCGGCGTACGTATATATTCATCAATCTTGCTATAAGTCGCAGTAGATGCTATATAGGTCCATCAGATCTTACATAAAGATCCGTGCAAAAATTTCTTTTCAGATTTTCTTTTTTCTCTCTTAAATCTCAGTCGAGGGAGACATAACCATGCCATTAAACAGAGGCTCGGGCGCCATTAATGGAGACCTTGGGAGAGAGGTGGACGGCAGATGGAGGTCAAAGGGCTCTCCTCCCGATAAACATGCGAAGGGGTCTGATCGCACACCTCCCATACTCAAATAGCTACCCTGCATAGCGCCTCCTAGCTAATAAAAAAAGGGGACACGTGGCTGCACGTAAATGGTAAATAGAACACCAACGGTTTAAATAATACTTGTGTTTCCGATTGTAACGTGACAGCACTTGTTCCAAAATGACTGTTGATTGTTAATGTGTGCGCCTTCGCAAATCGGACAGCAAAATTACCATAGCATGTTGGTGCCATGTCATGACACCAAGCCAAGTTTCATGATTTTCATGCGTGTTTTGGATTTACAGGAATTAAAAAACCAAGTTTCTCAATGTTTCCAGCCGAGCCACGATGCCTAGATGTTTGAGTTTCATTCCCATTTCTTGCATAGGACCTAGAAATTTACCCGAGGACACACATGTGATTTTTCAACCAATTTTGGTGCACTGGAGCACATGCTTGTATTTCAAATTTGAATTATGCAAACAAAGGTGACACATTCCCTCTCAGAACCACGAGCCTTCTTGAGAGAAGCTCCGGTTTGCAAGAAGCTTATACCAAAACTTGTTCCTATTCAGCCAATTTTTTTACCACAACATGGTAGTACCATGACATGACACCATGCCGAGTTTCATGATTTTCAGGCATGTTTTGGATTTACAAGAATTTGAAAACCAAGTTTCTCAATGTTCTCGGCCAAGCCATGATGCCTAGATGTTTGAATTTCAATCCCATTTCTTGCATGGGACCTAGAAATTCACCTGAGGTCACACATGTGATTTTTCAACCAACTTTGGTGCACGAGAGCATGTGCCTGTAGTTCAAATTTGAATATGCACATTAAATGACCAGAGACTCAATTAATGTATAAAAAGGCCAAACGAACTCGGAGTAATTCCCAAATTTAACAGGGCACTCATGTAGTTCTATGTTGCCTCTGTAAATAAACTCAAGGGGGGGGCAGAGTATATCTTTCCGCACTCGAAGGTGACACGTTCCCTCTCAGAACCACGAGCCTTCTTGAGACAAGCTCCGGTTTGCAAGAGGCTTATACCAAACTTGTTCCTATTCGGCCAATGTTTTTACCACAGCATTGTAGTACGATGACATGACATCACGCTAAGTTTCATGATTTTCAGGCGTGTTTTGGATTTACAAGAATTATAAAACCATGTTTCTCAATGTTCTCGGCCGAGCCACGATGCCCAGATGTTTGAATTTCATTCCCATTTCTTGCATGGGACCTAGAAATTCACCCGAGGACACACATGTCATTTTTCAACCAACTTTGGTGCACGGGAGCATGTCCTCGTTGTTCAAATTTGTGTTATGCACATTAAATGACCATAAACTCAATTAATGTATAAAAGGACAAACAAACCGGGAGTAATTCCAAAATTTAATAGGGCACTCATGTAGTTCTATGTTGCCTCTATAAAGAAACTCAAGGGGGGGGCAGCATTTACCATTTCACACTCAAAGGTGACACGTTCCCTCTCAGAACCATGAGCCTTCTTGAGAGAAGCTCCAGTTTGCAAGAAGCTTATACCAAAACTTGTTCGAAATCGTACAATTTTTTACCACAACATGTTAGTGCCATGACATGACACCATGCAAAGTTTCATGATTTCCAGGTGAGTTTTGGATTTACATGAATTTGGAAACCAAGTTTCTCGATGTTCTCGGCCGAGTCACGACGCCAAGATGTTTGAATTTAATTCCCATTTCTTTCATGGGACCTAGAAATTCACCCAAGGAAACACATGTGATTATTCAACCAACTTTGGTGCACCGGAGCATGTGCTTGCAGTTCAAATTTGGATTATGCACATTAAATGTCCAAAAACTCAATTAATGTATTAAAAAGGCCAAACAAACCTGGAATAATTCCGAAGTTTAACAGGGCACTCATATAGTTCTATGTTGCCTCTGTAAGGAAAATCATGGGGGAGGCAACGTATATCGTTTCGCACAAAAAGGTGACACGTTCCCTCTCGGAACCACAAGGCTTGTTGAGAGAATCTCCGGTTTTGCAAGAAGCTTATACCAAAACTTGTCCCAATTTAGCCAAAAAATATACATATGAAAACATGGTTTAGATTATCCCGAACATCTCGCACCTAGACTAATGTACTCTTATTTGAATTCAACATAAAATGGACACAAATATTTGAATTCGAGATAGTATGGTACATGTAGTTCATAGTGAAATATGATTACTGCTATACACATGGTTTTTTGTTAGCAAAATAATATTTATATGATTGTATAACTTGACAACAATCATATTCAAATAAGGAAAATTGATTCAAATTTAGTCCATATGGTAGAGGACAATATATATGTTCATAGGGAGGAGTAAAATGTTCATATATGATGGAAGATCAAAATGTAGGACTACATCCATTATAAAACGCAAGGTCACCTAATGATATATTCGAATTCAACTTAACATGGATTCAAAAATTGAAATTCGAGATCCTGGCATTTGTAATCATATAAAAAGGAACATGATTCTTTCTTTTGGTGGGAACTGATTTGTATTTTGTTGTTGTTGAGGGAAGTGCGAATCGAGTTGGTACTCTACAGGGTAATCTTGTTCTCCCGATTTTTTTACATTTTTCTTGTAGTTTTTTCAATGACATCTATAGCAATATAGTAAAAGGTGACATGACTCTCTTGTGTATTGTATGAATTGTTTTTTTGTACACGTTAAGTTTGTTCTACCGAACAAGGAAGCTCGAGTATCTTTTGTCTGATTTTCTTTGAAACTCTCGCCTCTTCAACCCGCTCTGCGCCTTGTAATCCCGAGATTTCGACGCGCGCGAAAACTCCCTCCTCATCCGAAATCGGTCCCGCAACCCAGACACGTGAAATCCCTATTCTACCCCTCAGCCGAAAATGTCGGCTCGGCGTCGCGGTGTCAAAACTGGTGGGGGTACGCTGGTAACTTACCCTACATTTCAGACAAGCGCGTCCTAAGCCATGGCTGCCCCTACCTTCCCCTTCGTCCCCCCATTCATACACCGAGGCCTCCAAAACCCGAGAAACCCCAAGCTCCTCCGTCGGCCGCCCGACCGCCGCCCAGCCGGAGACTCTTCCTCGACGACGTCGTCCACCGCAATAGCTCACCGTCCCTCATCCACCGCACCGGATGAGGATCCATCATCGATCTCGTCATCCCGCTGGATCAGCCACCCCGTCCTCCACCTCCAAGGAGTTGCAGCGATGTTCGCATCGTCTATCCCGCCACCTCCATCCCCACAACGTTGTTGTAACGCACACGATGCGGCTATATCTCTCGCGTGTCGAGGCACGAATTAGAGGCATGACCGCATTGTAGGTTTTCTCTCAAGAAGGGTCATCTTCACACAACCCATGTAATGAACAAGAATGGGATAAAGAGAGTTGGCTTACAATCGCCAATTCACACAAGACATAAATTAAACATACATCATTCAGAGTACAATAAAGGTCCGACTAGGCACCAAAATAAGAGAAGACAACCCCAAATGTTAGATCCCCGATCGTCCCAACTGGGCTCCACTACTGATCATTAGGAAACGAAACATAGTAACGACCAAGTCTTGACCGAATTCCCACTTCAGTTCGGTAGCATCGCCTGCACTGGTATCGTCGGCACCTGCAACTGTTTTGGTAGAATATGTGAGTCACGAGGACTCAGAAATCTCACACCCGCTAGATCAAGACTATTTAAGCTTATGGGTAGGAAAGGGGGAAAATGGAGGAGCTGCACATATCTCGTTCTCAGGGCACACCGGATAAGCTAAGCGTATAGGTACCAACGTAACCCAAGTTGCCAAGCGACGGTTCCGCATGGTGCTCTAGTTTGGACCAACACTCAGAGGAGCAGTAGCCCGAGGGTTTAAAATAAAGATGACCCTTGAGTCCGCGGAACCCAAGGGAAAAAGGCTTAGGTGGCAAATGGTAAAACCAAGGTTGGGCCTTGCTGGAGGAGTTTTTTTCAAGGCGAACTGTGAAGGGGATCCCATTATCACCCAACCGCGTAAGGAACGCGAAATCAAGGAACATAACACCGGTATGACGGAAACTAGGGCGGCAAGAGTGGAACAAAACACCAGGCATAAGGCCGAGCTTTCCACCCTTTACCAAGTATATAGATGCATTAAAGTAAATAAGAGATATTGTGATATCCCAACATATCCATGTTCCAACAAGGAACAAATTTCATCTTCACCTGCAACTAGCAACGCTATAAGTGGGGCTGAGAAAAAGTGGTAACATAGCCAAGCAATGGTTTGCTAGGAAAAGGTGGGTTAGAGGCTTGACATGGCAATATGAGAGTTATGATATACCAAGTGGTAGGTAGCGCGGCATAACGATAGAGCGAAACAACTAGCAAGCAAAGATAGAAGTGATTTCGAGGGTATGGTCATCTTGCCTGCAAAGTCCTCAGAGTTGTCGAAAGCTTGATCCTCGTAAGCGTTCTCAACAGGTTCCTCATTCACGTACTCGTCTCCCGGCTCTACCAAAAGCAAGAACACAAGCAATGGAACTACAATCAATCACGGTGCAATGCACAAGCAACCTGATGCAATACATGACATGATATGCGAGATGTGATATGCAATGCATATGCGTGCTCTAGAAGGAAAAGAATGAACAAGGCATCAACTTGGCAATCCAAGTATGCCGCTGGAAAGATGAGATGATTTTGGTTGAGATCGATATAAAGATCACCGGAAACGGATGCACGGTTTGCAAATGGCAAGCAAAGCAAGGATGGTGCAAACTTGTGATTAACAGCACGATGCCACTTAGCATGCAAAAAAAACTAAGCTACTGCACACCAACGTAACAAAAAAGCATATGGCAGTGATGTACACACGATGATTGACAAAGCATGAACGCTGAGCTACGGCTAAATCACACAAGAGGAGGTCTAAACAAGCATGGAGAAAGTGCAAAAGATATCAGCTTCACAGACTTTGTGAAAATACTAACATGCCAGAAATAACATCAGGAAGCCATGTTTAAAGCAAGCAAGCAACATGCTACAGGAACTTATCATAGCAACTCAAGGCATGGAATGAATCTACTAAATGCATAAAACAAAAGTCCCTTACTTAACATGAGCCAAAAAGGTACATAAGATATGATGAAACCCATGTAAACATAGGAAGTTTTACTAACAGTTTCAGACTTAGCAGAAAACAGAGCATGTCATAAACAGCATCATGAAGGCAACTTTGCGAGCTCAAACCACCCATCACAAGGCCTTGCATGACAAAACAAGCATACTAACAGCAAGATGACATTTTCATCAAATACCTGAGACACTGCCTTTGGAGAGGACCTGATATGGAGGACAAAAGGCCCGCTTTGGTATCATGGATCACAGTGTGCAGACCAAAAGACCAGGGAGGCCTAGGTGTTTTAGATATCTTCACTCATAATAAGACCCTGCTCATGAAAAACCTTCACAAATTCTTCAATGAGACATGATATTCCACAGGTAAACTTGATCTGGGAGACATATTATAATGATGGGAAATTGCGGGGGACAACATGATTGGATCATTCGTGGAAGTCCAACTTAGCCCTCATTGATCAGTACAAAGCTATTGCTAGATGTAATGTGGGGGATGGTGTTAGTGCTTTCTTTTGGGATGATCTGTGGAGCCAAGCAATTCTTAAACACCAATTTCCCCACCTGTTCTCTTTTGTCAAATATCCCCAACTGAATATTGAACAAGTTCTGCAGGCTGAGTACCTACAGGATTTATTCTTCCTCCCCTTGACAACTGAGGCCTATGAGGAATTCTTACAAATGGAAGACATTTGTTTAGCCATGAGACAATCTGAACATTTAAACTATTTAGATACTTGGAGCTACATTTGGGGATCTGAGCACTACTCCTCCATCAAAGCATATAAAGTCTTAATTGGTCACAAACAGACACCCCCTCATTTCAACTGGATCTAGCAGAGTTCCTGCCAACCAAAGCATAAAGTTTTCTTCTGGCAACTTCTACATGATCGAGTGAACACCAGAAACTTACTTAGAAGGAAGAAGTTCGTGTTAGAGGATTACAATTGTGCTGTTGGAGGCTGTCCTCTAGAAGAAACATTGCATCATCTCTTTTTGGGCTGTCCATTTGTTCAACAATGTTGGGATTTCATTTGCCCCACAAGAGCTACAAATCTGTCTGTTTTAGAAGCATTCAAAGACCTCAAAGATAAGATAAGATACCCATTTTCATGGAGATAATCATTCTTGGAGCATGGGCCATTTGGGTCACCAGGAACAATAAAATCTTTGAGAATATTGCACCTTCTTTCCAAGAGTGGAAGTTCATTTTTCTGAAGGAACTGAAGCTTCTCAAATATAGGATGAGGCAGAAGCATGAGAGGAAATTCTCAGTTTGGCTTGATGGCCTATTGTAATTTTTTCTTCCTAGTCTTTTCAACTGTTTAGCTTCTTTCTAGTCTTTTTAGGTCTATAGTTTTTGTTTTGTTTCTTGGGCTTATCTCAAGCCTTTCAGACTGCTTTGTTGTTCTACTTTATTTAATAAAAATTGCAGTGGGGTTTTACCCTACTGTTTATCGTCAAAAAAACATTTTATAGAAAAAGTAGAGCAAGAAGAAGAAATGCTAGGAAACTCCACAGTTGCAAACAGGGGCATGGATGGATAGAGCATAACCATGTGTTCAAAACACCCTTACTGAAGATACGAAAAACAAGCATGGATCTCACTGTAGTGTCAAGTTTACATGGCATCAAAACAACAGCAGGATAAGGACTTGGCAAAATCCCAAGTCACTGAAATCAGCAACATCACGAAGCCTAGTTTGCATGCTTGTGCTAGTCACCACATAGATCGCAAAAATACATGGCAAGCACCTTTGTAAAGATGGCATGTTGAAGTTCAAAACACATGTAGAGCTCATGCTCATATGATGCAAACATCAAATGCACGAATAATGACAAAACTCATGATCTGATAAGTAGCAGCAGTAAACATTTTATAGCACTCTTGCATCAATGATTAGGGCATCAAGATGAACTCAAACAAGCATGCCACAATGGAATGAAATGAAGAGAATCTCACAGTGAACATTTTGCTATATCTAATGCATGGAACAGAGCCACGGGCATGGAGATATGATGCAATAAACATGGCACTAAAATGTTAGGGGAAACCGGGGACTTAGAAGAAATAGACCTCGCCCAGATCTAGGGTTGGCACGGAATTCGAGGCGCGGACAGTGTTCTCGCCGGAGCACGGACGGAGACAGAGCCGACGGTGGCCGGGGACGCAGCAGCTCACCGGAGAGGGCTCGGGGGAGCCGGATCCGGCCGGATCTGCGAGGAGGCGGTGGCGGGACGATGACCGGCGACGAGGCAATGGCGAAGGACCGTGGCGGCACGGCGAGCACGCGGCAGCGGAGCTGGGCGGCACCGGTGGAGGAGGTTGACGCGCGCGGCGGGCGCGCGGTCGTTAGCAGAGCCGCGGCTCGGGCGCGTGGCGGCGGCGCGGTGCGGGGCGGAGGTGGATGGGCTCGGCGGGCCCGCTGCGGGCTCATGGGCCGGCGGCGGTGGGCGGCGGCAGACTGCCACATGGCGTTCTCTCACTGGAGCGGGGCGGCGGCGGGTTTCGTCGGGCGGCGCGCGGACATGTCCGCCGGGCGAGAGGGAGGAGAAGACTAGGGTTTGCCCGAGAATTTCGGAGGCGAGGTGTTTATATAGGTAGAGGGAGCTTGGAGTGTCCAAATGAGGTGCGGTTTTCGCCCGAAGGATCGTGATCCGACGACGGAGGACATGGAAGAGGTTTGGATGCATTATTGGGCCGTTTTGGAGGGATGTTGGGCTGCAACACCAAAGAGGCTTTTGCGGTTACCCAGTTAACCGTTGGAGTATCAAACGGCCTCCAAATGGAACGAAATTTGACAGGAGGTCTACCGGTAGTGTATCAAGGCCACTTTGCAAATATCGGTCCATTCCGAAAACGTTTAACACCCGCTCAAGAAAAGAGACAATAGGGGTGCATCGGTGCAAATAGGAGTGTCGGATTGCAAAACGGACAACGGGGAAAATGCTCGGATGCATGAGACGAACACGAATGCAAATGCGATGCACATGATGACATGATATGAAATGCATGACAGGAACAAAATGCAAAACGAAAGACAAAAACCCCAACCACGAAGGGAATCTCATATCGCATCTCCGGAAAAGGCAAGAGTCGGAGTTACAGATATGGCAAGATACACCCGGGGCGTTACAACACTCCACCACTACGAGAAGATCTCGTCCCGAAATCTAGGATGGCACCGAAGAGAAAATGGAAGAGGAAGAGAATATGTAAAACTAAGATACTTCTTTGACAAACGAGTGAAACCAATGAACCTTGAGAGGTTGTGCAAATTGAAAGAAAGAAAAAACAAAGATGAACAAAGTTGAAAAACACTCCGTTAGAAAAGAGGAACATGGGATACGACGAGAACCAAGAGGTTTAATTATAAGATAGATATTAAAACCACTCCGATTAAACCTAGATAGGGAAGGAATAAGATTGATATAATTTGGGCAGCACTCCAACTGAAAGGAGAAGGGAAAAACTGATAAGATGAAAAGAACTTGAAAAGAGGACACGACACTCCGGTTAAATGGATAAGCAAAGGAAAAAACCATGGTCTTGACAAAACAAGATTATGGGACAAAAAGAGCAACAACACAATGCCTCCGAAGAAATGAAAGAATGGAATGACATGAACGGAGGGAAACAAGGTCTTGAGAGAGAACGCTTACAACAAATGCTAGAACGTAGTTGTTGGATTATCAACAAAGAAAAGATAAGCTTGATGTGGGCTTATGGAAGGCATCTCAAAATTATGAGGTGACGACCTGCCACTCACGGGAAAAGATCTGATTGAGATCTAGAAAAGATAGAAAGCTTCTTCCACCAAGGTGATAAGAAAAACTTGGATCATAGGCAATCATCACAACGAGCAACATTCCCAATGGAAGGCTTTAGGTGAAGTCTATACGAAGATAACTCCAAGGAAGAAAATGATTGGTTTAAATATCTCATTCTTAACAACTTGTGAATCATGAAAAACAAAGGGAAATTGTGAAGAATGACATAACGCCATCTCAAAAGATAAGGTAGAAAGAATTGCACTACGGAATACAAGATGAAGAATACTTGAGATCCTCTGAAAAGAATCTCGATGAACACTTCAAGAAGGAATTAAATCCTTGATGAACCATCATGGAGAGCCTCCATGAATAACTCCGGTAAAAATGATGATAAAAGGAAAGAGAAGTTGAAAACACAAGGTGAATCCTGGCAATTATTTAGATGGAGCTTTGTGATGATATAACCGAGAAAAAACTTGGAACTCCGGAAACAAAGATGAACAAATGAAATCAAGAATTTTGATGAAACTCCGGAATAAGGAATTAAACATTTGGATGAAACAAGAGTAAGAATTACATTATGCTTATCGTTCACCAATTTAGATTGATGAGAAGTAACGGATTTGGCATACTACTTATTCTCGTAGAAAGGATTAAGATATATATTGCGCAAACTTGGGAAGGTTTTCATCGAACCACCGGTAGGATTGAAACAATGAATAAATTGATATGGTAACGAAGGAAGAGAAATCTTGAACGAACCACCGTAAGAATCTAAAATCAACTAAGATAAAGAATGAATCACCGGGAAAATTGGAAAACGAGCGAAGTTACTTGAGGGAAAATTAGATAGAAGAGAACAAATAGATCACGAACTGGCTATAGAATACTTCAACGATGCACCAGTAAGATTTGTAGAACGAGAGCTGAAGGCTGGAATGAATAATTCTGAGATGATGGGCTCCGGAGAATCAAACTGAAAAAAGACTCCTAAATTGCTCCGGATGGGTGAAAAGAATTCTCACAATCGAAAACAATTATGAGAGGATGGAATAATGCTAGATCCATGAATCTTTGGAACAACAGATATGATTGCAGAGAAGCGCTTCTTCGGTCTTCAAAATCCGAGAGTGAGGACAAGAAACACCACCAAAAATTATTGAGAAACTCCGGGAGAGTTAAAAAAGAAGAAGTTGAGCCAACGTTGAAAAGAATTTGAGAAAAAACTTGGAGGAATACATATGACTGATTATAATTCATTCTTACGTCAAACTTGGGGAAGAATTTGAGAGTAGCTCCGGAAAAATTAGAAGAGTCAGGTAAGATCCTGGGAAAAGACCTGTGGGTTAGGGCCCACTCAAAATAAACACCTTTGAACGATTACTTGAAAGGGTGATTGCACTGGTTGATTTAAATGGCTTGAATGAGATAACATCCTGAAAAGAACTTGAGCGAATTGAGAATGGGAACTTGAATCTTCTGAGATATCTTCATCACTCTGGAACAATTGAATAGCGAGAAGAGGATGATTAAGAGGTGCACCGGCAAGAGAAGAAATTTGAAACAAGGGAAGGATATGATCGACAAAGCTTGAATTGAATCCATCAGAGAAGAAAGAGAACGAAGAATGATGAACTTGAAGCTCCGTTAGTATCTTCCTGAGAATCACCGGATAAGAACATTGACGGAAAAAAATGGAGAGACTTCACATCCATAAAATAGATACTTGATTAAGAAATCTGCGTCCTTGAAGAAAATGGGTGGGAGGGCGGGAAAACAAAGGAAACTTGGGACGGATGAAACAAATACCGTTGAGAAGACTTTGAGTTGATCTTGCAGATGGGAAAAATGATAGGATCATCTTGAAGAGAATCACACCGGTTCGGAAGAAATTGAGATGGCAAACTCCAAGATCAAGAAGGATTTGTATTCACATAGGAATATGAGAACACCGCTTAGGAAATCTGCACTGGTATCGTCGGCACCTGCAACTGTTTTGGTAGAATCTGTGAGTCACGAGGACTCAGCAATCTCACACCCGCGAGACCAAGACTATTTAAGCTTATGGGTAGGAAAGGGGGGAAATGGTGGAGCTGTCGCAAGCACTAAGCATATATGGTGGCTAACATATGCAAATGAGAGCGAGAAGAGAAGCAATGCATGGTCGAGAAGCTAGAAATGATCAATAAGTGATCCTGAAGCTACTTACGCTCAAGCATAACCCAAGACCATGTTCTCTTCCCGGACTCCGCCGAAAAGATACCATCACGGCTACACACGCGGTTGATGCATTTTAATTAAGTCAAGTGTCAAGTTCTCTACAACTGGATATTAACAAATTCCCATGTGCCACATAACCGCGGGCACGGCTCTGGAAAGTTTATACCCTGCAGGGGTGTCCCATCTTAGCCCATCACAAGCTCTCACGGTCAAGGAAGGATATTCCTTCTCCCGGGATGACCCGATCAGTCTCGGAATCCCGGTTACAAGACATTTCGACAATGGTAAAACAAGACCAGCAAGACCACTCGACTGTGCCGACAAATCCCAATAGGAGATGCACATATCTTGTTCTCAAGGAACACCGGATAAGCTAAGGGTACATGTACCAACATAACCCAAGTTGCCAAGGGACGGTCCTGCACGGTCCTCTAGTTTGGACCAACACTGTGAGGAGCACTGGCCCGGTGGTTTAGAATAAAGATGACCCTTGAGTCCGCGGAACCCAAGGGAAAAAGGCTTAGGTGGCAAATGGTAAAACCAAGGTTGGGCCTTGCTGGAGGAGTTTTATTCAAGGCGAACTGTCAAGGGGTTCCCATTATCACCCAACCACATAAGGAACGCAAAATCAAGGAACGTAACACCGGTATGACGGAGAGTAGGGCGGCAAGAGTGGAACAAAACACCAGGCATAAGGCCGAGCCTTCCACCCTTTACCAAGTATATATATACATTAAATTAAATAAGATATATTGTGATATCCCAACATATCCATGTTCCAACAAGGAACAAACTTCATCTTCACCTGCAACTAGCAACACTATAAGAGGGGTTGACCAAAGCGGCAACATAGCCAAACAACGGTTTGCTAGGAAAAGGTGAGTTAGAAGCTTGACATGGCAATATGGAAGTGATTTCGAGGGTATGGTCATCTTGCCTGCAAAGTCCTCAGAGTTGTCAAAAGCTTGATCCTCGTAAGCGTTCTCAACAGGTTCCTCGTTCACGTACTCGTCTCCCGGCTCTACCCAAAGCAAGAACACAAGCAATGAACAACAATCAATCACGGTGCAATGCACAAGCAACATGATGCAATGCATGGCATGATATGCGAGATGTGACATGCAAGGTATATGCGTGCTCCGGAAGAAAAAGAATGAAAAAGGCATCAACTTGGAAAACCAAGTATGCCACTGGAAAGATGAGATGATTTCTGTTGAAATCGATATAAAGATCATCGGAAACGGATGCACGGTTTGCAAATGGCAAGCAAAGCAAGGATGGTGCAAAACTATGATTAACAGCACGATGCCACATAGCATGCAAAAAGAAACTAAGCTACTGCACCCCAACATAACAACAAAGCATACGACAGTGATGTACACAAGACGCTTGACAAAACATGAACACAAAGCTATGGCTAAATCACAAAAGAGCAGGTCCAAACAAGCATGGCAAAAGTGCAAAAGATATCATCTTCACAGACTGAAAATACTAACATGCGAGAAATAACATCAGGAAGCCATGTTTAGAGCAAACAAGCGACATGTTACTAGATAATATCATAGAAAATCAAGGTATGGCATGAATCTAGTAAATTCATAAAACAAAAGTCCCTTACTGAACATGAGCCAAAAAGGAACAGAAGATATGATGGCACCCACGTAAACATAGGAAGTTTTATTAACAGTTTCAGACTTGGCAGAAAACAGAGCATGCCATAAACAGCATCATGAAGGCAACTTTGCGAGCTCAAACCAGTCATCACAAGGCCTCGCATGACAAAACAAGCATACTAACAGCAAGAAGACATGTTCATGAAGCTAACCATGGCAAGAGAAAGTTTATAACATGCATGATTCACTAGCAACAACCGTGGCACAATTGATTAACATGTAAACAACCTGCCAGGAACATTTTATAGAAAAAATAGAGCAAGAACAAGACATGCTAGGCACTCCATAATTGCAAACAGGGGCATGGATGGATAGAGCATAACCATATGTTCAAAACACCCTTAGTGAAGATACTCAAAACAACCATGGATCTCTCTGTAGCGTCAAGTTTACATGGCATCAAAATAACAGCAGGATAAGGACTTGGCAAAATCCCAAGTCACTGAAATCAGCAACATCACGAAGTCTAGTTTTCATGCTTGTTCTAGTCACCACATAGATGAAAAAAATACATGGCAAGCACCTTTTTAAAGATGGCATGTTGTAGTTAAAAACACATGTAGAGCTCATGCTCATATGATGCACACATCAAATGCAACAAAAATGACAAAACCTTATGATCTGATAAGTAGCAGCAGTAAACATTTTATAGCACTCTTGCATCAATGATTAGGGCATCAATATGAACTCAAACAAGCATGCCACAATGGAATGAAATGAAGATCATCTCACAATGAATATTCCGTTATATTATATGCATGAAACGGAGCTACGGGCATAGAGATATGATGCAATAAACATGGCATTAAAATGTTAGGGGAAACCGGGGACTTGGAAGAATTAGACCTCGCCCAGATCTAGGGTTGGCACGGAATTCGAGGCGCGGACGGAGTTCTCGTCGGAGCACGCCCGGAGACGGAGGCGACGGTGGCCGGGGACGTCGCATCTCACCGGAGAGGGCTCGGGGGAGCCGAATCCGCCTGGATCTGCGAGGAGGCGGCGGCGGGACGACGACCGGCGACGAGGCAGCGGCGGAGGAGCGTGGCGGCGTGGCGAGCATGCGGTGGCGGAGCTGGGCGGCACCGGCGGAGGAGGTTGGCGCTGATCGGCGCGGGTGATCTTGGTCTGGCGGCGGCGGATGGGCTCGGCGGGCTTGCTGCGGGTTCTTGGGCCGGCGGCGGTGGGCGGCGGCGGACTGCCCCGTGGCGTGCTCTCACTGGAGCGGGGCGGCGGCGGGTTTCGTCCGGCGGCGCGCGGACATGTCCGCCGGGCAAGAGGGAGGAGAAGACTAGGGTTTGCCCGAGATTTTGGACGGGACGTGTTTATATAGGTAGAGGGAGCTAGGAGTGTCCAAATGAGGTGTGATTTTCGCCCAAACGATCGTGATCCAACGATGGAGGACATGGAAGAGGTTTGGATGGGTTATTGGGCCGTTTTGGAGGGATGTTGGGCTGCAACACCAAAGAGGCTTTCGCGGTTACCCGGTTAACCGTTGGAGCATCAAACGGCCTCCAAATGGAAAGAAATTTGACAGGCGGTCTACCGGTAGTGTACGAAGGCCACCTGGCAAATCTCTGTCCATTCTGAGAACGTTTAACATCCACTCACAAAAATCGATAAGAGGGGTGAGCCGGTGCAAGTAGGAGTGTCGTATTGCAAAACGGACAACTGGGAAAATGCTCGGATGCATGAGACGAACACGAATGCAAATGCGATGCACGTGATGACATGATATGAAATGCATGACATGAACAAAATGCAAAACGAAATACAAAAACCCAACCACGAAGGGAATCTCATATCGCATCTCCGGAAAAGGCAAGAGTCGGAGTTACAAATATGGCAAGTTACATCCGGGGCGTTACAGCTGTCTTGACCTGCCCAACCGGAACCGCATCAACCTCACCAATTCCTCTCATGAAGCCGAGGCCCACTCGGCGCCACCAAGGAGGATCTGCACTCACCCCTGCATTTTATCTTTTATTCGATCTCATGGGGCTACCGGTGCTCGATACCAAGCATCCATGGTGGGTCTCCATCGACGGCGCCGTCGCCGGCCACTTCATCCACGGCGTCTCTCCCCCATGTCGTTGCTTCCTAAGTGGTGATTTCCACACCGGCACTAGCTACAGCTGCTCCAGCTCTTGCTCACGCTGCTGCTGCTGCTCCGGCTCTCGCTCGCGCTGCGGCTCTTTTATTGTTGTCGGTCGCACTGCTGCACTGCTCTTGCTTTCGTTCGTGCTGCTACTCTTCTCTGCTATTGTTGTCGGTCGCGCTGCTGCTCCGCTCTTGCTCTCGTTCGTGCTGCTGCTCTACTCTTGCTCTCACTCGAGCTGTTGCTGCTGCTGCACGACCTCCGGCAGCTACAGGAGTTGGGTGGGCAAAAAATAGTAGATGACCCATTCTCTATCTTTTTAAAACTGAAGCTATAATCTACCAGCTATCATTAGTTTTGGATCTACCCACTCGTTTGCTACCATCAGTCTTCATTTATGCATGCACCCCTTAGGCCTTACAAAATCTAACTATTTTTTATTATGCATGTCAGTTATTGTATACAATCATACTGAACATGTAGAGAAAAAGAGAAGACCGTTGCGTGGGAATATAATGCCATGCAGGCGGCGCTCCATGGTGGGCGCAAAGGCAGCCCCCCTCCACGCATTTCATATTGTAATCAAGAGGAAGATAACTATTCTGAGGGGGATTCCGAAAGAGAAGACCACTCCTATTTAACCCATGAGGTCTCCGCTCTAACTTGGCATGCTGATGTTGGTAATATCATGCATATGGTGCCTTGCATTGCTTACTTTATACATCAAATATGTCATCTGCTTAGTTTAGACATGCTTTGTGTGAAGGCCATCTTGTTTAGCCAGGCATCATATATGTGAATTTTGCAATGCCACCTTGGTAGCCAGTCATCTTATATGTGAATTATATCAAACAACCAAAGCAAAATAATAAACACAGGAGCGAAAGAAGAAGGAAGATTATCCCCCCAAAAAAGAAGGAAGACGCACACATAAGTCTGTGGTGCTGCTCTCTACTAGATGAAGGGTTGCTGGCCGCGGAGTCGTAACCGATTCGTCATTCCCTCAAGAACCTCTACCTCCTGGTGCATCTCCTCCCCCATCTTCTTCATTCTGTCCATGACGCGGGATTTCTCGAAGCGAGCCTTCATCATCTGTTCCACGTCCACATTATGTACCTTGACAGCAGTCGGGTGCCCGATGTGGAGCTTCGCCAACTCCTCCTTCTGTTCCATGACCAGGGCCTGCAACATCTTCATCGAGGAACTACTCTTCTGATGCAGCTTCTTCTAGCCGGCACTCTCCTCCTTCAACAGGTCGACCTCGTGGCGGAGCTTCGCCTTGCCCTCGAGAAGTTGCAGGATTTTGAAAGTTTCCTTCTTATCCGAGGCAATGCTTTTCTTCAGCAGCATCACCAAGCCGATGGTCAACTCCCCCTTCTCATTGAGCTCAGCGGGCATGTCGTCGAGGCTCTCCTTTAGCAGCTCCACCAAGACGTTGATGAACTCCTCCTGCTTATTGAGCTGATCGGGCATGTCGTTGAGGGATAACGACTCCAGCGCCGCCAGCTCAGCATGTTTGCCACCGCGGCTAGGGCACTCCTTGGAGCACTCGCCTCTGCGGCTAGGGCGCTCTAGAGAGCCCTCGCCTGTCTCTGCCAGGCAGCGAGCCCTCTCTTTTGTTTTCGCGTCCTTGGTTGTTGCTCCCTTGTTACGAGTAGTTCTCGACCTAGAACTCTGGACACCGGCCATGGCAAGGACAGACAAACAAGAAGCACTTATGAGGAGGTACGGGTAGAGTGATTTTCGGCTAGGTACTAGTTCCCCTTTTTATAACCTAGTACTAGCACTAGTACTAAAACGTGCATAGTGGGAACACGTTCAGGTTTGATACGTACTACTAGGTGTAAGCAGGTTTGCACTTAGTTATAGTATAAACTTTGGAATGTGATGGGAACAAGCTAAAGATTAATTGGTGGTTTTAGTTTCGAGGCCCGAGACGGCTCCTGATGAGTTTCCTGGAACACAAATTTCAAGTACCACTACTCAAATGCGGTCGCACAAGTGAGTGATGGAACTGGTCGTACATGTCAGACCAAGCCGATGCGTGTTGCGGGTCCGACCGACCGTCTATTGGTGCGACCGACTATACGTGTTACGCGATGGAGACTTCTGGTTGTGGCTTCGGGTGATTGTCACAATCAAGCATTCAAAAACTAGAGATAAATCAATTACCATTTTTTTCCAAACAACCAAGTATATTCACAGGAATACAATACATATAGATGGAGTGATTGTCATGGTTGCAAACGGCCATGGCGCTGCAAGTTCACTGCAGAAGCAACGAATAGGCCACTGCATTGCTGGCGGGGAAGGAGGGCAGCTCACCTGGCCTATGATACATGCCCAGCGGCACCGCCGCAGCTGATCCCGCGATTTGGCTTCTCCTACCGCCCATTTGAACAGTTGCACCAGCTGCTCATGCCATTCCGCAGGCATGTGCGTTCTTTCCTCCATAGTTGACTCCGTGAATATGATCTCTGCCATTAGCCCTAGCTCGAAATCAACGTGACACTGCCAGATGCTGACATCCCTCAGCATCTCTCCCCTGAGATCAACTTGCGCCTCCGCTTTATGTTGCGCTAGGTGCAGCACCTTCGAACTTCTCTCCAATCGATGCGACGCTTCCTTGATCCAATTTTCCCTTGCTACCCACCACGTGAAACGCAGCCCTTTCATGTCCTCTGGTGCCACCGATCTGTGATTCTAGAGCAATGGATCCCCTCTAAAACACATGTGTGTTTCACTCAAAGGCAGGAGTGCTGAGCGGCGCAGCAAGAGGGCAGCCCGCGGGATCCTGGGATCTAAGGGATTATGCATGGCGGGATCCTCCATGGCGGGATCCGGTGGGCGAGGCGGGGAGGCGAGCTTAGGCGCTAGGAGAGCCCTGCGAGGCTAAGATAAAGATAGTACTACTCCACTCCGTCCATATTTAAATACAAAGGCCACCGACAGTAGCCTAGGCAAAAATTGATCATGGTGCCTGCGTCCTGGTTTATTGGACCCCTTTTTTGTGCCACTTTTAATTACATGCATGCGTAAATATTATGTTACATAAAAATATGGTAATAAATTGGTACAAAATTCAAAAGAGATCAATGGAAGTAGCAACCCATGATTTAACTAATCGGATGCACGCATTGGAGTAGTAATGTCTTTCTCAACTACTTCCTCCCTCACGTCCACTCAATTTGCATGCGCTTTATTAATTGACCATCAATGAAGTGAAGGACTTTAAATGCGTCAAATTATCAGATGGGGTGGATCTTCGTACAAAAATGCGTCCCACCGTGTACCTGTGTGTGCATGCGAGGGAATGAGTGCGTGCGTGCACATCTTCACTTCGTGCATGTACTGCCAGTGTGCGTGAGAGCGGACGAGTACATTCTTCTGGAACCAGCAGCACGTCACTGTGATCAATCCACACAAGGAGGTCGCGACAATGCCTCCACATGTGCCACGTGGCTTCATGAACTGAAAAAGGGAGAGGCACTGTGTAGCGCGCCATTGGAATTCTAATTTACATGTTTTGCACATACTGTAAGTACTAGTAAGGTACACGTGCCTTGCACGCATCAGATTTGGCAACCAAATTATGAGTAAATACCACACTATAGCATGTAAGCTATGAGTCATATATGCATGATGTAGACGTTCGTTTAATTCTTATAGTTCATCTCATTCAAAATAAATTAGTTTTTATAAAAAAGTTAATCTATTTTATGATTCAGGAATTGTGCGTTGTAAAGCGTAAAATAAAAACAAATAATGGCAATTCCACTAGAAAAAAAAGTTTGGGCAGTTATGATATGGAAGATTCTAGAACAAAGGAGAAGCACTTGTGTTTTGAGGTTTGTATATTATGCTTAAGTTCAACCATGGAGTCTTCTAGATTGTACATGTGGCAGAATCTGGTGGGGGCTGGAAGATGGTGCGAGGGGAGGGAGACTATGAAGGAGTGCACAAGTGCGAGATTGATATTTAAAGAGAGGAGGCGAGAACATGCGCGGTTGCACGAAGTGGCGGAGCCATGAAAAATAAATGAGCTATGGGGCCAAGCTTTGCTAATCCTTTACAAGGAGGGCCAATTCATCATCTTAACCCATTTAACCAGCAATTCATCTACTGATCACATTCACCTTAGCCTCAATATATAGTGATATTAGGGGGGGGGCAGGGCCCTTGCTGCCCCTGTCTTCGCCACTGTGCGCGCGTCTGAGAGATGAAGCGGAAGGCATGGATGATGAGAGGGAGACCTTGGATATATAATTAATGTGGGTGTATTAGCTATGCAATCCTATATATAGAGGTATAGATTGATTGATGTGTACATGGGAAAGAGGGTGAGACCTCACTAGATATATAGATCAATCGGTTTGTGTGGAAAACTGGGAAAGACCTAGCTATATATACACACACATAGCGGAACATTGATTGTTGCGCATGCACGTGAGAGAAAAAGAATGCCCAAAATGATGAAGAGGGGGAGGTGTGTGTGTGTGCATTCATGGGAGACCGACCTGAAGAAAAAGATTGCATGTGTGTGATGGATTATGCTGAGTGGTAGTGTGTGTGCAAGCATGCACGAGAGAAAGTTAGTGGTACAATTATAAAGAGAATACGACTATGTGGGTGTAAAAGACTAGGCGAGGTCATAATCAATGTAAATTTGAATTCAAATAGTTTAATAAGAGATCATGATGTTTGAAACCCATGCATGCATGAATATAACTAAGATATGCGCAGTGTGGTTTGGAAATGAGCATGCTATATTGTATACACATTGAACAAGGTCAGACTGATTTGAATTTGAGATACCGATGGCAGACATCGTGTGGCCACATTGCATCCATGCATGGACACACTATTCTAATTGGAGATGATGGGGGCTTTTGCATCACATATCTATACTCCTATATAGTGTGCGAATGACTTTGAAAGATGTTCGTTGGATGAAGCCAATCCGACGGTGCAAAGATGGCAAATCCGAGCACTACTGGCCGTTGGATATCATCTACATTCCACCGGATTTTTCCATGTGTACAATCTAGACGACTCCATGGTTGAACTTAAGCATACATGGTTTAGATTCCGAACATCTAGCTAGAGCATACATGTACTATGATTTGAATTCAACATACAATGGATACATATATTTGAATTTGAGATCGTATGTACATGTAGTTCATATTTATATAGGAATTTACTACTCCTATATTCATGTCATGTGTTTTGAAGATAATATTTAGATGGTTGTATAACTAACCCGATTTCAAGCCCATTCAAACAGGGAAAATGTACTGAAATTTAGTCCATATGATAGACAACACAAATTTTTTTATTGTTATGGGAAGTGCAAATTGACTAGGTACTATACACATTATGTTTGTTGTCCTGATTTTTTTAGTTTCTTTATTGTTGTATTTAAATGCATTTCTAGTAATATAGTAAAACGGGACATGGCTCTCTCTAGTGATGAGGTGCGAATTGTCTTTTTTGTACACGTGAATCTTGTTCTCCCGAAATTTCAAGACGCGCCTTGTTATGCTGAAATTTCAAGCTAGCATCTCTGTCCATCGTGCTGCGAAACTCCCGCCTCTTCAATCCGCACCTTGTTACCCAAAAATATTTAAGATATATCTTATTCTCATTGTGCTCCAAAAACTCCCTCAATCTCAACCCGCTCCTTGCTATCCTAAAATTACAACGCGCGCGAAAACTCCCACCTCCTGCGAAATCCTGACACACGAAATGCCCGTGATACCCCTGAAGCAAATGAACTGCCAGGCTCAAATCGGTGGGGGTACTTTTGTAACTTACCCCACATTTCGGACAAGTGCGTCCCAAAGCCATGGTTCCCCCTCGCATCGCATGCACCCACACATTCATAGAGCGAGGCCACGAAAACCTGCAAAGCCCCACACCCTCCTCCGTTTGCCACCCAGCTGGAGCCTCTTCCCCGACGACGTCGTCCACAGCAACACCTCAATGTCCCTCATCCACCACACCATATGAGGATCTGTCGTCGATCTGGTCGTCCCGCCGGTTCAGCCATCCCGTCCTCCACCTCCAAGGAGTTGAACCGTCGTTCCCCTCGTCATTCGCGCCACCTCCATTCCCACACCGTCATCTTGACCTACACCACTAGAAGAGCAACATCATCACCAATTCCTCAGATGAAGTTGAGGCCTAATCTGCACAACCAAAGAGGTTCTACAATAATCACAACATTTTCTTCTTGATTCGATCTCATAGTACTATCGGCACTCGGTCCCGAGCCGACATGGCGCGGCTCCATCCATGGAGGCCTCACCGGCCACTTCCTCCATAGCGTTGCTCTATCGACGGCGACGTCCAAAGGAGCTACTGCTGCTTTGGCTCTCGCTCGCGCTGCTGCTCTACTCTTGCTCTTGCCCTCGGTCCCCTGCCTGGTCTGCTCTTGCTCTTGCTCTTCTCGCGCTACTGTTCCCACTCTTGCTCTTGCTTGCGCTGCTTCTCTCGCTCTTGCTCTACTCTTGCACGCCCTGCTGCTGCATGAGTTATAGATCCTGCTCTCCCTCAAGCCCCTGCAGCTACTACCCAAGATGCTGCTACGCGACCAGCTACCCCGGGTCTCACACGTGTTGCTGCTACTCCTTTTGTGCTACTAGTGCATTCCATTTCGATAGTAAAATTTAGTTTTGACAACAAAGTTTAGTTCCGACAGTTAAATTCTGTTTCGACAGTTAAATTCAGTTTCGACAATTAAGTTCAGAGATGATCTGCTGATGTATTTTACGTCTAGCACTTTGTGGTTATGTATTTTACGTCATCTATTGGAGATGCTATTAGAATTCCACTCAAGTTAACGTTGTCTCTCTTGTCCTGCTTCAGCCTCACCATCGTACAACTCACTGGAGCTGCTCCAACAACGAAACCCTCCATCACAGCGGAGTAGTACCCCTGGCTCCATCTCCAGACGCCTAAGATCTTCTTCCCATCCTCCTACAGCCAAATCAGCCGGACTATCCTCACCGACCAACCCAATCACGCCGAGATCGACATGGCTTCGCCAAAAAGGTTGTACACTTGCTGCATCTCTTTTTTACACTACATGTTTTATATATTGTCCACTAAGCACACGTAGTAATGTGAAATACGATTAGTTTCTCTTACTATACGACAAGCAGTGGGGTAGCAGGAAACTTAGCTATCCATGACAGACTCTCTTAAACGCCATCATTATTTATCTCAGCGCGTTTGAGTTGTGCATTTGTAGATGGGCCTGGGAGTTGAGCTAGTAGGGCAGTGGCCTGGGTCCAAATAGTAGAAGTAGCACAAAAACATTTTTTTGGGTGTAGGCTTTTCCCTGCTCAGGCCTGCCTACTAGAATCGCGAGTGCTTGAAAGGAAAAGTGAAGGAAAAACATAGGAATTGGAAAGTTTCCTACGGTACTACTATTCATGCATTTGGTACAAAGGAATGGAGCAAAGGAAAATTGTAGGGTTTGTTCCTTTAGTGTCTCCTTGAAAGAAAAACAGTAGGAATATTTATCCACTTGTCCTCCTTTTCAAATTCCTATTCATGAAGCACAAGACTAAGAGATAGTAGCATAATAGCATTATAACCGTACATTTTCTTGTGGTTTGACTTAATCTCACCATGCTTCTTTGCATCCTGTGGTCTCACAATTCTTTTGAACCAAACACCCAGATGGCAGAAATCCCGTGTTTTTAAATTCTCTATTTTGCAGGTACATTCCTATCCTATTCCTATGTATCTCCTATCCCTGCATAGTTAGAATCCTCAAATTCAAAGAAAACCTTGTGTGGTTTGTCCCGCTCCTGCTGCGCTGTGTTCCACCCCAGCTCAGCTGCTCCAACGATGGAAGGTTTCACCATAGCAGGGATCTGCCATCCAGACTGTCTTTCGCCGCCTCAGATCTTCTTCCCCGCCACCGGCAGCCACGACAACTGCATTACCATCATCAGTTGAGCAGATAACCTTGAGGACTACACGGTTCCGGAAGAGAGGTCGCACTCTTTCGTGTCTGCTTATGTTATGCATTAATTAATATGATGACATGCTACTTTGTCGTCCAGTTCACCTATTAGACTCCGAGTCAAGTCCAAACCAATGCTCAAACTTGAGTTTTTAAATGGTTGTGGGGTACATATTGGGTCAGCAATCAATACTATCTGTCTACTATCTCGTTAATCTTCCGTGTGTACTATGAGTTTCATGTTGGGTGGAAACAAACATTAAAGGAGCCATTATCTGTATTTTTAACTAAAGCTATTATGTGCCTGCTATCATCGGTTTTGGGTCTACCCACAGTTTGCTACCATCACTCTGGATTTATGCATGCACTCTTCAAATAATCTCACTATGTTTTATTCCTATGAATGTCAGTTATTGTACACAATGGAATTGTCAGGACCCCCCGATTCCAAGTCACATCGACCTAGCCGGTAACGCCTCATATCACTTTGCGGCCTCACGCACGGTATTCCCACGGGTGTCGCCTTACCATGGCCCGGGACCGTTTGCGCCTTTTGGCTCACGTATATGATAGTGTCGCTAGCATCCATATGACAAAGAACCCGGGCCGACATGGCTAGTCGTGAACCCAAAGCGGCGCTAACCCATGGGGACAGGCATACATGAATCACATCGAGCATGTCGGTCATCAACATATGAATTCGGGCTGTAGCACTGGGCTAACAGGACTCCGGTATCCCGGGCTGTAGCAGGCTAGGCAGGACTCCGAATATCACCGCGTGACATTTCCCCGAAGGGACAGACATAGGAACGAAGTGAATCACATGGCGGCCAGTCAAGTGTCCGAAGCAGTAGTGCTGGGCTAGCAGGACTCGGTGAACCGGCTGTAGCGGACTACTATCGCACGTAAGCACGAGACTACATTTCCCCATATGAGAGGCTGCCAAGGATAAACAACTAGTTTGTCGGATCCCACTCATACCAAGCATTTCAATCATACACGCAATATGCCCGATATGAGTACATACAACATGGCATCACAACAAAACTCTACAACTCAAAGTACTTTATTTAAGAGGCTCCGAGGAGCCATACATAACATATCCATACAGATAGGGGTCACATGACCCAACACTCAAGTCATACAAACATACAAGCACATGCGGAAGCAAACTAGTCTCGAGTACAGGACTCTAAAAAGAAAGAAAGCTTGTTGAAGCCCTTCTAGCTACAAAGTGGCCCTTCACAAGCCTTGGATCACCACACGGGTGGCTAGTTCACTCGTCGATGTCAAGGTCTACATAAAACCCATCGGAGGGCGGTGTTGTCGTCTGAAAACATTAATTAAGCAAACATGAGTACGGAGGTACTCAGCAAGTCTTACAAATGTAATCCTATTATACATGCACATTCTCAAGAAGGTGGTGGAGTTATTGCAACAAGCCAGCTTTGACTCTTGGCTAAGCTTATCCCACGTGACACCACTTGAAAAGCATTTGTCGCACACGCAGTCCACTATCACCAACACAATACTCCACCGTGGATCCTCTCGTCACAACCCACGAGAGGGCCATCCGCGGTACTCACACTTATCTTGAGGCTTTTAGTAGTATCCATTTACTTGTCTATGAACTGTATAGGCAACCAAGAAGTCCTTCTCCGCGGACACGGCTATTCGAATAGATCATATTAACCCTGCAGGGGTGTACTTCTTCACACACGCTCTCACCACTTACCGCCGTTTACATGACATGTACTCGGCAACCTTCAAGTGGAAGCCCAACGTGGGTGTCGGCCACAGCCTACCTAAACACTCAAGTCTCTAGTCCAGGTTTATCGCCTATTAAGGTTCCATCCGCAGGGAGTTCGGCCGAGGTTTCCACATACGGCCCTGAACAATGTGTGCAGGGTTCCCGAGATACCAAACGGGCATTAATACACCGGCCACGGTGTATCTACCGCATCATAGCCCACCCCTAGGGCCAAAGACTACGCACGGCCTCCAACACATATCCTACAAACACCAGAAACTAGTTGCAACTCCTGGACAGAGAACAAGGGTGGTTAAGAAGCTGAGAGGGTCCATTGGTTTCGGGCCCAATGCATGGTAGTAACTGTTTCATGGATCACAAGCACAGAACTCAGTTCTTAGAGACGGCTTGAATGAAACAACCCACCATGTACTCCTACATGGCCTCTCATCGATACCTTTACCAAAATGTGTTCAACACTTTCACTCTCGAACCAGTTCATCATCCCGATGAGCCAGACCTGACACAACTCTAAGCATAGCAAGCATAGCATGGTAGGAATCACAAACATGGCTCAATCAACTCCTACACATACTAGTGGGTTTCATCTAGTTACTGTGGCAATGACAGGTCATGCAAAGGAAGTGGGTTCAACTACCGCAGCACACAACAGTTTGAATCACGTTGTCTTAATGCAGTAAACAAGAGCAGAAGCGAGAACATGGGTTTGTATCGGAATGATCAATGGGTTGCTTGCCTGATGTAGTGGTGGTAGGATACTGCCCTTCAGACGGATATTCGGGGTTATCCTCGGAGGCGGAAGCTATCACGGAAGACACACCGAACATAAACAACAGATGACAATATGCAACAATATGATTCATGCTATGACATGGCAATATGAATGTGTGTTGGCCAAATGCAAGCTGGAACAAAAAGGGATGAACTCATTTGAATCAAAGATTCAAATGTTAGCTCATTTAACATAGCCATAAAGGTGCATTATCTTAATCTGCTTAAACAGCAAGGTTAACTTGTTCTATCACGCATGAAACCTCTACCAATGGATAGAATGGATTTTTCTGATCATTTTTCATATATAAATCTTTGCATTTGGAGTTACAGATTAATTTCTATGAATTTTTGAAGTTTGAACTATTTTCTGGAATTTCTGTAATGAATAATTCCAATAATTCAATTATCACACAAGAATCCGTCAAAGTTGACGCCGAGGTCAACGGGGACGTCCAGGTCAAACTGACCAGTGGGTCCCGCATGTCAGCACTTAATTCAACTAATTCGAATTAGTTTAAACTAACTAAGTTAATTAGCGGGGGGGCCCACCTGTCATAGACTCAGGAGAGTCAACCAGGGCTCGCCCTGGTCAAAGTCAGGGTCAACTATGCCGGCGTTTAGCCGCCAGCGAGCCAGACGCGGCGGCGAGAGTGGTTTTGAACATTCCGGCAACCAAATGAGCCGCAGAGGGCGTCTACGTGTGGCTGGGAGCAAGCCGCAGCTCTTGGTGGCGTTGGCTGGGCTCGGGGTGGCCGGAAATGGCGCCGGCGACGACCTTAGCGGTCGCCGGAGTTCGGGTGATAACGAACTCATGGCTACGGGGTACGGTGAGGTGCGTGAAGTAGTGGGTTAGAATCTACGCGACGCGGTGAGCACGTTAGACACCGTGGGGTGACCGGTGGATGGCCGGAAGCACGTCGGCGACGAGCTCCGCGGCGGCGCGTGCGGGTGAGCTCCGTGCAGTCGCTACGAGGCTCGGGAGCGAGAAAGGGTAGGAGGGGGAGGTAGCTGGGCTCAGGGCGATCTCGAGGAAGCAAACGGTGCGGTCGGGGATGAGCTGGTGCGGCGATGACGTCGAAGGGGATCTCCGGCGACGGCGGAGTCGGGCGAGGTCGGTGCAGAGGCCTCGGGCCACGCGAGCGCTCGGGGCTCGGCTAGCTCGAAGAAGAGGAGGGCGGCGGAGCTCCTAGACACGATGGAATGGCGCAAGGACGACGGAGAGCGCGACTACAGCGACGGTGCGGCTGCGGTGGCACCGGCCATGGCGTGGGAGAGCGAGGGGGAGGAGCTGGGGAGGAGGAAAGGTGTCTGCGGGCTCGGGGGGGAAGAGAGAGAGCGTTCTGCGTCGACAGCTCGGCGAGGGAAGCGGTGAGGCGGCGGCCAGCTACGTGGCACGCATGCTGTGCTCGCCGTCGAAAGACTTTATTTACTGGCCAAGCCAAGCAGCTTCATTGGCTGGCGGCGGCTGGGCAGCAGTGGGCCGTTGGGTGGCGCCAGTAAATTTTTTCATTTCTGCTTTTTCTATTTTACTGTAACTTTGTTGCATTTCTAAAAATACCTAGACAATTCCAAAATTCACCAAACTGCACCTGGTCCTTAGTTGGAATATATCCAGCAGGGAACATTTTAGTTTGGGATTATTTGAGCATTTGAAATATTTTATATAATTTAAATGCCCAAATTCAAATAGCTAGAGATTTAGTCCAGTGACCTTAGAGTGACCTAGAAATCTGTGCATCACTTCTGATAGTGGTTTAGGACCAAAGCAAAGGTGATGAACATTTTAGAAGGGCATTTCAGGTTCATTGAAAATAATTTTAGTAAGCCCTAGTTGGATTCAAAGGGTTTCTGGGGGTTCTGTCTTCCCCATTTCAAATTTCTGATGAAAGTTAAACATGATGCAACACACTAATGCATGGACTACCTTGGATGTGACAACTCACCCCCACTCCAAAGAATCTCGTCCCGAGATTTAGGATCCGTCGCGAAAAAGGTGGGATACTCAAGTCGAAGACGATCCTCCCTTTCCCAAGTTGCTTCTTGCTCGGAATGGTTTGACCATTGAACCTTGAGAAACTTGATATTCTGACGTCGAGTGGTACGCTCGGCTTGATCAAGAATACGAACGGAATATTCTCGATAGGTGAGGTTATCTTGGAGATCAAGCGTTTCATGGTCCACTCCACGGATAGGATCCGAGAAGCAACGCCTGAGCTGAGAAACGTGGAAGACATCATGGCCTCTGGAAAGATGCAGAGGTAGTTTCAATTGGTAGGCAACTTCTCCTTGTTTGGAAAGAATGCGAAAGGGTCCAATGTAACGAGAAGCCACTTGCCTTTGATACCGAATCGATGGGTTCCCTTCAAAGGAATAACCCGAAGGTAAGCCTTCTCGCCAATTTCATAAGCCATCGGCTTATGCTTGCGGTCATATTGGCTCTTTTGACGAGATTGGGCTGTTTTCAATTTCTCACGAATAAGCGAACCTGCTCTTCTGCTTCCTGGATCATATCCGGGCCAAAGACTTGTCTCTCCCCGGTTTCTGACCAGTTAAGAGGCGTTCGACATTTCCGTCCATAGAGAACTTCGAAAGGAGCTTTGCCCAAGCTAGCTTGATAACTATTGTTATAAGCGAACTCGACGAATGAAAGGCATTTCTCCCAATTGATGCTGAAAGAGATGACAGAAGCTTGAAGCATATCCTCCAGGATTTGATTGACTCGTTCTACTTGACCACTTGATTGAGGATGGAAGGCGGTGCTAAAGGAGAGACGAGTTCCCATAGCATTTTGGAAACTTTCCCAAAATCGAGAGGTGAAGAGACTTCCACGGTCTGAGTTAATCTCCAACGGAACACCATGAAGAGACAATATTCGAGAGATGTACAAATCAGCTAGCTGGCTAGCGGTTATACTCTCACGAACGGGTAGGAAGTGGGCTACTTTGGAAAGAAGATCGACGACAACGAAGATAGCATTATTCCCTCTCTTGGTCCTGGGAAACCCTGTAATGAAATCCATACCGATTTTATCCCATTTCCATTCGGGAATAGCCAAAGGTTGAAGGGTGCCAGCAGGCCGTTGATGCTCTGCTTTAACTCGACGACAGACGTCGCAGTTAGCAATGTATTGAGCGATTTCTCTCTTCATCCTAGTCCACCAAAACCTCTGGCGTAGGTCTTGATACATTTTAGTACTACCGGGATGAATGGTGACAGGAGATTCATGAGCTTCCTTAAGGATCAATCGCCTCAGGTTGCGCACCTTGGGAACCACTAGGCGGTCTCCAAAGAACACAACACCTTGTTCATCAATGGAGAAACAATCTGTGACTCCTTTCTTGATGTTTACATTGATGCGGAAATTCCGGATCTACCTTACGTGCCTTGATGATCTGATCCGTAAGGGTAGGTTTCGCCACCAGGGTGGAAAGGAATCCTCGAGGAACAATGTGAAGGTTAATCTTACGAAATTCCTCGTGGAGAAAAGGTTGACTTTGTTGTAACATCAGATTGTTACAATAAGATTTGCGACTTAGTTCGTCAGCCATGATATTGGCTTTGCCTGGGGTGTAAGATATTCCTAAGTCGTAATCTGTAATCAACTCGACCCAACGTCTTTGCCTGAGATTCAAATCCGGTTGGGTGAAGATATATTTCAGACTTTGGTGATCAGTGTAAATTTCGCAACAATTACCAAGAAGGTAATGTCGCCAGGTTTTGAGTGCATGTACCACTGCTGCAAGCTCTAGATCGTGTGTGGGATAGTTATCCTCATGTGGACGCAACTGTCGAGAAGCGTAGGCAATCACATGACGATATTGCATGAGTATGCAACCTAGTCCTTGTCGCGAGGCGTCGCAGTAGATAATAAAGTCCTTAGAAAAATCTGGTGGAACAAGTACGGGAGCAGATGTCAGGCGTCTTTTCAGTTCCTGAAAGCTGAACTCGCACTGTGGCGTCCATTCGAACTTTTTATCTTTCTTGAGGAGTTCGGTTAGAGGCTTAGCAACTTTGGAGAAATTCTCGACGAAGCGGCGGCAATAGCTCGCTAGACCGAGGAAACTCCGAACTTGCTTGACCGATTCAGGTGGAGTCCAGTCAAGGACGGCCTGAACTCGCTCGGGATTCATAGCAATGCCCTTACCAGAGATTACATGGCCTAGATAGGTCACTTCTGGTAACCAGAATTCACACTTAGAGAATTTGGCATAAAGGCGGTGCTCTCGAAGTTTCATCAATACTAGCCTTAGATGTTTGCGTGTTCTTCCTCATTCTTGGAGTAGATGAGTATATCATCGAGGTATACCACGATTTAATTTATCCAAATACTCCATGAAGATCGAGTTCATTAACCGAGAGAAGGTGGGTGGAGCATTGGTTAACCCGAAGGACATGACAGTGTACTCGTATTGGCCATAACGAGTAGCAAAGGCCGTTTTAGGAATGTCCCCGTTCTTGATTTTGATTTGATGGTAGCCCAACCTCAAATCCATCTTGAAAAGATCGAGGATCCAGCGAGCTGATCATACAGATCGTTGATCCCGGGAGCGGATACTTGTTCTTGATCGTGACCAAGTTGACAGGTCGGTAATCTACAACCATCCGATCCGTTCCATCCTTCTTCTTGACGAAGAGGACGGGGCAAGCCCATGGAGATGAACTAGGACGGATGAAACACGTTTGCAAGGACTCATCGAGTTGTTTCTTAAGCTCGGCTAGTTCTAGGGGTGCCATCTTATAAGGTCTTCTAGAGATTGGAACGGTTCCGGGAACAAGATCTATCACGAACTCGACATCCCTGTCAGGTGGAACACCTGGCAGTTCTTCTGGAAAGACATCCGGAAAATCACGGACTACCGGAATATCTTCGAGGTCTGGAAGGGGGTTGGCATTGAAGGAGTATAGCTGACGCTTACACACTCGGGTTAAAACATTAACTGTCTTGCCCGAAGGATGGGTGAGTTGAACAGTTCTAGTAGAGCAATCAATCTTAGCATAATGGGCTGACATCCACCCATACCCAAGATGATGTTTATGTCCGAGGACTTGAGAGCTATTAGAGATGCAAGAAAGACTAATCTGTCGACAAGAATTTCATTCCCATGACTTATTCTAGAGGTTTGCCATCTAGAACCAGGAGTCTGAATTTCCATGGAGGTGTGCATGTCACAGAATGTGGTGTTGTGCAGTCGAGCATAGCTCTCAGAAATAAATGAATGAGATGCTCCAGTATCAAAAAGAACGATTCTTGCGGATGACAATTAACAAGGAGCGTATCGAGAACGACGTTGGGATCCTCATGGGTTTCCTCAGCTGAAACATAGTTGACGTGGCCACGAACAGTGGCAGCTGGTTTGGCGTAGAGCACCTTTCCTGCTGGCTTACCACGGCCAACAGACTTTCCGATCTGACCGGGGTTGTTCTGGGGACACTCACGGATGTAGTGACCCGTCTCTCCACACTTGAAACAGGTTATCATGTTGGGGCATGGAGCAACATTAGCAGCGGGGACACCATAAGTCTTGGGCGGTACATACTGCTGGTTGGGGCGAGGCGCCTCAAAGGATGGCCTCAGAGTGAACCTGGGTGGCAGAGCAGTGTTTGGAATCCAGAACCGGCGCTTCTGAGATCCAGAGCCGGATGAAGAACCAAAGTCACGGGAGTGCTTATGAAGCTTCAAAGTCGACCGTCCAGTTTCCAAGACCGATAGCCTTGTTGACTAACTTCGGAAGGAGGTGCACTCGTGCGCATTTAAGATCACGGCGGAGCTCGGGGCTAAGTCCCTTGCGGAACCTTGCCTGCTTCTTGGCATCGGTAGAAACCTCTTCAGGAGCATAACGTGCTAGATTTCCAAACTCACGGTTGTATGCATCCACAGTCAGTCTACCCTGGGTGAAATTGCAGAACTCTTCCCTCTTACGATCCATGAGACCTTCCGGAATGTGATGCTCACGGAAAGCGGCACTGAATTCAGCCCAAGTAGTGATTTGGCCAACCGGGCGCATAGCCTCGAAATTCTCCCACCAAAGGCTAGCAGGGCCTTCGAGGGGATAGGCAGCAAAGGTAACCTTATCAGCTTCAGCCACGTTGGCAGAACGTAGCTTGTGGGTGATGCTGCTGGTTACCATCCGCATCGGCTGTGCTCAACGGAATGTCTGAACTTCGGTGGATACGGCTTGACAAAGTCGTTTAGTGACACCAGATCATTCCTTGGCTGGCATGCGGTATTCTGCTCAATCCGCTCCAGCAAGCGATTGGTCTCACGCTTGTTGCGTTCTGCCTCCAACATAACTTCGGCCAAAGAAGGCGGTTGAGGCAGATTTACATTCCTAGCTCCGCTGGCTTCTCCCTGCTCCGGAGCAGCAGGATTGTTGCGGGTGTTGACCATCCTAGGAAACAAAACAACGGTTTAAACTAGGATGGCAGAATTTAGCATGGAAGTGCGGAATGTAATGGATAACACGGAATGCAGGGATGTTCATCCGTATGACATGGTAATATAGAAACTGCCATATATATACCAACGGTCATACACACCATTCATAGTTTAGTACAAGCCCGACGGAGTACAACTACAGTGAAAGGCGTTGCATCTCATCGGAAGCATTCCAAACTCCTATACATTATTTTTCTACACTTCCATAATGATACACACTAAGTCATATTCCACAGGTCACGCAGGACGGTGGAAATACAACTATTACAATACTAGGGATACTACTACTAACTCAGACAGCTCCGTAGTAGTCCTCATAAAAGTCACCACCCAAGCCTGGAAGCGGAACATGATCATCCGGGAACAGACGGTCCTGTGGAGCTTGCGGACCATAGGGACTCGGATGTGGCCGTGGTCCAACAAACGGCGGCAGACGAGGTCCACGAGGAGGGGTGATGCCTCCTACCTCACGCCACTCCATAAAATCTGGTAGACCAGCCCGCACAGGGTACAAGTCCCTCATGTCCATGTATCCGGCTTGCACGGCAGGTGCAAACCGAGTCAGAGTGGCCCAGTGACCAGAGCGAGCATTAAAGAGCTCCATACGCAAGGCCCGATTTTCACGGTCCTTGTCTTCCAAAGATCTCAAGAGTGGTGCGGAGGAGAGAGTCCTCATGGGATGCGTCATTGTACATACCACGAAGGTAACCATGCGCCTGTGGAGGGATGCTGGCATGTAGCGGAAATTGGTGTTGCATGACAAAGCAGTTCAGCTCGAATAATAGTCATCATCGAGTAGGCTGCATCCTGCACGGACATCCCAATAGTGATCCCAAGTCCATAAGAATAGTGGAGCGGTTCAGTAGCTCCGGGGTAAGATGGATATATCCTGACCGTGCACAGATATTGGCTTTGATTAAAGTCTCTAAACTGCTCCTCTACGGTATATTCGGGATACCATCGGTAACCGGTCTCGATCATCACCCGAACCAACATGGCCGTGTGAACACACACATCAATGCAACGGGTCAGACGAACCACTTGGTTCTGGGGACAGGTGGCCATCTGAAAGCACAGCCACAATACAAAGGCATTAGAATTTATAGGGAAAATCGGGCAGCATAACATCTGTAAATGCTCAAGAACAGATTTGAGACATTCAAAATCAGATTGCAAAACCACTCAACAACATCATATCAAGGTTCTGGTACAACTGATAGCATACTAAAAGTAGTAGAAACTGAACTGAGGCTGTAACCAACAATCCTATAAGTTACTACGGATTAGTAACACGTGAACCTGATAGAGAGAAGAGAGCCTAGTCCTATACCCACGTAGAATGAGAAGAGGATGACTCAGATCAGAGGGCATAAGGTAAAGGAGTAAAAAGAGCCTTACGTTCCCTCTCACAATCAATTCCCCTACATATAACTAAAGCATTTCTACACTCGACATCGACCAGTTTGGCTTACCGAACCTAAAGGCAGTCCGGCTCTGATGCCAACGCTGTCAGGACCCCGATTCCAAGTCACATCGACCTAGCCGGTAACACCTCATATCACTTTGCGGCCTCACGCATGGTACTCCCACGGGTGTCGCCTTACCATGGCCCGAGACCGTTTGCGCCTTTTGGCTCACGTATATGATAGTGTCGCTAGCATCCATATGACAAAGAACCCGGGCCTACATGGCTAGTCGTGAACCCAAAGCGGCGCTAACCCATGGGGACAGGCATACATGAATCACATCGAGCATGTCGGTCATCAACGTATGAATCGGGCTGTAGCACTGGGCTAACAGGACTCCGGTATCCCGGGCTGTAGCAGGCTAGGCAGGACTCCCAATATCACCGCGTGACATTTCCCCGAAGGGACAGACATAGGAACGAAGTGAAACACATGCCGGCCAGTCAAGTGTCCAAGCAGTAGTGCTGGGCTAGCAGGACTCCGGTGAACCGGGCTGTAGCGGACTACTATCGCGCAGAAGCACGAGACTACATTTCCCCATATGAGAGGCTGCCAAGGATAAACAACTAGTTTGTCGGATCCCACTCGTACCAAGCATTTCAATCATACACGCAATATGCCCGATATGAGTACATACAACATGGCATCACAATAAAACTCTACAACTCATAGTACTTTATTTAAGAGGCTCTGAGGAACCATACATAACATATCCATACAGATAGGGGTCACATGACCCAACACTCAAGTCATACAAATATACAAGCACATGCGGAAGCAAACTAGTCTGAGTAGAGACTCTAAAAAGAAAGAAAGCTTGTTGAAGCCCTTCTAGCTACAGTGGCCCTTCACAAGCCTTGGATCACCACCTGGGTGGCTAGTTCACTCGTCGATGTCAAGGTCTACATAAAACCCATCGGAGGGGGCAATGTTGTCGTCTGAAAACATTAATTAAGCAAACATGAGTACGGAGGTACTCAGCAAGTCTTACAACAGAATCCTATTATACATGCACATTCTCAAGAAGGTGGTGGAGTTATTGCAGCAAGCCAGCTTTGACTCTTGGCTAAGCTATCCTACGTGACACCACTTGAAAAGCATTTGTCGCACACGAGTCCACTATCACCAACACAATACTCCACCGTGGATCCTCTCTCGTCAACCCACGAGAGGGCCATCCGCGGTACTCACACTTATCTTGAGGCTTTTAGTAGTATCCATTTACTTGTCTATGAACTGTATAGGCAACCCAGAAGTCCTTCTCCGCGGACACGGCTATTCGAATAGATCATATTAACCCTGCAGGGGTGTACTTCTTCACACGCTCTCACCACTTACCGCCGTTTACATGACATGTACTCGGCAACCTTCAAGTGGAAGCCCAACGTGGGTGTCGGCCACAACCTACCTAAACACTCAAGTCTCTAGTCCAGGTTTATCGCCTATTAAGGTTCCATCCGCAGGGAGTTCGGCCGAGGTTTCCACATACGGCCCTGAACAATGTGTGCAGGGTTCCCGAGATACCAAACGGGCATTCGGTACACCGGGCCACGGTGTATCTACCGCATCATAGCCCACCCCTAGGGCCAGCACTACGCACGGCCTCCAACACATATCCTACAAACACCAGAAACTAGTTGCAACTCACAGACAGAGAACAAGGGTGGTTAAGAAGTCGAGAGGGTCCATTGGTTTGGGCCCAATGCATGGTAGTAACTGTTTCATGGATCACAAGCACAGAACTCAGTTCTTAGAGACGGCTTGAATGAAACAACCCACCATGTACTCCTACATGGCCTCTCATCGATACCTTTACCAAAATGTGTTCAACACTTTCACTCTCGAACCAGTTCATCATCCCGATGAGCCAGACCTGACACAACTCTAAGCATAGCAAGCATAGCATGGTAGGAATCACAAACATGGCTCAATCAACTCCTACACATACTAGTGGGTTTCATCTAGTTCTTGTGGCAATGACAGGTCATGCAAAGGAAGTGGGTTCAACTACCGCAGCACACAATAGTTTGAATCACGTTGTCTTAATGCAGTAAACAAGAGCGTAAGCGAGAACATGGGTTTGTATCGGAATGATCAATGGGTTGCTTGCACGATGTAGTGGTGGTAGGATACGCCCTTGAGACGGATATTCGGGGTTATCCTCGAGGCGTAACCTATCACGAAAGACACACCGAACATAAACAACAGATGACAATATGCAACAATATGATGCATGCTATGACATGGCAATATGAATGTGTGTTGGCCAAATGCAAGCTGGAACAAAAAGGGATGAACTCATTTAAATCAAAGATTCAAATGTTAGCTCATTTAACATAGCCATAAAGGTGCATTATCTTAATCTGCTTAAACAGCAAGGTTAACTTGCTCTATCATGCATGAAACCTTTGCCAATGGATATACTGTATTTTTTTGATAATTTTTCATATATAAATCTTTGCATTTCGAGTTACAGATTAATTTCTATGAATTTTTGAAGTTTGAACTATTTTCTGGAATTTCCTATAACAGAATAATTCTAGTAATTCAATTAATGCGTCAGGGTGACGTCAGAGGTCAACGGGGACGTCCAGGTCAAACTGACCAATGGGTGCCGCATGTCAGCACTTAATTTAACTAATTAGAATTAGTTTAAACTAACTAAGTTAATTAGCAGGGGGGCCCACCTGTCATAGACTCAGGAGAGTCAACCAGGGCTCGCCCTGGTCAAAGTCAGGGTCAACTACGCCGGCGTTTAGCCGCCGGCGAGCCAGACGCGGCGGCGAGAGTGGTTTTGAGCGTTCCGGCAACCAAATGAGCCGCGGAGGGCGTCTACATGTGGCTGGGAGCAAGCCGCATCTCTTGGTGGCGTTGGCTGGGCTTGGGGTGGCCGGAAACGGCGCCGGCGACGACCTTGGCGGTCGCCAGAGTTCGGGTGATGACGAACTCGTGGCTACGGGGTACGGCGAGGTGCGTGAAGTAGTGCGTTCGACTCTACGCAACGCGGTGAGCACGTTAGACACCGTGGGTGACCGGTGGATGGCCGGAAGCACGGTGGCGACGAGCTCCGCGGCGGCGCATGCGGGTGAGCTCCGTGCAGTCGCTACGAGGCTCGGGAGTGAGAAAGGGAAGGAGGGGGAGGTAGCTGGGCTCACGGCGATCTCGAGGAAGCAAACGGTGCGGTCGGGGACGAGCTGGTGCGGCGGTGACGTCGAAGGGGATCTCCGGTGACGGCGGAGTCGGCGGAGTCGGTCTGAGGCCTCGGGCCACGCAAGCGCTCGGGGCTCCGCTAGCTCGAAGAAGAGGAGGGCGGCGGAGCTCCTAGACACGACGGAATGGCGCAAGGACGACGGAGAACGCGACTACGGCGACGGTGCGGCTGCGATGGCGCCGGCCATGGTGTGGGAGAGCAACGGGGAGGAGCTGGGGAGGAGTAAAGGTGTCTGCGGGCTCGGGGGGGAAGAGAGAGAGTGTTCCGCGTCGACAGCTCGGCGAGGGAAGCGGCGAGGCGGCGGCCAGCTGCGTGGCATGCATGATGTGCTCGCCGTCGAGCACCTGCCTGCCAGCCTGGCCAAGCCAAGCAGCTCACTGGCGCGGAGGCTGGGCTGGGCCGGCAGGTGGGCCGTTGGGTGGCGCCAGGTAAAAGTTTTTCATTTCTGTTTCTTTTTCTATTTTCTGTAACTTTGTTGCATTTCTAAAAATACCTAGACAACTCCAAAATTCACCAAACTGCACTGGTCCTTAGTTGGAATATATCCAGCATGGAACATTTTAGTTTGGGATTATTTGAGCATTTGAAATATTTTATATAATTTAAATGCCCAAATTCAAATAGCTAGAGATTTAATCCAGTGACCTTAGAGTGACCTAGAAATCTGTGCATCACTTCTGACAGTGGTTTAGGACCAAAGCAAAGGTGATGAACATTTTAGAAGGGCATTTCAGGTTCATTGAAAATAATTTTCGTAAGCCCTAGTTGGATTCAAAGGGTTTCTGGGGGTTCTGTCTTCCCCATTTCAAATTTCTGATGAAAGTTAAACATGATGCAACACACTAATGCATGGACTAGCTAGGATGTGACATGAATTTAACATGTAGAGAAAAAGAGACGAGCCTTGCATAGCAATAAAATTTCATGCAAACGTCGCTCCATGGTGGGCGCAAAGGCAACCCCCTTCCACCCATTTCATATTGTAATCAAGAGGACGATAATTGTTCTGAGGGGGATTCAGAAAAAGAATACCCACTCCTATTTAACCCCTGAGGTCTCCGCTCTAACTTGGCATGCTGATGTTGGTAATATCATGCATATGGTGCCTTGCATTGCTTACTTTATACATCAAATATGTCATCTACTTAGTTTAGACATGCTTTGTGTGAATTCCATCTGTTTAGTTTCTTTATTGTATATGTGAATCATGCAATGCAATCTTGTTTAGCCAGGCATCATATATGTGAATTTTGCAATGCCACCTTGGTTAGCCAGACATCTTATATGTGAGTTATATCATGCCATCATTTTTTATTATGTATTAAATTCGTCAACAATTTTAGTACATTCAATTAATCTTCCTTTGCATCAGCCATTCAACACGGTCATGGAAATATTTGGAGTGGAAACAAGGTCTTCAGAGCAGACAATGCTATCTAACGAAGCACATGTCTTGCTAGTTACGGATAGCTTCTCAGAGGAGGATTCAGAGACAGATGACTAGTCATGTTTCCCCCTGAGGTGCACGCTCTAGCTTGGCAGGGTTATATTGCTCATATCGTGCATATGTTGTCTTGCATTGGCATGTCTTTTTCTTTAGGCATGCTTTACGTGAATGCCACCTGTTTTGTGTGTAATTACCATGTATGTGAATTTTGCAATGCGATCTTGTTTCAAGACATTATATATGTGAATTATACAATGCTATCCTGTTACAAGGCATTATGTATGTGAATTATGCAATGCCATTTTGTTTAGCCAAGCGTCATATATGTGACTTATTTCATGTCGTCCTTTTTTTGTATTACTCATTGCATTGGTCGATAATGTTTGTATATTCAACTACTCTTCCTGTTCATCAGCCATTTAAATTGGTGATGGGGAAATCTGGAGTGAAAACAAGGTCTTCAGAGCAGACAATGCTACCTACTGAAGCATATATCTTGCTGGTTACAGATAGCTCCTCAGAGGAGGATTCAAAGGCAGATGACCAGTCCTATTACCCCCTTGAGGTGTATGCTCAAACTTCGCAAGGTTATATTACTCATATCATGCATACGTTGTCTTGCAATGCTTAGTTTTTACATCAGATACACAATATTGAATGCCATTTCCTTAGTTGACCATCATATATGTGAATGCCCTCTGCTCAGTTGCTTAGTATATAAATCATATATTTAAATTATATCATGCCATGATGTTTACATAGACATCATGTATCTGAATTATGGCATGCCAACACATTTTCTAAAGACATAATATAGTTATATCATCTCATCTTGTTTACATAGTCATCATATTTTGAAGTATGTCAATCTATCTTGTTTAGTTAGCCATCATACTTGTGAAATTGTGTCCTGCTATCCTATTTAATTAGCCATCATATATGTGAAATTATGTCATGCTATTCTTTTTGGTTAGAGAACATAAATGTGAATTATTTCATTCCCTGTTTTCTTCCCTACTATCCATTGCACCTGTCTATCTTACAATGTATGTACATTCAATTACTTTTCTTGTTTATCAGCCATTTGAATTGGAGGGGGTGATGGCAATATCTCTGGGAGTAAAAACATGGTCTTCAGAAAAGATCGTGCTACCTGACGATGCGGATAGAACCATAGTTGTACTTGTGTCGGTGTACAGAAGTAGGGACTCTCTTTTGTACGCCTTTACTTGTGCACGGGCAGTCAGAGCCACGCCCGCGGCCGCACTAAGCAGGGCAGAGGAGGGAAGCCGAAGTAAAAGACGGACAAAGTAACGCAAAGACCAGAGACACAAAGAGCAAGAGGGCGAGGAGGACTCCCCCTTCAAGACCCTTGCCGGAGCGGCCTCCGCAGCCCCGGCAAGAGCCTTGCCGAGGCAACTTGCTCGACGCCAGCACAGCGCGCCACCCTTGAGCCCAAGGGTTCCAGCACCACCAACAACCACATTGGAACTAGGGTTCGGGCGGCACCTCCATGGTGGCATGCAGATCTTTGTGAAGATCATAAGCACTCAAGATTAGATGAGGACCAGAAGACGATGATCCTCAGCAAGATCCTTGTGGAGGAAATCCACGAGACCCCTGGCAAGATCCTTGTCGCGGACGACTGCGATGCCGTGGTAAGACCCTTGCCAGGGCCTCGACAAGACTCTTGCCAAGACTCCACCGCCGTTCTCATACAGCTGCCAGCCCAACCAGCTTAACAGGCACCCGCGTGGCAACATGCGGCTTCCAGGATAGCTCATCAAGCACCTGCGTGGTGGCATGCAGATCTTCGTGAAGGCCCTACCACCACGCCATCTCAGCAGCCTGCCAGCGTACATGGCGCTGCATGCATCATTGGCCTAGACGGCGTCGGAGCAAGGCGGGGCGGCGACGGACGGGACGGGGCTTGTTGCCATCCCCAATAAAGCAACGGGACACCTAAGGGGGCGCATTTAATGCGTCTTGTCCCGTAATGACAGGTGATAAGCTTGCGCACTGTATGCCTTCCCACCTCCTGTGTGCCACTGTGGCGACCCCTTTTGTCTATAAAAGGGGGCCCGAGGCGTCAGGAGAAGGATTCAGATCTTTTGGGCTACACACACACCGTAGGTAGCTCAAGAACTCAAGAACACTCAAATACATACACCAAAGCAGGACTAGGGTATTACACATCTTCGCGGCCCAAACCTGGGTAAAACATTCTTGTGCTGCCACCGGACCCACTCTTTGCACAACCCCGCGCCTGCCAACCATAGAAGGGATCCCAGTGATCCTATAGGTGTCATTCCGCCCGACATCCTTGGCGCGCCAGGTAGGGGTGGTGAAGTTGTGGAAATCTGGTCTGGATGGAGCAGCGGCTTGATCGTGGATGTCACTCCAAGGGAGAAGACGACCAAACGGATGGCATCGCCTGTGGATGCGGTGAACGCTCGCGCAACAAAAGAAAAGCTAAGTCACGCGAAATCTTGTTTATTTTCACTTATATAAGGTTGTTCTCCCCGAGAGATCTCGTTCTTTGTGCGGGAAACTTGCACGCGACGGGGCCCTTCCGTTGTTGGCAACGCCTTTGTTTTTGTCTCGAGCCCGCTCGACAGTTCATGCGGCCGCGCTGGCGGCGGCAAGGTGGCCTACCCGTTCCCAGCTGCGCTCTTGTCCTGCCTCGAGTCCGCTCGACAGTTCAAGCGACCGCGCTGGCGGCGGCAAGGTGGCTCGCCCGGCAGCAAGTGCCCTTCTGGAAGGGTGCAAGGCATCTGTCCTTAAAGCACCACGGCATGGGTTTACGCACCGGGAGCCTTATCTCAACAAGCGTAGGGTACGAACATAGAAAGAAAGATCTAACGGGAAGATAGCATGCAAGATATTAAAGTACTACAGAGTTATATTACATCAATTTTTGCTGCGGTTCTAACTAACGATAAAAATTGTCCTGGTCATTAACCTGCAGCGGCGATGAGAAACGGGGTGCCTAGTCCCGGCGCTTGCCTTGTATCCTCCGAACACCGTCGACGCGGCTGATGATGGGCTCGATGCGCTCCAGCGTGGCGTCGAAGTCGATGTCGGGGTTCCAGTATGCCACCTAAGTGAGGACCTTGGTCATGGCACCCCGGCAAAGCCTTCTGGCCTCATCGGCAAGCGGGGCCGCCCTGCTGGAGCAGAACAACTCCAGGGCTCCAAGAACACCCTCGAAGAAGAGGGTCAACTTGGCATTGGGACTCACATTCAACTCCGGGGTGTACCTCACATTTGGCATCCCCATGGTAGCCAGCTTCATAGTGATCCTGCCGGCGACCTCGGCGAGGCGGCTGATCCAGAGGTTCTGGCCCTTCACGAAATCCTTGTGGTTGGTGGCTTCGTTCTTCCGCAGCTGCCTCTCCTTCTCCAAATTCTTGCTCAGGGTCTCCTCCCGGGCCCTGACCCCCGAAAGCGTCTCTTCAAGACCCTCCAGCTTCAGCTTTAGGTCTTTGATGGAGTCGTTGGCCTTGGAGAGCTGCTCGGCCTTACCGAGGACTGCGCCCTGCGCCTCCACCAGAGCACCGTTGAGTGTGTCCTTCTCCTTTGCCAACTTCACGGTCTGATCCTTCAGCCCGTCCCGATCCACCTATAGCTCCTTCACCTCACCCACATGGACCGAGGCTTGGGCATTGAGCGCCTCCCTGTGCCTCTGCTCCAGCTCCTGGATCCGCTGCACAACAAGCTTCTCGACCTCCTCGTCCTTGCCGCGGAGTGTCGCAGCGAGCTTCTCATTTTGAGTGGCAAGGTCCTGCTCCTGGGAGTTCAGCACAGCCTGGTGCTGGTGCCGAGCGGCCTCGTCCTGGGCGGCCTGCTGCTTTGCCGCTTCCTGGGCCTTCTTGATGTCGGCCTGCTTCATGACAAGCTCCAGCTTGTGCTCAGCCAGCACGTCCTGGGCGGCCTTCAAGTCCTTGTCGGCCTGGCAGAACTAAGCCTGCGCCTCGGCGACGAGCTCCTCCAGTTCCGCCTCCGCTTTGTCCACCACCGCCATCCTGGACTTGGATTTGTCCAGACGGGCACGGTGAAGCGCCTGGAGCTTCTAGAAGTTGGCACTCATGGCCTGGAGGAGCTGCTCTTCCTGGGAACCGCCGCCACCGGCGCTTGGTTCGTCAACAACCTCGAGCTCGGTGGCGTCGAGCACCTCGTAATCAAACACCTCCCCCTCGGTAGGCGCCCCGTGCTCGCCGTCCCTTGGAGGTGGAAGAACGGGGTCGTCGCTCACCTTCAGGTACCTGCCCGAGCTAGAGGTAGCGGAGGAGGAAGGTTGGTCTCTGACCGCCGCCTCCTTGGCAGCGGCCTTGCCGGCCTCCCCGGTAGGCTCCTTGCCGGCCTCTTTGGCAGTGGCCTTGCCAGCCTCCTCGACCGGCTCCTTGGTGGCATCCTCGACAGCATCCTTGGCGGCCTCTTCGGCGGCGATCTTGTTGGCCTCGGCCTTAGCGTCCCTGGCGAGCTCCCCGATGACAGTATCAATGTCCTCCTGGTCCGCGGAGGGAGCGCCTAGATCGCAAGAAGGAGGATAAGGAAAAGCCAAGACCAAGGTTCAAAAAAGAAGAAACAAAAACAGGGACAAAAGGCAAAAAAAACATACCCGTGTCCGGCTGGGAAGAAGAGGCCCCTTCCACACCAACATTTGGCGCTGGGACAGAGTCACCAGTGCCCATGTTCGCCTCCTCCTCCTCCGTGCGCATGGGCTCGGTGCTCGGCGCCCTTGCCGGGGACGACCCTCGGGGCGACGTGGTCGATGGGGGCGGCATGTCGGGGGTGGCCCTCAGTGGCTCCTGCTGCTGCCATCCTCCTCCTGCAACCACAGCAAGGTCATTGCCCGGGGATCGTACCCCAACACACGTTGATGGGGAGTGAGTGGTAAACGCACGCTGGGGGCAACACCGGGGGCTGCTGTCCGGGATGCTCTCCACCACTAGTGGCGTACTCGAGATACCCGTCGGGGGCTGGCCGCCCGACGAGGCCCTGGCTCTCTTCGCCACCATCTGGGCCACGTCTCCACGTCCCTGCAAAGATCAAAACAAGTCAAGAAAAGTAGCACAGACTGAGGGGACGGAGATGACAAAAGACAAGATACTTACTCGTCCTCTGCCTCCTCTTATGTTGCCTTCCTCTTCCTCCTCGGGCTAAGCGACCCGAATTTGAAGACGACCTCCGTGTCATCATCTACGGGATGAGGGGAAGCGGGTGGAGTCCGAGGACGCTTGGATGAAGAGGAGGCAGTCGCCTTCCTCTTCGCCACCGCAACCTTCACCACCTTCTTCATTGTCGCGGCCCTCGTCAGGCGCAAGGATTCCCCCTGGGCCTCCTGCCACTGCTCGGTCCTGCTGGGCCAGACCGACTCGCGAGAGGTGGCCCGCCGCAGGATGCTCTTTCTCTCCAGGACGGAGGGTCGTCAGCTTTGGCCTCCTCCTCGGTCAATTCACCGACCATGTCTTCAATGAGAGGGGACCCGATGTCGGCATTGCTGGCCTCCCCAGCGGACTCCGCCCTCCCGGCAAGCTCCTTCTCCTTCGCGGGAGCCTCGGCCTCGTCCTCCACATTGCCGGTGCTGCTAGCCTCCTTAGCGAGCTCCGCCTCCGCCACCCTGGCGGCAATGTAGTCCAGCTCCACTTGGATGGTGTCCTGGACGAGCAGCGGCTTGGCATGGACGTACTTCTCTCATAGCTTGTCGAAGAACTCCTGCACCTGATCCTCCCCCGGCTCGGCCCAGTTTGGGTCAAGCTCGTGCGCGTTGATGTCGTTGCGGCAAGAGTTGTTGCTTAGCGGGACCACTCCCGCCGGCAGCCCAAGCAAGGGCCCCTTGACGACCTTGCTGGCCTTCGCGGCCTTGCCGGACCTCTCGGCCCTGCCGCACGTTAAGCTGAAAAAGCCTCTGGCAACAATGGGTGTGCCTGATTATCGTGAGGTTGCGGCCAAGCCAGGGCGAAGCCTCATGATGTCGGCCGCGTTCGTGAAGAGCCAGGCCGGCCTCCCCTTGTTGTGTAGTGGAGCGATTCGGCAGCGGATAAAATCCACCCCAATCATCTCAAGGGTGAGCCCGGCCTCGGTGAGGTGATGAATCCTGGTGTTAGCGACTGTGAACTTCTCATCGTCGGCGTCGACATTGCTCCAATCGTCTCTGCAAACCGGCGGCGCCTGGCAAACCCGGCAAAATTCCTGTGGGGCGTCCTCATCAATCCAGCACCACCGGCACCGCCACTCCTCTCACCTCTCCTTTTGGGCGCCCTCCTAATATGTCCCCTTCCCCTGGCTCCTTGGGATCCAGGTGACACAACCAGAAATGGTGCCCCCTTTTGGATCCGAGGAAAGAAGTAGTGGCGGAAGAGTGCCGTGTTGGGATGCACCCCGGCAAAGCCCTCGCAGAGATGGGCAAAGAGAGCCATGCACACCACAGCATTTGGAGTAAAATCCAGAAGGTGGAAGCCGTAGGTGTGCATGACATCGTTGAAGAAATCGGAGAAATGGGGGCAGAGCCTGCAGGAAAGTAGTCGACGAAGAACGGGTACCGATTCGGGTCGGCCTCGGTGAAACCAGCAGGGATGACACGCGTGGCAGGGTGCCCCTTCGTCTTGCACCCCCACAGGGGCTTGAAGTAGTCCCGGAGGTGGATCGCGTCGACCGTCGAAGGAAAGTAGGCGAGCTGCACCCGCCGCGCCACCATCTCGCTCTCCGCGCCTCCTTCCCCCGGTGTCCTTGGCCACTCCCTTGTGCTGACCGCCAGACAGTTGAGGTCTTGGGTGCCATGGCGGTTGAGGGCGATGAAAGATGAGTGGCAGCAAAGGCGCAGCGGCGGCGAGCAAAAGAAAGAGCTTGAGAAGGAAGAAGGGAGGGACGGCGATTCCGATATTGGAGAGAGCACAAGGGATAAATGGGCGTTGCGCCCGCAGTTTCTCCTTTTTTATGGGCAAGGCGCGGGCCGCTTCGTTACCATTTACCATGACGTGACACATGAGGGCAGCGGCCGCCGCATCCAAGACCCTCCATGATGCGCATTCAGCGTGGGTCGTGGGGAAACGCAAGCAAGCGAAGGAATTACTGTGCTAAAATCCCGCCCCGCCTGCCCGTGCACTGTTCTGGGCCTAGCCCAACAACGTGTCGCGCTTATGTGTGGCCCAAGCCCGGGGGCTCTTGTCGGTGTACAAAAGTAGGGGTTGTCCTTTGTACCCCTTTACTTGTGCACGGCAGTTAGAGCCGCGCCCGCGCCGCACTAAGCAGGGCAGAGGAGGGAAGCCGATGTACAAGACGGGCAAAGTAACGCCAAGACCAGATACACAAAGAGCAAGAGGGCAAAGCGGACTCCCCCGGCAAGACCCTTGCCGGAGCGGCCTCCGCAGCCCCGGCAAGAGCCTTGCCGAGGCAACTTGCCCGACGCCAGCAGAGTGCGCCACCCTTGAACCCAAGGGTTCCAGCACCACCAACTACCACATTGGAACCAGGGCTCGGGAGGCACCTCCATGGCAAGATCATAAGCACTCAAGATTAGATGAGGACCAGAGACGACGATTCTCGGCAAGATCCTTGCCGAGGAAATCCACGAGACCCCCGGCAAGATCCTTGACGGGGACGACTGCGATGCCACGGCAAGACCCTTGCCTGGGCACCAGCGACGCCACAACCAGGCCCGCGTCTGCCAAGACTCCACCGCCGTTCCCATACAACAGCTCCCAGCCCAACCAGCTGGGCAGGCACCTGCGTGGCAAAGTGCGGCTTCTAGGTCAGCTCAACAAGCACCTGCGTGGTGGCATGCAGATCTTCGTGAAGGCCCTACCACCACGCCATCTCGACAGCCTGCCAGCCTACATGGAGATGCATGCATCGTTGGCCTGGACGTGCGTCGGAGCTAGGCGGGGCGGCGACGGATGGGACGGGCCTCGTTGCCATCCCCAATAAAGCAACGGGACACCTAAGGGGCCGCATTTAATGCGTCTTGTCCCGTAATGACAGGCGATAAGCTTGCGCACTGTATGCCTTTCCACCTTCTGTGTGCCATTGTGGCGACCCCTTTTGTCTATAAAAGGAGGCCCAAGGCATCCAGGAGAAGGATTCTAATCTTTTGGGCTACACACGAACCGTAGCTAGCTCAAGAACTCAAGAACACTCAAAATACATACAACAAATCAGGACTAGGGTATTACGCATCTTCGTGGCCCTAACATGGGTAAACGATTCTTGTGCTGACCGCCAGACCCGCTCTTTGCACAACCCCACGCCCGCCAACCGTAGAAGGGATCCAAGTGATCCCATAGCTGTCGTTCCCACCGACAACTTTCCCAAGAACCAGCCACACCACACATAACCCAGACTCACGCAGATTGTACCCCTACTAGCCAGTTGGACAGAGAACCAGCTACACCCCTTCTAACCCCAACCCCAGCAGATAATAACCTAGCCCTAGTTGAGACAGCACCGTCTCCACCACAGAGAACCCAGACACGAGTTGTTAGTAAGGCAACTATAGTGCCCAAAGCACGAGGACCACAACTCCGAATCCCAAGTCAACGCTTAAAGCAGAAGAAGAATTGTTCTCAGGTCAGGTTCCATAGCTATGGTTCATACTCGTTTGCTCTTGCATTACTGTATTTACTCATACCAACTAATTTCAAATTTGAGGGATGCAATTGAAACTCCAATGGCGCAATAGGTATGTTTTAAACCTGTTTCTTTAACATTTTTGCTGTTGTAACTTGCTCTATGTTGATTTCAGTTTCAATTGAATAAACAGTTATGTTTTCATGCCATGCACATTACAAGTGTTGTTATTGTTTTGTAGTTTCCCACACTTATATTATGTCTATGCTGCTTTGTCTTAATTAGATATGATTTGAACTGTATCTATCTTGATTTGGCAACATAAAGTAGAATGATATAGACCATACAGTGACCATACTACCTAGATATATGTTTGTTTCATGCTGTTATCCTGTCCACCTTACTACTGAACTGGTTTACTAAAATGAGTTTTCACATAGAACATCGTAAACCTGTGATGTGTCTGTTTATTTCTCTTTTAGAATGAGGATAAAATATTGAAGAAGAGTACCCCGTTATGCAATGGTAAAGGAAGTAATGCGGATAAGGTTCAAGATAGTGAGACATCCCTGTTGTTCTCCAAGAAAGCTGATAAAACTACATTGAAGACACTGAGACCACCCCAAAGTCCTGTCTTGATGTAGTGTTCGAGTTACTGGCCACTACTGCTGGAACGAGCTCTTTGAACACGCTGCCTGAATCAGTTCGGCTTCTTAAGTCAACATCGATCAGATGTTATGCGAGAGGAAGCCGAAGGACTAAGAAGTCCCTGCAGAATTCAGATGCATACTTTCTGATGCAACATCAAGTGCTAGAGGATTTAAGCAGCAAACAAGAGAAAGTTAATAAGTTTGCTAAGCATCTTGCCAGCATTGTGGCTACATCTGGACTTGTTTTGCTACGACGTTTATTTGCACTGGTCGCCAACTTTAACAAATAGTGTATGTGATATGCTGCTTTGTTCCCTATATTTGCACTGGTGGCGAACTTTGATGCCCATTGGATGTAATATGTGTAGTAGCCGTGATAGCATAGCGTAAGTTGCTTGCTTATTAATTTCCTTGTTGTCTTGTTTATTCGTCTGCTTGTAGTCAGTGTAGTTCTTTTTCCGCGGTTTGCTAGTGGCCGCAATAACCTATTTTTAAAAACTAGGCCACAATAACCATGGGCTACATATTTACTGTAGTGAGCCTGGGCCTCCTACGGGCCATAGAAACAATGGGCCTTCTATGGGCCTTAGAAACAATGGGCCTTCTACGGGCCATAGAACAATGGGCCTTCTACGGGCCGTATAATTGATTGGCCAAACATGGGCCAATAACAGACCGCATTATGGGCCGTAAATGGGCTAGAGTTGGAATCGTACGTTAACTGGCCGACCATAATGGGTCGTTGTTAATAGGACATATTTAGTGACGCTATTAAAACGGCCCAACGGATTAACAGGCCAGAAATGGGCCGACTGTAAGCACGGGTTGAATTTGGCCCAGAAGCCGAAAAGGCCAGTAACGGACCGTAAGTAACCGAATGCTGGAAATGAGCCCAAGAATAAATGGGCCCTGAGAATGCCTAAAGATAGCACGGGCTAGAAACGGACCAATTGAATAATGCGCCCTTAATGGGTATAAAACAATACACTATTCATTACGTGCTAGTTTCATCACGGGCCGTTAATGGGCCAAGAGTTACGAAGGGCATCATATGGGCCGAAAGACGTCATGGGCCATACATGGGCTGGAAGTTACAACGGGTTGGAATCATATTGGATGGCCCAGATGACGCTACTGGGCCTAATTCGGATAGGTCGTAACGGGCCCTGAGTTAGCAGGCTGTAAATGGGCTACATGGAACATGTCGTTAATAGGCTTTTTGTGGGTCGGCCCGCTACCTTTTGACCCAATGAAACGGGCCGGCCTTTTCACAGGAATGGGCCACTGTTGGGTAGTGCCACGTGTTGAAGTATCATAGGTGCCTTCTGTCCAATGAGTGGATGACATCTGTCCCAACGATGAGCCGACATGTGTTTCTTCCAGCCAATGATGATTTTACACGTGGAAAATCCTCATTCGTCGTGGCTGTTAACGGGTTACCGGATCCAAACCGGAACCCAATAGCTTAACGGCGACCCATTACGGTAGATGCCACGTGTCGGTCACCCTTGACGAAAGCACTTCCATGACGCACCATTTATCGTCATGGACGGGGACACTTCCGTGATGATAATTTTTGTATTGTCATGGAACACTTCTACAATAGCACATGTATGACTATCTTGATTCTGTCATAAAATCGTCATGGATGTACATGCGTGACAGAAAACTTGACCTACTATGACAAACACGTATCATCACGGAAGTGTATTTTTTTGTAGTGTATGCTCCGTGGTGCTCAAAACGTCATTGGAGCCCCGGTTCTAAGCCATGAAGCATGGCGCACTGAACTATTGTGTAGCCATCATTCCTGGTCTATCGGATGTTCTTAGCGTCCAGTTTTGCGGGAGCGGGTGGCACACCTAGCGGTGCTTCGAGGACATAAGCATTCTGTGAAGCAGTGAGGATAATCCTCAAGTTACGGACCCATACCTCATAGTTGCTTCCATCATCTTTCAACTTAGCTTTCTCTAGGAACGCATTAAAATTCAGGGGAGCTAAAGCATGAGCCATTGGTCTATAACATAATCTTGCAAAGACAATTTAGACCATGTTCATGATAATGGGTTCAATTAATCAAATTACTAGTGAACTCCCACTTAAATCAAGATCCGTCAAGTTGTCTAAGTGCTCACACGATCCATATCAACCAACCCATGTCCGATCAACACTTGAGATGGGGTGGTCATCAACGATGAACATCTCCATGTTGATCATATCTACTATATGACTCGTGTTCGACCTTTCGGTCCCCCGTGTTATGTGTCCATGTATATACATGCGGCTCATCTAGTTTAACGCAAGTATTCTACATGTGTAAAACTCGCTTACACCTGTCGTATGTGAACGTACATTCTATCACATCCGATCATCATGAGGTGCTTCAGAAGGACGAACTTTCACAACGGTTCATACTTAGGGAGAACACATTTATATTGAAATTAAGTGAAGGGATCATCTTATAATTCTACCGTCCTCCTAGGCAAAATAAGATGCATAAAGGATAAACATCACATGCAATCAAAATGTGTGACATGATATGGCCATTATCATCTTGTGCTTTTGATATCCATCTCCAAAGCACCAGCTTGATCTCCATCGTCACCGACATGACACCATGATCTCCATCATCATCTCCTCACGTGGTTGTCTCACCAACTATTGCTTCTACAACTATTGCTAACGCATAGTGATAAAGTAAAGCAATTACATGGCGTTATTTGTTGACACACATGCCATACAATACAATAATTAAAGACAACCCTATGGCTCCTGCCGGTTGCTGTACTCATTGACATGCAAGTCATGAATATATTACAAAACATGATCATATCATACGTCAACATATATAGCACATCACGTTTTGGCCATACCATATCACGACATGCCCCGCAAAAAAAGTTAGACGTCTTGTACTTTGTTGCTGCAATTTTTACGTGGCTGCTATTGAAAATTATAAGAACCATTATTCTCTACACAAAACCACAATGGTGATATATTATTTGCCTTTTAAACTTCTAGAAGGACCTGCTTTTTCATATTATATTCAACTAAATTAGGAGAGACAGACACCCGCAAAGCCACTTTTATGCAATACAAGTTGCATGTCAAATAGTGGAACCTGTATCATGTGCGTGGACATGAAATATTGGCCCAAGCCACTTCATCCCACAATACCGCTGAATCCAAATAAGATAAGGGAAGTAAGAAATCAGAACATCAATGCTAACAACTTCTTTGTGTTCTACTCATGCATATACATCTACGCATAGAACTAGCTCATGATGCCACCGAAGAGGAACGTTGCATGAAAATAAAAAAAATTCCTATGGAACACCCAAGATCTATCCATGGAGATGTATAGCTACGATAGGGGAGTGTGTCTACATAACTTTGTAGACAAAAAACATAGTGTCATAATGCGGTTGATGTAGTCGTACTCTTCACGATCCAATTCGATATAGTGCCGAACGGACGGCACCTCCGAGTTTAGAACACATACGGCTTGGTGGTGTCTTCTCCTTCTTGATCCAGCAAGGGAGGGAGAGGAGGTAGATGAGATCTGAACCAACACAACATCGTGGTGGTGGTGGTGGCAGCGGAACTCCGGCAGGGCTTCGCCAAGCGCGTACCGGTGAAACGTGGGAGGAGTTGGGAGAGGTAACGGGCAAGGGTCGAATGGGGGCTGCCCCCAATGCCTCCCGACATTTATAAAGGCGTGGAGCGGGCTGGTGTCTTGTCCTACAAGGCCCTAGGGTCGTTGGTCAAAGGGGAGGAAGGAAATCCCTCGTTTCTTTCCCGACCGATCGCTATCCCGATTTAGGGATCCTGATCTTATCGCTTCGGGATATGATACTATTCCTTTTAAGGGAGTATCTTGGAGCTCCTAGACGAGGGTTGTGGGGACTTTCACCACTACCCACGTTCATGTGGGACCCCCATGCAGGTGGGCCTCACTCCGGAACCTTCTAGAACCTTCCTGATACAATACCATTAAAACCCAAACTTTTTCTGGAACCCCGACAACAACTTTACATATATGAATCTTTACCTCTGGACTATTCTGGAGCTCCTCGTGATGTCCCGCATCACATCCGGGACACGAACAACCTTCGGAATTTCCACTATTAATATATCAACACTACCCTAGTGCTACCGAATGTTAAGCATGCGACCCTATGGTTCGGAACATGCATACATGACCGAGACTCCTCTCCGGTCAATAACCAATAGTGCAATCTAGATGACCTTATTGGTTCCGACATATCCAATGAAGATATTTATCGGTTGAACCATGATGGCAAGGATTCAGTGAATCCCAGATGCAATTCCCTTTTTCCGGTGTTATGTTACTTGTCCTAGATTCGGTCGTTGGTATCTCCATACCTAGTTCAATCTCATTACTGACAAGTCTCTTTACTCATTCTGTAATACAGGATCCCATGACTAAACTCATTAGTCACAAGAAGCTTCTTATGATGTTGTATTACCGAGAGGGCCCAGAGATATCTCTCCGTCACATGGAACGACAAATCTCAGTCTCGACAACAGACACCTTTAGAGATACCTGTAGATCACCTTTATGATCACCCAGTTACGAAGTGATGTTTGATTGCACATAAGGCATTCCAATGGTATCCAGGAGTGGCATGATCTCATGGTCTAAAGAATTGATACTTGACATGAAGAAAGTTGTAGCAAATAACTAAACGATCCGATGCTAAGCTTACGGTTGGGTTTGTCCATCACATCATTCTAATAATGATGTGATCCCATTATCAAATGACAACTCATGTCCATGGTTACAAAACCTTAACCATCTTTGATCAATGAGCTAGTCTGGTTGAGTCTTACTAGGGACACAATGTAGTTTATGTATTCACACATGTATTTAAGTTTCCGGTCAATACACTTCTAGCATGAATAATAAACATTTATCATGAACGGGAAATATAATAATAACCAATTTATTATTGCCTCTAGGGAATATTTCCTATAGTAGGAGCATCACTGGAAATTTTGTATGCACCACTTGACTTGTTCAGCAACTCTTCGTTGTCCTTGAGTGACATCTCATGATCAACAATTCTACTAATGACTTTCGTGGGCTTGAGATCTTTGTAATTGGGCATCATTTGGATCAACGTGCACATGGTATCGTATTTACCATCCAAAGCTCTAAGGATCTTCTTGATGATGAATTTGTCGGTCATCTCTTAACTTCCTAAGTCGACAATCTCATTTGTGATGAGAGCAAGCATAGAGTACATTTCAGCGACTCCTTCACCATCCTTCATCTTGAACTTGCCAAGTTGACTTTGAAGCACATCGAACTTGGATTCCTTGATGGGCTCGGTACGTTCGTGCATATCAAGCAAAGTATCCCAAATTTCCTTTGCATTCTCAAGGCGGCTGATTTTGTTGATTCCTCATGGCACAATCCATTAAAGTGAATATCACAAGCTTGAGCATTCCATTGCAAGATCTTCAATTCTTCTGCGGTTGATGCATGATCCAGTTCTCTACTATTCTCAAAGAACTCACCTTGCAAGCCAATACGAACAACAGCCCAAACTAAAAGGTTATGACCAAGAATATGCATTTTCATCTTAAGCTCCCAACCAGCAAAATTTGTACCATCAAAGTAAGGCCCTCTATAGTGATAGTTACCCTCACAAGACACCATACTCTCATAGGTTGTGAAACCAAGGCTATGATCACCGAAGCAATGGAAATAAAGGCTTACAGAGACCAAAGATCTAATACCACTTGTAGGATCAAAGTATGTCTAGAGGGGGTGATTAGACTACTTGCCCAAATAAAATTCTATCCTTTTCACAATTTTAGTGGTGGGCAGATTTTAGCAATTATGAGAAATCTAAGAGTATAGCAGCGGAATGTAGACGTTGTGCATGTAATTAAAGGGAAGGGTGTCAGGACCCCGATTCCAAGTCACATCGATCTAGCCGGTAACACCTCATATCACTTTGCGGCCTCACGCACGGTATTCCCACGGGTGTCGCCTTACCATGGCCCGGGGCCGTTTGCGCCTTTTGGCTCACGTATATGATAGTGTCGCTAGCATCCATATGACAGAGAACCCGGGCCGACATGGCTAGTCGTGAACCCAAAGCAGCGCTAACCCATGGGGACAGGCATACATGAATCAATTTCGAACATGTCGGTCAACAACGTGTGAATCCGGGCTGTAGCACTGGGCTAACAGGACTCCGGTAACCCGGGCTGTAGCAGGCTAGGCAGGACTCCGGATGTCACCGCGTTACATTTCTCCGAAGGGACAAACACAGGAACGAAGTGAATCACATGCCGGCCAGTCAAGTGTTCCGGAGCAGTAGTGCTGGGCTAGCAGGACTCCGGTGAACCGGGCTGTAGCGGACTACTATGGCTCATGGAAGCACAAGACTACATTTCCCCATAAGGGAGGCTGCCAAGGATAAAAAACTAGATTGTCGGATCCCACACATACCAAGCATTTCAATCATACACACAATATGCTCGATATGTGTAAATACAACATGGCATCACAACATAACTCTACGACTCAAATATTTATTCATTAGGCTCCGAGGAGCGAGATATTACAAACATGGGTCTCATGGCCCAACATACAGAGCATACAAATCTAGGCACAAGCGGAAGCTTAACATGTCTGAGTACATACATCTACAAATGAAAAAGTCCTAGAAGCCTGACTATCTACCAGATCCTACCGAGGGCACAAGATCGTAGCTGAGGTAACAAGCTAGACGTCGAAGTCCACGCGGAACTACTAGCGAGACTAAAGTCTCTCTGCAAAAACATAATTTAAGCAAACGTGAGTACAAATATACCCAGCAAGACTTACATCAGAACTAACTACATATGCATCGGTATCAACAAAGGGGGTGGTGGAGTTTAACTACAGCAAGCCAGCTTTGACTCGGTGGCTATCCTGAACTACTATTGCAAGCAACTCTTTTGAGGTGGCGCACACGAGTCCACATATTCACCAATCAATACACCACTATGGATCCGATCCCGTCTTCCTACGAGAACGCCATCCATAGCACTCACGCTTATCTTGCGCATTTTAGAGTATCCACTTTCACTTGTCTATGAACTGTACAGGCAACCCAGAAGTCCTTTACCGCGGACACGGCTATTCGAATAGATGATGTTAACCCTACAGGGGTGTACTTCTTCACACACGCTCTCGCCACTTACCACCATGTACACGTCGTGTATCTCGGCAACCTTCAAGCGGAAGCCTGGCGAGGGAGTCGGCCACGACCTGACTATCCACACAAGTCTCTAGTCCAGGTTTATCGCCTATTCGGGTTCCATCCGCGAGGAGATCCGGCCGGGGTGTCGCTCACGGGCCCAAATGATGTGTGCAGGGTTCCCGAGACACCAAACGGGCGCTCGGTACACCGTGCCACGATGTATCTACCGCATCATAGCCCACCCCTAGGGTCAGCGCTACGCACGACTTCCAACACATATCCTACAAACACCAGAAACTAGTTGCAACTCCTGGAGAGAGATCAAGTTGATTAATAAGTCGAGAGAGCTTGGAGTGCCCGGAGCCCAATGTGTGGTAGTAACTGTTTCATGGATCACAAACACAGAACTCAGTCCCTGAGGACGGCTGCAATGAGACAACCCACCATGTACTCCTACGTGGCCTCTCACCGCTACCTTTAACAAATCGTGTTCACACACTTAGCTCTCAGCAGTAGGACATGTTCACACACCTCCGATTCATCCCCGATGAATCAGACCTGACACAACTCTAAGCAATAGCAGGCACGACAAACAAGCATGAATGAGTAGGCACATCAGGGCTCAAACAACTCCTACTCATGCTAGTGGGTTTCATCTATTCTTTGTGGCAATGACAGGTCATGCAGAGGATAAGGGGTTCAACTACCACAGCAAGTAACAGTTGAATCGATGTTGTCCTAATGCAGTAAAAGAGAGCAGGAGCGAGAGAGTGGGTTTGTATCAGAATGAACAAGGGGGTTTTGCTTTCCTGGCACTTCTGAAGATATTATAGCTCTTCATCGGTGTCATCGAACTCATCGTCGGAAGCACGTCTATCGAGAGAGGACAAAAACCGGCAACAGAGAAGGAGAACACAATCAATGCAATGCACAATATGATGCATGATCATGACATGTCAATATTCTATGTTGTGAGCTAATGCAACTAGCAACATGTTAAATGGAGTTGGTTTGAACCCTAGGTTCAATTTCAAACTCCATATGTGCGGGTTTAAATGCCATTATATGATTTGGCCTAAACAGGAGCCATAAGTTCTTCTAACATGCATGAAAATGGTATAGATGGATAGATTGGATTTTTTTGATCATTTTTCATATATAAATTAATTCATTTGGAGTTATGGTTGATTTTCTATGATTTATAGAAGTTTGTACTAGTTTCTGGAATTTTCTGTATAAGAATAATTCCAGTAATTGAATTAATGCATCAGCACTGCGTCAGGGTGACGTCAGCGGTCAACGGGGCGGTCCAGGTCAAACTGACCAGTGGGTCTCGTCTGCCAGTAGTTAGTTAAACTAACTAAATTTAGTTAGCGCTAATCCTAGGTTAGTTAGTAGGGAGGGCCCCACCTGTCATAGACCCAAGTGTCAAAGTGGGCCCACCCGGGGTCAACTTGGTCAGCGAGGTCAAACCCGCCGGCGAGGCCCGAGACGGCGGTGCGGCTCGGAAAACGCCCACAGGGCTCGGTTTTGGACGCGGTTTGCGGCTACGGAAAGCTGAGAGTCTCGCGCATCCAATGGCAGCATCGGCTAGAGCTGAGGTGGCCGGAGCTGACGGCGGCGAGCTCTTTTGCGGATGCCGGAGTTCGGCCATGTACGGGGTTGGGGCTGCAGCGTGCAAACACGCGAATTGAGGCGCTAGCGAGGCACTACGCGGTGCGTTAAGCATGTTGGGTAGCACGGGATGACCAAATGGTCGCCGGAGCAACACCGGCGACAAGTTCGAGCGGAGGCGAGCTTCGGCCATGGTGGAACTATGGCCTAGAGGGTGCAAACGTGTGGGGAAGAAGAGGGGTTCGAAGCAGAATCTCACAGCGGGGTCGGGGAGCAGGTCAGCAGCTCGGGGGAGCCGTTGAAGGTGAAAAATCAACGACGGCGATCCTCGGTGGCCGAGGAGGGGAACGGCAGAGCTGTCGGCATCTAGGGCTTCCGGCGGGGCGTGGCTCGGTGAGGGGGTCGAGGACGACATCGCGGAGCTCGTGGACCAGTCAGGGAAGCGAGGGAGGGCCGGTGGTCGCGGCAGCGACGAGCGGTGGCGACGGCGTGTTCAGGTGGCTGCGCGCGAGAGAAACAGAGGAGGGGGAAAGCACGGGAGAGAGTGAGAGAGCGGTCGGGGCTGCGTGGCGTCGCGAGGGAGGCCCAGGGCGACGAGGGGGAAGTGGCAGGAAGCAGGAGGTGACACGGGGGCGTGCCGGCATGCGGAGAACACACGCCTCGCATCCTTCTGGCGCGAGGTGGGGGACGAGTGGCAGATGGGCCTAGTGGGCTGCTACAATGCCAGGCCGGCCAGGTAAGCGCCAGGTATTCTCTCTCTCTCTCTCTCTCTCTCTCTCTCTCTCTCTCTCTCTTTTTTAATGTTTTTTATTTCTCTGTAACTTCTGGGCTTTATTAAAAATACCAGAACGTTTCCAAAAATCCTGAAAATAATTGTGGGCTCTGATTGGAATAGTTCCAAGAGCCCTCACTTAGGTTCAGAATTATTTGGACATTTAAAATATTATATAGCGTTTAATTGTCCAAATTCAAATACGTATGAGTTAACTCCAAATCCAGAAATGTCCTAGAAATGTGTGCATCATTTTTGGAAGAAGTTTTCACCCATTCCAAAATTGATGAACTTTTCTAAAGACCATTTTGGGTAGATGGAAAATATTTAATTTGACCCTAGTTGGAGTAAGGGGGGTGCTGGGGGTTTCTATCATCCCCATTTCAAGTTTCTGAGAAATTGTAAACATGATGCACACATAAAGGGCTAGCCTAGTGCAAACCAGATCTAGGGATGTGACAACTCACCCCTACTAAACAAGAATCTCGTCCCGAGATTCAAGTCGTGAGGTAAGAAGACAAAGCGGACACAAAGCTAACACGATCTCCTCGATCCAACTATCATTCTCGAAGATGTTGATTCATTGCATCATCTTGATCTCGACGTCTTGCTTTGAGAACTTCATCCAACATGACCATGAGAAGAAAGGAAAAACTCGAGAAGAATCGATCTTCTCGAAGATCGAGCTATTCACGATGATCGTTTGAAGGGGGTTCGGGGAAATGGCATACTCAGTTCGGAAAGGAAACTATGGTTATAGAACAACTCGGCAAACGGGAGGCATATTCCAATTGATACCGAGGATATAACCTAGTGACTCAGTGTGCTCTCAAAAACTTGAGCATTTCCATGGTCATCAAGGTTTTACCAGCATCCGTGCCGAGGATCCTGGCAACACATCTTACTACCATGATGAATAGTGATGGAGGATGCAGGTGCAAAGGAGGACATCACTTTCTCAGATCTTTCCTTAGCAATGCCAAAGAAGCAAATCTGGATGATCGACCGGGGGACATTTAGCACTCCGCTTCTAATGTTCTCCTTGATGTGTTAGCATAATCCATTCATAGATATGTTTGGTATCTTGAACATCAAGTAAAGGTCGGACTTCGGGAGCACAAAATCCATAAGGAACAACTTCTAGAATAAGTCATGCAAAATCCTCATGGGAAGTGACCAAACAAATTAATCAAGATACTAGAATAATAGTGCTTCCAGCTAGGTGCGTCCACTTCACTAGAACCTATATCATAGTTCTTGGAAGAAGTTCCAACCATCATATTTGCCTGAGATTCAGATCTTGTTGGTGTCAGGGTATTCCAGACTCATCAAGTCTAGAAAGAAAAAAAATTAAAGTTTGCAACATAAATCGACGAGAAGACGTTGCGAGATTCTCGGGACTACGGTAGTAAGCTCCAAAACATGAGCGCGTTCCGCTACAAACATGTGAACACGCTGTCCCAGACAAGCATGACCACATGGCAGTCTTACAATGAAACACTACCGAGTTCTGGTTGGGAACCATCAACGAGGATACTGAAGTCCTTGCATAAGGCATGCTCTTAAGAAGGAACTTCTTCTGCTTGAACAAATCAATCAGTGGCTTGGTGTGCTAGGGAATACGAATGGAGTGGAGGTAATTAATCTAACAAACCATAGAATACCTCACACGAATGCATGACGGACTTGGGATGATTCCAAAGGAAGCAAAACAAACCTTTCTCAAATTCATGGCGGCAACTTACACCTAAAGAACATGAATTCGAGGAAGTCACTTCTTCCATCCAAGCATAGGCTTCATGAACAGAACACAAAGGCATTGCTTACAAAGTTTCCAACACTAGTTTGGTGGTCAACATGAATCATGGGGGAGACAAAATGCTGCTGATGGGCTCAACAACAACTCATCGGAATTTCCATATCACTGGACTTCCACCATCACGTGAACACGGTGATAGCATTGGCCAGACCAAAAGATGTAATGATGTATGCTCGAGGGATCAACCACGAGTAAGACAACATTACGAACATCGTTGGTTCTGATTTGACTTGATGATAGCCCATACTCAAGTCAAAGTTTTGACAAGGCAATAGATCCAACAACTGATCACAGGGACCAATCGATGAAGATATCATCGTTCTTCAACACATACACACCGGGATATCCCTTGGAGATGAACTAAGTCAGGTAAGCTTTTATCTTCCAACTCTCCAAGTTGTTGTTTAGCTTAACCAACTAGCTCAGGGGTATCCAACACGGATTCTTGGAGAAGGGGTGGTTTAAAGGAAAACCAACTTGATCACGAGCTCAACATAATAGTCAGGGGACAACCCGGTAATACTTCCAAGAAGATATTCGGAAAATCACGAACCACCGATATGTTACTAAGCTCGAGAACAACCTTGCTTTTCAGGGCAAAATGATATGATCAAGGGAGCGAGGGATTGACACAATTCTAACTCATTGATCGAAGAGTGCACCAGAAATAAGGACTAGGTAGCACAATCAGTCTTAGAATGATAATTCAATAACCAGCACGCTAAGAATGAGAGCAATGTCCATTAACTACCAAGAACGGAGTTGCTAGGAGTATTGATTTCGCACATCACGGTACACTTGTCGGCATTCCGGTTACATGTCACACCCTGATTTTCATGGCACAACACTTAAGATGATAAATCATGATAAAATGTGGTTTGACAAAAACTTTTTAGTGTTTTGGACTTTGCTTGATTTGATTTTTGTCTGCTGTTTGCAAGTGCTCTAAAAATCAAATACATCATCCAACTCTTATACTTCATCCCCTTGCTCCAAACTTCTGCCCAATGACCATACCATGTGTATAGAACAGTATAGTATTTTCTTACAAAAATAATTTGGCCAAATAGTATTTTCAAAAATTAGTTTTCCAAAAACCCCTGAATTGAGATTTGCACTGCAAGTACTTGATTTGGGGTATGAAAAATATCTCAAAGAGTATATTTGAGACCTATTAGATAAAGGAATCCCATAAACCACAAAAATATAATTTTAAAAGTTATTTTACTATTTTATTTAAAAGATTTTTCTTAAGGCCAGAAATGGTCTTTAATAGGGAAAAACTATTTTATTGTTTTAAAAATATTTGACAAAAATTTAGGGAAACTCAGTGGACATATATTGTCCATATATATGAGTTTCAACACATGGTAATGTTCAAAATATTGGTCAAATCCCTCAAAAACCCTTTCTGGATATTTCAAGCTTTTGAAATATTTACAAAGGAAATATTCTCCAAAAATTCCAAGAAAATTCTAGCATGTCACATATGACATGTTTGATGATCTGGACAAGTATCATGTAATGGAGAATAGTATAACCCCATGAAATCCCGTCAAAACCATTTCTGTCCATTTTGAAGTTTGAGCAACTTTACATTGCCAAACATGTCCAAATGCTCTCAAGTCTTGTGTACATGCTCAACTGGTCTAATCATGCATCTAGACCAAATGGCACAAGTTGGAGAACACGTTAACTTGATCACAGAGCCCCAAAACCTTCTCTGACAAGAATCAAATTTGAACAACTTTGTACTACCAACTTTCTCTCCTTAACCCCAACTTTGGTGAGCATGTTCACATGACCAAATAAGGCCACCACACCAAGTGGTGCATCAAGGAGAATAGGTTTGCATGACTAAATCTTGGAAAGTCCATTTCTGCTGATTTCTAGGGTTCACAAAAGTTGCATTGGCAACTTTGCCCAAATGAACTCAAGATTGGTGGAAGGCCCTAATTATATGTGTCATTTCATCCTGTGGAGTCTCATGACAAATGGAACTCATCTTATTGCCCAAACCACCATCAAACACCTTCTGGCAGAAATTTAAAATGCATGTTTTGGCCATTTCCACTAATCTCCATGAGCTAAGCTTTCTCCCACATCATCATCTGGTCTTCCTCTAACCCCTGCATCTTTCCCTGCCCGAGGAGCCATGATGATGGGGGTGAAAAGCTCTTTTTCCCTCTCTGGACAGCACCATTTCTCTCTCTCTCAACCTCCCTCCTCACTCTAGTGGATCCCCAGGGCATCCAATGCCATATCCACATTGTTTACTCCCCCCTGCAACCACCAGACACAAGTGGGCGCGTGAGGACGCGAGAAAAAGCCGGCAGTGCCGGACATTTGCACGCTCTGGAGCACGTAAGCGTGCTCCCGACCGTTGACGCCGCGTCCCCCGACCACCTCGAGCATCCCCCTCGCGCCAGTCGAGGTGCCTCGACGTCCGCAACACGCCACGCCCCTGGCCCCATCCTCCTTCTCCCTCCTGCTGCCTCCTTTCGCACGCGCGCCGGCCGCCCGAGAGCTCCAATGACTGAGCTCCCACGTGCGGTGCTCTGGCCCTCCCCTTCTCCCTCTCTCCTCTCCTCTCGCCCTAGACCAACCCCACGAACACCCCAGACACGCCCACGCGCGCCCCCGTGGCCTCCAGCAACGGCTAGGAGCTCGTCGGCGCACGAGCCAGGGTGCACCTCGCCCCCTACGAGCCTCCTCTCTACTCCTTTGGCCCTCTCTCCCTCCAAGCAACCGTCTGGACCAACTCATTCTTCCTCCCGTGTCCTCCATCCACCACCATGGCCGGGGCCTTGCCGTCGGCCTCTGCCTAAATTCGCGCCCACCATTCCTCCTCCTCCCCTCTAGACCACACTAGAGCACTTCCACCACCACCGCGAGCCTCTCCCGCGCTTCTCCCTCGCCTCCCCGTGGTCGTGCCGTCGAGTTCCATCGTCACCGTCAGCCTCGTCCGCCACGGCCAACGCGCTGCTCGACCCGGTGCCCCTGGGCGACCGTGCCACCCACGGTTGGACGCAGCCGGACCCCCTGAGCACGCCGGTGGCCAGCTCACCGGAAACGATGGCCTGTGGCACCGGCAAGCGCCGCCGACGCCGCTTCTGCCCCTGCTCTGTTCGAGCGGGAGGTTGGGGATGAACCCGACCCATGGGCCCCGCGTGTCGGCGACCCTGAAGGCCGGGCCCGCGGGTTAAATGGACACGGCTTCTCCGGGAGCCGTCTTCCTGAGGCCAACGCGTATTCCGGGCAGGCGCCTTCGACGTCACCGCTGTCGCCCCGTGCGGCCGTGCAGCTGGGCGGCCCAGTGTGCTGCCCCGCTATGCCTCGCCCGATCTTGGCGCCGCCACCGCCAGATCCGGCCCATTTAGGTAGATCCCTCTCCTTTTTCTTTTTCTGTAGACTTGTAAAATCCAGAAACAATTCAAATGGACTCCAAATTTGATGATTCAAATTTCTAGTGACTCTATAAATCATGATCTATCTGTTAGTGCAACATGCACATTTTTCCAGAGACCTTTTCTTCACAAATATTTATCAAATCCTATTTTTCCTATTTCTGTGATGAACTTTAGAAAATCACAGAGAGCTCAAAATTGATCCAAATGCCATGATTCAAATTCCTAGATTTTTCTAAGTTCATAACTTAGTTTATGAACATTTTTCTTAATACTTTCTGTACGACATAAAACAATGAGCCATTTCTTCATATCTGTCAACTTTGCAAATTCATAGGAAATTCATTTGAACTCCAAATCCAGTGAAACCAACTCCCAGATGTATCTAAAATCGTGATTTACCAAATGGGTTCCTTTGCTCATTTTTCAAAAATATATTTCTGTACACTTCTTGCAAATCCATAAACCCCTTGATTCCATCATATTGAAATGTTCAGAGATATCCACTGATCCAATTCCAATGAAACCACTCTGGTTATTTTTCATATAACCAGAGATGTCCTAGAAAAGTCAAATTAATATTTTTGGAGCACTTATATTTCCTGCCTTGTCGTGTTGCTTATTGTGATTGTTTCCGACGTTAGTTGACGAAGTAGAAGGAGTGCATGGAGAAGGACCAGAAGATTTCAAGACTCAGATGAACCAGGCAAGCAGCCCTTTGACCATGTCCATGAAACCCTTTTTATGCATGTCATATATCACTTATTATTGTTGCATCGGAATCATGATGAGATGGCAAACCACGTTGGTTGGTTGCCTCTGTTACTTCCTCATTGATACTTGCATTATGCATGACCCTACCTCCTTATGAGGGTTATGCCGGTGGGACTAGATAGGATGCTAAAGTAGTTGCTACGCAAAAAGGGACGGGAATATGCATGGTGATGGAGGCAAGTATGTTCCCGAAGACTTTTTTAAAACCCCGTCGGATGCCACTAATGCCCGAGGGAGATGTTGAGCTAGGTAACCACTTGACAAAGAAGTGGTGTATCGGAGAAGGATATGTGAGTGTGGTTTCAAAAACGGATTGGTTTAAGTTGCGACCGTTATTCCAACCTTACATGTGCAACCACTCTACCCTTGTATGGGAAAGGGCATTATTGATTACCTAGGCCGATACTAGCTTGGAGCCCGCATTACTAGTGACGGGGGAGAGTTGGTGCTCTCTCTCTGGACGGGGTCGTGCCAGGTAGGGCGGCCATGACTGTCTTCACAGGGCACCGGACACACCGTTGGCACCCCGTGCTTGTGGTATGTGATGAAATGGGAGCGAGGCTCCACGATTTTAAGATGTGAAATGTTGAGCACGGGGTTATCGCCAATCGAGTGGACTCCATGTTAGTGTCGTCTAGGAAAGGTAGTGATCGGGTGCTTACCCCGGGTTCTTGAGGTATCGCGGGTCGTGGATGACACGGAAGTTCCCCGGATCTTGTGGGTAAAGTGTGCAACCTCTGCAGAGTGTAAAACTATTCGAATAGCCGTGTCCATGGTCAAGGACAGTTGGGTAACCGCTCTTGGGCTACGTCCATATGGTTACGAAACCTGGTGAGTATGTATGGATGAGTGGAGAGAACTACATGGGTCAAGTCCAAGGACTTGACATGATTGAGTTGGGTTGGTGCCCACTCCATTTATGTTGATATCTATAACTTGTCCTCAGGGATTACATTAATCCTCTTGATGCATGCTATGCAAGTTGTTGAACATGTCATTGCACTCAAAACTAGCTTTACGCAAAAATTTACCTATATCAGGCAATGTTGTATCTTGAACCAAAACATGGGTTGCTTGCGAGTACATTCAAAGTACTCATTGGCTTGCCACTAGTTATTTTATTGGCCAGGCATGAAAGAACAGGATGTGATGAAGGACACTTTGGTGACGAACATGCGAGCTAGGACGCTTTCCCAAATGTAATGCCTGTAGGGTCAAGGCGGATGGCATGGGCCCAAGTTATCGACGAAGATTTCCGCTGCAATGTTATACTCAAGACTTGACCATAACGGTCCTACTTGTGTAATACGGTATGTATGGATGTAAGCCTCTTGTTATTCAGCTTCTGTGTGTTCAGTGAGCATTGATCTCTGGGATCACTGTACACGTGCATTCGGTGATAACGACTTCTGAGTCGGGGTCCCCACATTACAATAACACGGGAACCGAGGAGTGAATAATGATAGCGAGACGTATCACTGCGTCAAGAATTCATGAGGAATGGTGCAATCCTCATGACGATCCTGACATAAAGGGGGTAATACTCCGAGGTAGAACAGAATCAAAAGCTGGATTGACATTTGATTTGCGGATTACAACTGCTTTGACCCAATCTCGGATATGGATGAGGTAATCGGAGTTTGTTTCTCCTAGTCATTCCGTAATAGAATGGCTTGACAGGCCACAAGAATAATAGGCATCGATAAACGAATGCACGTATACTCTTGATTATCAATTGATAGATGGAGGTCAGAAAACAACTAAAGAGGGACAACTCAAAGGAACATATGTTTTTTTTCTGAGTTGTGGATGCATAGATTAGTATGTCGAGCGAAGCTCAACATTTCTTCCGGATAACCCATGCGGAAAGGGTAGAACTCGCAGATTCACAATTATGAATGGAGAACTCCTCAAGAGTACTCTGATTGTGATCCTTCGGTTCAGCGAGGAAGTTCTGCTATAAGCGGTTCATAGTATTTGGAAGAAGGAAATACCACGGACCTCGAGGACTATTGCAAAGTTACTAATATCCTAAAGGAACTAGCAAACACTATCAACAGGAGGTAAGTAGGGTGAATCTCGGGTTCAAGAACCCAGGAATAGAATACCTAGTACTAAGTGGCATCACAGGATGCTTTCGAGAATAATGGCCAGAATCACCACACCGGGAACACAAAGCATGGATGGATTACTAAGTGACTGCCTAAAACACCTAGGTTCATAATAATAGCTCCAACATATATGCCGAGGCAACGGAGTACCTCAACACACTAATTTGTGTGATTAAGCTGGCCCAAATGAACATTAGAAACGGAGAGAAGGGATTTGCAAAGGCATCATACTGCTGTAAATGCTCAAAATGATCTGAGACATCCTGCAAAATAGTGGCATGACCACTCAACATCACAATATCAAGGTTCTAAGACCAGCTATGAACGTATGGAAGTAGTAAAAACTGAATTAGTAACACGTCATCCTGATAGATAGATGAGAAGGCCTAGTTCTTAATCCCCGTAGAAGAGAAGAGGATGACTCCGATCAGAAGGCCATGAGGTATAAGGAGTAAAAAGAGCCTTACGTTCCCTTCCACAATCAATTCCCTTACATAACTAGAGCATTTCTAGACACAACTTCGACCGGTTTGGCTTGGTAATCCTACAGGCAGTCAGGCTCTGATACCAAAGCTGTCAGGACCCCGATTCCAAGTCACATTGATCTAGCCGGTAACACCTCATATCACTTTGCGGCCTCACGCACGGTATTCCCACGGGTGTCACCTTACCATGGCCCGGGACCGTTTGCGCCTTTTGGCACACGTATATGATAGTGTCGCTAGCATCCATATGACATAGAACCCGGGCCGACATGGCTAGTCGTGAACCCAAAGCGGCGCTAACCCATGGGGACAGGCATACATGAATCAACTTCGAGCATGTCGGTCAACAGCGTGTGAATCCGGGCTGTAGCACTGGGCTAACAGGACTCCGGTAACCCGGGCTGTAGCGGGCTAGGTAGGATTCCGGATGTCACCGCGTGACATTTCCCCGAAGGGACAGACACAAGAATTAAGTGAATCACATGCCGGCCAGTCAAGGGTTCCGGAGCAGTAGTGCTGGGCTAGCAGGACTCCAGTGAACCGGGCTGTAGCGGACTACTATGGCTCATGGAAGCACAAGAATACATTTCCCCATAAGAGAGGCTGCCAAGGATAAACAACTAGATTGTCGGATCCCACACATACCAAGCATTTCAATCATACACACAATATGCTCGATATGTGTAAGTACAACATGGCATCACAACATAACTCTATGACTCAAATATTTATTCATTAGGCTCCGAGGAGCGAGATATTACAAACATGGGTCTCATGACCCAACATACAGAGCATACAAGTCTAGGCACAAGCGGAAGCTTAACATGTCTGAGTACAGACATCTACAAATGAAAAAGGCTTAGGAAGCCTGACTATCTACCAGATCCTGCCGGGGCACAAGATCGTAGCTGAGGTAACAAGCTAAACGTTGAAGTCCACGCGGAACTACTAGCGAGACTGAAGTCTCTCTGCAAAAACATAAATTAAGCAAATGTGAGTACAAATGTACCCAGCAAGACTTACATCAGAACTAACTACATATGCATCGGTATCAACAAAGGGGGTGGTGGAGTTTAACTGCAGCAAGCTAGCTTTGACTCGGTGGCTATCCTGAACTACTACTGCAAGCAACTCTTTTGAGGTGGCGCACACGAGTCCACATATTCACCAATCAATACACCACTATGGATCCTATCCCGTCTTCCTATGAGAACGCCATCCACAGCACTCACACTTATCTTGCGCATTTTAGAGTATCCACTTTCACTTGTCTATGAACTGTACATGCAACCCAAAAGTCCTTTGCCGCGGACACGACTATTCGAATAGATGACATTAACCCTGCAGGGGTGTACTTCTTCACACACGCTCTCGCCACTTACCACCATGTACACATCGTGTATCTCGGCAATCTTCAAGTGGAAGCCCGGCGAGGGAGTCGGCCACGACCTGACTAACCACACAAGTCTCTAGTCCAGGTTTATCACCTATTCGGGTTCCATCCGCGAGGAAATCTAACATGCATGAAAATGGTACAGATGGATAGATTGAATTTTTCTGATCATTTTTCATATATAAATTATTTCATTTGGAGTTACGGTTGATTTTCTATGATTTTTAGAAGTTTGTACTATTTTCTGGAATTTCCTGTATAAGAATAATTCCAGTAATTGAATTAATGCATCAGCACTGCTTCAGGGTGACGTCAGCGGTCAACGGGGCGGTCCAGGTCAAACTGACCAGTGGGTCCCGTCTGTCAGTAGTTAGTTCCTCGGTAGAACATGAGGGAATATTTGTTCTACCTTTAGCTCCTCGGTAGGTTTGACACTCTTACTTATCGAAAGAGGCTACAATTGATCCCCTATACTTGTGGATTATCAATTACTTGCACTTTCAAGGAGCTTGAATGGTAACATTATGTAACACCGTATAGCAATAAACCTACCCAGATATGCTCTCCTCGCCTCCCTAAGAGAAAGGGATCACCAGGTGTGTCTTTAAGTTATCTGGGTGTATTTTATCAAGAATCCGGTTTTAGTTGTAAGAGGTTGGGATAAAACTCCAACTCATCCTATTACCGTGGACACGGCTATTCGAATAGTTTAACTTCCCTGCAGGGGTGCACCACATTACCCGATACTGTTGATTACCTCTGGCCGGACACACTTTTCTGGGTAACACCCAACCTCGGATAATCGACACGCCGTAGTCCGACCTAGGCTTCCCTGAGAGGTCTACATGCCGGTCTAAATCCTAAGCACGAAGGGGTCATGGACCTATGACCCTAAGCGTCCTTGCACATTACGAGATAAGCCAGGGACCAAACCCCACATCTATATAGACAAGCAAGCGGTCACTGCTCACCCTATCTTGGTAGTTTTCGGAAGAATCATACTGTCGGATTATCGGTTTCGGCAAAACCCTTGAGGTTCGAACTCTGGGGTGCGCACGAGGATATCTCTCCACTAGCTCATGCTCTCACCACGATCTCAAAGCCTAGCTCGCCGAACCCGAAGAACAAGGGACACAAGAATTTATACTGGTTCGGGCCACCGATGTGGTGTAATACCCTACTCTAGTGTGGTGTGGTGGATTGCCTTGTAGGCTGGGGATGAACAAGTACAAGGGAAGAACTACAGTGGTAGCTAGTCCTATTTATAGAGGCCCATGTCCTCTTCCCAAATATTAGGCGAGAAGGGATCCCACAATGGCCAATTTGAAGGGGGACAGCTAGTACAAGCTATCCTGACAAAAGGTGGTCTTCGCCTGCCAAAGGCTCTAGTGGTGATGCCGTCGTGGGCTTAGCGGTGACCTCCATCTCTTAGTCTTGCTGGTCTTGGTCTCGTTGCACCGATATGGAAACCCTTGCCTGATGCCTCGGGATCCCCGCCTGCGCCTCGTCGTTTAGCACCAAAGAGGAAACCAGTATTCTGCGCCTGCTGGCGCTCGCCTGGCCTTGGTCGTCATGGCTCACGTCATGGGAACCTCTTGAGGTGTGCCTCGCCTTGATCGCTCCGCTCCTCGCGAGCCAGCCTAGTGAGGCTGCCCCTGAGGAGGTCTTGTGTCGCCCGCCTCGCGAGGCTTGGCCCCTCGCGAGCGTGTTGAGTGTTTGCTGAAGAAGATGGGCCGTACTAGGCCGTTAGTGGAGCCGCGCCGTGGGCCGCAGGCAGGCAAGTCTGGGGACCCCCGTTCCCAGAACACCGACAGTATCCCCCGGGCCCAAGGCACGCTCGGACTTGGCTTCAAAGTGAAGCCAAGGGGCAAGTGCGGAGCGCCGCGGGCCCCAACGCCATGCGGCCTTGATTGACGCGTGGCGACCGACGGGACCTGGGCGTCTCCGCATCCCCACGTTGCCTCGGCAACTGCCCGACTTGACGAGTCCCTGGTGCATGCAGAAAAGCCATCATTGCCGGCGATCGTGGAGGTCGCCAGTTGGCCTCCTCCTGCTAAAAATGGGAAGGGGGGCGGAGTCCCCGTCGCCCATCTCTTCCTTCGTTCCGCTTGCTTCTTATTCCTTGCTTCACTGCTAGCAGCAACACCCATGGCGCCGATACGGACATTCTCGGCCGCCGAGAAGGGAAAAGCCCCCCGTGAAGAGCGGGGGCCACTCCCGCCGAAGAAGAGGCTGGCCTGCTGCCGCGATGTCATCATGAGGCCAGAAGTGACAAGGCCTTGGCATGAGCGGCCTCCTCCCGGATATCCGTTGCCTTGTTACGCCCGGGCAGAGGGCTCCAGAGGAGGAGGCGGAAATCCACGTTGACCGCACCACGGCCGTGGTGGCCGCGCCCCGGTGGTGTGCGCGCCACCCTAGGAACCCACGCCGAGGGCTGCTCGCGTGAACTGGTGGTGTGGGCGGCGATGCCCCCGCACTCCTGGATTCGCTTCCCGCAGTTCTTCTCCGCTGAGATGCCGCCGAGGGGTCGCCTCTAGCTATGGCTGAAGCATGCTGAGTGTGATGCCCCGACGACGGAGGCGGAGGGTGAGGTCGTCTCCCCAGGCAAGATTTTCATGACCTGCGATGGGGTGAGGTCTCCCGAGTTTGCCGCGTGGAGGGCGCCCTTGCTATCCACTTCGAATACGATGGCGCCTCCACGATGTTCTTCAAGGTCTTCGATGAGGGAGGCTGCCACCTCGAGTGCTACCCTGGAGGGGGTTGTCGGGATGGCACAGTGATAGGAGTCGGGCCTGCAAGCGGTTCCTCCAGCAGCAGCGATGGCGCTTGGGATTCCAGCGACTCTCCCAAGCCCTACGAGTCTTCGGAGACGAGCGATGACAGCTACGTGCCCCCGAGCTCTCGCCGTGCCCGGAGTGCAGCGCCAGTGTCTGCCCGCCGCCGACGGTGATCTGCAAGGAGTGGGTGTCAGCCTCCCGTGGCCCACTATAAATGATGGTATTAGTGGCGACGCCCGTAGTTATAGCTTCCGATAGTCTTTTCCTTTTGTTTCCTGCCAGGAATCAAGATGGACCCCATGGGTGTGTGTAAAGAATCTGTAGCGCCTTTTGTGTTAATATCATCCCCTTATAAAACCTTTTGTTCGCACGTCTTGCTCCCGCTCGGTCCCCCCTTTCCATCCCTGGGGCAGCCCGGCGCTCTACGGTGACAGGCCCCAGCCCCCAGGCAGGCTTCAGCAGTCGCTGGTATGCCTGGTCACGATGTCGTGGTCAAGGTCAGGAGGTGTGCTGCCCGAGGTCCGGTAAGAGCCCCTGAGGCGCCATGCTCAGGAGGTCCCCCTTTACGTGCAAGCGACTCCCGAAAGGTAGGAAGGAGGTAAGCGGCGTCGCTGTAGCAAGGCTACATGAGCTAGGAATTATGTGCCTCAGCGCCGGGCCGGCTTGAATGCATGACTTATCTTTGGTGATCTGGGGTTGAGTCCCTGTGCTGCGCCTGGCTCGTGCGCCGGTGGTGGTGCTACTAGGTCAGGCTGACATTAGGTCCCTCCTCATCTCGTGCCCTCCTGAGTGCTCTGCGTTCTCGGGTTCCGACCATCGAGCAAGGCTCAGCCGCTGCTGGTATGCCAGGTCGCGATGCCGTGCTCAAGGCCAGGGGTTAGGACTGGAAAGTCAGTAAGAGCTTCTGAGGCACGGTACTCAGGACCCCCCCATTCACACATAAGCGATGGCACGGGAGAAGGAACGAGCTGACGGGGTCACCGGTAGCTAGTGCTCCAGAGATTCCTGGTGGTTAGTTGGAGATAGCCCGTGATCACGTTGCTTACCCAGCCGTCGATTGTTCCATAAGAAGGCGAAGGCACTGAGGATCTGATGAGGTGACGTGCACGGAGCGGGCCGCGAGCCAGAGCTCAGTCTCTCAGGTTTATCAGCGTTCTAGGGGCGGACCCAAGCACAAGCGCCGTGCCGATCTGTGGAGCTCTCGCCGCGGGGTAAATAGGAGATTGGTCAGCAATGCGGGCCGCCGCGAGATGTAATCAAACAAGTGATAGTCGTAGGGAAACTGCACGGGGAGATAAGCTAGCTCAGATAGATGCAAGAATGATACATGCCACTGGGACGGACCCGAGTGGCCTGGGGATGATGCTGCCCGAGGGGCGCCGCCGACTGAGTAAGCCAAAGATGCAAAAGGATACATGTCACAGGGACAGAACCGTGCGACTTGGGTATAATGCTGCCTGAAGGGCTCCCTCACTGAATGAAATAGAAAGGGTCACCTGATACTGTAGACGTAGTGGTGTTGGAGTAGCTGAAGACGCGTGCTGAAAGACTCACTAGGTGGAACTTCATCTAGCACATTTGGTAGGTTCTCTCTTTGCGAGCCGTTAGTCTCATCGAACCGCACATCGACAGTTTCAACCACTTTATAGTGAAAGAGGTTGAAGACTCTGTAGGAGTGTGAATCCTTTCCATAACCAAGCATAAAACCTTCATATGCTTTCGGTGCAAAATTTGAAATGTGATGTGGATCCTTGATCCAGCACCTAGCACCAAATACTCTGAAGTAACTGACATTTGGCTTCTTTCCAGTTAGGAGTTCATAGGTTGTCTTCTTCAGAAGCTTGTGAAGATAAACACGGTTGATGACATGGCATGCAGTATCAATGGCTCCGGGCCAGAACTTTCTTGGAGTCTTGTATTCATCAAGCATCGTCCGAGCCATCTCAATGAGTGTTCTGTTCTTGCGCTCCATGATGCCATTCTGCTGAGGTGTGTATGGAGTTGAGAACTCATGAGTGATGCCCAATGTGTCCAGGTAAAGGTCGAGGCCGGTGTTCTTGAATTCTGTGCCGTTGTCACTTCTGATATGCTTGATCTTGACGCCATAGTTCGTCATGGCACGGTTGGCGAAGCGTCTGAAGACATCCTGCACTTCAGTCTTGTAGAGGATTATATGCACCCATGTATGTCTTGAGTAATCATTAACAATGACGAAGCCATAGAGACAAGCAGTGGTAGTGAGAGTAGAGTAGTGAGTAGGGCCAAATAAGTCCATGTGTAGCAGCTCAAAGGGTTGAGATGTCGTCATGATTGTCTTCGAGGGATGATTGGCCCTTGTCATCTTTCCAGCTTCGCAGGCACCACATAGATGATCTTTCTTGAACTTGATGCCCTCGATGCCAATGACGTGTTTCTTATTCGCGAGAGTGTACAGGTTCCTCATGCCAGCCTGCCCCTAGCCTCCGATGCCAGAGACAACACTCTGAAGCTTTTGCTAGAAGACATACGGATAGCTGTGGTCCTGATGAGAAATCTACCATGTACAAATCATCTTTCCGATACCCTTCAAAGACTAGAAATATGTCAGATTCCATTAGAACAAGGGAACTATATTTTCCAAATATCACAATCATGTTCAAGTCACAAAGCATTGAGACAGACATTAAGTTGAAACCAAGGGATTCAACAAGCATCACTTTATCCATGTGCTGATCCTTTGAGATTGCAACTCTACCTAGACCCAATAACTTGCTTTTATCAGTGTCAGCAAATGTGATGTGGCTGTTGTCAGATGGACGTAAGGTTGAGTCCATAGAAGACTTCGATCACCAGTCGTATGATTAGTGCATCCACTGTCCATAATCCATTCTGAAGCATGTGGTGTCATACCCTACAATACAGTTAAGGGGATAGGCTTCACCAAGAGTATTGTGAAGCATAAACATTTGACGGACAAGAGGATTATCAAAGCTCAGATCAAGGTTAGGACTGATAGTATGATTGGCAAGCGATTCAGGAACAAAATACATAGTAAGACCATTTGGGCATTTTATCTTGCGCCCCACAAGATGTTTTAGGTCCCTAGCAATAGCATCGGACACCTTTGATTTCCGACTGGAGACCTTTCCCTACAAAAGAGAGCTAAGTTTTCTTAACCACCAACATTTTCAGTGGTGGCTTTGAAGCAATGAGTCTAAGTGCAGCATCTGAGAACTTTGGCTTTGGAGCCCTAACAAATAGCCTTGCAGGAGGTGAATAATACTCAAATAAATAAGCAGAAAATTTCTTAGTTTTATGAACATAGAGGTTTGAAGAAACACACTCATATTCATACATTTGAGTATGATTTCCCTGCAAAAACATTGGCATTAGGGTGACTCGGGTGAGTCCTCTGTCTGTATGAAGTCTTCGGGCCATATGAAGCCTTTGGTCTGGTGTTTGTCTTCTTCCCTTGTGGTGTCATGATGACATTCACAGGAAGATTCTCAAGACAACTTTTGGGTACCCAGATCTTCTTCACAGGCGGTCCATTCCCGTAGTTAGTACCAATATACCTGGCAAACACTTCACCAGTCTGATTCTTAAACAATTTATAGTTTGAATCAAAGGATTCATCAGTGACAATTGGGTTAGCACAAGCGAAGCCAGATAAGGTGGGTGGGTGCACTGAAGGTCCCTTTGCAGCAACCCATGTGGTTTTGGGGTACTGCTCAGGCTTGCAGTAAGAACCATCAACATTCATTTTCCTCTCGAACCCAACACCCTCTTTCCTAGGGTTTCGGTTCAGAATCTGCTTTTTGAGGACATCACATAGTGTCTGATGCCCTTTGAGACTTTTGTACATTCCTGTTTCAAGCAATGTCTTCAACCTAGTATTTTCATCAGCAATAGCAGTGGCATCCTCAGCAGAAGGGTTAGTTACCACATCAACAGTTGAAGATATTGCAACAGTAGCAGGAGTAGAACATTCAGCAACAGAACTAGCGTTATCACGCTCAAGGCATTTTATACATGGTGGTTCAAATCCTTCCTGAGCGGGATTGATCTGTTGAGCGCGAAGTGACTTGTTTTCTTTTTGAAGATCTTCATGAACTGCTCTCAATTTCTCAAGTTCTTGCTTCCTTTGAAGATAATCATAGGAAAGCTTTTCATGAGTTGTTGAGAGCGTTTCATGACGACTCTCAAGTTCCTCATACTTAACATGACGATTTTTTATGTCTTCAATTAAGGACTGAGATTGGGTCATTTCCGCGTCCAATAGGTCATAACTTTTGTCTAACATTTTTTGAATATGTTCCATAGCTTTCTGTTGTTCAGTTGCAATCTTAGCACGTGTTTTGTAGCTGGGTTTGGATTCACAATTGGAGTCATCTTCACTTGATGTTTGAAAGTAAGCATCGCGTGAGTTTACCTTGGCACCACGTGCCATGAAGCAAAAGGTGGGAGCGGAGTCATCCTTGTCATTAGCATCAGCGTTGGTGACGGAGCCATTGTCTTCAGTGTTGAAGAAGGACTTGGCAACGCCAGAGTCGGACTCCTCCTCAGACTCCACCTCCGCCTCCTCAGAAGAAGACTCCTCCTCTGAATCCATCTCCTTGGCAACAAAAGCACGAGCCTTGCCAGATGAGCTCTTCATGTGTGATGAAGACTTGGAAGAAGACTTTGAGGATTTATTCTTCTTCTTGTCATCAGAATCATATTCCTTGCTCTTCTTCTTCTTCTTCTTCTTCTTCTTCTTCTTCTTCTTCTTCTTCTTCTTCTTCTTCTTCTTGTTTTCATTGTCCCACTGCGGACACTCAGAGATGTATTGACCAGGTTTCTTGCACTTGTGGCATGTTCTCTTCTTGTGGTCATGAGTAGAAGCTTCATCATTTATTGAGCTGGATCGTAAAGACTTTCTAAAGCCTTTCTTCTTAGTGAACTTCTGGAACTTCTTCACAAGCATAGCAAGCTCCTTTCCAATGTCTTCAGGATCACCAGAACTGCAGTCAGATTCTTCTTCAGATGAGGAAACAACCTTTGCCTTCAAAGCGCGAGTTTGACCATAGTTGGGACCATAGATGTCCCTTTTCTCAGATAACTGAAACTCATGTGTGTTGATCCTCTCAAGTATGTCAGACGGATTGAGTGTCTTGAAGTCAGGGCGTTATTGAATCATCAGGGCTAGGGTGTCAAACGAGCTGTCAAGAGATCTCAGGAGTGACTTGACGATTTCATGCTTGGTGATCTCAGCGGCGCCCAGAGCATGAAGCTCATTTGTGATGACAGTGAGGTGATCAAATGTGAGCTGGACATTCTCATTGTCGTTTCTCTTGAAGTGGTTGAATAGGTTGCGAAGGACACTGATCCTTTGATCTCTCTGGGTTGAGCCGCCTTTGTTGACCTTGGAGAGCCAGTCCTAGACTAGCTTCGGCATTTCCAGAGAACTCACACGTCCATACTGTCCTTTGGTCAGATGACCACAGATGATTTTCTTGGCAGTAGAATCCAGTTGAACGAACTTCTTGACATCAGCAGGGGTGACACCTTCACCAGTCTTGGGAACGCCGTTCTTGACGACATACCATAGATCGACATCAATGGCTTCAAGATGCAGTGCACATCTTATTTTTCCAGTAGGGGTAATCAGTGCCATCAAAGACAGGGCACGCAGCGGAAACTTTGATTATCCCTGCAGTCGACATAGCTAAAACTCCAGGTGGTTAAACCGAATCACATAGACCAAGGGAGTACCTTGCTCTGATACCAATTGCAAGTGCTAGGTATCGACTAGAGGGGGGTGAATAGGAGATTTTTATTGAAGTCTTCAAAACATGGGAGTTTCAAAGACAAACGATATAAATGAACCTATTGACATGCAGCAGAAGGTAGACTACAGTAGACAAGCCATAGTCAAGTAAGTAATGAAGCTAAAGTACGAAGACTATTAGCAGCTAGGTAGTATGGATTAAGATGGAAGTGAGTATGAAGCCAAACGCAATAGTTGTCACATTGTAAAGTCAAACAGATTAGGCAGGCATGCAAATGACTTCACGAAGACAAACTGTAAGTAAAGAGAGGGAGAAGATAGAACCAGTTGCTTCGTGAGGTCAAGGATTTGTTGGACCAGTTCCAGTTGCTATGACAACTGTACGTCTGGTTAGGGAGGCTGAGATTCAACTCAGAAGACCGCGTCTTCACCTTATTCCCCTTGAGCTAAGGACACTTAGTCCTCTCCCAATCACTCTGGTAAGTCTTCAAGGTAGACTTCCAAACCTTCACAGACTTAAACACGGCAATCCATAGTGACTCTTGGATGCTCGAGCAGCGACGCCTAACCGACTGGAGGATTCACAGTCCTCAAGTGTAACAAGTCTTCAGGTCACGCAGACAGAAAGACTTCAGTGATGCCAAACACTCTTTGGGCTCTGGGTGTTTTGGGCTTTGTCCTTGCAAGGATCTCTCTCTCAAATGCTTTGAAGGTGGGTTGCTCTCAAACGACAAAAGCCGTGTACTAGCTCTGAGCAGCCACCAATTTATGGTGTAGGGGGTGGGCTATTTATAGCCACTAGGCAACCCGACCTGATTTTTCCATGACCCTGGGTCACTAAGGAACTGACACGTGTTCCAATGGTCAGATTTCAAACACACACGGCAGCTTCACTTGGACTCCAAGTAAAGTTGACTTATCCGACTCTAGATAAGATTTGCTCTCATTGTCTTCGCTCAAAGACATAGGATTGGGTTGAACATCACTTCAGTCACTCTGACTTTGTTCACTTGGACCCCACTTAACAGTACGGTGGTTCCTATGACTCAACAAAGAAGAAAAGGAAACTACGAAACAGCTATGTCTTTGCACTCCATAGTCTTCACGTGAATGTCTTCTCGAGTTATAATCTTCATTGTGAATATCTTCACATACCACCATTGTCTTCAATGTCTTCACACATGTTTAGGGGTCATCTCCGGTAGGTAAGCCGAATCAATGAGGGACTACTACCTGTGTTATCCTGCAATTCTCACAACCACATTACTCCCTCAACCAGGGTTGTCGTCAATACTCCAATACCAACTAGGGGTGGTACTAGATGCAATTACACCAGGGAGCCGCCTTGGTGAGGAGGCGGCAGAGGCGCTCCATGGGCTACATCGCCCACAACTTGAGGAGGGCGAGGCAGCGAGAGGGACGATGCGGGGGAGCCCCCAGCGGCGCTGACAAGCTCGGCGATGCGCTCCAGCCAGTCCTCGTAGAGGTCGTCGACCGAGCGGTAGCGCAGGAGCTCGCGCGCCATGAGCACCGCGGCTTGCACGTCCGTGGGCGCGTGACGAGCGTGGGACGATGAGCTGGCCGGAGTTAGCAACGGGGTAGCTGTGCGGCCGTCTTGCCGCACAGAGGGGTGCAGCGAAGATGCTTGCTGCTCGTTTCCTGCCGGGCCGGTGGCGGCGTTGGCGGCGGGTGATGGAGAACGACGGGAGGCTCGCCGACAGTGATGACTGACGGTGTCCTGGACTAGGGGGTACTCACCACGTCATCTCCCGATCTGTTAGATTGGGCCGAGGACCCCCATGGCCGTATACTCATGGGCCATTCCGGACAGCTGCCGCATACAAGGAAGATTCCGCAAGACTTGGCGATCAAGACAAGGACTCCTCCCCCACCGGCATATTCGTCTAGGACTCTTGTTATCCTAGGCCTCTGGTGCATTATATAAACCGAGGCCAGGCTAGTCGATAGAGATATATACAACAATCATGCCATAGGCTAGCTTCTATGGTTTAGCCTCTCTGATCTCGTGGTAGATCTACTCTTGTACTACCCATATCATCAATATTAATCAAGCAGGAGTAGGGTTTTACCTCCATCGAGAGGGCCTGAACCTGGGTAAAAACATCGCGTCCCTTGTCTCCTGTTACCATCCGCCTAGACGCACGGTTCGGGACCCCCTACCCGAGTTCTCCCAGTTTTGACACCGACGTTGGTGCTTTCATTGAGAGTTCCGCTGTGTGTTAGGCAAAAGGTCGATGGCTCGCCTGCAGATCAACTGCGACTTCGGCATCTTCGTCACCAGCTCGACTGGTCCCCTTGGTTCGACCAAGGACTGCGCCCTACCTCCGATCGTCATGTTCGGATGAGGGCCTTCATCAACATCAACTCTGATCTCTATCAAGATCATGGAGGAATCATCCAGGGAGCCCGGGAGCTCAACGTCAACATTGCCCTCAGGCGACCGTACTGTTTTTCTGAACAGCAGACTTGTGTCCGCCGCCACCGCCTCCTCAAGTGTCGTTTGACGATCGCTTCGGTGGAATTGTGCGGAATCGAGTCTATAACAACCCTGGAAAATTTCGTCGAATTCCGATGGAGGAATCTCTGGCAATCCACGATATACCGGAGCCATGTCAAATCAGGACGGGAATCCGGACGGGTCTAGGGCGTGGTGTCCAGCTTCCAGCTTGGACATCCTTTGGATGATCCAACCGTTGATTGGCTGCGGAATTCCTGTGTCTACCACCCCTCAAAATTTCAGCTCGATCCGACCGTCCGAACTCCGGGAACCTTCCGATTAGTGCATCACTTTTCGGATCTGTTTTCTGCGCGAAAACGAATCCGACCCGAGTTCTACTTTCTTATGAACGGGATTTCGGACTTCCTTTTTGAAGGAAGTTTTGTATGTGGTGTTGTGTTTTGTTCCCGAACACATCCCACTTACTTTAAAATCTTTTGAACATGATCTTCAACATCATACTGGTGTCAAACCAGTCCGGCAATATTGCTCCACGGTGGCGACTGCGCTGAACCGTCGTCACTTTGTTGAGTCGAGCTCAACTTCTTCGGATCATCATCTCGGCAAGCCGAACAAGAGTTCGGCGTCGCGAAGGATAAATCGTCACCAACATCGCCGCCCCACGGATGACACGGAGCGGGCATACCGGCATCGCCGCACGGTCGCTTCATCAAGCCGGCATCGACCACGTCACGACCTGCATCGGCAGGGCCGCACTATTGCTTCTTTAAGCTGGTGTCCATCATGCCGACGTACATCGACATCTCGGCTGGACCGGGGGCCTCATCATCTTTTCATCAACCTACTCCGGAGACTTCGTCGTCGCTGGCCGACCAGCTCCGTCACGTTAGCTGGACCTAGGGCTTTGCCTCGGTGAGCCAACCTTTGCCAGCATCGCCATGCCGTTGCTTTATCGCCCATCAGGCGATAGGTGTGCAGATCGAGTCCCAATTCTGGGAATCACCTTTCTTCGTATTGCTACAACAAATAAGCCAGGTGCTATTAATCCTAGTATTTTTTGCTTGTTTGGGTTTATTTTTCCCAACGAATTATTACTCTGGTTTGTCCATCATATGTACGCAGGTCTATCAAATGGTGGCCGCATTAACGACAGTAGCATGGTGGTTCGTTCAGTTTACGTACATAGTCCGTGACGCCGCATCCGAACTCGAACCGACCTGTGAATTCAGGCCTTGCCATGCCTTTACCGCATCACGCCGCCGCCCTGCATCGACATTGACTTCAGCGCCAGGCCATATTTCTTTTATTACTCACTTTGCATAAATTATTTGTTATGCAACGAATTTTCTTTTATTATTATTACTATTATCTCCTGTTCGCACTATTTTTTCTGCACAGGAAAATGATCCAGCCGGACTATATCCTTTGGCGTCACCTCGGCTGGACGGGGGGCTTCCTCAACACTTCATTACCCCATGCCGGGGACTTCGGCATCACCCTGCCGTCCTGCATTGACCATGCTATGTCACCACTACGGAGTGCCGAGCTCTTTGCTCCGCCACCTCGGGACTAGCTTGGGGGATGGAACCTTGTCCCGCATCAAGCTCGGACCGCGTCATCAATACCGAACACATTAACCAGCTAAGTTGCCTTCATGCTCAAAGTTTTAAATTTTTTAAGTTGTGTTCGGCTCGACCAAGCATTATACTTTTTTGAAAAAAAGTTGCTTGTATAAATTTCCTTGTACAAACTTTGTTTGTGACGCGCAAATTCAAATACCCCGTTTACTTGGGGGCTTCCTTCATGAAGCTTTTTCCTCTTGCATATGATTATACTTGTACGGCTTCGTTCCTTGTTCGTGTATTACATACAATATGCACCATATTGACTTAAGCGATTTGCAAGCTGGGTTGCCTCGCTCTGTGTTTACCCCTACATTCCCGATTGTTCGGCTAGGGAGTAAAGGGAGCACCTCATGATTGTCACGATCGGGTCATCTGAGCGGACCTCGGTCTGGGTGAAGCCGAAAGCTAAGCGCTCTTATAGTTTTCAATAATGGTCGGCACACAAGCGGAACTCATGAGTACAAAAATCTATTGCACAAGTCTCATAATAACAATGAGCACCGACGAAAGGTATCGGTGGGGTACTATTTTCTTCGAAGATGCTTCTTACACTTTGCGATAATATAGCATAAGTTCCACGAGAGCGTTTATGCATTCTGACCTCATGGACTGATTGCTGGTTATTGGAAACACCGTCGATATTCTCGACGGATGGAGTACATAACACTTCTCGGTCCTTGACGAAGAGGGAGAAGCCGACGGTCGGTTAAGACGCGTTTAAAGTTCGGTTGAACATAGATATGATATAAGTACTTGGTACATGCAATCATTATTTTACCCAAGTCACTTGGTGGCTCTTAAATTTATATTAGCCGTTTTATGATAAGTGTTCTTCTTCTTAGTCGTTGCAAAGTTTTATTATTATTATTATTATTATTATTATTATTATTATTATTATTATTATTATTATTATTATTATTATTATTATTATCTATCACTCCTTTTTTAAACCACGAGCACGTGGTCACTAGCCAGAGCCTAATTTCTCTCTCCAATCCGCTTGAGTTTAGTGTTCTAAAATGTCCTAATGAGATGTATTCAGACCTCTGGATAGTAGGTTGAAGCCGTAGTCTGACCAGCTTGATGTCTTGAGATAGGATGTATCATGTTAAAGCACGACAGAAGCACTTTTTTTGCTAAGGCCAATTTTCGGATTGGCACCGAACACTTGATCTCGTTCGGACGTCAAGTTTTTACTGACGTTTTTTGGCTGTCCAAGCTTATGGAACTTTTTAAACTATTTGTGTGTTTTCAGCACAAATCTCGTAGTGCAACGCTGGACACCTTTAGAGATTCGGCAAAAACATTCTCGGATATTGCTATATATGCATCGGTTTCGAATTGTGTCTTCGGTCAATAGTTGGGTTGCCCGGCTCCTGCGCTTGCCTCCTACGTTCCGCTTTATTCGGCTAGGTGTGCAAAGGGAGAACCACTGCGATTATGCTTCTAACTCACATGGTTAAGCACCTCAGTGGAGAAAGCCCGGCTGTCACAATAAGCGTAAACTGGTCAGCGATCCGATGACGTTGTTAAACGACGGGCCATTCATAACAATGGCCGAAGTGTTTACGGCTTGACCTCGACTGTCGCCGAACACTACCGGGGGCTATTAACTGGCCTCCCAAACTAAATCCTCAATATTTTCCTCTTACATTGGAGCTGAGGTGTCATGATCATGCTTAGCATGACAAACCAAAGAAAGGAACCGATAGCGGGACTATTTTCTTTGGAAGACATTTCTTCTGTTAAACAGTAATATAACATATCTCTCTGCGTACCTTTGTTTATAAAACTGTATGGCCAGATTGCCTTGTTTGCTGTAAATCTTTGCCCTCATAAAGGCTTTATAAAGTAGGACAAACACTCCTCGGCTATTGGCTGAGGAGTTGGAAGCCGATGGCCGGTAAACAAAGTTTTGTACAATGCGGATCCGAGCATTAATGAAGTAAAGTACTTGGATACATACACTACTGGAATCAGCTACTTTGCCATCTGCCAGCTCTTTGCCATCAGCTACCCGAAAGCAGACGGCAAAGAACTGGCTGATGGCAAAGAAAGCCTTTGCCATCAGCCAGTTCTTTGTCATCCGCTAGCTGACGGCAAAGATTCTTTGCCGTCCGCTAGCAGACGGCAAAGAGGGAGGGGGCCCCACTGAGGAGCTGGTTAAAAAATACTTAACAGAAAAGAGTCACTACACATAATTTGTGATTTTACTATAGATATCAATCCTTAATTCGGCCACCCGTGCCCGCATTAAGGCTCGGGGCTACTGGGCTTTGGGCTTATTATTTACAAATATTAAAGGGGCACATCGATCCCCTAATCTGGTGTTTCCACCCGACCAGTGTCGCGGGGGCTACTGCATTGCCTGTCAAATGCAGAAAATTTTAAGTGTAATACAGTCTCCGAGGAGATTTTGATCCTCAGGTTGGTCGGCCGCACCCAATCGGAGTCTTGAGGACTGAGCATGCCACTTTTTGTGTCCCGAAGTATTCTGCCGATCTAGGACTTGATCCTCAGACCGATTTTGCAAATCAACTTTGAGTCTCGGCCTTCTGAGGATCGGCGGTCTTATGTCATCCTTCATGTGCATCTCGGGTTTTAGACCGATACCCACCTTGAGGGCTACTGGCTATGTATCTCGGCAGAGAATAAATTGCATCAATCAAAATATTGACAAAAATCGGCCCACATTCGGGTGGTGCACCACCTCGAAGCGATCTGGCATAAAGCTCGGGCGCGGTGGCTGGCTCCATAGAGGGCATTACCGGCATTAAGCTCGGCTAAACTCCTTCAAACTTCTTTGAACCAAGGTGATTTACAACACCTCGGATACAGTCCGGCGTTGGAGCTCGGATACATAGTCCGGCATTGGAGCTCGGATACAGTCCGGCGTTGGAGCTTGGATACATAGTCCGGCGTTAGAGATGGGAAGCAGTCCGGCATTGGTGCTCGGCTGCAAAAGATACCTTGAATGTGGTCCGACGTTGGAGCTCGGACGCAAGAGGACGCTGCCGCCCGGGAACAACTTCAAACCCGAGGTGTGGCATAAAAATAACAAGGCATTGATAAAGGCCGGAAACTTAAAGGGGCTCCTCGGATACCCGACGTGTAAACTCATCGAATGCATTTCGGAGATCCTCAAGATTGAAGATGATAAGATTTGTTGAACCAGTTTTCACGACCGACGACTGAAGATGAAGAACGGTTCGGAAGAATCGAGGAGCGTCCCTAAACTTGAAGACCGGTTCAAGAAGTGCGGCGGTGTCTGGACTAGGGGTACTCACCACGTCATCTCCTGATACATTAGATTGGGCCGAGGACCCCCATGGCCGTATACTCATGGGCCAGTCCGGACAGCTGCCGCATACAAGGAATATTCCGCAAGACTTGGCGATCAAGACAAGGACTCCTCCCCCACCGGCGTATTCGGCTAGGACTCTTGTTATCCTAGGCCTCTGGTGCATTATATAAACCGAGGTCAGGCTAGTCGATAGAGATATATACAACAATCATACCATAGGCTAGCTTCTAGGGTTTAGCCTCTCTGATCTCATGGTAGATCTACTCTTGTACTACCCATATCATCAATATTAATCAAGCAGGAGTAGGGTTTTACCTCCATCGAGAGGGCCCGAACCTGGGTAAAAACATCGTGTCCCTTGTCTCCTGTTACCATCCGCCTAGACGCACAGTTCGGGACCCCCTAGAGATCCGCCAGTTTTGACACCGACAATGACCCACAAGGAGCAGAAGGAAATGACAAGCGGTTTTCAGTAAGGTATTCTCTGGAAGCACTGAAATTATCGGTAACAGATAGTTTTGTGATAAGGTAATTTGTAACGGGTAACAAGTAATGAAAGTAAAAAAGGTGCAGCAAGATGGCCCAATCCTTTTTGTAGCAAAGGACAAGCCTGGACAAACTCTTATATGAAGGAAAATGCTCCCGATGACACATGGGAATTATTGTCAAGCTAGTTTTCATCACGCTCAGATGATTCACATTCGTTACTTTGATAATTTGGTATGTGGGTGGACCGATGCTTGGGTGCTGCCCTTTCTTGGACAAGCATCCCACTTACGATTAACCCCTATTGCAAGCATCCGCAACTACAAAAGAAGTATTAAGGTAAACCTAATCATAGCATGAAACATATGCATTCAAATCAGCCCCTTACGAAGCAACACATAAACTAGGGTTTAAGCTTCTGTCACTCTAGCTACCCATCATCTACTTATTAGTTCCCAATGCCTTCCTCTAGGCCCAAACAATGGTGAAGTGTCATGTAGTCGACGTTCACATAACACCACTAGAGGAAAGACAACATACATCTCATCAAAATATCAAACAAATACCAAATTCACATGACTACTTATAGCAAGACTTCTCCCATGTCCTTAGGAACAAATTTAACTAGTCACAAATCATGTCCATGTTCATAATCAGAGGGGTAATAATATGCATAAAGGATCTGAACATATGAGTAAACCAACTAGTATCAACTACAAGGAGTAATCAACACTACTAGCAACCCATAGGTACCAATCTGAGGTTTTGTTACAAAGATTAGATACAAGAGATGAACTAGGGTTTGAGAGGAGATGGTGCTGGTGAAGAGATTGATGGATATTGACCCCCTCCCGATGAGAGGATCGTTGGTGATGACAATGGCGATGATTTCCCCCTCCCAGAGGGATGTTTCCCCGGCAGAACAGATCCGCCGGAGCCCTAGATTGGTTCCGCCCTGGTTCCGCCTCGTGGCGGTGGTGTTTCGTCCCGAAAGCTTGCTTCTGATTTTTTCCAGGGTAAAAGACTTCATATAGAACAAGATTTGCACCAGAGGCCTGCCAGGGGGCACACGAGGCAGGGGCGTGCGCCCAGGGGGGTAGGGCGCGCCCCCACCCTCGTGGATGGTGGGTGGCCCCCTCTGGTTCTTTCTTCGCCCAATATTTTTATATATTCCAAAACGTGCCTCCGTGAAGTTTTAGTACTTTTGGAGTTGTGCAGAATAAGTCCCTAATATTTTCTCCTTTTCCAGCCAAGAATTCCAGCTGCCGACTTTCTCTCTCTTCATGTAAACGTTGTAAAATAAGAGAGAATAGGTATAAGTATTGTGGCATAATGTGTAATAACAGCCCATAATGCAATAAATATCGATATAAAATCATGATGCAAAATGGACGTATCAACTCCCCCATGCTTAGACCTCGCGTGTCCTCAAGCGGAAGCCGATAACGAAAAATATGTCCAGATGTTTAGAGATAGAGGTGTTTATGAAATAAAATACGGACATGAGGGCATCATGATAATTCTTATAACAGCAACATATATAGATATTGTCATATGATTTCTTATGCTCAAGTAATAATCTATTCACAATGTAAGGTATGAATCAGAAACTTCATTGATAACTAGCAAACTATAATGTCAGTCATTGAAGCAATTGCAATTTATCATAACATCGGAAAGAGTCAATATAAGAGCTTTTCTGCAAGTCCACATACTCAACTATTATTTAGTCTTTCATAATTGCTAACACTCACGCAATACTTGTGGTTATGGAGTTTTAATCGGACACAGAGAAAGATAGGGGCTTATAGTGTTGCCTCCCAACCTTTTACCTCAAGGGTAATGTCAACAATAATAGTTCATGCTAACTTACATCCAATTGGATATATATATATATATATATATATATATATATATATATATCAGGATCTTTCCAACACACTGTGCTTGCCAAAGGATAAAATGTAAAAAGGAAAGGTGAAGATCACTGTGACTCCTGCATAAGGTATAAGACAAAAGTAAAAGATAGGCCCTTCGCAGAGGGAAGCAGAGGTTGTCATGTGCTTTTATGGTTGGATGCACGAAATCTTCATGCAAAAGAATGTCACTTTATATTGCCACTTGTGATATGGACATTTATTGTGCAGTCCATCGCCTTTATTGCTTCCACATCACAACATCGTAAAAAGCTTATATTCTCCACACTAATAAATCATACATATTTAGAGGGCAATTTTTATTGCATGCAATGATGACAACTTACTTGAAGGATCTTACTCAATCCATAGGTAGGTATGGTAGACTCTCATGGAAAAACCGGGTTTAAGGATATTTGGAAGCACATGTAGTATCTCTACTTGGTGCAAAGAATATTGGCTAGCATGAGGGGGAAAGCCAAGCTCAACATGTTGGATGTTCCATGACAATATTATTTATTTTGGATGTAAGAAAACATAACCCATTACGTTGTCTTCCTTGTCCAATATAAACTCTTTAGCATGTCATATTTTAATGAGTGCTCACATTCATAAAAGATGTCCAAGATAGTATATTTATATGTGAAAACCTCTCTTTATTTATTACTTCCTATTAATTGCGCCGATGACCAAAACTATGTTTGCCAACTCTCAACAACTTTTATTCATCATACTCTTTATATGTGAAGTCATTACTCTCCATAAAATCAATATGATCTCTTTAATTCTTTTTATTCTTTCTTTTTCTTTAATTCCCTCAAGATAGTAGCAAGATAATCAAGCCCTTGACTCAACACTAATCTTTATTATATATATAACTCACGGACTCGATTACATAGAAGGATCATAAGGCAAAACTCGAAACTAAATCATACTAAAACTTTATTCTACTAGATCAAGATATTACCAAAAGGATCGAACAAAGAAAAACCGTAAAGATAGGAGTGTGATGGTGATACGATACCGGGGCACCTCCCCCAAGATTGGAAGTTGCCAAGGGGAGTGCCCATACCCATGTGATTATATCTCTTTCCTCGGAGGTGAAGGAGATGATGATGAAAATTGTGCCTTCTACCTTTTCATAATGTAATTGAGAAGAGAAATTTCCTCTTTTAAATCATCGACCTCCGATTCCAGTTCAAGATCTTGTCAAATAAATCTCCTTTGCTTTTCTGCCGAAAACAAGAAGGAATAGATCGGTTGTTAGAGAGTTTAGCCCTCTTAGGGAGACTGGACTTCTTGAACTTCACGTGCATATCCCCAGGTTGAGGTAGAGGAACATCCTCCTCCTCCGAACTTGAATTATTGATCCCCATCAAATGAGCATCCTCCTCCTCATCCGTAGTTCGACTACAAGGAGATAGATCCCCATAGGTCTTTGGGTCAGCAGTGAGATGGGAGACATAGTTCTCTCCTTCGGAATCCAGAGATGACATCTTGCTCCAAATCTGCTACAGAAACAACTCAAAACAAAAACAGAGGATATTTGCATGGTACGGTGGTCAAAACTTTCGGAAGATTATACAATAAATTTTTACCGACAAAAAGAAGTATCGTGCAAGAAAATGGAGTCTGCAGGGCACACAAGGTGCCCACGAGGCAGGGGGTGCGCCCTCCACCCTCGTGGACGCCTCGTGTCCTTCCCAGACTACTTCTTACTTAAATATTCCAAAGCGGAGAAAATTTGCTATTAGAACTGTTTTGGAGTCGGTTCACTTACAGTGCCACATACTACTCCTTTTCGGAGTCTGAAACGTTCTGGAAAGTGTGCCTTATATATTCCTCCGGGGTTACGGTTTCAATAACATTGGTTTCAACATTTATGGGATTACCTGAGATGTAATGTTTGACTCTTTGACCGTTCACCACCTTCGGATTTGTGCCTTCGAAGTTGTTGATTTCTATGGCATCAGAACGATAGACCTCCTCGATAACGTAAGGACCTTCCCATTTAGAGAGAAGTTTTCCTGAAAAAAATCTTAAACGAGAGTTGAATAGCAACACATAATCACTTACATTAAACTCACGCTTTTGTATCCTTTTGTCATGCCATCTTTTAAATTTTTCTTTAAACAGTTTGGTATTCTCATAGGCCAGGGTTCTCCATTCATCAAGTGAGGTAATGTCAAATAGTGTCTTCTCACCGGCAAGTTTGAAATCATAATTGAGCTCTTTAATGGCCCAATATGCCTTATGTTCTAGTTGGAGAGGTCAGTGACATGCTTGTCCACAAACCATTATACGGAGACATACCCATAGGATTTTTATATGAAGTTCTATATGCCCATAATGCATCATCAAGTTGCTTGGACCAATTTTTCTATATCTATTAATAGTCTTTTGCAAAATTAATTCGAGCTCTCTATTACTAAGTTTTACTTGACCACTAGACTGCGGGTGATATGGAGATGCAATTCTATGATTAACATCATACTTAGCAACCATTTTACGAAAGGCACCATGAATAAAATGCGATCCACCATCTGTCATTAAGTATCTAGGGACTCCAAACCTCGGAAAAATAACTTCTTTAAGCATCTTAATAGAGGTGTTATGATCAGCACTACTAGTTGGAATAGCTTCTACCCACTTAGTAACATAATCAACATCAACTAAAATATGTGTATACCCATTAGGGGAAGGAAATGGTCCCATATAATCAAAACCCCAGACATCAAATGGTTCAATAACAAGTGAATATTTCATAGGCATTTCTTGACGTCTACTAATATTACCAATTCTTTGACATTCATCACAATAAAAGACAAACTTACGTGCATCTTTGAAGAGAGTAGGCCAATAAAAAACAGATTGCAATACCTTATGTGAAGTTCTATCTCCAGCATGGTGTCCTCCATAAGCTTCAGAGTGACACTTGCATAGGATCTGTTCCTGTTCATGATCAGGTACACAATGTCTAATGACACCATCTACTCCTTCTTTATTAAGGTGTGGGTCATCCCAGAAGTAATGTCTTAAATCATAGAAAAACTTTTTCTTTTGTTGGTATGTGAAACTATGTGGTATAAATTTAGCAACAATGCAATTAGCATAATCAGCATACCATGGAGCAGTACGAGAAGTATTTATGACAGCTAATTGTTCATCAGGTAAGCTATCATCAATAGGCAGTGGGTCATTAAGAACATTCTCTAACCTAGACAAGTTATCTACCACGGGGTTCTCAGCTCCCTTTCTATCAATAATATGCAAATCGAATTCTTGTAGTAGGAGAACCCATCTAATGAGTCTAGGTTTAGCATCTTTCTTTTCCATAAGATATTTAATAGTAGCATGATTAGTGTGAACAGTTACTTTAGAATCAACAATATAAGGTCTGAACTTATCACAAGCAAATACAACTGCTAAAAACTCTATTTCAGTAGTACCATAATTTCTCTGGGCACTATCTAGAGTTTTACAAGTATATTGAATAACATTTAATTTCTTATCAACTATTTTACCTAGAACATCACCTACTGCATAATCACTAGCATCGCACATAATTTCAAAGGGTAAATTACAATCAGGTGGCTAAACAATCACTACTAGGGAAAACCCTAGTAGTAGCGCAGGTCTTGAGGCTATCAGCAGCGCGGGCAGCCGCGCTACCAATAAGGCGCTACATCTAACTGTTAGTAGTAGTGTGGTCTGTACCCGTGCTACTAATATGGACTGTATCAGCAGCGTGTTTCCGGAACGCGCTACTATTAATTAGCTGTAGCGATTTCCTGGCCTCGCGCTACTACTGTATCTTTCATCATTCCCCCCGGCTTCCTACCCCATTTCAGCTTCAATAAACAGCAATTTCTAGATATTAGGTACTAATAGATATCAATTTCATAAAGCATTATAGGTACTAGGTAGTACTCCCTCGGTTCCAAATTACTCGTCGTGGTTTTAGTTCAAATTTGAACTAAACCACGATGAGTAATTTGGAACCGAGGGAGTACTGGATAATAATTTCATATATACTCAACATGCATCCTCAAGTAGTACAAGGTGATATCGACGACGATCATCATATGTAGTTCTAGATAATATGAACGACGATCATCATATGTAGTTCTACATGATATCGACGACGATCATCATATGTAGTTCTAGATGATATAGCCACACACACACATATGTAGTTCTAGATGATATCGATGACGATCATCATCCTCAAGCCTGGGTGGTGGGTGTTCCTGATAGTAATTAGGATGGCCTGTCCACCATGAAGATTCTTGCCAACGAGGAATCTCTTCCACCCAACCGAGTTTAAGTGTGTGCGACCGTATGTGTCCATGCGGTAAGTACAGGTGGTGACAGAGCCCCTTGCGGTAAGGCGTAGTCTAGTTGAGCCTTCTTCATCAGGCTCGATACCACAACTCACAGATAGGTTCTTTGGCAATTTCTGAATAAGAAAAACATATCAATTAATAAATAGCCTCGCACATACTCTTGCAAATATATTTCTATTAAGTCTAGATTTCTACACTATCAAAAGACACAGTACTACGCATGTGTACTAACTAATCATGAATTCTACTAATAAGCATATATGGATTATCAGCACTATTAATAGTTCCTTGGATTCTACACTAATAAGAGCATGTGATCAGACTCTACACTAAAGCGTATCATCGACCAGATTCCACAAAGCATATCATTGGACTCTACACTAAGCATATCATCGGATTCACTAAGCATATCATCGATTAATTTGCATTTGTAAGTATAACAATAAAGCATATATATATATATCATGAAATTACTACAGGCAGTACGTATAACATTGTCGGATTTCGGGTTCCGGCAGTGTCACACCCTGCATTTTGTAACATTTCATTTGCATCAATAAAGCATGAAAATTTGGTCCAGCAAAAACTTTTGCATTATTTGGCTTTTATATGGAGTTGGTTTTTCTCTCTGTGTTTTCAAGTACTCTTCCAAGTCAACACAACTCCACCCTATATACTTCATCTCCTTGCCCTAAACTTCATTGAATGATCATGCCATGTGTATAGAGCAATATAGTATTTTCTTAGAAAAAATAATTTGGCCAAATAGTATTTTCCAAAAATTAGTTTTCCAAAAACTCCTGAATAGAGGTTTGCACTACAAGTACTTGATTTGGGGTATGAAAAATATTACAAAGAGTATATTTGAAACCTAATAGATATAGGACTTCCATAAACCACAAAAATATAATTTTAAAAGTTATTTCCTATTTTATTTAAAAGCTTTTTCTTAAGGCCAGAAATGGTCTTTAATAGGGAAAAATTGTTTTACTGTTTTAAAAATATTTGACAAAAATCAGGGAAACTCAGTGGGCATATATTTCCAATATATAAGAGTTTCAACACATGGTCATGTTCAGAATATTGGTCAAATCCCTCAAAAACCCTTTCTGTATATTTCAAGCTTTTGAAATATTTATAAAGGAAATATCCTCCAAAAATTCCAAGAAAATTCTAACATGTCACATATGACATGTTTTGATTATCTTGGCAAGTATCATGTCATGGAGAATAATATAACCCCATGAAATTTCCCCAAAACCCCCTCTTGCCAGAATCAAATTTGAACTACTTTGTACTACCAACTTTCTCTCCTTGATCCCAAATTTTGTGATCATGATCACATGACCAAATGAGGCCACCACACCAAGTGGTGCATCAAGGAGAAGTGATTTACTCAACTAGATCTGCACAAGTCCATTCCTACCAGTTTCTAGGGTTTACAAAAGTTGCATTGGAAACTTTGCCCAAATAAGCTCCAAATTGGTGGAGGGCCCTAATTATATGTGACATTTCACCCTGTGGAGTCTGATGACAAGTGGAAGTCATCTACTTGCCCAAACCATCATCAAACACCTTCTGACAGAATTTTAAAATGCAAATTCCAGCCTCTTCCACTAACCTCCTTGAGCCCTGCTTTTTACCACAACCCCTCCTAGTTCCCCTCTATCACCAGGATGCTTCCCTGCCCGGGGAAGCAATGATGAAGGGAGGGGGAACCCCATTTTTCTTCTCTGGACAGCAGATTTCCCTCTCTCCCTCAGCCTCCTTCTCTCCCCTTAGCTTTCCAGAGCATCCAAGGCTCTCCCCAGCTTTTTCCCACACCCCTTGCAGCCTCCAGACACTAGTGGACACGCGTGGACGCGCGAAAACCGCAGATGCCGGCAAAAGTCGCGCTCTGGAGCGCCTGGCAGGGCACCCGCCCGTTGACGCCGCGTCTCCCGGCCACCTCGATCCTCATCCGTGCGCCAGTCGATGCCCCTCAACGTCCGCTCCACGCCAGCAGGCCGCCCACTTGCTCCCGCGCCCTCCTCTCTCTCCTGCAGCTCGCGCCAGGGCTCGCCACTTCGGCCAATGCTCGCGCCACTCCTATGGCCCAGCGTGCAGCTCGTCCCGCTCCTCCTCTCTCTCCTGGCACCCTACACCACACCCACGAACACCCCAGGCCTCCATTTCCTCTCTGCGACCACCCGAGCCGATCCTGCGGGAACCCGTGAGCCGTGCCTGGTGGACCTCGGCCAGCCTATAAAAGGCGACCCCGAGCCTCTCTCTCACCTCCTGTCGCTCCCCCACGCTCCTAATCCACCTCCCGCACCACCCAGTTGCCTCCAGAGCCACTCGAGCTCGAGCTCCGCTGCCTCGGGTCATCGACGTCCACGCGGTACAAGCCTCCTCCGCCCTTGATCTCTCTCGATCTGGAACCGCAAGGCGTCACTGACGCTTTCCCCTCTCTTTCCCACTCTTTTTGCAACAGGGAACGGCCGGAACCATCGACGCCCGAAGCATCTCCGCCGCGTGACCTCGTCGCCGGCGAACCAGGCTGCTCCGGCGACCATCTCCACCACCACCCGAACGGCGACATCCTCCCGAGTCCAACGGTACCACCCACGCACCCTCCCGTGCCCTGTATCGCCGCCGGCGAGCTCGCCGTTGCCTCTGGACGGAGATAGACGATGACGGCCGCGGGCCCTGCCCGTCAGCCTCACGCCCTGACGGGTGGGATCCACCCGTCAGGTTTAAACGCACACACGCGAGCGCACCGGTTCGCCCGTTGGCTCAAGGCGTACTCCGCCTTTACGCTTTCGACATGGCGGCCTCGCGCGGGCCGATTTCCCCTCTGGGCCTGCTGCCCGTGGCCTCTCTGGCCCAGTGGCACAGCGCCACTTTTCTTTTTCTTTTTCTGTCACCCTTCCAAAAATCCCACAGGATAAAATATTTATCCAAATGAAATAATTCCAGTTCCTAAATTCTTGTAAAAATCCCACCTATTTAATGGAGCAACTTTCATTCAAATCCAACAACCTTTTCTTCACTGTGAATATTTAAATGTGATTTTAAGCATTTAAATATACCTTTGTAAATCCATTTCTCCTATTTTGCTACTCCAAATCCAAAACTAGAAATTTCCCCCTTCTTAGTTTTCACCCTAGTATTTAACAAAAATGAGTTGACATTTTTCTGAGCACTTGGTTTTTCTGTTTTCTTATTGCCTTATTTTTCTCGTTACTATTTTGCGATGATAGATTTTGTGGCTGACGAAGGAGTTGGACCAGAAGACTTTGAAGACCCAGAAGACTTTGTTGAGCCAGGCAAGCAACCCTTTGACCGTGTCTATGAAACATTTTTATGCATGTCATATATCACTTATTATTGTTGCATCGGAATCATGATGAGATGGTAAACCACGTTGGTTGGTTGCCTCTGTTACTTCCTCATTGATACTTGCATTGTGCATGACCCTACCTCCTTATGAGGGTTATGCGGTGGGAGTAGATAGGATGCTAAAATAGTTGCTTTCACGCCAAAAAGGCGGGGATATGCATGGTGATGGAGGCAAATATGTTCCCAAAGACTTTTGAAAACCCCTTGGGTGCCACTAATGCCCGAGGGAGATGTTGAGCTAGGTAACCACTTGACCAAGAAGTGGTGTACCGGAGAAGGATATGTGAGTGTGGTTTCAAAAACGGATTGGTTTAAGTTGCGACCGTTATTCCAACCTTACATGCGCAACCACTCTACCCTTGTATGGGAAAGGGCATTATTGATTACCTAGGCCGATACTAGCTTGGAGCCCGCATTACTAGTGACGGGGGAGAGTTGGTGCTCTCTCTCGAGACGGGGTCGTGCCAGGTAGGGCGGCCAAGAACATTTTTATGGGGCACCGGACAGACCGTTGGTACCCCGTGCCAGTGGTATGTGATGAATATGGGAGCGAGGCTCCACAATTTTAAGTGGTGAAATGTTGGGCACGGGGGTTACTACCAATCGAGTGGACTCCATGTTAGTGTCGTCTAGGGAAAAGTAGTGATCGGGTGCTTACCCCAGGTACTTGCGGTATCGCGGGTCGTGGATGACACGGAAGTTCCCCGGATCTTGTGGGTAAAGTGTGCAACCTCTGCAGAGTGTAAAACTATTCGAATAGCCGTGTCCACGGTCAAGGACAGTTGGGTAACCGCTCTTGTGCTACGTCCACATGTTTACAAACCAGTGTGTGTGTTTGGATAACTACTTGGGTTAAGTCAAGGGACTTGACATGATTGAGTTGGGTTGGTGCCCACTCTATTTATGTTGATATCTGTAACCTGTCCTCATGGTTACTTGAATTCGCCTGATGCATGTCTTGCAAGTTGTTGAACATGTCATTGCACTCAAAACTTGCTTGCTACAAAATTTACCTATATCATGCATTGTTATATCTGGAACCAAAACATGGGTTGCTTGCGAGTACATTCAGAGTACTAATTGGCTTGCCACTGGTTATTTAATTGGCCAGGCGTGGAAGAACCGGAGTTCGAAGAAGAGTTCTTTGGAGACGAACATGCGAACTAGGACGTTTCCCAGTCAGAATGCCTGTAGGGTTAAGGCAGATGGCATGGGTTCTACTTATCGACGAAGATTTCCGCTGCTTGTGTTTTATTTGATGTTCAGCCCTTAAGGCTTTATCAATGTAAGACTTGACCATAATGGTCATCATTTGTGTAAGACGGTATGTATGGATGTAAGACTCTTGTTATTCAGCTTCTGCGTGTTCAGTGAGCATTGATCTCTGGGATCACTGTACACGTGCATTCGGTGATCATGACTTATGAGTCGGGGTCCTCACAGAGCTGGTATCAGAGCGATCCTGACTACATGAAGCCTTAGTTAGCATGGACGTTAGTTAGAGTGAGACTATCTACAAAAATTACCTAAATACCTACGTTTTTAAAAAATATCCTAAACATAGGTCACCTTTCCTCTATTGACCCTTTCCCTTCCACTTTTGTAGATGGCCGTTGTACCCGAGGACCTCCTGACCACCGGGTTTCCCGTACTTCTCGAGGACAGCCTCAAGAAGTGTCAGTTTACTCGAGCCCCCACCTTCTCCTACCACGAGCACTGGATCAACGAGCCTACCAAGAAGGAGTATCACGTGGAGGTAGTCGTGAGGGAGAATGACGCCCTGACGAGCTGGTTCTTTGAGGGACCCCAGATGGCGACCCTACTCCTCGCCGTTGAGACTACTGCCCTCAAGGCGCTGACTCGCCTTCGGGATCTTCTGCCCGAGATGGCAAGTGAGCCAGCCACTCGTTACCTGCCTTATCATAAGGAAGGAGATGACGAGAGCAGCGCACCAGCCCCACCCATGGACGAAGGACTTTCTCTCCGCTTCCAGACCTACTTCACCCTGTGTGCCGACAGCCTGGCACAGCACCTGGCCTCGGAGTCGATGGAGCTTCGGCAAGAACTCCAGGAGACCAAGGAACTCCTCCGCCTAGCTTAGACAAAGGCGGACAGGATCAAGAAGGATGGTGCACCCCCTGGATGGCCCGTTGTAGCCTATCGAGGCGGGCGACCCCCACAGGACACGCATGCCAAGGTATCACCTCAGCCGCGCCGTATGACGGCGAAGGAGTATCGCAACCAGCGCCGTGTTCAGCTCCTCCACTCCCCCACTCCCTCAAGTGACGAAGATGCTGAGACAAATGAAGGTGAGGAGGAAGACCCAGAGGAGCCGGAATACGCGACCGAGCATTCCACAACTTAGACACCGTTCAGGACTAGGTTAGGCCGGTCTGTAACCCTTAAGGTAGGATAGGTCGTGTACCCCTTATGCGAAGTCGAGTCCGTGTAATGGTTCAAATGAAACCATGTTATGTTGTGCTTGCTTTCAACTTGCTTTGATGAAGTCGTACTTTCCCTTAGGGAACTTGTAAACGACTACGTCCCCCATTTGGTTTTAATGCATGAGTTTGGCCCTTCTGGCCCTTGTTTAACTTAAAATTGTGTCACGCCCACCCCCTTACTAGGCACCCCATCTATATTTCTTTCCCTCATGAGCCCTTGACCGCTCCAACAGGATGCCTGTTGTAACACGTACTAGTACCTCTACCCAGCAGCAAGAAGCCGGAGTAGGAGCTACTCAGGACCAAGCCCGAGGACAAGCTCCACCACCGCCACCACCTCCAAACATGGACATGGCTCAGCTTGTCCAAGCCTTCCGAGAGGAACGCCAAGCCAACACAGCAGCCCTCCAGATGATTGCTCAGGCTGTCAACCGCCAACCGGTGGGGAACGGCAATGGACATTCCACATTGGCAGAGTTCAAGAAGCATGCACCACCCACCTTCATTGAGACTGCTGAACCCCTGGATGCAGACGACTGGGTCCGCACCATTGAGGACCTGTTGGAACTAGTCGGCTGCACTGAAGACCGTGAGAGGGTAGCATATGCTGCCCACTGTCTCGGGGGTACCGCCAGAGCTTGGTGGGATGGATTCAAGGTCATGCGCGCTGGGCAAGACATCACTTGGAATGACTTCAAGGCAGAATTCCGCAAGGCCCACATTCCTTCCGGAATCATGGCCCTCAAGAAGCGTGAATTCCGAGCCCTGAAGCAAGGAGGCAGCACTGTCAAGGAGTACATGCAGAAGTTCAGTGTTATGTCAAGGTATGCTCCTGAGGATGTCAGCACTGATGCTGCCAAAAGGGAGCGCTTCATGGAAGGCCTCAACCAGACTCTGCAGTACTCGCTTGTTGTGTGTGACTGCCCAACCTTTCCTGATGTGGGGACCCCGACTCATAAGTCGAGATCACCGAATGCATGTTTACAGTGATCCCAGAGATCAATGCTCACTGAACACACAGAAGCTGAATAACCAAAGTCTTACATCCATACATACCGTCTTACACAAGTAGGACCATTATGGTCAAGCCTTGAGTGTATCATCGCAGCGGAAATCTTCAATAACAACTTGGACCCATGCCATCTGCCTTAACCCTACAGGCATTCTGACTGGGAAGCGTCCTAGCTCGCATGTTCGTCTCCAAGGTACTCTTCATTGTATCCTGTTCTTTCATGCCTGGCCAATAAAATAAACAGTGGCAAGCCAATGAGTACTTTGAATGTACTCGCAAGCAACCCATGTTTTGGTTCCAGATATAACAATGCATGATATAGGTAAATTTTTGCAGAAAGCTAGTTTTGAGTGCAATGACATGTTCAACAACTTGTAAGACATGCATCAGGAGAATTCAAGTAACCATGAGGACAGGTTACAGATATCAACATAAATAGAGTGGGCACCAACCCAACTCAATCATGTCAAGTCCTTTGACTCGACCCAAGTAGATCTTCCGACTTATCCAAACACACACTCTGGTTTGTAAACATGTGGACATAGCCCAAGAGCGGTTACCCAACTGTCCTTGACTGTGGACACGGCTATTCGAATAGTTTTAGACTCTACAGAGGTTGCACACTTTACCCACAAGATCCGGGGAACTTCCGTGTCATCCACGACCCGCGGTACCTCAAGTACCCGGGGTAAGCACCCGATCACTATCTTTCCCTAGACGACACTAACAAGGAGTCCACTCGTTGTTCCGTATCCTCACGATGTACATCATACGAGACTCACTCGAGATTGTAACATCCGAGAGGGGACACAACGGTGTATCCGGTGCCACTCAGAAAACAGTCATGGCCGCCCTACCTGGCACGACCCCGTCCCGAGAGAGAGCACCAACTCTCCCCCGTCACTAGTAATGCGGGCTCCAAGCTAGTATCCGCCTAGGTAATCAATAATGCCCTTTCCCATATAAAGGTAGAGTGGTTGCGCATGTAAGGTTGGAATAACGGTCAACCAATCCGTTTTGGAAACAACACACACTTGCCTCGGTACACCACTTCGTCATCAAGTGGCTACCCAACTCATCATCTCCCTCGGGCATAAGTGGCACCCGGCGGGGGTTTTCGAAAAGTCCTTTGAAAATACTTTGTCTCCATCACCATGCATATTCCCGTCCCTTTTTGCGTAGCACTACTTTAGCATCCTATCTACACCCACCGGCATAACCCTCATAGAAAGGTAGGGTCATGCATCATGCATGTGTCATCGAGAAAAGCAACGGAGGCAAACCACCCCAAGTGGTCACCATTTTATCATGACTTTGATGCAAGGAAAAAAAGTGCCATATGACATGCAAAAAAGGGGTTTCTTAGACATGGTCAAAGGGCTGCTTGCCTGTTTTAACAAAGTCTTCGAGGTCTTCAAATATCTCTGGTCCAGCTCCCAATATTTCGTCTACTTCGTCAACTATCGTTGAAAGCAACCATAATAAGCAACACAACAAGGCAGAAAATAAAAGTGCTCTAAAAATATTAATTTGACTTTTCTAGGACTTCTCTGGTTATATGAAAAATAACCAGAGTGGTTTGATTGGAATTGGACCAGTGGATATTTCTGAACATTTTGATATGATGGAATCAAGGGATTTGTGGATTTGCAAGAAGTGTACAGATATATATTTTTGAAAAATGAGCAAAGGCACCCATTTAACAAACCATGATTTTAGAAGCATCCAGGAGTTGGTTTCACTGGATTCGGAGTTAAATTATTTTCCTATGAATTTGCAAAGTTGCCTATACATGAAGAAATAGACCATCATTTGAGGTGATACAGAAAGTATTAGTAAAAATGTTCAAAAACTAAGTTTTTAACTTATAGACATCTAGGATTTTGAATCATGGAATTTGGATCAAAGATGGGCTCTCTGTGATTTTTCTAAATTTCATAACAGAAATGGAATAACAAGATTAGATAAATGTTTGTGGAGAAAAAGTCTCTAGAAAAATGAGCACATTGCTCCATGAGATAGACCATGATTTTATGAGTTACTAGAAATTTGAAACATAAAATTTGGAGGTAATATGAATATTTGGGAGATTTTACAAGTTTCTGGAAAAAGAAAAAGACAAAGGAAGGAGGTTATACATATACCGCGCACCGAGCGCAGCGTAGCGCCACAGCGCATTGGGCCGGCCCAGCTGCCTGGCCACGCGGCTAAGGAGGGCCACGCCAAAGGCGGACTAGCGGAGTACGCTTCTCTGCGGGGGAGACGGTTAACCCGGATCCCGCCTCCACTTAAACGCCGGGGCCCGCCGGCTGAGTCGCTGACCCGCGGGGCCCACCCGCAGGGTCGTCTCCTTCCTCCCGCGCCCGCGACAGAGGGGATCGAGTTCGCGGTTGAGCGCCGGCCGGCGCTTGCCCCTGGCGGCACAAGCCACCCCCGGCCAAGCTCCGGCCACCGGAGGGGTCGCCGGGGAGAGGCGCGTCAGGGGGAGCCCTCGGAGACGGTAGGGGATGGCCGGAGCGCATCCGGCAACGGTCGTATGGACGGCCCTATCGGGCATTGGCGGCACTGCACCACGAGGCACGGGACGAGGCGGAGAAGAGAGGGGAGTTCCAGATCATAGCGGAGGCTCTCACGGAGGTCGAAGGAGAGGGAGGGGCTCTGTTCACGGTGCAAAGTGGAGGCCGATGGTGGACATGGTGGCCATGGAGAGGGCAGGAGGGCACGAGGGGAAGTGAGGGGGTGTCTGAGAGGTGCAAGGGAGAGAGGAGGTTCGAACCGAGGCAAGAGAACGAGTCGCGGTGGCTTAAATGGGCGTGGCCGCGGAGCACCGTGGGCAACGTCCACGGACGCGCTCGGGTGAGGTCGTGGAGGGGAGTGGAGAGAGGTTTAGGAGGGGGTCGGCAGCATGCCGTGTCCCAGATGCCGAGGAGGCCTCGTGAGACACACTCAGGAGGCCCGAGGTGGCTGGAGGTGCTTGGCAGGGGGCGGCTACAGTGCGGGGGCGCACTGTAGCACGCTCCAGAGCGTGCTTTTGGCTGCCATGGCATTGTTTAAGGGGCAGGGGTGTGCCCACTCATGTGCTGTAGCGCTTAGGGAGAAGTAAACAAAGGGAAGAGGGCCTTGGATGCCTGGACAGCCAAGAGGGAGAGGAGAGAGGCTGAGGGAGAGAGGGAAATGGGCTGTCCAGAGAGAGAAAGTGGGGTTTTACCCCTCCAATAATTGAGCTATGGATTTCCCATTGATACTGGAGGTGCAAGGGGACTAGGAGGGGCTGTGGTAAAAAGTTGAGCTCAAGGAGAATAGTGTTAGTGGTCAAAATGGTGATTTTTTAAAAGTGGCAGAAGGAGTTTGTTGTTGGTTTGGGCAACAAAATTAATTCCACTTGCCATGAGAATTAACAGGATGGAATGTCACATATAAGTAGGGTGTTCCACCAAGTTTGAGCTCATTTGGGCAAAGTAGCCAATGTAACTTTGGTAAACCCTAGAAATCAGCAGAAATGGCTTTGCCAGGATTTAGTCATGAAAATCTATTATCCTTGATGCACCACTTGGTTTAGTTTCATCATTTGAGGTTATGAGCATGTCCACAAAAGTTGAGATCAAAAGGAGAAAGTTGCCAATGTAGAGTTGTTCAAATTTGGTTCTGGACAGGAAGGGTTTTGGGGCACTTTGATCAAGTTAACTTGTTCTCCAACTTGTGCCACTTGGTCTAGATGCATTATTAGCCCATTTGAGCATGTTCACAAGGTTTGAGAACATTTGGACATGTTTTGCAGTGCAAAGTTGTTCAAACATGAAAAAGGACAGAAGTGGTTTTGGGAGGGTTTCATGGGTTTATACTGTTCTCCATGACATGGTACTTGGCCAGATCATCAAAAATGTCATATGTTAATTGTTAGAATTTTCTTGGATTTTTATGAAAATATTTCCTGTAGAAATATTTCAAATCCTTGAAATGAGCAGAAATGGTTTTGGGAGGTTTTGTCCAATATTTTGATTATGACCATGTGTTGAAACTCATATATATGGAAAATATATGTCCATTGAGTCTCCCTAATTTTTTATCAAATATTTTTAAAGATTTATAATAATTTTGACCTATTAAAGACCCTTTCTGGCCTTAAGAAAAATCCTTTAAATAAAATAGAAAAATAATTTTTAAAATTATATTTTTGTGGTTTCTGGGTATCCTATATCTAATAGGAGTCAAATATATTTTTGGAAAGATTTTTACTGCCCTTAATTAAGTACTTGCAGTGCAAACCTCAATTCAGTGGTTTTTGAAAAACTAATTTTTGAAAATACTATTTGGCCAAATTATTTTTGCAACAAATTATTTTTATGTCCTATACACATGGCATGATCATTGGTTCAAGAGTTTGGAGCAAGGAGATGAAGTATAGGAGTTGGAGGATTTATTTGATTTTTAGAGCACTTTCAAACATCAGTCAAACATTCAATCAAAGCAAAGACAAAAACACTCAAAAGTTTTTGTCAATCCACATTTTAGCATGATTTAAAGACTTTAAGTGTTGTGCCATGAAAATCAGGGTGTGATAGACCTACCCCCCTTACAAGAATCTCGTCCCCGAGATTCCCAGACTAGGCGCAGGAAGGAATACGTAAACTTTGATTTGGGGTAGTCTTCACGTCCTCATACTGCTTCTACTTCCATTTGGTGCTCCATTGAATCTTGAAGTACCCGGTGTTGTAGCTTCGTGTATGACGCTCTCGGTTGATCCAGGTTGCTAAGGGGTCTCGCGTTAGATCAGGTTGGATCGGGTGGAGGTTGATGGCTCGGTGATCGATGTCCTTGTTAGTGTTCGGGCTAGTTAGGAAGTCGAAGCACTTCCGGAGTTGTGTCATGTAGAAACATTACACACGATTGGGTAGCTCGGTGGTAACTCCATCGGTAATTGTCTTCTCTTCATCTTGTGGCAATCTACGAGGGGTTGTTAAATCTTGGAGTGATCTCGAAGGGGCCGATGAATCTTGGTGTGGGTCTCCTTGTTATGGAAACGCTTGGTTCCTTAGAGAGGAGTGGCTTGCAGATACACCTGGTCTTCGACGCGGATGTTTACTTCTTGATGATGGTGGTAGTTCTTCCTCCTTGGCATGGCGGTCTTCATATGTTCCTGGACTAGCTGAACGGCTCTCCTTCTGTCTTCGGGTGGACAGGTAGGTAACCAAATGATGATGACAACTATCTTGTGTAAGCACTCCATGAAGCCTATGGGGTACGCAAATTAGGCTGGGGTATTGGTGGTGGTCTCGATTGAGTATGGTCCAAGGTGTTCTCGATCTAGAGTCAAGACCCATGGTCATGATCCGACCATGTTGTAGCTTGGTAGGGCTTAAGGGTTTCAAGGATTCTAGGGTGCGAGTGAACGTTTATCATCTTATCCTTGAGCACAATTCCTGATATGCAAATAGCTCTATCTAGTACTCCAAACGAATAACCTTATACCACTAAAAGCATCCTCTTGTATAGACCAACTTCAATCATTACTCATGCTATTTATATCCTCATGGCTCCTGCGAAGAGGTCTAACAAAATCATATATGTCTACGATCCCCAAACTCATAGGTATGGCTACCCCTAAAAATCCATGGGTAGAGCATACAAGCTTCGAACGACAATCCAAGTGCTCATCCTACTCTTCCAAGGTCAATGTTATTGTATCTCTATCCTAAGGAAACACATCGTATGCCACTCCAAGATCTAGTTTCCTTCCTATGAATCATCTCCAAAAGCCCATTAGCTACATAATTCATTAATTCTACAAATCCAATGTCTATGGTGTCCCACATGATCTTCTAATGCCCTATAATCCCAAATACTTGAAAGGGCTACCTTGCTATAGTCAGTCCACCAATTTCCATTATCATGGTCATGTAAACCCCAACCTCAAGCTTATATAGATCCCTAAATAAACTCTGGCAATTAATCCAATGTCCTAGTTTATGGTCCACCGAGAAACATGGTATCATGATCAAGATCATCAGTCTGAATCCAATTTACTCCGAACCATGTAAAATTACTCTGCATCCATACTCCACTAGGGTAACCTATTTAATCCAAATCTCATGTCCCGCGAGAGTTTCCACACTTTCCGCCAAGTAATTATCAACTATCTTCTATCAATATCCCCTCCTCATACTTCCAAGAATTCAGCTTGCGATGTTAATTGTCCTATAAATCCAATTTACTCAGGGGTAATGAAAGCTATGATACTCTATAATCATGATCCCACCAAGTCCATCTACCATCGTGAAAGCCTTATAATCCACCAAAGAGTCTCAGATAATTCCTCGAGGTCACTGATATAAACTCATCAACTCATTTATCCTCTGTTCCTATATCCTCAAATTGGTCTTCCCTATGGCATCGTCAGTTTTGGTGCTATCTTAGGATGATAATGTGCTCGTTCACTATGTCCACTAGTTCCATAATGAACCCAGTGATAAGCAAGGTTACTAAGCTTAACAGGTTCTCTTGCAATTCTGTGGGTTAAGCACATGGTTAAGGATTCGAGCTGGGGTATCTTATGAAGTCTTGAAGGGTCTAGGAATGGGTCTCTAATGTTGAGGGTTAAACATAATTCTACAGGGTTGCACTTGGTCGTGGAGATTGTAGCAGAAGTCTTTATTGCTAGTTGGTTGTCGAAGTAGAATCCTTGGTGTACCTTGTCATGCCGGTCTTCAGTTGAGGAGAGAGAGATGAGAGGGGAAAGTAGCATAGAGGAGGGTGAGGCCTAAAAGGGGGTTCTATAGTGCAAGTGCAAAGAACAAGTGCCGAAAGGGCCAAACATAGGCATTAAGATAAGTAAGGTGATATAGCCGCGTACTAGTTGCCTCGGGCAAAAGGGCGACTGATATCAAAACACAAACAAATAAAAACAAGCAACACACAATCATGGTTCTATTCGAACCATCATACGGACTCGACTGCGCATAGGGGGTACACGACTCATCCTACCCTAGGGGTTCTCGTAATCATTAGTCGTGCCTTGTGCCTCATGCGATCTTCCGTGTTTTCCTCGGTGTTGCTACGTCTCTTGTAGTTGTTCGACGAAAGCGATCCCGGTTGAGCTTGAAGAGTCTTGAGCAACTTCTACGCTGTTGAAGTGATGGGGTGAAGGTGGCTCCTCGTAGCTGGCATTGACCCGGCCCTCTGTTGTCTTCTTAATCATGACGATCCCTTTTGCCTTTTAAGGCGTCAAGGGATTCGGGTAAGCAATCATTTATGCAATGACATTAACAAGGCACAATAGAGGTCCAACCTATCAGTTACGTTGATCACAACATCGACACCAAGAGCGGGGGACGAAGAGAACCATTTTCCTGCTCACTATAGTGAGGCGGACCAAATGGCTAGGTTCTCATCCACCGGTGGTTGCCGACATAGCAACGGTAGTGACAGGGTTACTCTATTAGCGATGTATATCATTATCTTGCATATCCTATGCCCTGATCATCGTAGGCTAGGGTTGCGTCATCTGGGGGCTGTGTCAAGGGTGTCACCATCTCCTAGGGTCTTCATATCCTCATTCTTCGAGGATGTATCTTCTGTTGGTATCGTCTTGTTGTGGTGTCCCCAATCTTGTGTTCGGGAGAAGTGGGTGAATGTCTGGCAATGCATCTTCCTTCTGGATTATCCTCGAGGTTTACAAGGAATCTAGTGGTTAGGGGCATAAGGGTTCTAGCGACCAAAGGTTTGGAAGGGGAAGAGATCAATAAGGAAAGTATACCTTAGTTTTTGAAAATCTGAGAAGGGAAGAGAAGTATAGATGGTTTTGAAAACTAGTAATAGTTTTGGGAATAGCTTTGCCCTAACTAACGACCATGCTAACTAAGGCTTCCTACAGTCAGGATGGCTCTGATACCAGCTCTGTGGGGACCCCGACTCATAAGTCGAGATCACCGAATGCACGTGTACAGTGATCCCAGAGATCATTGCTCACTGAACACACAGAAGCTGCATAACAAGAGTCTTACATCCATACATACCGTTTTACACAAGTAGGACCATTATGGTCAAGCCTTGAGTGTATCATCGCAGCGGAAATCTTCAATAACAACTTGGACCCATGCCATCTGCCTTAACCCTACAGGCATTCTGACTGGGAAGCGTCCTAGCTCGCATGTTCGTCTCCAAGGTACTCTTCATTATACCCTGTTCTTTCATGCCTGGCCAATAAAATAACCAGTGGCAAGCCAATGAGTACTTTGAATGTACTCGCAAGCAACCCATGTTTTGGTTCCAGATATAACAATGCATGATATAGGTAAATTTTTGCAGAAAGCTAGTTTTGAGTGGAATGACATGTTCAACAACTTGTAAGACATGCATCAGGAGAATTCAAGTAACCATGAGGACAGGTTACAAATATCAACATAAATAGAGTGGGCACCAACCCAACTCAATCATGTCAAGTCCTTTGACTTGACCCATGTAGATCTTCCCACTTATCCAAACACACACTCTGGTTTGTAAACATGTGGACGTAGCCCAAGAGCGGTTACCCAACTGTCCTAGACCGTGGACATGGCTATTCGAATAGTTTTACACTCTGCAGAGGTTGCACACTTTACCCACAAGATCCAGGGAACTTACGTGTCATCCACGACCCGCGATACCTCAAGTACCCGGGGTATGCACCCGATCACTATCTTTCCCTAGACGACACTAACAAGGAGTCCACTCGCTGTTCCGTATCCTCACGATGTACATCATACGAGACTCACTCGAGATCGTAACATCCGAGAGGGGACACAACGGTGTATCCGGTGGCCCGTAAAAACAGTCATGGCCGCCCTACCTGGCACGACCCCGTCCCGAGAGAGAGCACCAACTCTCCCCCGTCAGTAGTAATGCGGGCTCCAAGCTAGTATCGGCCTAGGTAATCAATAATGCCCTTTCCCATATAAAGGTAGAGTGGTTGCGCATGTAAGGTTGGAATAACGGTCAACCAATCCGTTTTGGAAACAACACACACTTGCCTCGGTACACCACTTCGTCATCAAGTGGCTACCCAACTCATCATCTCCCTCGGGCATAAGTGGCACCCGTGGGGTTTTGAAAAGTCCTTTGAAAATACTTTGTCTCCATCACCATGCATATTCCCGTCCCTTTTTGCGTAGCACTACTTTAGCATCCTATCTACTCCCACCGGCATAACCCTCATAGAAAGGTAGGGTCATGCATCATGCAAGTGTCATCGAGAAAAGCAACGGAGGAAAACCTCCCCAAGTGGTCACCATTTTATCATGACTTCGATGCAAGCAATAAAAGTGCCATATGACATGCAAAAAAAGGGTTTCTTAGACATGGTCAAAGGGCTGCTTGCCTGTTTTAAGAAAGTCTTCGAGGTCTTCAAATATCTCTGGTCCAGCTCCCAGTATTTCGTCTACTTCGTCAACTATCGTTGAAAGCAACCATAATAAGCAACACAACAAGGCAGAAAATAAAAGTGCTCTAAAAATATTAATTTGACTTTTCTAGGACTTCTCCGGTTATATGAAAAATAACCAGAGTGGTTTGATTGGAATTGGACCATGGATATTTACGAACATTTTGATATGATGGAATCAAGGGATTTGTGGATTTGCAAGAAGTGTACAGATATATATTTTTGAAAAATGAGCAAAGGCACCCATTTAACAAACCATGATTTTAGAAGCATCCAGGAGTTGGTTTCACTGGATTTGGAGTTCAAATTATTTTCCTATGAATTTTCAAAGTTGGCTATACATGAAGAAATAGACCATCATTTGAGGTGATACAGAAAGTATTAGTAAAAATGTAAAAAAACTAAGTTTTGAACTTATAGACATCTAGGGTTTTGAATCATGGAATTTGGATCAAAGATGGGCTCTCTGTGATTTTTCTAAATTTCATAACAGAAATGGGAAAACATGATTTGATAAATGTTTGTGAAGAAAAAGTCTCTAGAAAAATGAGCACATTGCTCCATGAGATAGACCATGATTTTATGAGTTACTAGAAATTTGAAACATCAAATTTGGAGGTAATATGAATATTTGGGAGATTTTACAAGTTTCTGGAAAAAGAAAAAGACAAAGGAAGGAGGTTATACATATACCGCGCACCGAGCGCAGCGTAGCGCCACAGCGCATTGGGCCGGCCCAGCTGCCTGGCCACGCGGCTAAGGAGGGCCACACCAAAGGCGGACTAGCGGATCCCGCCTCCACTGAAACGTCGGGGCCCGCCGGCTGAGTCGCTGACCCGCGGGGCCCACCCGCAGGGTCGACTCCTTCCTCCCGCGCCCGCGACAGAGGGGATCGAGTTCGCGGTTGAGCGCCGGCCGACGCTTGCCCCCGGCGGCACAGGCCACCCCCGGCCAAGCTCCGGCCACCGGAGGGGTCGCCGGGGAGAGGCGCGTCAGGGGGAGCCCTCGGAGACGGTAGGGGATGGCCGGAGCGCATCCGGCAACGGTCGTGGCGGACGGCCCTATCGGGCATTGGCGGCACCGGCACCACGAGGCACGGGACGAGGCGGAGAAGAGAGGGGGAGTTCCGTATCATAGCGGAGGCTCTCCTGGAGGTCGAAGGAGAGGGGGAGGGGCTCTGGTTCGCCGGTGCAAAGTGGAGGCCGATGGTGGACATGGTGGCCATGGAGAGGGAAGGAGGGCACGAGGGGAAGTGAGGGGGTGTCTGAGAGGTGCACGGGAGAGAGGAGGTTCGAACCGAGGCGAGAGAAAGAGTCGGGGTGGCTTAAATGGGCGTGGCCGCGGAGCACCGTGGCCAGCATCCACGGACGCGCTCGGGTGAGGTCGTGGAGGGGAGAGAGAGGTTTAGGATGGGGCCGGCAGCTTGTCGTGTCCCAGATGCCGAGGCGGCCTCGTGAGACACGCTGGGGAGGCCCGAGGTGGCCGGAGGTGCTTGGCAGGGGGCGGCTACAGTGCGGGGGCGCACTGTAGCACGCTCCAGAGCGTGCCTTTGGCTGCCATGGTATTGTTTAAGGGGCAGGGGCGTGCCCACTCATGTCTGGTAGCGCTAGGGAGAAGTAAACAAAGGGAAGAGGGCCTTGGATGCCTAGACAGCCAGTAGGAGAGGAGAGAGGCTGAGGGAGAGAGGGAAATGGGCTGTCCAAAGAGAGAAAGTGGGGTTTTACCCCTCCAATAATTGAGCTATGGATTTGCCATTGCTACTGGAGGTGCAAGGGGACTAGGAGGGGCTGTGGTAAAAAGTTGATCTCAAGAAGAATAGTGTTAGTGGTCAAAATGGTGATTTTTGAAAAGTGGCAGAAGGTGTTTGTTGTTGGTTTGGGCAATAAAATTAATTCCACTTGCCATGAGAATTAACAGGATGGAATGTCACATATAAGTAGGATTTTCCACCAAGTTTGAGCTCATTTGGGCAAAGTAGCCAATGTAACTTTGGTAAACCCTAGAAATCAGCAGAAATGGCTTTGCCAAGATTTAGTCATGAAAATCTATTCTCCTTGATGCACCACTTGGTTTAGTGTCATCATTTGAGGTTATGAGCATGTCCACAAAAGTTGAGATCAAAAGGAGAAAGTTGCCAATGTAGAGTTGTTCAAATTTGGTTCTGGACAGGAAGGGTTTTGGGGCACTTTGATCAAGTTAACTTGTTCTCCAACTTGTGCCACTTGGTCTAGATGCATTATTAGACCATTTGAGCATGTTCACAAGGTTTGAGAACATTTGGACATGTTTTGCAGTGCAAAGTTGTTCAAACTTGAAAAAGGACAGAAGTGGTTTTGGGAGGGTTTCATGGGTTTATACTGTACTCCATGACATGGTACTTGGCAAGATCATAAAAAATGTCATATTTGAATTGTTAGAATTTTCTTGGATTTTTATGAAAATATTTCCTGTAGAAATATTTCAAATCCTTGAAATGAGCAGAAATGGTTTTGGGAGGTTTTGTCCAATATTTTGATCATGACCATGTGTTGAAACTCATATATATGGAAAATATATGTCCATTGAGTCTACCTAATTTTTTATCAAATATTTTTAAAGCTTTATAATAATTTTGACCTATTAAAGACCCTTTCCGGCCTTAAGAAAAATCCTTTAAATAAAATAGAAAAATGACTTTTAAAATTATATTTTTGTGGTCTCTGGGTATCCTATATCTAATAGGAGTCAAATATATTTTTGGAAAGATTTTTACTGCCCTTAATTAAGTACTTGCAGTGCAAACCTCAATTCAGGGGTTTTTGAAAAACTAATTTTTGAAAATACTATTTGGCCAAATTATTTTTGCAAGAAATTATTTTTATGTCCTATACACATGGCATGATCATTGGTTCAAGAGTTTGGAGCAAGGAGATGAAGTATAGGAGTTGGAGGATTTATTTGATTTTAGAGCACTTTCAAACAGCAGTCAAACATTCAATCAAAGCAAAGACAAAAACACTCAAAAGTTTTTGTCAATCCACATTTTAGCATGATTTAATGACTTTAAGTGTTGTGCCATGAAAATCAGGGTGTGACACCCGATCTGGTGAACAAGGCACTCATGCTTGAAGACAAGCGACGTGCTTTGGATAAGGCCGTGGAATGCCACCAAGGAACCAAGCTCCCCGCAACCCGCCCAACAATGGCAGGGGTCGTGTGAACCATGTCACTGCAGAAGGAGCCCAGGAAGACCCAGACGTCGTGCTGGGTACGTTCCTTGCCAACTCAGCACCCGCAACTGTTTTGTTTGATTCTGGAGCCACGCATTCATTTGTCCCCCAAAAGTTTGCATTGAAGAGTGGCATGACCCCTACACCCCTGAATAACCCTATGGTGGTTCAAAACCCTGGAGCAGAGATGAGAGCCAAGATACGATGTAGAGGAGTCGGGATTGTCATCGATGGGGTAGGCTTCCTAGCAGACCTTATCGTCCTAAGGTCACAAGGCTTGGATGTGATCTTAGGAATGAATTGGCTCATCAAGCACCAAGGCTTGATAGATTGCGCCAACCGGACTGTCACTTTGAGCAATGAGCAAGGAGTCAAAGTTAAATTTGCCTCCAAACCCCTCCTCTGCTCGAGCCAACCAAGTCAACTGTCTGACTGAAGTTGGATTGGAGCAAGTGCCGGTAGTATGCGAATACCCCGACGTTTTCCCTGATGAGCTACCGGGAATGCCTCCTGACCGAGACATTGAGTTCATCATCGAGCTCATGCCGGGAGCAGGACCGATCTATAAGAAGCCTTATAGAATGGGATCGGAAGAGTTAGCAGAATTGAAGAAGCAACTGGAAGAGCAGTTGAGGAAGGGATTTATCTGCCCTAGTGCCTCCCCTTGGGGATCTCCTGTTCTGTTTGTGGCAAAGAAGGACGGTACCATCCGCTTGTGCATTGACTACCGCTCCCTCAGTGAAGTTACAATCAAGAACAAGTATCCACTTCCCAAGATTGAAGATCCGTTTGATCAACTCAATGGGGCCAAGGTGTTCTCCAAGATCGACCTCAGATCTGGGTACTACCAGTTGAAAATAAGACCCCAAGATATTCCGAAGACGGCATTTGTAACCAGATATGGCATGTATGAGTGCACGGTCATGTCCTTTGGATTGACCAATGCCCCAGCTTACTTCATGTATCTCATGAATAAGGTCTTCATGGAATATTTGGACAAGTTTGTCGTTGTCTTCATTGATGACATTCTTGTCTTCTCGAAGACGGAAGAAGAGCACGAGCAACACTTGAGGATGGTCCTAGACAAGCTTCGAGAGCACCAACTGTATGCCAAGTTCAGCAAGTTATAGTTTTGGCTGCGTGAAGTTGGATTCTTGGGTCATGTATTGAATGCCGAAGGGTTGTTAGTGGACCCCACCAAGATTCAAGCCGTGACTGAATGGCAAACTTCGAGCAATGTGAAGGAAGTCAGAAGCTTCCTCGGACTCGCAGGATATTACCGCAAGTTCGTTGAAGGATTCTCAAACATTGCCCGACCTATGACCCAGCTCTTGAAGAAGGACAAGAAGTTTGAATGGACGCCGAAGTGTGAAGAGAGCTTCTAGGAGCTGAAGAAGAGGCTGACCACCGCCCCAGTTCTAGCCACACCAGATATACACAAGGAATTTGTGATATATTGTGATGCGTCGAGAACCGGACTAGGAGGTGTTCTGATGCAAGAAGGCAGAGTCGTAGCATATCTATCCAGATAGCTGCGTCCTCATGAAGAGAACTATGCTACTCATGATCTTGAGTTGGCAGCTGTAGTTCAAGACTTAAAGACCTGGCGACATTACCTTCTAGGGAAGCGGTGTGAGATATACATGTATCACAAAAGTCTGAAGTATATTTTCACTCAGAAGGAATTGAACATGAGGCAGAGAAGGTGGCTAGAGTTGATCAAGGATTATGACCTCGATGTCCGATACCACCCTGGAAAGGCTAATGTGGTAGCAGATGCCTTAAGCAGAAAGGCTTGTTCCTTGAATGCTATGCTTAAGGGAAGGCTACCCGCCTTGTATGCATAACTTGAAAGCTCCGGGGTGGAACTGGTTGCACCAGGATTCTTAGCCAACCTTGAAGTCAAGCCTACCCTGATGGATGATGTTAAGGAAGCCCAGAAGGGACACGAAAGTATTGAAGGCATCAAGAGGAAGATCGAGGTGCAAAGCCCCGTGATTCTCGAGAGGATGAGCAAGGAATTGTGTGGTTTGGGAATCGCATTTGCGTACCCAACAAGATCGAGCTCAAGAATTTGATCTTGCAAGAAGCTCATGACACCCCGTATTCCATCCACCCCGCTGGAACCAAGATGTATCAAGACCTAAAGGAAAGATTCTGGTGGCATGGCATGAAGAGAGAGATAGCCATTTTCGTCGCTAAGTGTGACACATGCCAAAGGGTCAGAGCTGAACATCAGCGACCATTTGGATTATTCTGACCTCTCAAGGTGCCTGAATGGAAATGGGATAAATTCGGAATGGACTTCATCATTGGGTTACCCAGTTCAAATAAGGGACATGACTCCATCTGGGTCATAGTCGACCATTTGACCAAAGTAGCCCATTTCATTCCTGTCAAAACAACTTACAAGGGAAACCAGCTAGCCAGCCTCTACATCAGCAGAATCATAAGCCTTCATGATGTTCCCAAGGAGATTGTGTCAGGCCGAGGAACCCAGTTTACCTCAAGGTTCTGGAAGAAGTTCCAAGAGGCCATGGGGACCAAGTTGTCTTTCAGCACTGCTTTCCACCCACAGACCGGTGGTCAGACAGAATGAGTGAATCAGATACTCGAAGACATGCTCCGAGCCTGTGTCATATCATATGGAGCTAGGTGGGAAGATTGCCTCCCTTTTGCCGAGTTCTCCTACAACAACAGTTATCAGTCAAGCCTTCAGATGGCACCATTTGAGGTGTTATACGGACGGAAGTGCCGCACACCCCTCAATTATTCAGAGACCGGAGAAGGACTAGTCTTTGGGCCCGATATCCTCCGTGAGGCAGAAGAGCAAGTCCAGCTTGTCAGAGAGCATTTGAAGACTGCCAAATCAAGGCAGAAGAGCTACGCTGACTCACGGCGTAGAGACATGAATTTCCGAGTTGGAGACCATGTCTACCTTCGGGTCACACCTCTCAAGGGAACCCAGCGCTTCCATGTCAAAGGAAAGCTCGCCCCAAGATACATCGACCACTTCAAGATCACTGACCGACGAGGGGAAGTGGCTTATCAGTTGGAACTGCCACCTGAACTATCCGATGTGCACAACGTATTCCACGTGTCACAACTCCGGAAATGTCTCCAAGTTCCAGACAAGCCTGATCTTTACAAAGACGTCAGTCACCAAGCCATTGACCTTCAGCCTGATTTGACTTACTGTGAGAGGCCCATCCGAATTTTGGACGAAGCAGAACGACGTACTCGAAGCCGCACCATCGGGTACTTCAAGGTCCAGTGGAGCAACCACACCGAAGCAGAAGCAACCTGGGAACGTGAAGACTACCTTAGATCTGAGTTTCCGTATCTCTTTAAAGCCTAGCTTAGGAATCTCGGGGACGAGATTCTTGTAAGGGGGGTAGGTCTGTCACACCCTGCATTTTGTAACATTTCATTTGCATCAATAAAGCATGAAAATTTGGTCCAACAAAAACTTTTGCATTATTTGGCTTTTATTTGGAGTTGGTTCTTCTCTCTGTGTTTTCAAGTACTCTTCCAAGTCAACACAACTCCACCCTATATACTTCATCTCCTTGCCCTAAACATATGCCCAATGATCATGCCATGTGTATAGACCAATATAGTATTTTCTTAGAAAAAATAATTTGGCCAAATAGTATTTTCCAAAAATTAGTTTTCCAAAAACTCCTGAATTGAGGTTTGCACTACAAGTACTTGATTTGGGGTATGAAAAATATTTCAAAGAGTATATTTGAAACCTAATAGATATAGGACTTCCATAAACCACAAAAATATAATTTTAAAAGTTATTTTCCTATTTTATTTAAAAGCTTTTTCTTAAGGCCAGAAATGGTCTTTAACAGGGAAAAATTGTTTTACTGTTTTAAAAATATTTGACAACAATCAGGGAAACTCAGTGGGCACATATTTCCCATATATAAGAGTATCATCACATGGTCATGTTCAGAATATTGGTCAAATCCCTCAAAAACCCTTTCTGTATATTTCAAGCTTTTGAGATATTTACGAAGGAAATATCCTCCAAAAATTCCAAGAAAATTCTAGCATGTCACATATGACATGTTTTGATGATCTTGGCAAGTATCATGTCATGGAGAATAATATAACCCCATGAAATTTCCCCAAAACCCCCTCTGGCCAGAATCAAATTTGAACTACTTTGTACTACCAACTTTTTATCCTTGATCCCAACTTTTGTGAGCATGATCACATGACCAAATGAGGCCACCACACCAAGTGGTGCATCAAGGAGAAGTGATTTACTCAACTAGATCTGCACAAGTCCATTCCTGCCAGTTTCTAGGGTTTACAAAGTTGCATTGGCAACTTTGCCCAAATAAGCTCCAAATTGGTGGAAGGCCCTAATTATATGTGACATTTCACCCTGTGGAGTCTCATGACAAGTGGAAGTCATCTACTTGCCCAAACCATCATCAAACACCTTCTGGCAGAATTTTAAAATGCAAATTCCAGCCTCTTTCACTAACCTCCTTGAGCCCTGCTTTTTACCACAACCCCTCCTAGTTCCCCACTATCACCAGGATGCTTCCCTGCCCGGGGAAGCAATGATGAAGGGAGGGGGAACCCCATTTTTCTTCTCTGGACAACAGATTCCTCCCTCTCTCTCTCAGCCTCCTTCTCTCCCCTCAGCTTTCCAGAGCATCCAAGGCTCTCCCCAGCTTTTGCCCATGCCCGCTCCAGCTGCGAGACACAAGTGGACACGCGCGGACGCGGGAAAACCACGGATGCCGCCAAAGTCACGCCTGAGGCGCTGGCAGGGCACCCGACCGTTGACGCCGCGTCTCCCGGCCACCTCGATCCTCACCCGCGCGCCAGTCGATGCCCCAAGACGTCCGCTCCACGCCAGCAGGCCGCCCACTTGCTCCCGCGCCCTCCTCTCTCTCCTGCAGCTCGCGCCAGAGCGCCGCCCCGCTCGGGCAATGCTCGCGCCACTCCTGTGGCCCGCGTGCAGCTCGTCCCGCTCCTCCTCTCTCTCCCTGGCACCCTACACCACACCCACGAACACCCCCGAGCCCTCGATTTCCTCTCTAACGGCCACCCGAGCCGATCCCGCGGGAACCCGTAGGCCGCGCCCACGGTGGACATCGGCCAGCCTATAAAAGGCGACCCCGAGCCTCTCTCTCACCTCATGACGCTCCCCCACGCTCCTAATCCACCTCCCGCACCACCCATTTTCCTCCAGAGCCGCCCGACCTCGAGATCGAGCTCGAGCTCCGCCGCCTCGGGTCATTGACGCCCATGCGGTACAAGCCTCCTCCGCCCTTGTTCTCTCTCGGTCTGGAACCGCAAGGCGTCACTTACCCTTTCCCCTCTCTTTCCCACTCTTTTTGCAGCCGGGAACGGCCGGAACCATCGACGCCCAAAGCATCTCCACCGCGTGACCTCGTCGTCGGCGAACCAGGCTACTCCGGCGACCATCTCCACCACCACCCGAATGGCGACATCCTCCCGAGTCCAACGGTACCACCCACGCACCCTCCTGTGCCATGTATCACCGCTGGCGAGCTCGCTGTTGCCTCTGGACGGAGGTAGACGACGACGGCCGTGGGCCCTGCCCGTCAGCCTCATGCCCTAACGGGTGGGATCCACCCATCAGGTTTAAACGCACACTCCGCCTTTACTCTTTCGACGTGGCGGCCTCGCGCGGGCCGATTTCCCCTCTGGGCCTGCTGCCCGTGGCCTCTCTGGCCCAGTGGCACAGCGCCACTTTTCTTTTTCTTTTTCTGTCACCCTTCCAAAAATCCCACAGGATAAAATATTTATCCAAATGAAATAATTCCAGTTCCTAAATTATTGTAAAAATCCCACCTATTTAATGGAGCAACTTTCATTCAAATCCAACAACCTTTTCTTCACTATGAATATTTAAATGTGATTTTAAGCATTTAAATATACCTTTGTAAATCCATTTCTCCTATTCTGCTACTCCAAATCCAAAACTAGAAATTTCCCCCGTCTTAGTTTTCACCCTAGTATTTAACAAAAATGAGTTGACATTTTTCTGAGCATTTGGTTTTTCTGTTTTATTATTGCCTTATTTTTCTCGTTATTATTTTGCATTTATAGATCATGTGGTGACGAAGGAGTTGGACCAGAAGACTTTGAAGACCCAGAAGACTTTGTTGAGCCAGGCAAGCAGCCCTTTGACCATGTCTATGAAACCTTTTTATTCATGTCATATGTCACTTATTATTGTTGCATCGGAATCATGATGAGATGGTAAACCACGTTGGTTGGTTGCCTCTGTTACTTCCTCATTGATACTTGCATTGTGCATGACCCTACCTCCTTCTGAGGGTTATGTCGGTGGGAGTAGATAGGATGCTAAAATAGTTGCTACGCAAAAAGGGGCGGGGATATGCATGGTGATGGAGGCAAATATGTTCCCAAAGACTTTTGGAAAACCCCGTCGGGTGCCACTAATGCCCGAGGGAGATGTTGAGCTAGGTAACCACTTGAGAAAGAAGTGGTGTACCGGAGAAGGATATGTGAGTGTGGTTTCAAAAACGGATTGGTTTAAGTTGCGACCGTTATTCCAACCTTACAAGTACAACCACTCTACCCTTGTATGGGAAAGGGCATTATTGATTACCTAGGCCGATACTAGCTTGGAGCCCGCATTACTAGTGACGGGGCAGAGTTGGTGCTCTCTCTCGGGACGGGGTCGTGCCAGGTAGGGCGGCCAAGAACATTTTTATGGGGCACCGGACACACCGTTGGTACCCCGTGCCAGTGGTATGTGATGAATATGGGAGCGAGGCTCCACAATTTTAAGTGGTGAAATGTTGGGCACGGGGGTTACTACCAATCGAGTGGACTCCATGTTAGTGTCGTCTAGGGAAAAGTAGTGATCGGGTGCTTACCCCGGGTACTTGAGGTATCGCGGGTCGTGGATGACACGGAAGTTCCCCGGATCTTGTGGGTAAAGTGTGCAACCTCTGCAGAGTGTAAAACTATTCGAATAGCCGTGTCCACGGTCAAGGACAGTTGGGTAACCGCTCTTGGGCTACGTCCACATGTTTACAAACCAGTGTGTGTGTTTGGATAACTACTTGGGTTAAGTCAAGGGACTTGACATGATTGACTTGGGTTGGTGCCCACTCTATTTATGTTGATATCTGTAACTTTGTCCTCGTGGTTACTTGAATTACTTTGATGCATGTCTTGCAAGTTGTTGAACATGTCATTGCACTCAAAACTAGCTTTCTGCAAAATTTACCTATATCATGCATTGTTATATCTGGAACCAAAACATGGGTTGCTTGTGAGTACATTCAAAGTACTCATTGGCTTGCCACTGGTTATTTAATTGGCCAGGCGTGGAAGAACCGGAGTTCGAAGAAGAGTTCTTTGGAGACGAACATGCGAACTAGGACGTTTCCCAGTCAGAATGCCTATAGGGTTAAGGAAGATGGCATGGGTTCTACTTATCGACGAAGATTTCCGCTGCTTGTGTTTTATTTGATGTTCAGCCCTTAAGGCTTTATCAATGTAAGACTTGACCATAATGGTCATAATTTGTGTAACACGGTATATATGGATGTAAGACTCTTGTTATTCAGCTTCTGTGTGTTCAGTGAGCATTGATCTCTGGGATCACTGGACACGTGCATTCGATGATCACGACTTATGAGTCGGGGTCCCCACAGGCACACCCTCTAGGTTCGAACTCTGGGGTGCACGCGGAGATCACACCTCCAACCTACCTACGTCTCATCGCCTCGCAAGGGTCTAAACTACACAAAGAACAACACAAGGTACACGAGGTTTATACTGGTTCAGGCCATCATTGTGGTGTAATACCCTACTCCAGTTTGTGGTGTGGTGGATTGCCTCAGGGGCTGATGATGAACAATACAAAGGGAGAACAGCCTCGCGAGGGGCTGTTCTTGAGCTGGTGCGACGAACTGCTTGGGTGAGTTCGACCGCCTCTCTTTCTCTCTCTCTCTAGGTGCCGATCCTCACTCTGATCGATCCCCTTCTTTCCCTTCTTTTTTCCTCTCTTTGCCTTGGTGGTTGCTAGCTCTATTATAGTGGGAGGCCCTGGGCCTCTTCCCAAATATTGAGCGGGAAGGGCGCCAACAATTGGCCATTTTGAAGGGGAACATCTAGTACACTTATCCTAACTAAAATTGGTCCTCGCCTGCCAAAGACTCTGACGGTGACGCTGGCTTGGGCTCCACGATGACCTCCTTCCTGCCGTTCTGCTGGTCTTGGTCTTGTTGCACCAAAATGGTTGCCTTTGCCTGATGCCTTGGCCTGCGCTTGCCTCCTTTGCATCAAAGGGGAAATGAGAACACTGCGCGGGCTGGCGCCCGCCTAGCGCCCTCGGTCGTCATGGCTTGCGTCATGGGCACCTCGTGAGGTACCCCGCCTTGATCTCGCCGCCTCCTCGCGAGACAGCCTGACGAGGCCGTGCCTGAGGAAGCTTCTTGTCATCCTCCCCGCGAGGCTTGGCCCCTCGCGAGGGTCTTGAGCTTGTGTTGATGAAGATGGGCCGTACTGGGCCTGGACTTGGCTTAGCAGGGAAGCGAAGGGGCAAGTGTGAATTGCCGCGGGCCCCAACAGCCTACGGCCTTGGGCGCTGCGTGGCGGTTGATTGGACATGGGCGTCCCTGCTTCCCCACGACACCTTGGCAACTGCACGAATTGACAAGTCCCTGCATGCAAAGCGGGTCATGATTACCTGTGATCATGGAGGTCGATGGTTGGCCTCCCCCGGCTATATGTACGGAATAACGCGAACCCTTCCAGTCCATCTCTTCTTGCTTCTCCTTCTTCTCCATCCTTTCTCTTGCTCCACATTGCGACAATGGCTCCGATCCGCCAGTTCTCCGCAGAAGAGAAAGGAAAGCCCCCCTGAGAGGGTCCCGATCCGCTTCTGCCGAAGAAACGGCTAGCCCTCTGCCGCCGAGATGAGGGCGCCCGGCAGGAGGTGTCGAGGCCCTGGTACGAGCGGCCACCGCCAGGGTTCCCGCTGCCCTTGTACGCCGCATTGAGGGCCCTGAAGGAGTTGACGCCTTGGCGCTTCTGGACGACGCCGCTGTCGGCGTCGGCGGGTCACGGCGGTGCGTGTTGTTCCTCCCGGAGTCCATGGCGAGGGCTCCTCCCGAGAGCTTGTGCTCCATGCCGCCATGCCTCCTCAGTCTTGGATTCGTCTTCCTCCCTCCTTCACATTCGTGATTCCGCAGAAGGGCTCTCTGGAGCTCTGGTTGCAGCATGCCGTCTGCGGCACCCCTGCGACCGGAGCGGAGGTTGCGGTCGTCGCTCCGGGCGAGGTCTTCATGACCCGAGGCTGGGGCGAGATCGCCCGGGTCTGCCGGACGAGGGGCGCCCTCGTGATCCACCTGGAGTACGATGGCGCTTCCTTGATGTTCTTCAAGGTCTTTGACACGGAAGGACGCGGCTGGAGTGCTGCCGTGAGAGAGGCGATCGGGGCCCTGCCGTGGCGAGGACTAGGATCGCCGACCGCTCCCCCAGTAGCTCCTTAGGCAGCGGAGGCGTCGGAGGATCCAGCGACTCCGCCGAGCTCTTCGCGACTCCGGATACGAGCGACGACAGCTACGAGCCTCCGAGCTTGCACCGCGCTCGGAGCAGGGCGGGCGCATCAAGCTTCCAGCGCCGGTGATCTGGATGGTGTTGGCGTCGGTGCCTGGCGGCCACTGTTGATGATGGTGTCTCCTTGCGGAGACGCGCGTAGTTAGCGCTCTTTAGGATCTGCTCCTTTTGTTCCCTGCGAGGAATCGAAAAACACACCCCGTGGGGGCTTGTAAGGTGCCTGCGGTTCCGTTTGTTAATATGATCCTTGTCGTGAAGTGGTGCGAGATGCTCATCCCATCTTAGCTTAGTTCCTCCTTTCGAACCTCGCGAGGGCTTGACGCTCTGCGCCGACAGGTCCCGGTCCCAAGGCAGGCTTCAGCCGTCGCTGGTATGCCAAGTCACGATGTCGTGGTCAAGGCCAGGAGGTGGCGGCCGGGTCCAAAGAAGAGCCTGAGTCGCGATGCTCAGGAGGTCCCCTTTAGCGCTCAAGCAGCCATCGTTTGGTGAGAAAGGAGTGCGACGTTGCCAACACGGGATTGCATTAGGTGCGAGGTCAGTGCTGCGATAGCTAGTATTTCTGGAGGATGACTTATCTCGGGAGTCAAGAACCGCTTCTTGGTCCGGCGTTAGGTCCGCGCATCGGCAGCTGAGGGGTTGCCCGGCGAGGTCCCTGCGTGCCTCTTCCCTCTCCCCTTTACTCCCCTTTCTGCTCTACGTCCTCGGGTCCCGTCCCTCAAGCGAGCTCAACTGTCGCTGGCATGCCAGGTCGCGATGCCGTCGACCAGGCAAGGAGGTGAGGGCTGGAGAGCCAGTAGGAGTCCATGAGACACGATGCTCAGGTACCCCCCTTTAACGTGCAAGCGGTTCGCGCGGACGAGAGTGAAGGAGACGTCGTGATGGCCTCGCCTGACATCGCTCCTTGAAGAGATCCTGCAGGCTCATCACAAGAAGAACGAGAGTTCGCCATGACAATCGACAGTCAGCCGTTGCTTGCTCTGGAGGGGCGACGAGGCACTGAAGGCTTGACGAGGTGGCGCCCTCCAGGCTGCCGCGGCCAGAGCTTAGCCATTCAGGTTTGTCAACATTGCATGGACGGACCCATGCGCAAGCGTCGTGCCGTTAGGGAGCAGCTCCATCATTTGGTATCAATCGAGCGGCGATTAGGTCAAACACGTTAATCACGAAGGAGCAAATCCATTTAGATAGGCGCAGAGAAGTCGAACATCGCTGGGTCGGGCCCGAGCGACTTGGGGATGACGCAGCCTGAGGGGCGCCCCCAATAAAGTACACTAGAAACATGAATCAAAAGGGATACATGCCGCAGGGACGGACCCACGTGGCATGGGAATGATGCAGCTCTGGGAGGCGCTCCTAGATGAAAATGAAACTCGAAGGACGTCACCTGGTGATGTTGGAGATGAAGGGATGCTGAAGTAGCAGACGTCGTGCGCTGCGGAAGCCGATCTTCACGAGCCCCCGGGCCCAGGAGCCTCGGGAGGCGCCGAAGGCGCCGGTGGCTCCTCGCGGACCATCTCCATCTCCGCCAGGACTGTGGAACGCCTGGCCACTTGAGCGTCTAGGATGCTCCTCATGAGGCGCTGGCACGCGACAGCCGCGTTCGGCAAGCCGTAAGGCATGCGAACATAACTGTAAGGTGGACCTTCACAGCGTCCCACGTGTGAGGGCCAGAGGCGCTCCTGAGAGGCGGCCCGATTGAGCCCTGGTATGTCGATGCAGACACGCAGCCCACCATCCTCGCATCGATGGGGAGCTATGGCGGGTAAGCGTCGGCTGCCACTCATGACTCTTGACTCCTGCAGCTCCTGAATGATCTTGCTGACGAACTCCTGAGGGTTTGGCCCTCCTTGCCTTGCTCCTTCCCGGGGGAAACATGATTTGAAACACGCCTCCAAGTGGTGCCCGAGCGCCTCCCTCGTGATCTTAGCAAAGTCGGTGGACCTCCAGGAGAGATCCCCAGAGCCTTGCTCGAGGAGGGTGCCGGGCGCGCCTTCCTATGCGACAGAAGGAGGCGTCCCTGAAATGGGCGTAGACTCTGAGGGGCCTGCCTCCCGAGGGCTATGATCAGGGGATGTCTTCTTCTTCTTAGGGACCACCTCGAGAAGCCCTCCGCTCCTCCGATCTGGATCTTCAATTGACGCGGCTTGAAGAGCACGCTCCAGGGAACACACTGCGTCTCTCTCTTCACAAGGCATCGTGATGACTCCACCGCTTCCTGGCATCTTGAGGACATTGTAGCCGTGATGAGTCACGGCCATGAATTTGGCCAGAGCTGGGTACCCGAGGATGGCATTGTACGGCAGGCGAATGTGCGCGACGTCAAAGTCAATGAGCTCGGTGCGGTAGTTGTCGCGTGTCCCGAAGGTGACAGGAAGGCGGACCTGCCCTATCGGAACTGTGGAACCATCAGTGACTCCGGAGAAAGGCTTGGTTGGCTGAAGCTGATTGTATGACACTTGGAGATTGTTGAATGTCTCGACGGACAGGACATTGAGCCCTGCTCCGCCATCGATGAGGGTCCTGGTGATTGCACATTCCTGATGATTGGGGAACAAAGCATCAGGAGGACTCCGGTTGTGGCTGCGCACTTGAGCTAATCCGCAGAGCTGAATGTGATGGCGCACGCTGACCACCTGAGGGGGCGTGCGGCTTCGAGCCTGGGGAGGACTGCATTCACTTCGCGAGCGAACTGCTTGAAGATGCGCTGAGAGGCTGGGGCTTGAGCTCCGCCTAGGATGCAAGCGATTCTTGGCTGCTCTGGAAGCCCCAAGCACCCTCGTCTGATGATGGTCTTCATTTCTCCTTGGCTGCGGTGGCGGAGGAGGGAGGCTCTGCGTTGCCTTGTGGGCGATCCTCGTGAGGCTGATCCTCCAGCCTCCCTCGAGGCGGGTCCCTCCAACCTCCCTCATGAGGCTGATCCTGCCCGGTGATCGTGGCGAGGTCAGTCACGCCACCCTTGGCGAGGGCCACGGTCTTCCCATCGTCCTCCACCTCTTCCTCCTCCTCGGCCATAGCCCCGTCGCTGCGCTCGGGGCGTCGGCCGGCTCGCACGTCCCGTACGGCCCTGAGCTGTTGGCATTCGTTGGTGTTGTGGGTGTGGAGGTCATGGTACACGCAGTACCGACTGCCCTTGGATGACTCAGGCTGATCCCTTCCTCGCTTGGTGTCGGGCTCTGCTGCAAGCACGACAGCCCCCTTGTGCTTCACGTCCTTGACCTTGGGCTTCTTCTCTTCTGGGTCGGCAGCCGGCAGATCGAGAAGGGAAAGGCGTCCTTCCTCAGCCCTGGCGCACTTGGTCACCAAGTTGAACAGCTCCAGGGATGTGCACAGCTCTTCATGGATCACGAGCTCTTCCTTCATCTTGACGTCACGCACACCGTCGAAGAAGGCTGAGATGATGGCCTCCTCAGATACACTGGGGATCTTAAGGCCAGCGCTGTTGAAACGTTGGATGAACTTTTGCAGGGTCTCCCCTGACTGCTGCTTGATGCGGCACAAGTCACTCATGGCCGGGGGCCGATCGCGGGTGCCTTGGAAGTTGGCGATGAATTGGGTGCGCATCTTGTTCCAGGAGGAAATCGTGCCAGGAGCCAGGTTCAGGAGCTAGGTGCGGGCACCGTCCTTGAGCGTGTGGGAAACCAGTTCGCCATGACCTTCTCGTCCCCGTTGGCGGCTTCGATGCCCAGCTCATAGAGCTGGAGGAACTCCGCAGGGTCGGCCGTGCCATCGTAGCGTGGGGGCAGGTCTGGCTTGAACTTGCCGGGCCAGGCCATGCTGCGCAGCTCGGCGGTAAAGGCACGGCAGCCTACAGTGGCCACGGGAGGCCTTTGGTGACGGAGGGCTTGATCATGGAGGTCTACGTGCGCTGCCGCCAGGAGCAGCGCGGGGTCTTGGCGCGCTGGAGCAGGAGCGCGGTCGTGATGGGCCGCTGCAGGGAGCACTCGGGTAGCTTCTTGGGGATGAGGGACCTCTTGGCAGCTCTTCTCTTGATGTGCTGGTGCCGGACGGAGTGGGTTCCGCCCAGGGGCCACGCGCCTTGGGCCAAGGCGCCTTCTTGAGGGGAGGCGGCTGAGGTGCCCTCGGAGCTTCATCGCCCGCGCAAGGCGGGGCGCGGTGCAGCGAGAGGGATGGCGCAGGGGAGCCCCCAGAAGCGCTGACAAGCTCGGTGATGCGGGCCAGCCACTCGTCGTAGAGGTCGTCGACGGGACGGTAGTGCAGGAGTTCCCGTGCCAGGAGCAACGCGGCGTGCGCGTCCGCAGGAGCGCGACGGGCGTGGGATGAAGAACCGGCTGGAGTCAGCAACGCGGTGGCAGTGCGGCCTTCCCGCCACACCGAACGATGCAGAGACGACGCCTGCTGCTCGTTCCCCGCCAGGTCGGTGGCGGCATTGACGGCAGGCGACGGGGAATGGAGGGGGCGGCCACCAATGGGGGCCGTCTGGGTGACACGAGTAGCGAGAGCGGCCCGGCGCTTGGCGCGGGCTTGACGAGCGTTTCACATGGATGCGAGGGGCGGTGAAGAGCAGGGCGAAGGAAGGCGGATTCCGGTGCACCCCTACCTGGCGCGCCAAATGTCGGATTTCGGGTTCCGGTAGACCCTCTAGGTTCGAACTCTGGGGTGCACGCAGAGATCACACCTCCAACCTACCTACGTCTTGTCGCCTTGCAAGGGTCTAAACTACACAAAGAACAACACAAGGGACACGAGGTTTATACTGGTTCAGGCCACCAATGTGGTGCAATACCCTACTCCAGTTTGTGTTGTGGTGGATTGCCTCAGGGGCTGATGATGAACAATACAAAGGGAGAACAGCCTCGCGAGGGGCTGTTCTTGAGCTGGTGCGACGAACTGCTTGGGTGAGTTCAATCGCCTCTCTTTCTCTCTCTCTAGGTGTCGATCCTCTCTCTGATCGATCCCCTTCTTTCCCTTCTTTTTTCCTCTCTTTGCCTTGGTGGTGGCTAGCTCTATTTATAGTGGGAGGCCCTGGGCCTCTTCCCAAATATTGAGCGGGAAGGGCATCAACAATTGGCCATTTTGAAGGGGAACATCTAGTACACTTATCCTGACTAAAGTTGGTCCCGCCTGCCAAAGACTCTGACGGTGACGCCGGCTTGGGCTCCACGATGACCTCCTTCCTGCCGTTTTGCTGGTCTTGGTCTTGTTGCACCGCAATGGTTGCCTTTGCCTCATGCCTTGGCCTGCGCTTGCCTCCTTTGCACCAAAGGGGAAATGAGGACAACTGCTTGGGGCTGGGCGCCCTGGCGCCCTCTGTCGTCATGGCTTGCGTCATGGGCACCTCGTGAGGTACCCCGCCTTGATCTCTCCGCCTCCTCGCGAGCCAGCCTGACGAGGCCGTGCCTGAGGAAGCTTCCTGTCGTCTGCCCCGCGAGGCTTGGCCCCTCGCAAGGGTCTTGAGCTTGTGTTGATGAAGATGGGCCGTACTGGGCCACTCCTTGAGCCACGCCGCAGGCCGCAGGCAGGCAAGTCTGGGTACCCCCGTTCCCAGAACGCTAACAAACATACAAATTCATGTCGATCGACCATGGTACTTGTCAGGCAGGCCACGAATGGCACCCCCACAAAGTCATCATGTGGCGGAATTATGTCCCATAGGTTGCATACCTCCTCCTCGCCCAGCCTCATTCTTTGAGTTGTGATGGCTTCATGAAGTGGGTTCTCATCATCTTCATCCAGTGGGTCTTCATTATCTTCATCATCTTCGTCATCTTCATCATCTTCCACCAGGTTGAGATAAATGACAACCAGCTTGGGTCTTTCTGCTTTGAAGGAGAAGTTGATCAACTGACCACCAGTAAGACACATGTGGGCAAGGAAACGGGCCCATCCATCTCCTCCAATCTGCGACATATTGCGTCCTTTCTCGACCTCCATAGTGTACGGCCCCCCAGGAGCCTCAAATGTGACAGTGTCTCTGTCGACTTGTTGAATTTCAACCTCACATTGCATGGGACGATCTGTGTAAAAAAAGCAAAATGACACAATGTAGTAATGCCAACACTAAAAATAAAATAGTTGTTACATTTCATCTAATTTCTTACCCCCACATGAATGAAAACTTCATTTGGAAGTAGATGCCGAACAGCTTGCTGGTTGCAAGGCTCTTTGGCGCACCTTGACTTACCGGTCGACATAGTGGTGGTGGTGGTGGCGCCATTTTCCTAAAGCAATATGAGCAAAGGATTAATGATTCACTTCACAGGAAAGAAAAACGGTAGCATGTGATATTTTTGGTTCTTTCGCGAGAAGCAATTTTATGGACAAAGCATTTCGGTGGCACCTATTGCCGAAAAAACTTTTCACAAATGTGTACCAAATAAGGGTACCACCTACCAAGACATTTCATCTCATTTGGCCCCTATTGCCTAAGATAATTGATTAAAAAAACAAGTGGCAAATTTAACGAAATTGGCACCTACATTTTGCCAAAAAATAACTTATTACAAAAAAACAAAAACATCTACCTATCCATGTATAGAAAAAATAAGAATAAAATGGTGCATACTAAATCAACTAAATCAACTAGTCTACTAAATCCACTAGCATACTAAATCAACTAAATCAAAATGTTTTAAATCAACTAAATCAACTAGCCTACTAAATCAACTAAATCAAGATGTTCTAAATCAACTAAATCAACCACATACTAAATCAACTAAATCAAAATTTTCTAAATCAACTAGCCTACTAAATCAAAATGTACTAAGGAGGAGGGGTTGTGGATGGAGGAGGGAGGAGGGAGAAGGAGGGGCGACTCAAGGAGGGAGAAGAGAGTAGGATGTAGCAGGAAGAGGGAGCGAGGAGGGGCCAGCCGGCGGCGAGTGGAGGGAGGACGGAGGAGGAAGGCGGAGCGAGGAGGGACCGGCCAGCGGCGACTAGAGGGAGGACGGAGAAGGAGGCCGGTACCGAGTCCAGCGAGGAGGAGGTGCTGGCGGCGGCGCAGATCGGAGGAGGGGCGACGGGGGAGGACCGGCATGGGGGTTGAGGGGGAGATCGAGTGAGTGTGAGTGTAAGTGGATCGGATAGGTCGGAGAGGGGGGGATATGGAATGGCTTAGCAGTAGCGCACTATAGCAAAAGGCGCTACTGCTAAATGACCAAGCAGTAGCGCCTTTCACAAAGAGCATGCTACTGCTATGTGTCAGCATGTAAAAATAGACATAAAAATACATTGATCATCAATGATCTTTTTGTGTACAATCTGATTTGTCAATATGAGTCCTCACGGTTTAGGAGCGGTGAAGACTCATATTGCAGCCACAAATTCTACACATAGAGTTCAATGAAGACCAAGTGGTTGTGAAAGTTTGAGAAGTAACATATTTAAGGTGGTACAAACTCTCTTCACGAAGCGAGGTGGGACTAAATTTGTTAGTAAACTTAGCAGTAGCGGTTATTGTGTAAATGCGCTACTGCTATGGTCCCTAGCAGTAGCGCTCTTCATATTAGCGCGCTCCTGCTAGAACTAGCCTCACGGCGGCGTCGTGGCAATTATAGCAGTAGCACGTCTTATAGTGGGCGCGCTACTGATACATTTATTTCAAAAGCGAGGTTTGTGTGCACGCGCTCCTGCTAGTTAGCAGCAGCGCCTTATTTTAGACTGCGCTGCTGGTAAGATTCTGTGTATAGGCTTTTCCCTAGTAGTGAATAGCTGCAAAAATCAAGGCTTTCTTAAGCATTTCCAATGCTTCTACACAATCGTCGTCAAAGACAAATGGAACATCTTTTTGTAAGAGATTAGTCAGAGGCCTAGAAATTTTAGAGTAATCCTTAATGAACCTCCTATAAAAACCGGCATGACCAAGGAAACTTCTTATACCTTTAATGTCCTTGGGACACGACATCTTTTAAATAGCATCAACTTCAGCTTTATCAACTTCAATACCTCTTTCAGAAATTTTATGCCCCAAGACAATACCTTCATTAACCATAAAGTGGCACTGCTCCCAATTCAAGACAAGATTAGTTTCTTCACATCTTTGCAAAACTCGGTCAAGGTTGCTTAAGCAATTACCAAAAGAATTTCCATAAACGGAGAAATCATCCATGAAAACCTCAACAATCTTTTCACAAAAGTCAGAGAATATAGCAGTCATACATCTTTGAAAGGTAGCAGGTGCATTACATAAACCAAAAGGCATACGTCTATAAGAAAAGGTATCGAAAGGGCAAGTAAAAGTGGTCTTTTCTTGATCCTCTTTTGCCACAGGTGTTTGAGAGAAACCAGAATAACCATCTAGGAAGCAAAAATGTGTATGTTCGGATAATCTTTCAAGCATTTGATCAATAAAAGGTAAAGGGCGATGATCCTTTTTAGTAGCTTTATTTAGTTTGCGGAAATCAATTATCATTCCATAACCTGTAACGATTGTTTGTGGGATCAATTCATCTTTATCATTAGGAGCAACGGTAATACCTCCCTTCTTAGGGACACAATGGACATGACTTGCCCAGTGACTATCAGCAACGGGATAGATAATACCTGCCTCCAGAAGCTTTAGTATTTCTTTTCTTACCACTTCTTTCATCTTAGGATTTAACCTTCATTGGTGATCAACAACTGTTTTAGCGTCTTTCTCCAATTTTATCTTGTGTTGGCATAAAGTGGGACTAATGCCCTTAAGATCATCAACAGTATATCCAATAGCAGCACGATGCTTCTTCAGAGTTTTCAGCAATTTATTTTCTTCCTGCTCTGAAAGGTTAGCACTAATAATAACAAGATATATCTTCTTTTCATCAAGATAAGCATATTTAAGAGTATCTGGCAATGGTTTAAGCACAAAACACGGGATCACCCTTGGGTGGAGGAGGAACCCCTAGGATTTCAACAGGCGAGTTGTGTTTCAAAATGGGTCCCTGTTTAAAGAATATTTCATCTATTTCCCTTCTTTCATTAATAAACATATCATTTTAATGGTCTAGCAAATATTGTTCTAAAGGATCATTAGGAGGCACGACAATAGAAGCAATTCCAGAAATTTCATCTTTACTAGGCAATTCTTCCTCCGGGGTTGTATACGAAACTTAGCAAAATTAAACTCATGAGACATATCCCCCAAGCCAATAGTAACAAAATCCTTTTTGCAGTCTATCCTAGCATTAACAGTATTCAAGAAGGGTCTACCGGATATAATGGGAGAAAAGTTATCTTGTGGGGAACCAAGAACAAGAAAATCAATAGGATATTTAACTTTCCCACACAAGACTTCAATATCTCTAACAATCCCAACTGGTGAAATAGTGTCTCTATTGGCAAGCTTAATTTTAACATCAATTTCCTCTATCTCGTGGTGCAATATCATGCATAATTTCTTTGTATAAGGAATGAGGTATTGCACTTGCACTAGCACCCATATCACATAAGCCATGATAGCAATGATCTCCTATTTTAATAGAAATAACAGGCATGCCTACAATAGGTCTATGTTTATTTTTAGTATGAGGTCTAGCAATTCTAGTAGCTTCATCACAGAAGTAAATAAAATGCCCATCAATATTATCAGCCAAGAGATCTTTAACCATAGCAATAATAGGTTCAACTTTAATTTGCTCAAGGGGTTTAGGTGTCTTAATATTACTTTTATTGACCACATTTGAAGCTTTAGCATGATCCTTTATTCTAACAGGGAAAGGTGGTTTATCAATATAAGCAGTAGGAACAATAGGATCAACATAAGTGATAGTATTTTCTTCAACTTTAATAGGTGCGAATACTTTTACTTCAATGGGAGGATTATATTTAAACCACTTCTCCTTAGGGAGATCAACATGAGTAGCAAATGATTCACAGAAAGAAGCTACTATCTCATAGTGAAGTCCATATTTAGTGCTAAATTCATGGAAAACATCGGTATCCATAAGAGATTTAACACAATCAAACTTATGTGTTATTCCTGACTCCTTACCTTCGTCGAGTTCCCAATCTTGAGAGTTGCATTTAATTCTTTCCAATAAATCCCATTTGAATTCAATAGTCTTCATCATAAAAGAACCAGTACAAGAAGTATCGAGCATGGAGCGATTATTGAGAGAAAGCCGAGCATAAATTTTTTGAATAATAATTTCTCTTGAGAGCTCATGATTGGGGCAAGAATATAACATTGACTTAAGCCTCCCCCAAGCTTGAGCGATGCTTTCTCCTTCGCGGGGCCAAAAATTATATATATAATTGCGATCACGATGAACAAGATGCATAGGATAAAACTTCTGATGAAATTCCAATTACAATCGGTTGTCGTTCCATGATCCCATATCATCACATAGCCTAAACCATGTCAATGCCTTTCCCTTCAAAGATAAAGGGACGACCTTCTTCTTGTTAACATCCTCGGGCATACCTGCAAGCTTAAATAATCCACAAACTTCATCCATATAGATTAGGTGTAAATCGGGATGCAATGGTCCATCTCCTATAACGGATTAGCTAGTAGTTTCTCTATCATACCCGAAGGAATTTCAAAGTAAACATTTTCAGTAGGTTCAGTAGGTTGAGGAGCAACTCTTTGCTCTACTTGTCGGGGTGAAGATACACCGAACCAGCCCCTCAGAGGATTAATTTCCATAGTAACAAGTGACAGTATATTTGAACACACTACATAAATTTTTCCTTTCCGATTTCCACTTACCAAAGGTGTTTCACTTTGTCGGATGTGGGGTTCCGGCAAAACCCTTAAGGTTCGAACTCTGGGGTGCATGCGAATTCTTTCCCTCTTACCGATCCACGCCCTAGCTTGTTAAGATCTCGTGAACGAACTCGGCGAACTCGTAACACAGAAAGACACAAGATGTATACTGGTTCGGGCCACCTTTGTGGTGTAATACCCTACTCCAGTGTGGTGGTGATGGATTGTCTCTTGGGCTGATGATGAACTGTACAAGGGGAAGAACAACCTCCTGAGGTTGAGGTGTTCTTGTGGCTAGGGTAGGCTCTCGATCAGATCAGATCAAGCTGAGATCAGATCAAGCTGAGATGCCCCTACGGTGGTGGATAGGTCTACTTATATAGGCCCAGGTCCTCTCCCCAAATATTGAGCAGGAAGGGAGCCAACAACGGCGGGCAAATTTGAAGGGGGAAAGCTAGTACAAGCTATCCTGACAAAAGTGGTCTTTGCCTGTGAAAGGCTCTGGTGCTGACACCGTCTTGGGCTCCACGATGACCTCCGTCCTGCCGTCCTTCTGGTCTTGGTCTCGTTGCACTGATATGGCAACCTTTTCCTGATGCCTCGGTACTCCTCGCCTGCGCTTGCCTCCTTAGCACCAAATAGGAAACAAGGATGCTGCGCGCGCTGGCCGTCGCCTGGCGCCCTCCTGGTGCTGATCATCATGGCTCACATCACGAGAGCCTCGTGAGGTTTGCCCCGCCTTGATATCTCCGCTCCTCGTGAGCCCACCTAGAGGGGACGCTCCTGAGGAGGTCTTGCGTCATCCGCCTCGCGAGGCTTGGCCCCTCGCGAGGGTCTTGAATGCTTTGTTGAAGAAGATGGGATGTACGGCCCACTAACTTAGCCATGCCGTGGGCCACATGCAGGTAAGTCTATGGGACCCCCGTTCCCAGAACGTCGGCAGTAGCCCCTAGGCCGAAGGTGCGCTCGGGCTTGGCTTCGCGGCGAAGCCAAGGGTCAAGTACGGAGCGTCGCGGGTCCCAAAAGCATGCGGCCACGGTTGACGCATGGCGGTTGATTGGACGTGGGCGTCTCCGCTTCCCCATGGTGCCTTGGCAACTGCACGACTTGACAAGTCCCTGCGACATGCAAGGAAAACCATCATTACCTGCGATCGTGGGAGGCGTCGGTTGGCCTTCTTTTTCTATAAATGGGGAGGGGGCGGAGCCCCTGTCGCCCATCTCTTCCTTGCTTGTTTGCTTCTTCCTCCTTGCTCCACTGCCAGTAGCAATGACGCCTATCAAAAGGTTCTCCGCTGAAGAGAAGGGAAAGGCCCCGCATGATGATCCGGGGCCGCTTCCACCGAAGAAGAGGTCGGTCCACCGCCGTGATGAAGCGGCGATGCAGGTGGTGACGAGGCCTTGGTGCGAGCGGCCTCCTCTATGGTATCCGCTAACCTTGTATGCCCGAGCCGAGGGCTCAGGAGGACGAAGCGACAAGCGGCATCACCCCCACCGTGCCCGTGGTCGCCGCGCCACAACCACACGCGCTGTCGCCCCTGGAATCCACGCCGCGGAGTCATCGCACGAGCTCGTGCTATGGGCGCCGATGCCTCCAAGCTCTTGGATCCGATTCCCGTGGTTCTTCTCTGACGTGATGCCACCGAGGGGGCCTCTCGAGCTCTGGTTGCAGCACGCCGACTGCGATACTCTGGCGACCGGAGCAGAGATCGAAGCGGCCCCCACCGGCAAGATCTTCATGACTCGTGGCTGGGGCGAGGTCGCGCGGATCTGCCGTGTGAGGGGCACCCTCGCGATCCAGTTCGAGTACGACGGTGCCTCCACGCTCTTCTTCAAGGTTTTTGATGCGGAGGGCCGCCGCCTGGAGTGCTGCTCCGGAGAGGAGCGTCAGGCTGACGCGCGCTCCGCTCGCGCCAACTCCAGCAGCAGCAGCCCTTGGGAGTCCAGTAGCTCTCCTGAGCTCTACGAGACTCCGGAGATGAGCGATGACAGCTACGTGCCCCCCGAGCTCTCGCCGTCCTTGGAGCAGAGCCGCGGCGTCCGGCCGTCGCCACCGCTGATCTGGATGGGGTTGGCGCTGGCCTCCCGTGGCCCACTGTTTGTGATGGCGTCCGCCGTGGGAGGGTGTATATAGGATCCCCCTTAGTTCTAGCTTTTTTTCCTTGCAAAGAATCATGAAGTAGCCCGTGGGGGCGTGTAAAGGGTCTGTAATGTCTTTTGCGCTCATCTTCCCAGATATGAAAATTTGGTGAACGCATGTCTTGTTAAGGCTCGGTCCCCCCTTTCTTCCCTCGCGATAGCTTATTGCTCTACGCTGACAGGTCCTGGTCCCTAGGCAGGCTACTGCCGTTGCTGGTATGCCAGGTCCCGTGCCGTGGTCAAGGCCAGGAGGTGTGCGGCCCGAGGTCTAGTAAGAGCCCCTGAGGCACGATGCTCAGGAGGTCCCCCTTAGCGCTCAAGCAGCCATGGTAAGGCAAGAAAGGGAGTTGTCGTGGCTGCAACGGGGCTGCGGCGAGGGTGACCCTTAGGCCCCAACATTTAGCCGATCCGAGACCGAGACTTATCTTGTCGATTTCGTGGCGATTCCTGGTGGTGTGCTAGGCCGGCCCATACGAGTTTCCCTCGTCCCATGCTCTCCTTAGTGCTCTACGTTCTCAGGTCCTGGCCCTAGAGCGAGCTCAGCCACCACTGGTATGCCAGGTTGTGATGCCGTGGTAAAGGCCAGGGGTTGAGGGCTGGAGAGCCAGTAAGAGCTCCTGAGTCGCGACGCTCAGGAGCCCCCCTTTCAACGCACAAGCGAAATGAACGAGAGAAAAGCAGAGTCACAGCGCCGCCTGCTATGCTCCCCACGGGATCCCTGTGAACAGGCACAATAAGAAACACAGTTTGCCGTTATAGCTGTCAGCCTGCCGCTGGTTGTTCCGCGAAGAGGCGAGGGCACAGAGGGCTTGGCGAGGTGACGTGCGCGGGGTGTGCAGTGAGCCAGAGCTGGACCGCTCAGGTTTGTCGTTGTGGCAGGGACGGACCCATGCTCCTGCGTCGTGCCAATGTGAGGAGGCCCCGTGGGAGGCGACGATCGAGTAGGTGATAACCGTAGGCAGGTTAAGCATGGAAGGAAAATCAGCTTGGGTAAATGCAGGAAGACACATGCCACTGGGTCCCGCCCGAGCGGCTTGGGGATGATGCACCCCGAGGGGCGCCCCCAGCAAGGTAAGCTAAAGACATAATCAAAAGGGATACATGCCACAGGGACGAACCCATGTGGCATGGGAATAATGCAGCCCGACGGGCACTCCCAGCTAAACGAGCTTGGAAAATGTCACCTGGTTCTATAGACGAAGTAGAGTTGGTGCAGCTGAAGGCGTGTGTCGAAGGAATTACTCTTCACGAGTTACCGGGGCCATGAGCCTCGGGAGGCTCTGGGGGCTCGGGAGGTTCCTTGAAGACCGTCTCCACATCTTCCAGGACGGCATGGTACCTTGCCTCCTGAGCCGCCAGGATGCACCGCATGTTGCGCTGATAGGCTGACGTCACGCTCGGCAAGCCAAAGGGCATGCGAAGGTAGCTGTGTGGCGGGCCCTCACAATGTCCCACAGGCGAAGGCCAGAAACGCTCCTGCGATGCGGCCCTGTTGAGCCCTGGGATGTCGATGCAGACACGCAGCCTAGTATCCTCGCCTGGATGGGGAGTTGCGCCTCGTGAGCGGCTGTTGCCGCACATGGCTCTTGCGTCTTGCGGTTCCTGAGTGGTCTTGGTGATGAACTCCTGAGTGGTGGGCACTCCTTGCCATGTGTTCTCCTGAGGGAAATGTGCCGCGAAGCATGCCTCTAAGTGGTGCCCAAGCGCCTCCCTCATGAGGTTGGCAAGGTCTGAGGCCCCCTAGAAGAGAGCCCCCGAGCCCTGCCCGAGGAGGGCGCCGGGCGCGCCTTCCTATGCGATGGAGGGAGGCGCGCCTGAAGCGGGCGCTGATCCTAATGAGGCTCCAGCCGCGTCGCCGCCCTCCTGAGATCCTGCTCGGCGCAGCTGCTTCTTCTTCTTGGGGTGGGCCTCAGGAATGCCCTCGCTTTTGCGGTCGGGGTCGTTGATTGCTGCAGCTTGGAAGGCGCGCTCGAGGGAGCACACCGCATCTCTCTCTTCACATCGGACCGTGATGATTCTGCCGCTTCCCGGCATATTGAGGATGTTGTTGCCGTGATGGGTGACTGCCATGAACTTGGCCAGGGCTGGATACCCGAGGATGGCATTGTACGGCAGGCGGATGTGCGCGATGTCAAAGTCGATGAGCTCGGTGCGGTAGTTCTTGCACTCCCCGAAGGTGACAAGCAGGCGGACCTACCCTATCGGTGTGGTGGAGCCGTCGGTCACTCCTGAGAAAGGCTTGGTAGGCTGAAGCTGCTCATATGGCACTTGTAGGTTATCGAACGTGTCGACGGACAGGACGTTGTGTCCTGCGCCGCCGTCGATGAGGGTCTTGGTAACTTGCACATTGCTGATGACTGGTGAACAAAGCATCGGGAGAGCGCCAGCCGTGGCTGCGCACTTGAGCTGGACTGCCGAGTTGAAAGTGATGGCGCATTGGGACCACCTGAGCGGGCGCGTAGCCTCAAGCTTGGGGAGCACCGCGTTCACTTCACGAGCGAACTGTTTGAAGATGCGTTGAGAGGCTGGGGCTTGCACGCTGCCCAAGATGCAGGCGATTGCACGCGGCTCCTGGAAGCCCCCAACCCCCTCATCCTCATGGTGATCGTCGTTCCTTCTTGGTGGCGGCAGCGGGGGAAGACCGGCGTTGCCCTGGGGGCGATCCTCATGAGGCTGGTCCCTCCAGGTGCCCTCGCGAGGATCGTCCTACCAGCGGTCCTCACAAGGCTGGTCGCGCCACTCATGGCGCGGGCCACGGTCATCCCAGCGTCCACCTCCACGTCCTCCTCCACGGCCGTATCCCCGGTCGCTGCGCTCGGGGCGTCGACCGAAGAGTCCTTGTCATATGGCTCTAAGCTCTTGACAGTCACTGGTGTTGTGGGTGTTCAGGTTGTGGATGGCGCAGAACGGTCGCCTGTTCTTGGATGACTCGGGTTGATCTCTGCCCCGCTTGGTGTCGGGCTCTGCTGCGAGCACTGCCACTTCCTTGCGCTTCACGTCCTTGGCCTTGGCTTTCTTCTCTTCTGCTCCCGTGGCTGGCAGCTCCAGGAGGGAGAGGCGCCCCTCCTCAGCTCTTGCGCACTTGGTCGCCAGGTTGAACAGCTCCTCATGGATAGCGAGCTCTTCCTTCATATTGACGTCACGGACGCCATCTGAGAACGCGGAGATGATGGCCTCGTCCGTGACCTTGGGGATCTTGAGGCGAGTGTTGTTGAAGCACTGGATGTACTTCTGGAGGGTCTCCCCTGGCTTTTGCTTGATGCGGCATAGGTCACCCGCGGCCGGCGGGCGGCCGCGGGTGCCCTGGAAGTTGGTGACGAAGCGGTCGCGCATCTCATCCCAGGAGGAGATCGAGCCGTGCTGTAGGTTCAGGAGCCAGGAGCGGGCACCATCCTTGAGAGCCATAGGGAACCAGTTCTCCATGACCTTCTTGTCGCCGTTGGCCGCTTCGATGCCCAGCTCGTAGAGCTGAAGGAACTCCACGGGATCGGAGGTGCCGTCGTGGCGGGGAGGTAGATCCGGCTTGAACTTGCCTGGCCAAGCGACGCTACGCAGCTCGGGGGCGAAGGCGCGGCAGCCGGCCGTGGTTGCCGGGGCCCGCCTCCGAGGTGGAGCTTGGTCTTGATGAGGTCCGCGTGGTGCCACCGCAGGCGGCGTGCGGTCTTGACGAGGCGGCGCGGGGAGTGCAGGTGCAGCTTCTCGTGGCCTAGGGAATTCTTGGCAGCTTCTCTCCTCGCGCGCGGGCACCGGACGTGGCGGATCACGCCGTGGGGCCACACACCTTGGCGGCAAGGTGCAGCCTTGGGGCAAACGTGGTGGAGGCGCGCCATGAGCCACGTCGCCTATGGCTGGCGGGGGGTGAGGCAGAGAGAGGGACGGTGCCGGGGATCCCCCTATGGCACGGATGAGCTCTGCGACGCGGTCGATTCACTCCTCGTAGAGGTCGTCGACTGGGCAATAGCGCAGGAGCTCGGTCTTCGCGAGGAGCGCGTCCCGCGCCTCCATGGGAGCGCAGCGTGCATGAGACGAAGAACCGGCCGGGGTCAGCGATGGAGTGGCGGTGCGGCCGTCCTGACGCACTGATTGATGTAGCAAGGACGCCTGTTGCTCGTTCCCCGGTGGGCCGGTGGCACCGTTGGCGGTGGGAGACGGAGAATGATGAGGTGGCCCACCGACGGGAGCCGTCTTAGCAACACGGGCGGTGAGGGAAGCCCGGCGCTCAGCTCGAGCGCGGTGAGCGTCCGCCATGGAGACTATGGAGTGACGAATCGACAGAAGGGAAGCTACAACGCTCCCCTACCTGGCGTGCCAAATGTCGGATGCGGGGTTCCGGCAAAACCTTTAAGGTTCGAACTTTGGGCTACGCGCGAAGTCTTTCCCTCCTACCGATCCACGCCCTAGCTCGCTAAGATCTCGCGGTCGAACTCGACGAACTTGCAACACAGGAAGACACGAGATTTATACTGGTTCGGGCCACCGTTGTGGTGTAATACCCTACTCCAGTGTGGTGGTGATGGATTGCCTCTTGGGCTGATGATGAACTGTACAAGGGGAAGAACAGCCTCCTGAGGTTGAGGTGTTCTTGTGGCTAGGGTAGGCTCTCGATCAGATCAAATCAAGCTGAGATCAGATGAAGCTGAGATCAGATCAAGCTGAGATGCCCCTACGGTGGTGGCTAGTTCTACTTATATAGGCCCTGGTCCTCTCCCCAAATATCAATCGGGAAGGGAGCCAACAACGGCGGGCAAATTTGAAGGGGGACAGCTAGTACAAGCTATCCTGACAAAAGTGGTCTTCGCCTACGAAAGGCTCTGTTGGTGACGCCGTCTTGGGCTCCACGATGACCTCCGTCCTGCCGTCCTTCTGGTCTTGGTCTCGTTCAACCGATATGGCAACCTTTTCCTGATGCCTAGGTACTCCTCTCTTGCGCTTGCCTCCTTAGCACCAAAGAGGAAACAAGGCCGCGCTGGCTTTGGCGCTCACTTTGGTGCCGATCGTCATGGCTCACGTCACGAGAGCCTCGTGAGGTTTTCCCCGCCTTGATATCTCCGCTCCTCGTGAGCCCGCCTAGAGGGGCCTCTCTTGAGGAGGGATTGCATCGTCCGCCTCGCGAGGGTCTTGAATGCTTTGTTGACGAAGATGGGCTGTACGGCCCGCTAACTTAGCCTTGTGATGCAAAGCATGACGAGCAAGTCTCGGGACCCCCGTTCCCAGAACGCCGACACACTCCTCGGCAATGGCGCGAGAAAAGAGTCTTGATGACCCACAAGTATAAGGGATCGATCGTAGTCCTTTCGATAAGTAAGAGAGTCGAACCCAACGAGGAGCAGAAGGAAATGACAAGCGGTTTTTAGTAAGGTATTCTCTGCAAGCACTGGAATTATCGGTAATAGATAGTCTTTTGATAAGGTAATTTGCAATGGGTAACAAGTAATGAAAGTAAATAAGTTGCAGCAAGATGGCCCATTCCTTTTTGTAGCAAAGGACAAGCCTGTACAAAATCTTATATGAAGGAAAACGCTCCCGAGGACACATGGGAATTATCGTCAAGCTAGTTTTCATCACGCTCATATGATTTGTGTTCATTATTTTGATAATTTGGTATGTGGGTGGACCAGTGATTGGGTGTTGCGCTTTCTTGGACAAGCATCCCACTTATGATTAACCCCTATTGCAAGCATCCGCAACTACAAAAGAAGTATTAAGGTAAACCTAACCATAGCAAGAAACATATGGATCCAAATCAGCCCCTTACGAAGCAACGCATAAACTAGGGTTTAAGCTTCTGTCACTCCAGCAACTCATCATCTACTTATTACTTCCCAATGCCATCCTCTAGGCCCAAACAATGTTGAAGTGTCATGTAGTCGACGTTCACATAACACCACTAGAGGAAAGACAACATACATCTCATCAAAATATCGAACGAATACTAAATTCACATGACTACTTAGAGCAAGACTTCTCCCATGTCCTCAGGAACAAACGTAACTACTCACAAATCATGTTCATTTTCATAATCACACGGGTATTTATATGCATAAAGAATACGAACATATGATCTTCCATCGAATAAACCAACTAGTATCAACTCCAAGGAGTAATCAGCACTACTAGCAACCCACATGCACCAATCTGAGGTTTTGATACAAAGACTGGATACAAGAGATGAACTAGGGTTTGAGAGGAGATGGTGCTGGTGAAGATGTTGATGGAGATTGACCCCCTCCCAATGAGAGGATCGTTGGTAATGACGATGGCGATGATTTCCCCTCCCGGGGGGATGTTTCCCCTGCAGAACAGCTCCGCCGGACCGCTAGATTGGTTTCGCCAAGGTTCCGCCTCGTGTTGGCGGTGTTTCATCCCGAAATCTTGCTTCTGATTTTTTTCCAGGGTAAAAGAATTCATATAGCAAAAGTTGGGCACCGGAGGCCTGCCAGCGGGCCCATGAGGCAGGGGGCACGCCCCCACCCTCGTGGATGGCGGGTGGCCCCCCTCTTCTTCATTCTTCGCCCAATATTTTATATATTCCAAAACGTGCCTCCGTGAAGTTTCAGGACTTTTGGAGTTGTGCAGAATAGGTCTCTAATATTGGCTCCTTTTCCAGCCCAGAATTCCAGCTGCCGGCGTTCTCCCTCTTCGTGTAAACCTTGTAAAATAAGAGAGAATAGGCATAAGTATTGTGACATAATGTGTAATAACATCCCATAATGCAATAAATATCGATATAAAAGCATGATGCAAAAAGGACGTATCAACAGGGGCTGTCTGAGCAACACGGGTGGCCAGGGCGGCCCTAGCGCTCGGCGTGAGCTCAACGCGCGTCTACCATGGATGTGGTGGAGTGGTGGAGCATGGATCGACGGAAGGGAAGCTTCAGCGCACCCCTACCTGGCGCACCAAATGTGAGATTACGGGTTCCGGCAAAACCCTTGAGGTTCGAACTCGGGGGTGCGCACGAATATCTCTCTCCCCTAGCTCAAGATCTCACAATGACCTCAAAGCCTAGCTTGCCGAACCCAAAGAACAAGGGACACAAGAGTTTATACTGGTTCGGGCCACCGATGTGGTGTGTAATACCCTACTCTAGTGTGGTGTGTTGGATTTCCTTGTAGGCCGGGGATGAACAAGTACAAGGGAGGTACTACTTCCTGAGGAGAGGTGTTCTTGAGCTCGGTGGCTAGTCCTATTTAAAGAGGCCCGGGTTCTCTTCCCAAATATTAGGTGGGAAGGGATCCCACAACGGCAAATTTGAAGGGGGACAACTAGTACAAACTATCCTGACAAAAGGTTGTTGTCGGTGTCAAAACCGTCGGTTCTCGGGTAGGGGGTCCCGAACTGTGCGTCTAGGCGGATGGTAACAGGAGACAAGGGACACGATGTTTTTACCCAGGTTCAGGCCCTCTCGATGGAGGTAATACCCTACTCCTGCTTGATTAATATTGATGATATGGTAGTACAAGAGTAGATCTACCACGAGATCAGAGAGGCTAAACCCTAGAAGCTAGCCTATGGTATGATTGTTGTTCGTCCTACGGACTAAAGCCCTTCGGTTTATATAGACACCGAATAGGGTTAGGGTTACACAGAGTCGGTTACAATGGTTGGAGATCTACATATCCGTATCGCCAAGCTTGCCTTCCACGCCAAGGAAGGTCCCATCTGGACACGGGACGAAGTCTTCAATCTTGTATCTTCATAGTCTTGGAGTCCGGCCAAAGATGATAGTTCGGCTATCCGGACACCCCTAATCTGAGACTCCCTCGGTAGCCTCGATCCAGGGCTTCAATGACGACGAGTCCGGGCGTGCATATTGTCTTCGGCATTGCAAGGCGGGTTCCTCCTCCGAATACTTCATAGAAGGTTTTGAACACAAGGATAGTGTCCGGCTCTGCAAAACAAGTTCCACATACCACCGTAGAGAGAATAATTTTGCACAGATCTGGCGACGTATTCCGCGGGCGTGACATCACACCACGGCCATGCCTTTATACGAATCGTTTTTACTGTTCCACCTCAGCACGTTTCGCGAGGCGGTTTCCTTGGCACGTCTTATCAAAGCGTAGATCGTGCCCCCTTATTCCGGGATTCTCATCAATACGGACGTTGGTAACTCAACCGTGCGTTAGCTGGCACGCCTCTATCGAAGGTGAGTCCCAATCGACCACGGGAGGGCTCTCGGTATTCAACCTCTTTATAATGAGACCAAGGCCCTCTTCTTTTTCCACCCTCGATCGAGTTCGCCTCAAGGCTCCGAGTTCTAACACCCAAAGCTTCAGATTTAGGCGCTTGAACCTTCGACGATGTCCGCTCCGACCAGCTCGGCCGATGGATGTCTTCTTCCACACGAAGAAGATGTGCTAAAGCTACGAGACTCGTGTATCTAACCGGCGAGATTTCAGATAGGCTGCCTGCTCGGGCAGGTCATTCCCACTCCGACCCCGGCGAGAGCGTGGTGTTCGTGTCCCACTTCCTTCGGGGTTTAGGCTTCCCGACGGATCCCTTTGTGCGGGGGCTCATGTTTTATTATGGGCTGGATTTCCATGACTTGAATCCGGAGTCCATCCTCCATATCTCGTCATTCATTATCGTATGTGAAGCCTTCCTCCATATTACCCCTCACTTTGGATTGTGGCTCAAGACCTTCAAGGTGGAGCCGAAGATGATTGAGGGGCAACTAGCAGAGTGCGGAGGGGCGGTTATAAGCAAGTGTGCAGATGCTCCGTGGCCCGAGGGCTCTTTTCAAGAGGAGCTTGGTTTGTGGCAACAGGAGTGGTTTTATATCACTGCTCCTAGGGGCACCAGATGGGTGGCGCCACCTGCTTTTCGCTCAGGTCCACCACATCGGCTGGCATCATGGGTCAACCGGGGGCTCGACTGGGGGCCGTCCAAGGACGTTCCACTGTTGCAGGGCCGTATTCGAGACCTGCAAGAAAGAGAGATCAATCTGGTTGTAACGGTGCAGGTTATGCTGATTCGGTGTCTTCTGCCCTGCAAACGTCGCCCCCACCGTCTGTGGGAGTTTAATCCGAAGGGACCACGAGCTCTCAACAGTTTATGGGCGCGACACCCATGGAGATGTACAAATTGTTGTTCGGATCACAAGAAAAGTGTCCGGACTTGACCGAGGACGCAGGTCTAAGCTGCAATCACCCAGATACTCAGGTAAGTAACCTTGTAACCGGACAGGCTGTTGATAAGGTGTCCGGCTCCCCTCCCAGAGACCACGCCAGATCCCATGCTGACCAAGATGTTGAAGGACGCGCCTTTTAAAGAAGGCGAAGGGGCGGAGCAGGGAAGCAACTGCCTCCACGAAGGAGGCTTTCAAGGAAGGGGGGCATCAAAAGTCCCACCCTCCCAGGAGAGAAGAGGACCGCTTCGGAAGATCCGGAGGTCAAGGCCTCAAAGAGGGAAAGAAATCTTCGTCAGAGAGTCCGCTACTGGGAAGTACCCCAACCGCACTATTTCCCCAAGGGGATCAGCCCTCCAGCGAGCCGTAAGTAAAAAGAAGGGGTCCTGTGAATAAAGAACATCCCTGTGTTTATTTCTGAAGATAACCGAAATTGTACCTTGTAGTTCGGATCTCAGCCCTTCTCGGCAGAGCTCGTCTTCGGGGTTCTTCTTCTGGAGATGATGGAGAGAGAAACGCCTCCACCTGTCGCACCTTCATGCGAGGCGCACGACCCTGATGTGTCGTCACGGAGGGTTTCCCCGAGTCCGGCGCCAACTGGCGTGCGGTCGGAGGAGTTGAAGGATCTGCTGGGGCGAGCGGCTATCTCAGAAGATCACCGTGCGCTAATGGGTATGGTGATTGAAAGAATTGCGTCCGCTGAGAGCGGATTGCATGAAGCCGTCAGAAGCTTACTGACGGGGTTCGAGGTACGCAAAAATGATGTACCTTCTGACAGTTATGCATATAGAATGCGCCCTGTATAGATAGTAGCCCCTGAGACTCGGTATGTTGTCAAAATTGACAGCGTGCCGAGGATCATAATCTCAGTTATAACATTGTGCCGCTCCTAAATAGGTGGCGGGGCGTCCGGTGGCCAGCCGGACTGATGAATTTGCTGAACTAAAGCGGCAACTTGACGAGGCGGATGCGGACATCGCGCTGGTCAATAAACGGTTTGACGAGTCACAAGGTATGCGACTTCTCCGGACACCTGGTAAGGGAGCTTGGCGCCCATGCCTTACTACTTGTATGCTTTTGATGCAGACGGTGCCGCTGTTGTGGAGGAGCTTGGCGGAACTTCGCCCGAGCGAAAGAGCAAGCAGAAATAGTAATGCGGCGCTTTAAGGGCGTCAAGAGCTAAAAGTCAACGGGCTGCTCACCGCCGAAGCAAAGAGGAAATGGCCGATATGGCCATAAAGTTGAAGAATACTACCGACCGCCACGAGGTTCTTGAAAAGAACGTCAAGCGGAGCAAGAGGACCTGAAAAAGGCCACCGCCGAATCCAAGGATGCCCGTTCCGCTATGAGAGCTGCCAAGGAGGAGCTGAGTCAGGCCAGGGCTATTGCGGCTGGAAAACCGTTTCTGCTGCGGAGGAAATATACGGATCCTAAGTATGCTCAATTGGACAAGTTGTGGAGTTCGGAGGATGCTTATCTGGACTGAGCGGCGAGCGCTACGGACGCGATTGAGCACTTCCGAGGCCAGAAGGGGCATAGAAGGGAAGAGCTATATTGGTCGCACTTCCATAGTCCAGAGCGTCCTCTTCCGTTGACCGATTGGTTGGCCGAATGGGCCAGCTGAATCGATTATCCGGACTTGCCATGAAGCATGTCATGACTCATTTGTGGCCAGGCGGACCCCAGCCGAAGAGTTATTTTGGCTTAGTGCAGTGGTTCCTTGGTGTGGTACCGCGTATCGACGCAATGAAGCGGTCGGCGTGCATAGAGGGAGCGCGGATGGCTCTTGCCCGTGTTAAGACATACTAGGCGGAGATGAAGGCCACCGACGTTGCGTCCCAAGACTCGGACAGTGGCCGAGTACCTGCCGAGCACTATTTTGAGGAAGTCCTGCAGGGCACTCGTTTAATAGACACGCAGTGCTCGAAGGATATTATGTTTAAATGACATGTATGATTTGTGAAAACAATGTTTCAATATAATATAAGAGCTTTTTATACTTGTGCGTTCAAGTATTAAAACGCCTCCAGTGCGGCCGTTGATGTATATGTGTATATAACCTGAAAGATGGCAGTCTTCGGTTTCAGCCCCCACGCACATAGTGCGGGGGTGTTTGCAAAAAGGCGCATTTTCACACTTAATCCAACGTCTTGGTCCTGTGAAGGAGGTGATAGCATAGCAAACTAGGCAACCGGACTATAATGCTTTAACACTTTCACTTAGCCATAGGAGCTCGATGGTGGTGCTACTATATAGCCCCTAGGGGCACCACGCTCTCCCGAATTCGGGGCGCGTATGTGCCTGACCGGGAAACGGCTCTTCGTCAATGCGGGGGAATTCTAAACATTCCGCTGGGTCATCGAGTGGTTGACCAGTCTCACTCTATATCATGATAGTCAGTTTTAGCTTTCTCCACTGAGGTGCTCAACCCAGCTCAACCAGGGGACAATCGCAGTGGTTCTCCCAGCGCTACCTTAGCCGATATAACGGAACGTAAGGTACCAAAACGTGGGAGCCGGGCAAACCCAACATTTGACCAAAGACATGATTCGGAGCTGATGCATATAAGGCCTAACTCGAGACGCCGAACAATCCCTAAGGTATTCGGTCTTTATGAAAACGGGCAGAATAATTCCCTAAGCCCCCGTGTCCGTGCACGCCAAAAATTCTGGTGCGGCCGATGCCAAAACGCCAACCTCCTCCTCGGTTATAATAAGAAACCGGGGGATGTGTATCAACAAGAGACAGTAAAAAAGGTTTATGCAGGGTCTTAATTTGAAATGAATCCTTGCGACGGGTCCCTGCTGCACGTCTGCGCCTATGTCTCCGTTGTGCCGTATTCTGGACGAGTCTAGCACGATGTTCATCTGTAAAAGAGAGGAACTTAGTTGAAAAGAAAAAATATCGTGCGAGAAATGTAGTTTATATTAAATAAACAGAGTACGGTTCGGAAGGTGAATTGAGCTTTATTGTCTCTTGTTGTACATGCGTGCAGCCCCTTGTATGGGGGTATGCCGCTAGTAGTCGCCGGACTCGTCTAGCCGTGACCGGGGGTTGAATGACCTATTCAGGTGCTTTGATTAGCGGAGCCGGATTGTTGTGGGGCTGTCAAAGCAGTCTCACGTTCTTCCGTGCTCGAGTAACACTTAATACTCCCTTTTAATGAGATGATGCCGCATGGACCGGGCATTTTAAGTGTAAGAGATGCATAATGCGGTATTACGTTAAAGCGGGCGAAAACTTCACGCCCTAGTAGTGCTTGATAGCTACTTTCGAATGGGGCGATGTGGATGGTTAACTTTTCGCGGCGGAAGTTGTCAGATGAGCCGAACACAACTTCTAGCAGTAGGGAGCCCGTACAATGGGCATACATGCCTGGCATTACCCCTTTGAAGGAGGTGTTGCTATGGCGAATTTTGGTTGGGTTTATCCCCATGCTGCGGATTATGTCCTGATATAGCAGGTTTAAATCACTGCTGCTGTCCATTAGGACTTGTGTAAATTCAAGACCGTCGATTATAGGTTCTAGTATCAAGGTAGTCCATCCCGTGTTCCGGATACTTTCGGAGTAGTCCTGATGGTCGAAGGTAATTGGTTTTGACAACCAGTGTTGGGACTCCGTTGTGGTAGATTGTGCGGCGTGTAATTCAGTGGGTGCCGCTCTGTTTTCCCCTTTCGTTACTTGAAGTAAGTTTACTGTTTTGACTTCCAGTGGGAAATTCTTTTGTTTTCCGGGGCTCTGCTTGTGGTGCTCGTCATCATCTTCACTTGGTGTGTCGAGCCCCTTGTGTTCGGCGATGAGTCTGTCGGACTGCTTGAAGACCCAACAATCTCTGTGGGTATGGTTTGCAGGCTTCCCGGAGTACTGTGGATTTGGCATATCTTGTCCAAGATTTTGTTTAAGTTGGATAGCTCATCGCTATTGTCCTTAAGGGGCAGTTTTTTATTGTTCTGCCGTGAGCTTTTGAATCCGGCGTTGACTGCCGCGCTCTTTGGACCGTTCCTCTTAATCCGGCGCTGGTCCTTGCTGCATCGTGGTTTTCCATTTCCATCCCTTACTTCGGATGTTCTTGGTCGCTGGTATCGTGCATCTTGCCAGCCAACTATCCTCTCCCGCAAAAAGCGGGTCATGAGGCTTTAATGCAGCCATGGTTCTCGGCTTCTCCCGGTCGAGGTGTCTGGCGAGCCATTAAATCTCGGACATTGTGTTTGAAAGCTAATAAGGCTTTGGCGTCCGGACAATCGACTATTTGGTTCTTTTTGGTGAGGAACCTGTTCGAATTTGGCGGGCTGACTCTAGGTTGTTGAGTTATATGACTTAAATCGTCTCGCATCCGGAGGACGGACATAAGTCCCTTGAAAATTTGTTCAAAAAGCATCCTCGAGCTCTTCCCAACTTCCAATGGTATTTTCGGGGAGGCTTTTGTGCCAATGCCGGGCTGGCCCTTTGAGCTTGAGGGGTAAGTATTTTATGGCGTGGAGATCATCTCCTCTAGCCATGTGTATGTGGAGGATGTAATCCTCAATCCGCACTCTGTGGTCTGTTGTTCCGTTGTATGCCTCTATGTTTACGGGTTTGAATCCTGGGAATTCGTGATCCGGCACCTCATCGCTGAAACACGAGGGGTGTGCGGCACCCCTATATTTGGGCTGTAACGTGATGTTCGGATATTTGGCGTGTTGCATTGCTTTGAAGAGCTTGCTTTCTTGGCCCATAGATGGACCTAATCGGGCCATCCTTTTGATGTGAATCCTTATGCGGATCGCAGATCTTGGCTTGTGTGCGGCGCCATTTGCCGCTCTCTGTTTGCCATGGGGTCGTCCATCCGACCGGGTGGCCTTCTTGCTTTTTGATTGTGGGGGCCCTACGGCCTCTTCATCTAATTCGGGCAGTAGTTTTCTCTTTGGGTAGCTCTTTGTTCGGCGACTATCACCGTATTTGTCTGCGGTGTTGAGTACTTTGCTCCATCTGATTCTGAGTGCATCTTCCGCTGTTTTGAGCTTCCGCTTCTGCTTTTTTAGGCTACGCGCAGTGGCAACGAGCCTTTTGTGGAGGTTCTTCTGCTCCAACGATTTGTCCGCGTGAGATCGTCCGGACTGTTATCTTCTTGCCGGGACGGGTTGTTTATCCAAGTTGTCCTGTTCGGAAGGTTGCTTTCGATAGCATGTTAAATGCGTCCACGGTTCTCCTGCTCTATGGCTGGGTCTTCGCCGAGGCGGGACTTCGTGGCGGCGTTTACGTTGCCCGTTTTGACTGCTTTTCGAGGATTTATCCTTCGTAGTGTCCCGTTGTTCCTCGTCGTCACTTCCTTTAGGTGTATCCACCATGTATACATCATGGGATGAGGTGGTTGTCCAGTACCCTATAGGTGCTGGTTCATGGTTGTCTCCTACATCGTCGTCCATACCGTCGATGTCTTCAGAGTCAAAATTGAGCACGTCGTTTAAGCTTTCGACAGTGGCTACAAAGTGGGCATTGGGTGGGCGTTGAATTTCTTCGTCGTCCGCATCCCAACCTTCCTGACCGTAGTCTGGCCAGGGCTCTCCTGATAAAGAGAGAGACTTTAGTGAATTCAGGATGCCGCCAAAGGGCGAAAGGCTTTGAAAGATGTCTGCGGCGATGAACTCCATGACCAGCGCCCAATCGGATTCGACAAGGTGAGCGCGGAGGGTTCGGAGTCCGGAGAGGAGTCCGACGCCTTGAAGTCACGGTCTTCGCAAAGGACAGGGATGGTGTTCGGCTCAATCGCCGTAGAGATTTCAACCCCCGAGGTGGTGTCCAACCAACCATCCTCGATCGATGAGATCCGCTCTGAATCAATGGTCGGAGCGGACACCAGTGCGGCCTCCAGGACACTGTTCGGTGGTAGAGTTAGATCATGCCCATCGAGATAGTGCGGCGCGCTTGGCTGCGGCTCGAATCCGTCGAAGATCGAGTCTTCGCGTATGTCGGCCGTGTAGTTTAAACCTCCAAACTTGACCTGATGGCCAAGGGCGTAGCTTTCGATCTGCTCCAGATGGCCAAGCGAATTGGCCCGCAGTGCAAAGCCGCCGAATACGAAGATCTGTCCGGGGAGAAAAGTCTCACCCTTGACTGCGTCGTTGCTGATGATCGAAGGAGCCATCAGGCCTATAGGTGATGACACAGAGGAACTCTCAATGAAAGCACCAATGTCGGTGCAAAACCGGCGGATCTCGGGTAGGGGGTCCCGAACTATGCGTCTAGACGGATGGTAACAGGAGACAAGGGACACGATGTTTTTACCCAGGTTCGGGCCCTCTCGATGGAGGTAATACCCTACTCCTGCTCGAGTAATATTGATGATATGGGTAGTACAAGACTAGATCTACCACGAGATCAGAGAGGCTAGACCCTAGAAGCTAGCCAATGGTATGATTGTTGTTCGTCCTACGGACTAAAACCCTTCGGTTTATATAGACACCGAATAGGGTTAGGGTTACACAGAGTCGGTTACAATGGTAGGAGATCTACATATCCGTATCGCCAAGCTTGCCTTCCACGCCAAGGAAGTTCCCATCCGGACACGGGACGAAGTCTTCAATCTTGTATCTTCATAGTCTTGGAGTCCGGCCAAAGATGAAAGTTCGGCTATCCGGACACCCCCTAGTCCAGGACTCCCTCAGTCGTCTTCTCCTACCAAAGGCTCTGGTGGTGACGCTGTCGTGGGGTCCACGATGACCTCCATCCTGCCGTTCTGCTGGTCTTGGTCTCATTGCACCGATATGGAAACCTTTGCCTGATGCCTCGGGGCTCCCCACCTGTGCATGCTCCTTTATCACCAAAGAGGAATCCACTACTCTGCGCCCGCTGGCTCCCGCCTGGCGCCTGCCTGGCCTTGGTCATCATGGCTCATGTCACGGGAACCTGCTGATGTGCCCCTCGCCTTGATCTCTCCGCTCCTCGCGAGCCAGCCTAGTGAGGCTGCCCCTGAGGAGGTCTTGTGTCGCCCACCTAGCGAGGCTTGGCCCCTCGTGATAGTCTTGAGTGTTCGCTGACGAAGATGGGCTGTACCAGGCCGTTAGTTGAGCCGCGACGTGGGACACAGGCAGGCAAGTCTGGGGACCCCCATTCCCAGAACACCGACACATACGACAGCGAGGGTCCCATATACCCTTTTCCCATGGGGTGGTTAGTGCGTATACGCCAATGGCAGTCACAGATCAAACACCCAATCTCATTAAGCGTGGTATTATGAAGTAAACACGGACACCAGCCAGGGATCAGGGCCTACCTCTCTCCTAGGTGGTCTCTAACTGCCCTGTCGTTCCGTCACGAATGTTCATTAGGTGGTCGTCGGGAAAAATATCCTTTCTGCCCCGAGTCTATGAATCACTAGTGGGTGCTCTCCGAGCCGACCCGACTTTAGTATGAACATGTTTAGTGCAGTAGTATAAGTATATCCGTGACCATCGCCCAATGAGATCATGACCTAATAGCATAGCATGGCAAACGACAAGGGGTAGGGCCACTAATGGAATACTAGGAAACCTATAATAAGCATATAGGATAACAGGTAAAGTATCAAAAGTAGTTACAAAGACATGCCGTGAAACAATATAGGATCGGCCGATCAAACAGTAACAGTATCACTAATCTTATGCAATCAGTATAGATAAAGAATAGGCAATATCAGAATAATCATGGGGGTTTTGCTTGCCTCAAAGCTCTGACGAGAAAGAAGGGCCGTCGACGACGTAGTCGTACTCAGGGGTAGTAGTAGTCTCAAGGTCTGTTGAAAGAAATAGATGAGAGGGGGAATAAAATAAATAACGAGTATATAAATGCAACACTGTTGCATGTCATGTCAAAATGTGGTGATGATATGCCTTAATGCATCACTAAACATTAAAAAAGAGTGTGAAATACCTGGTAATATTTTCCCAGCTCCAAGTATTTTCGGTATATTGATACAGGTGCAAATGTTCAATGTTCATTATGTTATAGGGGTCTGAAAGGTGTGAGGATGGCATATTCAGATTTGTTATATTTTTCTGATCAATTTTCATACATAAAGCTTTTTCATCAGAGTTAAGGTTTATTTCCTATGAATTTCCAAAGTTTAAATGAATTTGTGGATTTATATTAGTTTTGAGAATAAAATGAAAAAAACTTGTTGTACCCAGGGACAGCTAGAGCCAGAGGCTTACAGGTGGGGCTAGGGTCTGAGTTGACCCAATCAATATTGACTAATCGACTAGTGAATAGTGTCAGTGGGGGCCTAGATGTCATAGACTCTATTTATTAAGTCAATTAATTTAGATAATCAACATGGATGGCCCAGACGTCATTTTTTATTAAACTAAATGAGCAGTGAATTAACACGAACTAATCTAGTTTCTAATTCAATAAAGGTCGGCGGCACAGGACAGTGGTGGCCACACACACACACACAACACACGCATACACACAGACACACACAACACACTTGGGCATGGCCATGGCTAGTAGTAGCAGAAGCCGGTAGTAGCGGGTAGCATTAGCACCAACATCAGAGAAATGCTAGGAGCGGCAGCAACATGCATCAGCAGCGACAACAACTAGCAAGAGTAGTAGTAGGGAGCAAGAGCAGCAGAGCATCAGCGACATCAACAAAAAGAGCAGTAGTGATGGCTAGGAGCAGCGGCAGCAATGGACATGTGTAGGGACAACGGGTGAGTATGGCGTGGCCCAGGGCGGCCAGCGCGCAGCTGGACGAGGCCAACGGTGAACTGGCGCAACGCTCGTTACCAACAGAGCGGCGACAACATGTCGGAACAGCGCTCCCGGCCACCATTTGGCCCGGGAGGAAGTGCTATGCGAAGCAGGAGATGCAACACATCCATCTACGGTGGCGACGAGCTTGGGGGTCGATGGGTTCGTCAGCCTGGATGAGGTCCAGCGGCGGCGACGGGCGACGCTACATGAATCCATGACTAGAGCATGCACATGTGTAGATGAAAAGGTAGAGGAGGCGTTCAAGCTCACTTACATAGACAACATGTATGTTAATTATGGCAGGCCAACATATATAATAAAGATATCTTATAGTTACATCATGTCATCCAGTTTAAATAGTCATCATATTTTGAATTATGCCATTCTATCCATGAATTATATCATGCCATCATGTTTCACAAGATAACATGTATGTGAATTATGGCATGCCAACCTATTTCATGAAGACATCATATAGTTCTATCATGTCATCATGTTTACTTAGTCATCATATTTTGAATTATGTCATTCTATCCTGTTTAGATAGCCATCATATATGTGAAATTGAGTCATGCTATCCTGTTGAGTTAGCCATCATATATGTGAAATTTTGTCATGCTATCCTATTTGGTTAGACTGATGGAAATATGCCCTAGAGGAAATAATAAAGTTGATCTTATTATATTTCCATATTCATGATAAAAGTTTTTTTTCATGCTAGAATTGTATTGATCTGAAACTTATATACATGTGTGGATACATATACAAATACAGTGTCCCTAGTAAGCCTCTACTAGACTAGCTCGTCACTACTGTAGGATGCTGCTAACGCGACACTACGATCAGAGACCCTTCGAAAAAACTGTGTGCGAAACAATAATCGCAAACTATGGTGTAAAAAACTGTCAAAAAATGTGCAAAACGTTTGCGATGACGGATGCATCAAACACGGTTCAGATTTTAGTTGTGTGTGCGATACGGGGCATACAGTTCAGTTCAATTAACTGTTTACGATGATGAGGAACAAAAGAAATAGGCAGCCAAATGCAGCTGTGTGCGATATACAACATAGGGTTCACTCGGATGAACTGTTTGTGATTACGAAGCACAAAAGAAACGGTCAGCTAAATCAAGGTGTGTGCGATATACGTCATGCGGTTCACTTGAATGAACTGTTTGCGTTGAGACAAGAGAACAGAAACGGTTCAATATATCAAGATGTGTGTGATACGCGGCAAATAGGTCTGTAATCAGAAATGTGTGCAAAGACCGATAATAATACAAACAATTGCTTCTAATAATATGTATGTGATATGCTCTGTCTACACAACATCTATTGGCCATTGGGGGACGGGAGGTCATCCGGATACGCCATAAGGATGCGTAGAGGCATCCTATATCATCAAGGACTAGTTGTTCCTCCAGTAGCTCATGTAAGAGAACTCTCAAGTTAAGTGTGCTCAGGCTGGAGTAGTGATCAGATGGGTGACTGGATGGGAAGTTTTGTTGATGTTAAATTAACTGATAGGATGGGTCGTATTTGTCAAATTATATGACTAGTACGACCCATCCCATGAGTTAATTTAACCTCGAGGTCCTTGTTATTAATTTATTTTAATTTTTTAACACATGTTAAAGAAGGCCTCCGGCATTAATTTTTGGCAATGTGCGATACGTGGCATATAGTTGATCCATCCGACCTGTTTGTGATGGAATAAGCCGTGTGTGTTGTGGGAAAACGCTTGCTAGTATTCAACTGTTTGCGATTGATGAATTCATCACCAACGGGTTCCCTAGTGTGGTCCGTGTTCATCTGATCATCATCTACTTCTTGTTCTAGCTTGATGTTCCTTCTATGCTAAGTTTCCATTAATTTGATGGCGTATTATGAACACGCTACCAGTTCCCGCCATTACCTCACCTATTTCGCGCCACCCAGCGATATTGATCATAAACCTACGCAGCGCGCGACACACAGAGGCGACAAGCGCAGCCTGTAGCACATCCACCTTTTCCAAGCATGCCAACCCACCAAAGCGCCGCCTCTGCCATCAACCTCGTCCACGAAGAAAACAAGCAGGCGCAACGGCCCCTCGAGGCCGAGGCGCTCACCGCCAACACGATGGACGACACCGTGATGCGCGTCATCGCCAAGGTTGAGCAGACCTTTGGCGCATGGCACTTGAGCGCCGCGGATCAAGATAGGCATGTCAGCACAGACAAGCTGCAGCTCGCCGCACAACATGATCGACGGCGCGCTGAAGAGCAAGCTAGGCGCGTCCGCACAGATATGTTGCGGCTCGCCGCACGACGAGACCATTGGAGCGCCGCAGAGCGAGAGGCATGGCGCGCCGCCCAGTAAGAGCGGATCCATCGGCGCTTGCCTTCTGTTGACACAACGTCGCAGCTTGATACACGTCCCGTCAGTACCCCCATTCCTCGCCAGGAGTGGACAGAGGCCCTCGGCGCCATATTTGCACTAGAGGTCGGCCGTGGCGTTCTTGCACTTGATGCCCGCCGCGCCATTTGCATGGGTCCTGCCGTTTGCCTTGTCTACGGCCCGCTCGATTCCAACGCGCTGGTCAGTAGGCTCGACCGCCTCCTTGGCTCAGGTGTCCACCTGAGTGCATGATACGTCCATTTTGCATCATGTTTTCTTACTGGTATTTATGATGTTTTTATCCATAATAACACTTTTTGGAGTAATTCTAATGCCTTTACTGTCATAATTTGCAAGGTACACACCAAGAGGGAGAATTCCGGCAGCTGGAAATCTGGACCTGGAAAAACTACGTCAGGCTACCTATTCTACTCAACTCCAAACAAGCTGAAACTTGACATAGATTCTTTATGTAATATTTAAGAATTATTGGAGCGAATAACTACTAGAGGGGGCCCACCAGGTGGGCACAACCCACCTGGGCGCGGCAGGGAGCCCAGGCCCACCTCCGGTGCCCATCTTCTCGTATATAGTTTATTTTGTCCTATAAAAAATAAGAGGCAAACTTTCGGGACATAGCGTCGCCGCCTCGTGGCGGAACTTGGGCAGGAGGACTTTTGCCCTCCGGCGGAGCGATTCTACCGAGGGAACTTCCCTGACGGAGGGGGAAATCATCATCCTCATCATCACCAACAACTCTCCCATCTTGGGCAGGGCAATCTCCATCAACATCTTCAACAAGACCATCTCATCTCAAACCCTAGTTCATCTCTTCTACTCAATCTTATTACCAGAACTACAGATTAGTGCTTGTGGGTGACTAGTAGTGTTGATTACATCTTGTAGTTGATTACTATATAGTTTATTTTGTGGAAGATTATGTGTTCAGATCCAATTTGCTATTTAATACTCCTCTGATCGTGAGCATGTTTATCATTTTTTAGTAGTTACTTTTGTTCTTGAGGTCACGGGAGAAATCATGTTGCAAGTAATCATGTGAACTTGATATGTGTTCGATATTTTGATAGTATGGATGTTGTGATTCCCTTAGTGGTGTCATGTGAATGTCGACTACATGACACTTCACCATATTTGGCCTAAGGGAATTCATTGTGGAGAAGACATTAGATGATGGGTTGCGAGAGTGACAGAAGCTTAAACCCTAGTTTATGCGCTACTCCGCAAGGGACCGATTGGATCCAAAAGTATAATGCTATGGTTAGAATTTATTCTTAATACGTTTCTCGTAGTTGCGGATGCTTGCGTGAGGGTTAATAATAAGTAGTAGGTTTGCTCAAGTAAGAACATCACCTAAGCACCGGCCCACCAACGTATCAAATTATCAAAATAGCAAAAACAAATCGAACCAACATGATGAAAGTGACTAGATGAAAACCCCGTGTACTGTCGGAGTAAATCAGCACGGGTAGCCTCATCAGACTCCCATGGTATTGCAAGACATTGGGGCCGGCTGCGCCCCTCAAGAATCAAAGACCGAAGGCCGCCTTCTTGGGGCCGGCTGGTCCAAACGGCCGGCTGCCAGGAGGCAGCAAAGCATAGCAGATGATCGCCGAGCAAGCCGACTCCTAGCAGGCGGCCTCCAGAGAGGCCGACTCCTAGCAGGCGGCCCCTCCGCCCCCTTGAAGTTTGCACCACATTATGACGACCAGACGGGGCCTCGCTACAGTGCAGCCTGCCACCCCCGAATCTAGGGTAGAGCGTGGCCATAGTGCGGCGTACTGGGAGGACATCCCCCGCCTGGCGCGGCACTGTTGCCATGCAGCCCATGACATCACCCACAACAGGGGAGGCCATGCCCCCATTATCTGTCGGTACGACCTGCAGGCGGCGAGCCCTACCTGTCCGCGAGAAGCCAGAAGGCGGTGAGCCCTAATCAGTTGGCATGGGGGAGGCCAACTCCTGGCAGGCGGCCTATCCCCTCCCTCAAAATCTGTGCGCCATTAATAAGAAGAGACAGGGAGTGGCTATAGTGAGCGCCCGCCAGGCGGCGACACTGTAGCCACGCCTCCCCCGACAAATCACACATCATCAGTGGCATTGCCCCAGTACTAAGCAGCCGGCAAGACCCGCCAAAGAAGGCGCTGCCTGTCACCAGCACGAGATAGTTGCTGCTGCTCGGGAACGGGGGTCCCAGACTTTCTGCTCGGCTGCCCGCGGGCGTGGCTCAAAGGAGGCCCAGCACGGCCCATCTTCATCAACGCAAGCTCAAGACCCTCGCGAGGGGCCAAGCCACGCGGGGCGGACGGGAAGGAGCTTCCTCAGGCACGGCCTCGTCAGGCTGGCTCATGAGGAGGCGGAGAGTTCAATGCAGGGTACCTCGCGAGGTGCCCATGACGCAAGCCATGATTTACCAAGGGCGCTGGGCCGGGCGCCATCCCAAGCGCAGCATCCTCCTTTCCTCATTGGTGCAAAGGGAGCAAGCGCAGCGAGAGCATCAAGCAAAGGCATCCGCTTCGGTGCAACAAGATTCAGTACCAGCCCAACGGCCGGAAGGGAGTCATCGTGGGAGCCCAAGCAGGCGTCATCACCAGAGCCTTTGGCAGCAAGGACCAACTTTAGTCAGGATAAGTGTACCCGCTGTTCCCCTTCAAAATGGCCAATTGTTGGCGCCCTTCCCGCTCAATATTTGGAAAGAGGCCCAGGGCCTTCGCCTATAAATAGGAGTAGCCACCCCCAGAGCTGGATCGAGACCGGAATCCTCATCAAGAAACCAGTGGCTAGAGCGACTGAACACCACCTAGCAGTTCATCACACCCGCCAAGAACAGACCCTCGCGAGGCTATTCTTCCTTGTATTGTTCCTCATCAGCCCAAGAGGCAATCCACCACACCACACACTGGAGTAGGGTGTTACACCACAATGGTGGCCCGAACCAGTATAACTCTCGTGTCTCTTGTGCTGTTCCGTTTAGTAGTTTAGGTCCCAGCGATTCGGCGAAGTGTGAGACGGTGGAGGGTTGGATCTCCACGCGCACCCCTGTGTTCGAACCTCAAGGGTCTGCCGGAACCCGAAATCCGACATTTGGCGCGCCAGTTAGGGGTGCACCGGAATCTGCCTTTCGTCGCCTCTTTCTTCCCTGACCACCGCAACCATGTCCGACGCCCGTCGGGCCAGCGCCGAGCGCCGAGCAGCCCTCGCCTCCCATGTCGCCCAGACAGCTCCGTGGCGGGTGCCTCGCTGCTCTTCACTGCCATTAACGCCGCCACCGGCCCGGCGGGGAACGAGAAGCAAGCATCGTCCCAGCACCCGTCCATGAGGCGGGACTGCCGCACCGCCATGCCTTCGCTCACCCCCACTGGTTCTTCGTCACGCATGCCCCGCGCGGCCATGGAGGCCCGAGCTGCACTCATAGCGGCAAACGAGCTCCTGCGCTACCGCCCCGTCGACAACGTCTACGAAGAATGGCTCGACCGAGTCGCCGAGCTCGTCCGCGCTGCAGGAGGCGCCCGCACTGCTTCGTCTCGGCCGCACCGCACTCCGCTTCGCTGGCGATGAGCTCCCGGGCGCCTCCTCCTCAAGAAGGCGCCTGCCCCAAGGCGCTGCCCTCGGGCGGAACCTGGCTCCGCCAGCGCCGCACGGCAAGAGCAGAGCTGTCAAGAAGTTCTCGCCCACAAGAAGCCGCCCAGCGCCCCCGCCCGCAAATCAGACCTCGCGCTGCCCCACCAAGGGGCGCAAGGAGGCCCGCAAGACCAAGTTCTCTATCGCCCGAGGCCCCCGCTGCCACGGGCGGGCTGCCGCGCTTTCACTCTCCGGAAGCGCAAGCGTCCTGCGGCCCGCCAAGTTCAAGCCGGACCTGCCTCCTCGCTACGCATTTATTACGGCCGCCCTACGGAGTTCCTCCAGCTCTATGAGCTGGGCATCGAGGCTGCCAACGGGATGAAAAGGTCATGGCGAACTGGTTTCCCATGGCGCTCAAGGACGGAGCCCGCACTGGCTCCTGAATCGCCCCTGTGCACGATCTCTTCCTGGGCCGAGATGCGCACCCGCTTCATCGCCAACTTCCAGGGTACTCGTGACCGGCCACCCGCCGTGAGTGACATGCGCCGAATCAAGCAGCAGCCAGGGGAAACCCCGCAGAAGTACATCCAGCGCTTCAACAACGCACGCCTCAAGATCCCCAGGGTAACGGAGGAGGCCATCATCTTTGCCTTCTCCGACAGCGTGCGCGACGTCAAGATGAAGGAGGAGCTGTCGATGCATGAAGATCTGCGGCACCTCCTTGAGCTGTTCAACTTGGCGACCAAGTGCGCCAGTATGAGGAGGGCGCCTCTCCTCCTTGAGCTGCCTGCCGCTGATCCCGAAGAAAAGAAGTCCAAGGCCAAGGACGTGAATCGCAAGGGGCTGCCATTTCGCGCGTCAACCGCAGACACCAAGCGAGGCAGAGATCAGCCCAAGTCCTCCAAGGGCAGTCGGTACTGCGTGTACCACGACCTCCACACCCACAACACCAACGAATGCCAAGAGCTCCGGGCCGTACGTGAAAGAAGAGTCAGCAGACGCCTCGAGCGCAACGACCGGGGCTACGGCCGAGAAGGAGGAAGGAATGCAGGACGCTGGGAAGACCGCGGCCCGCGCCAAGGGTGGCGCGACCAACCTCGCGAGGACCGTTGGCAAGACCCGCCTCGCAAGGGATCTTTGGAGGGATCAGCCTCGCGAGATCGCCTGCAGGGAACGCAGGCCTCCCTCCACTACCGCCGCCGCCAAGGAGAAATGAGGACCGCCATCAGACGAGGGGCTGGGGCTTCCAGAACCGCGGCGATCGTCGCATCCCGGGCGGAGCTCAAGCCCCAGCCTCTCAACAGATCTTCAAGCAGTTCGCCTGCAAGTGAATGCAGTCCTCCCTAAGCTCGAGGCCACACGCCTCTCGGGTGGTCGGCGTGCGCCATCACGCTCAGCTCAGCGGATCAGCTCAAGTCTGCAACAGCCGGAGTTCTCCCGATGCTTTGTTCCCCAATCATCAGCAACGTGCTGGTCACCAAGACCCTCATCGACGGCGGGGCAGGACTCAATGCCCTGTCCGTGGAAACATTCGACAATCTTCAAGTGCCTTACAGTCAGCTTCAGCCAACCAAGCCTTTCTCCGGAGTCACTGTCACGTCCCTAGCCTTTGCTATGCACTAGGACTAGCTTGGATGTTGCATCATGTCTAATTTATTTGAAAGTTGAAATGGGGATTGCTCAAACCCTAGCACCAGATCAAATCAACTAGGTTAAAATAAAAATATTCTCACTGAACCAAGATGCCCTTCAGAAAAGTTCATCATTATTGGATTAGTCTAGAACCTCTCCCAAAAATGGTGCACATTTTTCTAGGCCATTCTGGATTTTTTGAATTAAATCATATGTTATTTGCATTTGGGCATTTCATTGCTAAATAATATTTTAAATGCTCAAATAATCACAAACTGAAATGTTTGTTGTTGGAAATACTCCAAACAGTGACATTGAGCAGTTTCATGATTATTGGAAATGCCCTGGCATTTTTATTAAAGCCAAACACAATTACAGAAAATAGAAAACAGAAACAATTTAGAAAGAGAGAGAGAGTAACCTTACCAGACGCTTACCGGATGTCCACTCACCTGGTGGCCCAGCAGATTTGGCCCAGCCCACCCTGAGCCGCCACCGTCTCCCACCTCTCGCCAGTAGGACGAGAGGCGTGTGGCCGCCATGCGCGCCCACGCGCCACGGCCACCTCCTGCTTCCACCGACGCCCTGGGCGTCCCAGACGGCGCCACAACACCCCCTGCATCTCCCCCCCCCTCTCTGGTTCCTCCCTCTCCCCCAGTAGCTCGCGCAAGCCACCAAGCGAGCCCGTCACCGCCGATCGCCATAGCCGCAGCCTTGCCTCCTCCCGCCTCTCAAGCCCGTCCCGAGGGATCCGCCTCGTCGCTTTCGTCCTCCTCGTCGAGCCACGCGCATCGCCCGGGGAGCTCTGCCGCCATCAATGCCGTCGTTTTCAACCTCTCGGTCACCGAGATCGCTGGCGCCTGCTCGGCCGACTCCGACGCGTCCCCGAGCCCACTGAGACCTTCTCCGGCTTCGCTGTGAGCTCCTCTTCCTCTTCCCCTAGTCCCTGTGCTCGTTCTCGTGCCGTAGCTGCCGTCCCCGCAAGCACCGAGCTCCGGCCATCGCCATGGTCGGCGAACCAAGCGCCCCCAGAGCTCTTCCGCTCGCTCCAGTAGCTCCCGCGTGCTCTCCAGTCCCTGTGGTCCCGACAGCGCTTCCTTCCGCTCTCTGGCTAACGCGCTGCAGCCACCGCGCCGTGCTGGCCCGAGCTCCAGCCACCGCCAAATCCGCCGTGGTCGTCGTTCCCGGCCACCCAACAGCCTCCCGAGGCCTCCCCTAGTTGCGCACGGGCATGGGCTACCTTCTGGTGCCCCTGGCACATCGATCCGTCGCCTCCGGCAAGGTCCGACCGAACTCCGCCGCAGTTCGAGGTCACCGTCAGCGACGCTCCGGCAACCGTCGATGTGGCCATCTATTTAGCGCTAATCCCCCACCACTTAACCCCCTGACCCACTTACATATGGGACCCACGCCCTTAATCAACCACAGTTAGTTCCTGCTTAGTCTTAACTAATCACAGTGGCCCCACACGTCAGCTTTGACCAAGTTGACATGGACTTTGACTGGGCCCACTTGTATGTGAGACTAACCAGCCCCGGGTCACTGACCAATGGGCCCCACTGGTCAGTTTGACCTGGACCGCCTATTGACTTGTCGACATCACACCGACGTCGTCGACAAGAAGCGATTAATGATTTTCTGGAATTTAAATAATTCAGGAAATTCCAGAAAATAGTATAAACTTCTAAAAATCATAGAAATTCAACCATAACTCCGAATGAAATAATTTATATATGAAAAATGATCAGAAAGATCCAATCTATCCATCTGTACCATTTTCATGCATGTTAGAACAACTTATAGCTGCTTTTCAGAACAAATCATATAAAGGGCATTTAAACCATCACATATGGACTTTGAATTTGAATCTTTGATTCAAGCCAACTTCATTTAACCTGTTGCTAGTTGCATTAGCCCTAACAACAGCATATTGCCATGTCACATTCATGCATCATATTGTTGCATTGCATTGATTGTGTTCTTCCTTGTTTGCCGGTGATTGTCCCCTCTCAAGAGACGCTCGACGACGATGAGATCGATGACACCGATGAAGAACTATATTATCTTGATAGTGCTGTGCAAGCAAAACCCCTTGTTCATTCCGATATAATCCCACTCTCTCGCTCCTGCTCTATTTTACTGCATTAGGACAACAACGACTCATGTGTTACTTGCTGCGGTAGCTGAACCCCTTTATCCTCTGCATGACCTGTCATTCCATAGTAATTAGATGAAACCCACTAGCATGAGTAGGAGTTGTTTGAGCCCTGATGTTCCTATTCATTCATGCTTGTTTGTCATGCCTGCTATTGCTTAGAGTTGTGTCAGGTCTGATTCATCGGGAATGAATTGGAAAGTGGTGAACATGTCCTACTGTGTGTGAGCTAAGTGTGTGAACACGATTTGGTAAAGGTAGCGATGAGAGGCCATGTAGGAGTACATGGTGGGTTGTCTCATTGCAGCCGTCCTCGTGAACTGAGTTATGTGTTTGTGATCCATGAACAGTTACTACCACACATTGGGTTCCGTAACTCAATTCTCTCTCGACTTATTAATCAACTTGATCTCTGTCCAGGAGTTGCAACTTGTTTCTGGTGCTTGTAGGTAGTGTTAGTAGTCTACCAAGTGGCACCCGGTACAGGTGGGCTTGGGAAAGACTAGGCACCGTGGCACGGTGTACCAAGCGTAGATCCACCCGTCGAGGTGGGCTTGGGAACCCTGCGCACATCATTTGGGGCCGTGAGCGACACCCCGGCCGGATCTCCTTGCGGATGGAACCCGAATAGGCGATAAACCTGGACTAAAGACTTGTGTGGTTAGTCAGGTCATGGCTGACTCCCTCGCCCGGCTTCCGCTTGAAGGTTGCCGAGGTACATGACGTGTACAGGGCGATAAGTGGCGAAAGCGTGTGTGAAGAAGTACACCCCTGCAGGGTTAATATGATCTATTCGAATAGCCGTGTCATGTAAAGGACTTACGGGTTGCCTATAACAGTTCATAGACAAGTGAAAGTGGATACTCTAAAACTTCGCAAGATAAGCGTGAGTGCTATGGATGGCGTTCTCGTAGGGGAGACGGGAGCGGATCCATAGTGGTGTATTGATATGGTGAATATGTGGACTGCGTGTGCGCCACCTCAAAAGAGTTACTTGCGATCGTAGTTCAGGATAGCCATCGAGTCAAAGCTGGCTTCTTGCATCAAACTCCACCACCCCTTTTGATAATGATGCATATGTAGTTAGTTCTGATGTAAGTCTTCTTGAGTAATGCGTTTGTACTCACGTTTTCTTATTTTATGTTTTGCGAGAGACCTCAGTCTCGCTAGTAGTTCCGCGTGGACTTCGACGCTTATCTTGTTACCTCAGCTACGATCTTGTGCCCTCGGCAGATCTGGTAGATAGTCAGCTTCTCGGCCTTTTTCATTTGTAGATGTCTCAGACTCAAACATGTTAAGCTTCCGCTTGTGCTTTGACTTGTATGCTCTGAGTGTTGGGTCATGAGACCCATGTTTGTAATATCTCGTTCCTCGGAGCCTAATGAATAAATATTTGAGTCATAGAGTTATGTTGTGATGCCATGTTGTATTTACACATATTGAGCATATTGTGTGTATGTTTGAAATGCTTGGTATGTGTGGGATCCGACAATCTAGTTGTTTATCCTTGGCAGCCTCTCATATGGGGAAATGTAGTCTAGTGCTTCCTGAGCGATAGTAGTCCGCTACAGCCCGGTTCACCGGAGTCCTCGCTAGCTCAAAGACTACTGCTTTGGACACTTGATCGGCCGGCATGTGTTTCACTTCGCCTTATGTACGTCCCTTCGGGAAATGTCACGCGGTGATATCCGGAGTCCTGCCTAGCATGCTACAGCCCGGTTACCGGAGTCTCATAGCCTGCTACAGCCCGGATTCATACGTTGATGACTGACATGTTCGATGCGATTCATGTATGCCTATCCCCATGGGTTAGTGCCGCTTTGGGTTCACGACTAGCCATGTCGGCCCGGGTTCTCTGTCATATGGATGCTAGCGACACTATCATATACGTCAGCCAAAAGACGCAAACGGTCCCGGGCCATGGTAAGGCGACACCCGTGGGAATACCGAGCGTGAGGCCGCAAAGTGATATGAGGTGTTACCGGCTAGATCGATGTGACTTGGAATCGGGGTCCTGACAGTCACCGACGGCTCCACGGTCCCCGATTGGGCAGGTCCGCCTTCCTGTCACCTTCGGGGCTCGCGACAACTACCGCACCGAGCTCATCTACTTCGACGTCACCCACATTCGCTTGCCGTACAACGCCATCCTCGGGTACCCGGCGCTGGCCAAATTCATGACCGTAACCCACCACGGCTACAATGTCCTCAAGATGCCAGGAAGCGGCGGGGTCATCACAAAGGCTCTGTGAAGAGAGAGACTAGCAGGCTCCCCGGAGCGAGCCTTTCAGCCGCATCGCTAGAAGACCTGCACCACAAGAAAGCAGGGAGGCCTCCCGAGGCCGCACCCAAGAAGAAGAAGACATCGGCCGGCCCGGCTCCTCAAGAGGCAGGCCCCTCAGGGCCCGCACCGGGCCAGGTGGAGCCTCCTTCCATCACATAGGAAAGCGTGCCCGGCACCCACCTCAGGCCGGGCTCGGGGGCTCTCCCCTGGAGGGCCGCCGACCTCGCCAAGGTCACGAGGGAGGCGCTTGGGAACCACATGGAGGCGTGCTTCGAAGCACGTTTCCCGCAAGCAGGGGCAAGGCAAGGAGAGCTGAACCCTCGTGGAGTTCGCTGCAAGAAGGCCATTCAGGAGCTACAGAGTCAAGGGTCATGAGGGGCAGCCGCCGCCCTCCGCTGTGGCCCCCCATCCAGGCGAGGATGGTGGGCTGCAGCGTCTGGATCGACATGCCAGGGCTCAACCGAGCCGCGTCTCAAGAGCGCCTCTGGCCCTCGCGAGTGGGACGTTGCGAGGGCCCGCCCCACAGCTACGTGCGCATGCCTCACGGCCTGCCAAACGAGGTTGTTGCGCACCAGCATGTCATGAGGGCCATCCTGGAGGCTCGAGAGGTCAGGCACGCCGCAGCCCTGGCGGAGATGGAGATGGCCCCCGAGGAGCCGCCAGCGCCTCCGGATCCTCCCGAGCCCCCCAGGCCTGGGGGGCTCGTGAGGATCGGCTCCCGCAGCCCACCGAGTCTGCTACATCAACACCCCTTCGTCCCCAACATCACCAGGGGACATCTTTAAGTTTTATTTCCGGCTGGGAGCGCCTTCAGGGCCGCATTATTCCCAGGCCGCGTGGGTCCGTCCCTGCGGCATGTATCCCTTTTATTTCATGTCATTAGCCTATCCTGTTGGGGCGCCGGGCTGCCTCATCCCCAAGCTGCTCGGCCTGTCCCAGTGGCATGTATCCTTCTTACGCTTTTCCTTAGGATTATGCTCTCGCTCCACCATGCTTGTTATTTGGTGCCTTTTCTCGGGTGACGGAATCTTGCACGTTAAAGGGGGTGCACGAGCATCGCGACTCAGGGCTCCTACCGGCTCTCCGGCCCTCACCCTGGGTCTTGTCCATGGCATCGCGACCGGCTTGCCGGCCGACGGCTGAGACCAGCCCGAGAGCCGGGACCCGAGGACATAGAGTTTCTTCATCTGACCCAGCTTGCGCGTCAAAGAGGGGGTGCCTGAGCATCGCGAATCAGGGCTCCTACCGGCTCTCCAGCCCACACCTCCGGTCTTGTCCATGGCATCACGACACGGCTTGCCCGACGGCTGAGACCAGCCCGAGAGCCGGGACCAAGACGAGAGCACCGCATCCGCCAAATTTGTAGGAACACACTCAAGATAAGGCCCAAGGTTTATGAAGAAGGCGAATGCTGTGAAGCTCATCCTTTTGGAAAAGGCCCAAAGGACTGTGAAGAAGGTGAATGCTGTGAAGCTCATCCTTTTTGGAAAAGGCCCAAGACTGTGAAGAAGGCGAATGCCCGTGAAGCTCATCCGATTTGGAAAAAGGCCGGTGCTCGTGAAGAAGGCTAACGCTCGTGAAGTTGTCGCGCTCGAAAGGGCCCGAGCCGTGAAGATGGCCAACGCCCGTGAAGCTTACTTCCTGTAAGAAAGGCCCGGAGCTCGTGAAGAGGGCCAACGCCTATGAAGCTCGCCGCCTGCGTGACACTCTCACGTAATAATGAGTTGGGGCTGTACACGCCCGGAGTCTCGTGGAGTGCCGGCCTCAAGCCCCGGGCTCCCTCCCACGCCAGTGGCAGCACTTAGCTCCGCTGGTGAGAAGACGTCGAAGACTAGACTAGGTGCCGGACGCGGCTTTTTCATTTGCTTTCTGCAGTTGACTAGTTATTCCCATTTGCAGTTTTTATCGAAACTATCGCCATCTTTTGGTCCGTAGTTCTTCGATCTTTTTTCGCTCTCCTACCTCGATTTCTCTTGCGTGGGGACTCGCGAGGCAGAAGCCTCGGGAGCCCTCGCGAGCGCTCCTACCCCTATCACTCAAGTTTTCACGGCCCTGGTGCACAGCTGGAGCACCCCTCCTAACCATGCCTGACGGGCAGCACGACGCGAACACGGGGCCTGGATCGGTCGCCCCCGCGGCCATGGCTAGGGTTCACTTGCGGATGGGCGTATAATAGAAAGGAACAGTATCAAGATAACAAAAGGAGTACAATAATTAACGGCGTTAACCTAAACGCGCCCCCACGGGGCCACACATTGTCGTCTTTTTGCGCAGGAGAAAAGAAAGGAAAAGGACAAAAGCAGGTGAAGCACGCCCCGTGCCAGCCCTCTTGGAAGGCTCGAGCCGTCTACGGAGCTCAGGCGGACTCCCTCTCGCGCTTCACCGGGGCGCAGCGGCGAGCGGACCCGCTGCCACCCCCCAAGCAGGTGCGGCGGCGTGGGGGCTGGCCGCAGCCGCTGCTGGAAGAATCACCACCCGAAGAAGAGCTGGTGAAGCTTGAGGAGTCATGGGCATCGCCAGCTGCCCGCGCGCTGCCCTCTCCATCCACGCCGGGGCTGAGTCCTCGGCCGCGGTCGTCGTCTTCAAGGAAGCACCCCATGTGGCGACCGTCTTCCCCGAACGCCCTCACATAGAGGGTGGCGTCACCGTCATACTTGAAGTGCAGGGAGCACTGGCGGCGAAGACCGCGCGCGCGAGCAAATGTCTGCTAGCCGCGGGTCAGGAACAGGTTCCCTGTAGCGGAGACCTCCAGAGAAGCCCACGAAGCCCGGCTGCAGCAGCCATCCGCCTGGAGCCAGAGGCCACCCAGGGCGCCAGCTGGGAGCTCAAACAGGAGGAAGCGCGGGAGCTGAAGCCGGACGCCGGACGGCTCCTCCGCCCGCACCATGAACTCCGGCAGCGCTTCAGCAGCATGGAGGCGCGACCTCGGGGGACGAGCGGCCGGGGCACGCCCTCCGACCATGACCAGCCGCTCGTCGCCATGCTGAGAGCCTCCCCCACGACCGCGGGGGACCGCCGTGGGGGCCACGGGATGCTTGCGAGGGCGACCTCGACCACGCCTAGGCGGTGGAAAGGAGGACTCGGCCTGACGGCCCTTCCCCTTCTCTGCGGCCAAGAACTTCCTTGGTGGAGCCATGGAGAAGAAGGAGAGATGAGAAAGGATAGACTAGAAGGGCGCGCGCCGTTCCGTACTTACAGCCGGCGAAGGCCAACCGTCGGCCTCCACGATCACCGGTAATCATGACCGACTCCGCATGTAGGGACTTGTTGAATCCAGGTGGTTACCGAGGCATCGTGGGGAAGCCGTGTCGCCCGCGTCCAATCAACTGCCACGCGGCGCCCAAGGCCGCAGGCTGTTAGGGCCCGCGACGCTTTGCACTTGCCCTTTCGCCTCTCTGCTCGGCCAAGTTCGGGCGCGCCGTGGGACCGGGGACTACTGTCGGCGTTCAGGGAACGGGGGTCCCCAGACTTGCCTGCCTGCGGCCTGCGGCGTGGCTCAAAGGAGGCCTAGCACGGCCTATCATCAACGCAAGCTCAAGACCTTCGCGAGGGGCCAAGCCTCGCGGGACGGACGGCAAGGAGCTTCCTCAGGCACGACCTCGTCAGGCTGGCTCATGAGGAGGCGGAGAGTTCAAGGCAGGGTACCTCTCGAGGCGCCCATGACGCAAGCCATGACGACCAAGGGCGCGGTCGGGCGCCAGGCCGCTGGCGTCCTCCTTTCCTCTTTGGTGCAAAGGGAGCGAGCGCAGCCGAGAGCATCAAGCAAAGGCATCCATTTCGGTGCAACAAGACCAGGACCAACCCAACCGCTGGAAGGGAGTCATCGTGGAGCCCAAGCAGGCGTCATAACCAGAGCCTTTGGCAGGCGAGGACCAACTTTAGTCAGGATAAGTGTACCCGCTGTTCCCCTTCAAAATGGCCAATTGTTGGCGCCCTTCCCGCTCAATATTTTGGAAGAGGCCCAGGGCCTTCGCCTATAAATAGGAGTAGCCACCCCCAGAGCTGGATCGAGACCGGAATCCTCATCAAGAAACTAGTGGCTAGAGCGACTGAACACCACCTAGCAGTTCATTACACCCGCCAAGAATGCACTGCATGAGGCTGTTCTTCCTTTTATTGTTCCTCATCAGCCCAAGAGGCAATCCACCACACCACACACTGGAGTAGGGTGTTACACCACAATGGTGGCCCGAACCAGTATAAATCCCGTGTCTCTTGTGGTGTTCCGTTTAGTAGTTTAGGTCCCAGCGATTCGGCGAAGTGCGAGATGGTGGAGGGTTGGATCTCCGCGCGCACCCCAGTGTTCGAACCTCAAGGGTCTGCCGGAACCCGAAGTCCGACAACAGCCGGCGGGACCCACTAGGCGGCGGGCCCCAGCGTCGGCGGAGAAGCCGGTGACCACAGACACTGACAGCTGGGTCCAACACCCGGCTAGCTTACCTCTGTACCCCTGGGGGTTAGGCCTATATAAACCCCCCCCCCCAGGGCACCCATGCAAAGGGTTCAGGCCTTAGTCCAGTCACACATACGCATAGAGAGAGGAAGCCAGGGTTTGCCTTGTTCTTCGTCCCCCTCTAGAGAAACAACTCAAGGAGCAAGCTTCTAGCCACCATTATTGCTTCAGTGATCATGCGGAGACAACGCAGAGCAGGAGTATGGGTGTTATCTCCAAGGAGAGCCCCGAACTTGGGTAAGATTCGCCGGCGGGCATGTTTGCGCCTTATCCCGTTTCCTGGCACCTATGACGTATTATTAGCCCCTCCATGATAAGCCATTCTTTGGCATATGTCGCACGACACCCCAACATTTGGTTCCCACCATGGGGCTAGCTGCACCGTCGTCCGGAGATCTGTTCTGGATGGGAACCTTGTTCCTCCCAGCTTGCGCAACCAGCCCGGCACACCTGATGGCATTGGCACCGGCGCACTGCATGACGCTGAGCTCGCCTGCGCGGCGAGCTGCCTCGCTGACCTAATCGGCAAGATCTGCCTCCCCAACGATCCCATGCCCGATGTGGGAGCAGCCAGCTCCAAGAGCTGCCTTGTCGACCTCCTTGGCAACCTCGACATCACCAACGAGCCGGCCTCCGACCTGGAGTTACCAGCTCCACCGAACCGATGCTTGTTGACTCTGACACGGCCTCGCTAATAGCCTTCCCCACCAACGTGGTGATCATCAACGACCCGCTTCCTGGTGCCAACAACGGCGGCAACACCGGCATGGAGGTGCTCGTGATTAGCCATGATGGAGCCTCCAGTGGGGTGACCAAGACCTGCTACAGGCGGCGCTCCAGGATCTGTCTGCGCCCATCACAGAAGACACAAAAGCTGAGACGCTAGAGGCCTGCCGCGTCTCGCTCTTCGAAAGTGCCAAGAAGTTGGCCACCATGATACGCCTCTAAGAGGCCTACCAGCGCGAGATCAACCACGCCGTTGGCAGCATGCCGGCTGCTGGCGGGCCCAGCTGGATTGGCACGGTCCGGCAGCGCGGCGCTGCCGTCGCCAGCATGTTCTGGGTAGACCGCCCCATCCATGCCACACCCATGGAGAACGTACGAGATGCCCAGGCGGCAGCAGACGAGATGGATCACCTTGAGGGTGACGAGCGACGCTGCTTGGCGGAGCACGTCCAGCAGCTCCTCGATGCGGCCGCAGCGGAGCAGGAAGCCAGCTGCCGAGTAGAAGAACCCGGCCAGCGGGTTCAGAACCCGCCCCCTCGCCGAGAGCAAGGCGCGACCTCCCGGACGTCGACAGGCGGCGTTCGCGACAAACAAGACAAAGAGCCGGCTGCTAGGCGCGGCCGCACACGCATCACCATCGGGCACAACCAAGATGGCCACCCCCGAGCAGTGGAACGACTGGACAACTATCCGCCTCCTCCTCCTCCTCGCAGGGAGAGGCGCGCTTCCCCGCTGCCTGTTGAGCACCCAAATCTCGGCGACGGGCAGGGCCGCCGAGAAGGAGTTGGGGAGAATTATGCATGCCGCTGGATCGATCGTCTCAATCGATCCCTGGCGCTAGAAGAAGAAGACGCGATGGGCCCGCCTTGTTTCGGCCCCCGCATCCGCGATGACCCCTTCCCCAAAGGGTTCTCGCTCCCACGAGACATGCCCAATTATAACGGATCCGTGAAGCCGGAAGATTGGTTGGTCGACTACTCCACGACCATCAACATAGCAAACGGCAACAGGTGTGTTGCCGTCAAGTACGTTCCGTTCATGCTCCAGGTCACGGCCTGGACATGGATGAACAGCCTGAAGCCCCGGAGCATCAACAGCTGGGTAGATTTCACTAAAGTCTTTATCCGCAACGTCACTAGCACCTACAAATGGCCGCCCAAGCCCCGCCAGCTCTTGCTGTGCGTTTAAGGCCCAGACGAGTCCACCCGTGACTACCTGTCGTGGTGGGCCGAACTGCACAACTCCTGGGAAGGGGTGCACGAAGTGCAAGCCATAGAGTACTTCACTGCCAGGTGCCGAGAGGGTACCTTACTCAAGCACCGACTCCTCTGCGACGAGCCGGCCACAGTCGACAAGCTGCTGATCATAGCAGACAAGTACGCCACTGACTCCTCCATGAAGTAAGAGCTCTGACTGGACGCTTCTGGGAAGGTGCTCCCACCGGCTCCTCGAACGCGGGCTGGAGATAACAGCCGGCGCCCGCAGCCGAACGACAACAAACCCAAGGCCCAGCAGCCGGCTTCCACCAGCCGGCAGGTGGCGACAGTTGAGGACCAGCGGCCTAAAGGACAACCACTCCCCAAGCGCCAGAAGGGCGGCAAGCCAGCTTTGTTGCCTGCTTTCTCCTTTGGGTAGACCCTTGATGCCCCCTGCAAGTTCCAATGTGGTGCGAAGCCGTCCAACCATACAACCCGGAAATGCCACTGGCTCGTCCGCATAGCCAAGGGAGAACGACTGCCTCCTCCGCCTGCTGGCTCGTCGGCTCCGCCTCCTCAGCAGCCGACAGCCCGTCCAGCAGTCGGAGCAGTCCAAGATGATTACCCTGAAGAACATGCTGCTTTGTTTGTCTTCACCAGCGTGGCCAACGATAGACACAGCCGACGTGAGCAGCACCGTGAAGTGAATGCAGTTTCCTCCGCTGCCCCAGAGTTCATGCACTGGTCTGAGAAGACTATCAGCTGGAGCCACGCTGACCACCCGGAAGTGATGCCTTCTCCAGGTTCCTATACCCATGTGTTGGATGCCACCCTTGCAACGGAGAGGCGAGCTGCTCGTTTCTCCTGAATTCTGATAGATGGCGGCAACAGCATCAACATCCTTTACCGCGATACCATGGAGAAGTTGTGCATCAAACAAAAGCAGCTCCAGCCCAGTCGTACGGTGTTTTATGGCATTGTGCCCGGCCTTTCCTACTGACCAATCGACAAGATCAAGATAGATGTCCTATTTAGGGACAAGAATCATGTCCGTCGTGAGGCAATTTGGTTTCAAGTGGTGGGCCTGGAGAGCCCGTACCACGTGCTGTTAGGCCGGCCAGCTCTAGCCAAGTTCATGGCAGTGCCACATTATGCCTTCCTCAAGATGAAGATGCCAGGAACCAAGGGTATTATCATGATAAATGGAGACGATGAGAAGTCGGCAGCCTGTGCAGCAGCCAGCAGCCGGCTGGGCGAGTGCCTTGTGATTGCCGCTGAGAAGAAGCTCCTGGACCGGGTGGTGGCCATGGCCAGCAAGAAGCCGGACCTGTCACAAGAGCCCAAAGAGTTAGAGACCCAGGGCTCCTTCCAGCCAGCCAAAGAAACAAAGAAGATCCCCTTGGACCGTGAGCATCCGGAGAGGCACGCTATCATAGGTACCAACCTCGATAGAAAATAGGAAAGCGAGCTCATTGATTTCCTCTGTGAGAATTGGGACATATTTGCATGGTCTCCCAAGACATGCCGGGTGTTCCAACGGATTTCACCAAGCACAAGCTACATGTCGGAGCAGATGCCAAGCCTGTCAAGAAACCCCTCTGCCGACTGTCGGACGAGGAAAGAAGAATTGTTGGTGAAGAGATAGCCCAGCTTCTAGCAGCTGGCTTCATTATGGAAGTGTTTTTTCCAGAGTGGCTTGCCAACCCAGTCCTGGTGCTGAAGAAGAACAACAAGTGGCGCATGTGCATTGATTACACCAGTCTCAACAAAGCCTGCCTGTCGGTGTAAAAAAGAAGGGGCGCACCTTTGTACCCCTTTACCTGTGCACGGATAGTCGGAGCCGCGCCTATGGACGCACCGAGCAGAACAGGGGAGGTGAACCGAGGTAAAACTGAAGCCCAAGACAGCCAGAGCAACGCCAAGGCCGAGACCACAAAAGAGCAGAGAGACAAAGCAGGTTGCCCCGACAAGACCCTTGATGGGGCGGCTTGTCCAACACTAGTGGAGCGCACCACCCTTGAGCCCACGGTCTCCAACACCATCAACCACGTTGGGCCAGGGCTCGGGAGGCACCTCCATGGTGGCATGCAGATCTTTGTGAAGACAAGGAATATTCAAGACCAGATGAGGATTAAAACACAACGATCCTCCGCAAGATCCTTGCCGAAGGAATCTACAAGACCCCCGACAAGATCCTTGCCAGCGACAATAGCACGCCACGACAAGGCCCTTGCTGGGCCACCCGGCAAGGCCCTCGCCAAGGGCGCATGCGGGGCCACCTCCAGCCCGCACCAGCCAAGTCTGCACTGCCGTTCGCATGCAGCTGCCAGCCCAACCAGCTAGGCAGGCACCTGCGTGGCAACATGCAGCTCCCAGGCCAACTCAGCAAGCGCCTACGTGGCGGCTGTCGGATGTGGGGTTCCGGCAAACCCTTAAGGTTCGAAAACTGGGGTGCGCATGAAGTCGCTCCCTCCTACCGATCTACGCTCTAGCTCGCTAAGATCTCGCGGATGAACTCGACAAACTTGCAGCACAGAAAGACACAGGGTTTATACTGGATCGGGCCACCGTTGTGGTGCAAGACCCTACTCCAGTGTGGTGGTGGTGGATTGCCTCTTGGGCTGATGATGAACAGTACAAGGGAAGAACACCCTCCTGAGGTTGAGGTGTTCTTGTGCTTGTGTAGTTGAGGATGATATGAACTGGTTTGGGATCAGTTGCCTCCTACTGTGGTGACTGGTCCTCTTCCCAAATATCGAGCGGGAAGGGAGCCAACAACAGCGGGCAAATTTGAAGGGGGGCAGCTAGTATGAGCTATCTTGACAAAAGCTCCTCGTGAGGTTTGCCTCGCCTTGATATCTCCGCTCCTCGTGAGCCTGCTTGTGACACCCCAAAAATTTAACCATGTTTTGTTTATTAAAATTTTGCCAGGAAACTTAAACTTTTAGTTTCTGGATTTCCTTTTGATTTCAGAACCATTCTTTTCTTTATTATTATGGAGTTTTTACCCAAGTGAAAACCTTTCAATCATTATTGGACTTATTTACCCTCTCAAATAAAACAATTCTTTTATCAGTAGGAATATTTATATAATTATTTATCCCTGAGCTTTATCTCTCTAGAGTGGTTTTTCATAAGTTTAGGACCACATTTGCACTGCAACCCTTTTTTAAATTCATTCAAAAAATCCACCAAAATTTGGGGATGTTATGTGATGTCTTTAAATCACTTTTATGCAAAAATATATTTCATTCACTGGATATTTTGAGTTCTACACCAAGTTTTCAAATCTGGTCCAGTGGGCAATTTTGCACTACAACCTAATTAAATATTTCTTTAAAACTTTCACCAAAATTATGGGATGTCAGTAGGAGTATATTATTCAACTTTTTGCAAAAACCCAGTGTTGTTGTTTGAAAATTTTGAGTGAATCATCCTCATTTTCATTCTGGTCCTACATGATGATTTGTACTGCAACCATATTTTGACTTGGTCCTTTACCCATGATCATTTCTCCTGCTTATAGACCACCCTGCCAAATCCTTAAGTCCAGAAGAGTGGACCCATTGTAGGATTTTAAGTGCATGCAATTATGCCCTTTTCTTTTTGTCCAGAATCAGTTTTCTCACAAACTTGCACTATCAAGATTCTAGATTTGGCCAACTAACCTTGCCATCCTCTACTTCATCTAAAGAGACACTGATCTAGAGATTTTGGCCTCTCAAAGAGTTTCCTAGATGCTCTTGGCATTTTATCAAACACCCTGAGTGCAGGGACAGTTTTGGCATGATTTTAGTTTTGCACTGTGACCTTGCACCTCTAGACAAACTAGCATCTCCACTAAGCTCCTAGACGACCCTAACCTAGGCCTGTTAGCCCCTGGGCGTCATCCAAAACCCCTAGCACCCATCGGCATTTCGCGAGAACAGGTTGGCGTGCAGACGCTCTGGGCGCTGCCAGAGCGCTGCTTTGCGATGCATGCAAGCACGGGTCGTCGCGTCGTGTTGCCGCCTCCCGCGCTGTTCCGCCCTCCCACTGCAGCCGGCGCCTGACTCCTCCCTCGCCGCAGAGCCGCCTGGCCCCCCTCTTGGTCCCCTACAGCACCGCCTCCGCAAGCCGCCGCCACCGCCCGACAGCTCCTGCCCCAGGCGGCGCCGCCCGAGCCACTAGCGCTCGCCAGCTGCCCCCTGGAGCAGCTCTGGCTCATCCGCAAGCTTGTCAGCAAGCACTCGTCGCCGCCACGTCCCCCTGCTGCTACAGAATGGCGGTCGCCGGCGATCTTATCCGCGGCCGCCGCGAACCGCCATTGCTCGCCTATAAATGGAGAGCCCCGAGCCTCTCCGAACCCTCAGACAGCCTCAAACCATCCTCCTAGAGCTCCCCTAGCTCGCAATCGACCAGGGGAGGTCGTCTTCCCCATCTCCGGTCTGCTCGGCCGCCGCCACGTCCGAGTCCATTGCGTCGCAATCAAAGCCTCCTCGGTCCTCCCAACACCACCGCCTGACTCCCCTTCGTCTTGCGGAGCCGCCCACCCTCTCAGCGTTGATCGGGAAGCAACATAACCCAAGCCCCCCATACCTCCCGAAGCTGCCGTCCGCCGCAAGGCTCACCGCCGGCGACTACCTTCGTCCCCGCCACCCTCTCGACTACGAGAGGATCGCCCTGGAGTGCCGGATCCATCCCCGCCCTCAGAGCCCCGCGAGGAGCCGCCGTTCGCCGGAGTCGATCGCCGGAGCCCCCGCCTCGGCTCGGACTGAGGAGGAAGAGGGCGGGGGACTAGTCAAACCTGACCAGTGGGCCCGCTGGACCCACTGTCAGTGACCCAGCCCCGCCGCCACGTGTTTTAAGTGGAGGCATATCCCCCAAAGTACGTCTTCGACGTGTACTGCTTTCAAACGTTTTCTTTTTTCAGTTTTATTTTTAAAAACAGAAAGTTGACTAAACTTTGACTAGCTCTAACTTTTTAAATATAACTCCAAATGAGCTGATTCTTTTTCACACCTCTCTCAAATATTGTCTAGTTTATTTTAAGATTTATTTGAAAAAATTTAGACAATTTTTTTGTACCATTTTGAAACTATGTGTTAATTGGAATATTTTCAAAATAGGATTTTTGGAGGAGAAGAAAACTTTCAAAAAGTTTTGGAGAGCACCTCACCTCTCCACACCTTGGAGGCAAGCATTACGAACCTGGCATAATATTTTTGTGTGTTGGTTGACGCGATTATAAACTCCACCTTAATACGGAGAACTCGTTATTTTATGTGGTGACACGATCATTTGCATGAGTGCATATTGGAAACTTCCTTGCTGTTGGAAGTAGATATACTTGTGATGGTAATCGTCCTCGTACGCCTTGCATGCATGCCGGAAAGAGAATCCAGGAAAGCCTCTGCCTTGGGTAGGCGTGAGCTTGTTTCCGGTCTCCGTCGGGACGGTTATGTCCGGTATGGCATGGTAAGGTATAATGAGTGCTGATTCTGTGGGTTGAAATATTTTGTTATACATATCATACAGGGAATCCTAAACCTCCAGAGTCGACCATAGATTGAGTGTTGTTCCAGTAAACCCCCCCCCATACTCGTTTCGTACTACCACTTGTCCCCGCCGCAGGTAGGGTACGGTTCAGTAAACTGTAAAACCCTTCCTAACACACACCGTACAGAGAGGCCATGGTGGAAGATACCGGCTGCATCCGGTAGGCATGCCACCTGGTCCGGGGGCATGGGTGTTTTCCGGTTGGGACCGAGAGGGGGGCACCCCTTAGAGCGCGCGATATAAATTTGATCACATGCTACGCGAGGTTGTAGCCTCCCCACTTAGAGTTTTGCTTAACATGTGTCGTGGGTGATTCCAGACACCGGTAAGTTAAGCTGGTGTGTCCGAGTTAGGCGTGTTTCAGTTAAAAGACCGTAAATGGAATTAGTCCCGATGGACTAAAGGAATCCGTTACTTGTGGGTAAAGAGTACACCCTCTGCAGAGGTTAAATCTATTCGAATAGCCGTGTCCATGGATAAGGACTACAGTCTGGGATGGGTCAAGTGTCGGTCTTAGTGTCGGCCTTCGGAGGAGAAACTGTTAAACTGGAACCTGGACCATGACTTGTGACTTGTGATGATTATGATTATGATTACTATGGGCTAACCCCTTTGTATTATTTAAATTATCGAGTATCCCTGGGATGGTCCTACCTCCTGGATATTCACTGTGATTATTTATAAGCCCTTTTATGTGGTGTCGCTCAGACGCACGACTGTGGCATGCTTGTTATTTATTTACTTTATAAGCCCTTTATGTGGTGTCGCTCAGACGCCCGACTGTGGCATGCTTGTTATTTATTTGCTTTATAAGCCCTTTTTGTGGTGTTGCTCAGACGCCCGAGTGTGGCATGCTTGTTATTTATATGCTTTATAAGCCCTTTATGTGGTGTCGCTCAGACGCCCGACTGTGGCATGCTTGTTATTTATTTACTTTATAAGCCCTTTATGTGGTGTCGCTCAGACGCCCGACTGTGGCATGCTTGTTATTTATTTGCTTTATAAGCCCTTTATGTGTTGTCGCTCAGACGCCCGACTGTGGCATGTTTGTTATTTATTTGCTTTATAAGCCCTTTATGTGGTGTCGTTCCGACGCCCAACTGAGGCATGCTCGTTATTTACTATCCTTTCGAGGTGTCGCTTCAGACACCCGATCGGTGCATTTTATTACTACCCCGTTATCGCATATTCATGTTGTATACAAATGACCTGCTTGCATGCATCAGGGATTTTATTTTTATGACTGACTTTGTGAATCATAGAATGTTTTCAGAGCATGATTATCGGTTGTTGTATTATACCCGTGTTCATATTGTTTGCGAGTACATTCAAAGTACTCACTGGCTTGTCCCTGGCTATTGTCTTGGCCAGATTTCTTGCTTGGAGAGGAGCGTTGCGATGATAGCCCCGGAACCTAAGCAATGGTGATAGCAGCCTCGCGAAGATAGGAGTTAACCTGGTCAGCTTTTCTTGTGGGAAATGGAGTCCCATAGACACTGAAGATCCACAAACCGCTTCCGCCATCAACCACTAGAAACCAATTGTTGTACTCATAGGCCAGAATGGTCTTGTACTACATATTATGTATTTTGCTTGGAATTTCTGTATCAAGTTGGTGCCTCATCAGCTAACAGTAATCCTGGGGCTGGTGAGCACAAGGGCCATTTTCTGGGAAAATAATATCCCGAAAATCCGGTCCTGACACTGCTTGGCTAGGCCACTCCAGAGGAGGTCTTGCGTCGTCCACCTCGCGAGGCTTCGACCCTCGCGAGGGTCTTCGGTGCCTTGTGGACGAAGGTGGACCGTACGACCTGCTGCTTGGCCACGCTGTGGGCTGCAGGCAGGCAAGTCTAGGGACCCCCATTCCCAGAATGCCGACGGTAGCCCCCGGGCCCAAGGTGCGCTTGGGCTTTGCTTCGCGGATAAGCCACGGGTGAAGTTCTGAGCACCGCGGGCCCCAAAAGCATGCAGCCTCGGTCGACGCATGGCGGTTGATTGGACGTCGGCGTCTCCGCTTCCCCATGCTGCCTCGGCAACTGCACGACTTGACAAGTCCCTCCGACATGCAAGGAAAACAATCATTACCTGCGATCGTGGGAGACACTGGTTGGCCTTCTCTTGCTATAAATGGGGAGGGGGTGGAGCCCCCGTTGCCATTCTCTTCCTCGCTTTCTTGCTTCTTCCTCCTTGCTCTGCTGCTACCGACAATGGCGCCCATCAGAAGGTTTTCCGCTGAAGAGAAAGGAAAAGCTCGCCGTGACGATCTGGGGCCACTTCCACCGAAGAAGAGGTCGATCCATCGACGTGATGAAGCGGCGATGCAGGTGGTGACGAGGCCTTGGTGCGAGCGGCCTCCACCGGGGTACCCGCTATCCTTGTACGCCAGAGCTAAGGGCTCGGGAGGTCGGGGCGACGAGCAGCGCCACCCACACCGTGTCCGGGGTCGCCGCGCCACGGCGACGCGTGCCGTTGCCCCTGGGGTCCACGCCGCGAACTCCTCGCGCGAGTTGGTGCTGTGGGCGCCGATGCCTCCAAGCTCCTGGATCCGCTTCCCGCGGTTCTACTCCGACGTGAGGCCACCGAGGGGGCCTCTCGAGCTCTGGCTGCAGCATGCCGACTGCAGCGCTCCGGCGTCCGGAGCGGAGATCGAAGCGGTCCCCACCGGCAAGATCTTCATGACTCGCGGCTAGGGCGAGATCACGCGAGTCTGCCGTGCGAGAGGAGCCCTCGCGATCCACTTAAGTACAACGGTGCCTCCACGCTCTTCTTCAAGGTCTTCGACGCCGAGGGCCGCCGCCTGGAGTGCTGCCCTGGAGAGGAGCGCCAAACCGTCGTTTGCTCGGATCGTGGCTACTCCAGCAGCAGCAGCTCTTGGTAGTCCGGCAGCTCTCCTGAGCTTTACGAGACTCCGAAGACGAGCGACGACAGCTACCTGCACCCCAGATCTCACCGCGCTGGGAGTAGGGCTGCAGCGTCCTGCCGTCGCCGCCACTAATCTGGATGGGGTTGGCGCCGGCCTCCCGTGGCCCACTCTTGATGATGGCATTTTCCACGGAAGGGTGTACATAGGATTCCCCTTAGTATCAGCTTTTGTTTCCTGCGAAGGATAATGAATCACCCCGTGGGGGCATGTAAGGGTTTGTAATGTCTCTGGTGCTTATCTTCCTTGTTATGAAAACTCGGTGAGTGCATGTCCCGTTAAGGCTCGGTCCCCCCTTTCTTTCCCCGCGATGGTTTGTTGCTCTACACTGATAGGTCCCGGTCCCCAGACAGGCTACAGTCGTCGCTGGTATGCCAGGTCGCGTGCCGTGGTCATGGCCAGGAGGTGTGCGGCCCGAGGTCCAGTAAGAGCCCCTGAGGCCCGATGGTCAGGAGGTCCCCCTCAGCGCTCAAGCAACCATGGTAAGGCAAGAAAGGAAAATGACTTGGCCGCAACGGGGCTGCAGCATGGCGTGAGTGACCATTAGGCTCAGATATTTAGCCGATCCTAGGGCGAAACTTATCTTGCTGACTTCGCGGCGATTCCTGATGTCGTGCTAGGGCTATGCGCCAACTCGTGCGGCATAGCCAGGTCGGCCCATACGAGTTCCCCTCCCCTCATGCTCTCCTTAGTGCTCTACATCCTCAGGTCCCGGCCCTCGAGCGAGCTCAGCCGCCGCTGGTATGCCAGGTCGTGATGCCGTGGTCAAAGCCAGGAGGTGAGGGCTGGAGAGCCAGTAAGAGCTCCTGAGTCGGGATGCTCAGGAGCCCCCCTTTTAACGCGCAAGCGAATTGCACGAGAAAAAAAAGGACTCGCGGTGCCGCCTGCTATCCTTCTCCCAGGATCCCTATGAGCAGGCACAAGAAGAAACATGGTTTGCCGTTACAGCTGTTAGCCTGCCGCTGGTTGCTCTGGGTGAGGTGAAGGCACTAAGGGCCTGGTGAGGTGACGTGCGCGGCGCGTGCCGCGAGCCAGAGCTCGACCACTCAGATTTGTCGGTCGTGGCAGGGACGGACCCATGCACTGGCGCCATGCCTGTGTGAAGGCCTCGGGGGAGGCGATGATAGAGCAGGCGATAGCCGTTGGCCGGTTAAGCATGAAGAGCAGATCATCTTGGATAAATGCAGGAAGATACACGCCACCGGGTCTGGCCCGAGCGGCTTAGTGATGATGCAGCCCGAGGGTCGCCCCCAGCAAGGTAAGCTAAAGACTTAAGCAAAAGGGATACATGCCACAGGGACGGACCCATGTGGCCTGGGAATAATGCGGCCTGAGGGGCGCTCCCAGCTTAAACGTACTTGGAAGATGTCACCTGGTTCTGTAGACGAAGTAGAGTTGGTGCAGCTGAAGCCGCGCGTTGAATGAATGGCTCCTCATGAGCCACCGGGACCCTGAGCCTCGAGAGGCTCTACGGGTTCAGGAGGTTCCCTGAAGACCGTCTCCATCTCCTCCAGAACGGCATGGAACCTAGCCTCCTTAGCTGCCAGGACTTGCCGCACGTTGCGCTGATATGTCGATGCCACGCTTGGCAAGCCGAAGGGCATGCGAACGTAACTGTGTGGTGGGCCCTCGCAGCGGCCCACACGTGATGGCCAGAAGCGCTCCTGAGATGCGGCCCTGTTGAGCCCTGGGGCGTTGACGCAGACACGCAGCCCGGCATCCTCGCCTGGATGGGGAGCTGCGCCTTGTGAGCGGTTGTGGCCGCGCATGGCTCTTGCTTCTTGCAGTTTCTGGGTGGTCTTGGTGATGAACTCCTAGGTGGTGGGCACTCCTTGCCCTGTGCTCTCCTAAGGAAAGTGGTCCATGATGCATGCTTCCAAGTGGTGCCCAAGCACCTCCCTCGTGAGGTTGGCAAGGTCTGAGGCTCTCTACAAGAGATCCCCCGAGCCCTGCCTGAGGAGGGCATCGGGCGCGCTTTCCTATGCGATGGAGGGAGGCGCCCCTGGAGCGGGCGCTGATCCTGACGAGGCTCCTGCCGCGACGCCATCTTCTTGGGGTCCTGTGCGGCGCGACAACTTCTTCTTGGGGATGGTCTCCGGAGGGCCTTCACTTCTGCTGTCGGGGTTGTCGATTGCTGTGGCTTGAATGGCGCGCTCAAGGGAGTACACCGCATCCCTCTCTTCACATGGGACCATGATGATTCCTCCGCTTCCTGGCATCTTGGGAACGTTGTAGCCGTGATGAGTGACTGCCATGAACTTGGCCAGGGCTGGAAATCCAAGGATGGCATTGTACGGCAGGCGGATGTGCGCAACGTCGAAGTCGATGAGCTTGGTGCGATAGTTCTTGCGCTCCCCGAAGGTGACATGAAGGCGGACCTGCCCTATCGTTGTGGTGGAACCGTCGGTCACCCCTGAGAAAGGCTTGGTTGGCTGGAGCTGCTGATATGTCACTTGGAGGTTGTCGAACGTGTCGACGGATAGGACGTTGAGCCCTGCACCGCCGTCGATGAGGTACTTGGTGTCTTGCACATTGCTGATGACTAGGGAGCACAGCATAGGTAGGGCGCCAGCGGTGGCTGCGCACTTTAGCTGGTCTGCCGAGTTGAAGGTGATAGCACATAGGAACCACCTGAGCGGGTGCGTGGCCTCGAGCTTGGGGAGCACCGCGTTCACCTTGTGAGCGAACTATTTTGTAGATGCGCTGAGAGGATGGGGCCTGGGCACCGCCCAAGATGCAAGCGATCGCTCGCGGCTCCTCGAAGCCCCCAGCCCCCTCGTCCTAGTGGTGGTCGTCGTTCCTTCTTGGTTGTGGTAGCGGGGGAAGACCGGCGTTGCCCTGGGGGCGATCCACATGAGGCGGGTCCCTCCAGGCACCCTAGCGAGGTTGGTCCTACCAGCGGTCCTCACGAGGACGGTCGCGCCACTCCTGGCGCGGGCCACCATCGTCGCAGCGTCTGCATCCGCGTCCTCCTCCGCGGCCGTAGCCCCGGTCATTGCGGTCGGGGCGTCGACTGTAGCGTGCTTCCCGTATGGCTCTGAGCTCTTGACAATCGCAGGTGTTGTGGGTGTTCAGGTAGTGCAAGGCGCAGAATGGTTGGCCGTTCTTGGATGACTCGGGCTGATCTCTGCCTCGCTTCGTGTCGGGCTCCGCTGCGAGCACTACTGCCTCCTTGGGTTTCACGTCCTTGGCCTTGGCCTTCTTCTCCTCCGCTCCTGCAGCTGGCAGCTCAAGGAGAGAGAGGCCCCCTCCTTAGATCTTGCGCACTTGGTCGCCAGGTTGAACAGCTCCTGAGATGTGCAAAGGTCCTTGCGGATAGCGAGCTCTTCCTTCATCTTGATGTCACAGACGCCGTCCGAGAACGCGGAGATGATGGTTTCGTCCGTGACCTTGGGGATCTTGAGGCGGGTGTTGTTGAAGCGCTGAATGTACTTCCGGAGGGTCTCTCCCGGTTGTTGCTTGATGCGGCATAGATTACCCGCGGCCGGTGGGCGTTCGCGAGTGCCCTGAAAGTTGGCGATGAAGCGGTCACGCATCTCGTCCCAGGAGGAGATCGAGCCGTGCTTTAGGTTCAAGATCTAGGAGCGGGCCCCATCCTTGAGAGCCATGGGAAACCAGTTCGCCATGACTTTTTCATCGTCATTGGCCGCTTCGATGCTTAGCTCATACAGCTGCACGAACTCCGCAGGGTCGGCGGTGCCCTCGTAGCGAGGAGGCAGATCTGGCTTGAACTTGCCTGGCCAGGCGACTCTACACAGTTCGAGGGTGAAGGTGCAGCAGCCGGCCGTGGTCGCCGGGGCCCGCTTCTGAGGTGGAGCTTGGTCTTGGTGAGGTCCGCGTTGCGCCAATGCAGGCGGCACGCGGTCTTGACGAGGTGGCGTGGGGAGCGCCGGTGCAGCTTCTCGCGGCCGCGGGATTTCTTGGCAGCTTCTTTCTACACGCACGGGCGCCGGGCGCGGTGGATCACGCTGCGGAGGCGCGCGCTTTGGTGCCAAGGCACCATCTTGGGGTTGAGGTGGTGGAGGCATGCCATGAGCCCCGTCGCCCGCGGCTGGTTGAGGGGGAGGTAGAGAGTGGGACGGAGCCGGAGAGCCCCCTGCGGCACGGACGAGCTCGGCGACGCGGTCAAGCCACTCTCAGAGAGGTCGTTGACGGGGCGGTAATGCAGGAGCTCGTTCGCCGCAATGAGTGTGGCCCGTGCCTCCATGGGAGCGAGGTGCGCGTGAGACGAAGAACCGGCAGGGGTAAGTGATGGAGTAATGGTGCGGCCGTCTTGCCGCACCGAAGGATGCAGGGAGGACCCTGCTGCTGATTCCCCACCGGGCCTGTGGCAGCGTTGGCGGCGGGAGACGGAGAACGACAAGGTGGCCCGCCTACGGGAGCCGTCTGAGCGACACAGGTGGAGAGGGCAGCCCGACGCTCAGCTCGAGCATGGCGAGCGTTCGCCATGGAAATGACGGAGCGTTGGAGCAACGAACTGATGGAAGGGAAACTACGGCGCACCCCTACCTGGCGCGCCAAATGTCGGATGTGGGGTTCCGGCAAACCCTTAAGGTTCGAACACTGGGGTGCGCATGAAGTCTCTCCATCCTACGGATCTACGCTCTAGCTCGCTAAGATCTCGCGGATGAACTCGATGAACTTGCAGCACAGAAAGACACGGGGTTTGTACTGGTTCGGAACACCATTGTGGTGTAATACCCTACTCAAGTGTGGTGGTGGTGGATTGCCTCTTGGGCTGATGATGAACAGTACAAGGGAAGAACAGCCTCCTGAGGTTGAGGTGTTCTTGTGATTGTGTAGTTGACGATGATCTGAACCGGTTCGGGATAAGTTGCCTCCTACTGTGGTGGCTAGTCCTATTTACAGAGGCCCTGGTCCTCTTCCCAAATATCGAGCGGGAAGGGAGCCAACAACGGAGGGCAAATTTGAAGGGGGACAGCTAGTACGAGCTATCCAGATAAAAGCGGTCTTCGCCTGCGAAAAGCCCTGGGGTGACGCCGTCTTGGGCTCCACGATGAGCTCCGCCTTGCCGTCCTCCAGTCTTGGTCTCATTGCACCAATATGGTAACCTTTGCCTGATCCCTCGGTACTCTTCGCCTGCGCTGGCCTCCTTAGCACCAAAGAGGAAATAGAGACGCTGCGCGCACTGGCGCCTGCCTGGCACCCGCCTGGTGCCGTTCGTCATGGCTCGAGTCACAAGAGCCTCGTGAGGTTTGCCTCGCCTTGATATCTCCGCTCCTAGTGAGCCTGCTTGGCTAGGCCACTCCATAGGAGGTCTTGCATCGTCTGCCTCGCGAGGCTTGGACCCTCGCGAAGGTCATCTGTGCCTTGTTGACGAAGATGGGCCGTACGGCCTGCTGCTTGGCCACCTTAGCTGCCTGCCTGCCTACATGGCGCCACATGCATCGCTGACCAGGGTGCGTGTCGAAGCAAGGAGGAGCAGCGACGGACGGGACTGGCCTATTTCCCGTCCCTAATAAATCAAGGGGACACCTAAGCGATGCATTAAATGTGTCTTGTCCTGTAATACAAGCGATAAGCTCGTAGCACTGTGCGCCTTTCCACCACCTGTGTGCCACTGTGGCAGCCTCTTTCGACTATAAAAGGAGGACCATAGCGTACTGGAGAAGGATTCGGCTCCTGAGAACTACTCAGCCACCGTAGCTAGTTCAAGGGCTCAAGAACAGTCAATACATCCACCAAAGAAGGACTAGGGTTTTACGCATCCTCATGGCCCGAACCTAGGTAAACGATCCTTGTGCTGATTACTAATCCTGCTCTTTTCGCAACCCTGCGCCTCGGCAACCGTAGTAGGGATTCTTGTGATGCCATAGGTGTCGTTCCACACCCACACTGCCCCAAGGATCTGTTTGCTTTGCCTCAGATTGACCAAGTGATATACTCCACAGCCGGATGCGAGCTATTGACTTTCTTGGACGCCTACTCAGGCTACCACCAGATCATGTTGAACCCGACAGACCGCCTGAGGACCGCCTTCATCACACCATTCGGAGCCTTCTGCTACCTGACCATGACATTCAGCTTGAGAAATGTCAGTGCCACGTTTCAGCGTTGCATGCGGAAGTGCCTCCTAGAGAAACTCGGCAGAAATGCCCACGTGTATGTAGACGATATTGTGGTGAAGACATAGAAGCGTGGTACCCTCTTGGAAGACCTCAAGGAAACTTTTGAGAATTTGCCCCGGTTTCAAATCAAGCTCAACACGGAGAAGTGTGTTTTCGGAGTACCAGCCAGCCAGCTCCTTGGCTTCCTGGTCTTAGAACGCGGCATTGAGTGCAACCCTGTGAAGATCAAGGCCATCGGGAGGATGGAGAGACCCACCCGACTGAGAGACGTCCAGAAATTCACCAGCTGTTTGGCATCCATCAACCGTTTCATCAGTCGGCTGGGCGAGAAGGCTCTTCCCTTGTACCAGCTCACGAAGAAGACCACTCATTTCGAGTGGAATGACAAAGCGGACGAAGCTTTTCTCCAGTTGAAGAAGATGTTGACCACACCACCTGTCCCGCTGGCTCCGACTGCTAAAGAGCCCTTGTACCTCTACATCGCCACCACCAGCTGGGTGGTCAGCACTTTCATGATAGTACAGTGCCCAGAAGACGGCAGAGCTCAGCTGGTCTAGAGGCCTGTGTACTATTTGAGCGAGGTTTTGTCAACCTCGAAGCAGAACTACCCTCACTACCAGAAAATGTGCTACGTCGTGCACTTTGCCGTCAAGAAGCTGAAGCCGTACTTTCAAGAGCACCCAATCACCGTTGTCTGCACTGCCCCACTTGCTGAGATCATTGGCAACAGAGATGCATCTGGCCGAGTGGCCAAATGGGCCATCGAGTTGGCACTCTGCACCATCTTCTACCAGCCACGCACCACCATCAAGTCCCAAGCACTGGCCGACTTCCTCGTCGACTGGGCCGAGACCCAGTACCTGCCGCCTGCTCCGGACTCCACTCATTGGCGGGTGCACTTTGATGGCTCGAAGATGTGTACCGGCTTGGGAGTCGGCGTTGTTCTCACTTCTCCCAAAGGTGACAAGCCCAGATACACATTGCAAATCCATTTTGCCGCCTCTAACAATGTGGCCAAGTATGAAGCACTAATACACGGCCTCCGGCTGGCCAAAGAGATCTGCATTCGCCGGATCCTGTGCTACGACGATTCCGACTTGGTGGTCCAACAGTCGTCTAGCACACCAAGGATGCAAACATGGCAAGTTACCGCTTCCCTGTTCAGCAGCTCAGCGGATATTTTGAGGGGTGCGAGTTCCTTCATGTGCCACGGAATGAAAACGAGCCAGCTGACGCTCTGGCACGGATCGGCTCCACTCGTCAAGCAATACCAGCTGGCGTCTCCCTTCAGTGCCTCCACAAGCCCTCAATCAAGCCTTCTCCAGAATCCGAGTCCATATTCATGACGACTCCTCCCGAAGCATTCGGATCCGACTCGGGGGCTGCAGCATCCGGCTTGGGGACTTCACCAAGTGGCTCGGGGACTGCAGCAGTCGCACCCGGCTCGGGGACTTCACAACCCGGCCCGAGGGTTGCAGCAGTCGGCCCGGGGACTTCAACGATGCAGCAAGCGGCAACCAACTCCAACCCGCCGCCTCCCAACCCAACCGCCCTAGTACAAGTGGTCGAAGTGGCAGTAGAAGAAATTCAAGCACCATCATGGGCACAACTCATCCTCAAGTTTCTGGTGAACAGAGAGCTGTTGACCGATGAGATCTCGGCCTGGCAAGTGCAGCACCGAGCAGGGGCCTACACGATACTAAACAGAGAGCTCATCAGATGGAGCGTGACTGGGGTCTTCCAGTGCTGCGTAGAACCAGAGAAGGGCCAAGCAATCCTCAAAGATATCCACCAAGGCGAGTGCGGCAACCATGCAGCCTCCAGATCCCTTGTCGCCAAAGCCTTCCGCCATGGTTTCTTCTGGGCGACTGCTTTGGAGGACAACAAGGATCTGGTCAAACACTAGAAGGAGTGCCAGATATTCAGCTTCAAGCAACATCTGCCGGCTTCTGCACTCAAGACCATCCCCCTCACCTGGCCTTTTGCCGTGTGGGGGCTGGACATGGTGGGACCATTCAAGACAGCACGCGGCGGCATGACCCATCTGCTTGTTGCCATAGAAAAGTTCACCAAGTGGATTGAAGCGAAGCCAATCAAGAAACTGAACAGTCCGACTACTGTGAACTGCATCACAGATATCATCGTCTGATACGGTGTGCCACACAGCATTGTCACCGACAATGGCACGAACGTTGCCAAGCGAGCCTTGGCCCGTTTCTGCGCGACGCAAGACATCCAACTGGACTTAGCACCCATTTCCCATCCACAGTCAAACGGCCAAGTCGAGCGAGAAAATGGCCTCATCCTCTCCGGCATCAAGCCCCGACTGGTCGAGCTACTAGAGCGGTCGGCTGGCTACTGGATCGACGAGCTGTCGGCCGTCCTCTGGAGCCTCCGCACCACTTCGAACAAATCAACCGGCTTCACTCCATTCTTTCTCGTGTACGGTGCCGAGGCCGTCATCCCAACTGATATTGAGTTTGACTCACCTCGCGTTACCATGTACACAGAAGCGGAGGCAAAGAAAGCACGAGAACACGGCGTCGACCTGCTGGAAGAGGGCTAGCTATTGGCACTCAGCCGGACCGCCATCTACCAGCAGAGTCTGCGCCGCTACCATACTCGAAAGGTCAAGCCATGATCTTTCCAAGAGGGAGACCTTGTGCTCCGGCTGATCCAGCGAACAACCGGCCAGCACAAGGTCTTGCCCCTTGGGAAGGCCCCTTCATCATCAGCAAAGCATTGGGCAATGACTCCTACTACCTGATTGATGCATAGAAGCCCAAAGCACGCAAGAGAGATGATTCGGGCACGGAATCGAAGCGCCCATGGAATGAAAATCTCCTCTGAAGATTTTACAGTTAATTCAGTATGTACCATGCTACCTTTTGTATTAAGCACTAAGACATCGGGTCCCTCGAGGAGCACTTGGGGGCTACCCTTTTTTATCTATATGATAAGTTATATGCCTATGAATGTATCATTTCATTATTCTGCCTCGCACCGGCTTCAACCAGTCAGCCCGGGGGATTGCCGCCTTGTACTATGTCAATGCTACCTGCAGTCGAACAAGTACTGTGCCGGAACCTAAGCCCTCTTTTGCCACAAGCCGCAGCTCGCAGAGCGACTATCCGGCTGGCAAGAGTTAAAGGAAGGAAACAGTGTCCACATGAAAAATGGCTAAGGACCAAACCATTCGCATAGGCCAAGCCGGCTCCTTGCCTCGCTGACCGGCTGTTGAGCAGCCGGCCGACCGGTTTCTAACTTAATTTGCTACACTCTACCAACGGCTAAAGTACTTGTCTTCCCAAAACGGACAAGTACTTGACCCAGCCAAAGACTGCAGAGCAGCTGCCGGCTGGAAAGATGGCGGCCAAGAGAAGGCGGCAAAGGAAAAATTCAAGAGAGCAGAAAAGCAAGACAAGTTGGAAATCGGCAAAGACAAATTACATAGCAAAAGGCCATCAGCCAGCATTCAACAGAGTTTGAATACACCCCTACGGGTGGAATTGCGCAAACTTAACAATTTTTGTTCAAGAGATTACAAAACAGGAAAAGGAAAAGATAACTTAGCTGCCTAGGCCAGAGGGGTAGTAGCTGGATCGGAGGGGTCGACGGAAGTTGAGGCTCCGGGTGGTGGAATGGCCGCCTGGTTGGTCTCGGCTTGGTCAGCACCAGCAGCAGTCGGCTCGCCAGCATGCTGTCCGTTGGTCCATACTTGGTCAGGTTGAGGCCGGTTGTCCTCTCCATCATCCGGCACATCATCTTCGTCGTCCTCGTCCTCCTCCTCCTCACCTTCATCGCTGGAGGCAATCTCCTCCACCGAGTCCTTGCCTTCTTCTGGGTTCAGCCAGAACCAGTTGGGCGGCAACTCGGCGACGTCCTTAGTTAGTTCGGGGAGGAAGACACTGGTGTCCGTGTACTAAGCGATCGCCGTGACATGATGATAGAGCTCGGGCGCCACCACTTCAAACTCTTCACTGGCTTCAGCATGGAGAATGTCCAGCTGTTCTAGGTTCAGCCCAGGGTACCACCCCTTGACGAACTCCAATGCCCTCCGTGCACCTGCCCTGGTGGAAGAGCCTTTCCATGCCTCGATGCGGCCGATGGCCACCTCCAACCAGTCAGAGGTCCGACTGGGGGTGCGCAGAACTGGAGCACCCGGCAATAGGGCAGAGTCCACCTGGGCTCCGGCGCGCTGTAGACAACGGAGAGCCCGATGCGCCGGCTGGAGACAAGCATGGATGGAAAGCAGCTGCTCAGCGAGGGTCCGAGGGGCGTTGGGCGCGATTTCCACGCCAGCCAGCCTCCGCTCGTCATGGCGAGCCCCGACAGTTTGGCTGGCGGCGATGGCGTAACCAGGGAAATAATCTGTATAAGAAGGAAAACGAAGTATGTAGCCGGCTCATATCACAAGTCGGCAGGAAGAAGAAAGAGAAGGACAACTCACCATCGAGCAGGTCCTCGATATCGCCATAGCCGTCCGACAGGGCCTTCTCCTTCTCGACCCAGTTCGAGCGCTGAGTCTCAAACTCGTCCTGGAGGGCCTCCTCCACGTCCTTGAGCTTCTGCAGCTCCGCCTAGTGCTTGTCCACCTGGTCAGCCCGCTGCTTCGGCAGGCGGTCGCGATCTTGCTCCACCTTGCAGCGCTCCTCCTTCTTGGCGTGTAGCGCGGTTTGAGCCTCGCCTAGCTGCAGCTATAAGGTGGTGTTGGCTCCTGCAAAAGACAAGAAAGAAAAGAGATCAGCAAATCAAGGAAGAAAGAAGTAGTTGCCGGAAGATCCGACCCGATCGCCAACAGCTTGGGTCTGAATTGGAAGAACTGGTGAGAGGCTGGGCGCGCCCCCACGAGAAGAAAGAGCGGAATTCTTACTCCGTCTGTCGGCCAAATCAGTGGTCCGCTTGGCCAGCTTCTGGACCTGGGAGTTGAAGGTGGTTGCACGGATGTTGTGGTAATCCCGCAACAAAGAAAACAGAAGAAAAGAAAGGGTTAGCACTCGGAACATACCTTTAAGTTCCGAGCGCCTGCTCAGTAGTTGGCCCGGAACTCGGGGGCTACACCCAGTGGGTGTGCTGACGCGGCCCCACTAAAGAATTCAAGAAAAATACAAAGAATTAGAAACAAACGGTTAAGGAACAAACCCAGACAGCGGCTCGCGACGCCTGGAACATCTTCATGTAGTTCTGGAGGGCAGTGCTTTGGGCCCGAAGCAGAGACTGGACTTCATCCGCCGCCTTGTTCAGGATGCTCGTCCCGCCTCCAGACGTCCACTCTCGCGGAGCAGCACTAGTGGCCTCTACCTCTGGGGCCGACGAGCTCGAGGCCTTGATCTCCTGAGGCCGTGGCGCTGAAGTCGCGTTCGCCACGCGCTGGCTTGCTGGCAACAGGGGTCGCCCCCACCACCAGCTCGCCGCCGACTTGAGGCGTTGGCGGCATGACAGGCCGACTGCCCGGGACCTCGGTAGTCGGCGCCTGCTCAGGCACCTCCGTCCTCAAGGTGGCCGCGTCACACCCTTCCCTCTCCATGACTGGCTGCTCATTGCCGGCTCCTCCAGTCGGCGCCGGGATCTCTGGTGCCAGCGGCGTGGAGCACGGGGGGCTGATAAGTTGCCGAATCTGGCTGCGGCGGTTTCTCCTCGCTTGGCGGCCGTGATTCGATCGGGCCTTGGTTGTGGCGTCCGCCTGGGCCTTGGCCGCGGCATCGGCTTGGGCCTTGGCCGCCGCGTCCTCCTCCTCCTGCGTCACCTTAGCCACCTCCCGCTGTCGTTCCGTCTCCTCCCGCTCCTCGCGCGCCTCCCGCACATTCTTCTTCGTCGCCTCCTGAAGGTCGTCGAGCGGGTCTACACGGCGGGTGTTGGCGGAGCCGTCCGTCCCCCCGATGATGGAGGCGGAGGCCGACAGCTCCAGGGAGACCGGGGATCTGTTCAAGCAAGACGAGAAGAACTCAGAAGGAGTTTGCAAAAAACACAAAGGAAAATACAAAAAAGACAAGCTCTTACGCGGACACCGTCGGCGGCTGCTTCGGGGCCCTCTTGAACCGGGCCGCCTTCACGGCGGCCTCCTCCCGCCTGGTCAAGGCGGCTGAGCCCTTGAGTTTCTTCGCCCGGCCACCTTGCATCTGCGAGCCGGCTCGGCGCTTTTGCGCGCCGCCTGGTGCAGTCGGCGCTGCTGAGGAGCTCCCCCTGCCTTGTTTGTGACCGGCGGGCGGTGCAGCGTGTGCTCCTCGTCATTGTTGCCTGGCCAGTCCTCAAGACTGCCTCCTCCTCCGGAGCCGCCTACTCCGTCACAACCGCCTGTGGCGTCGTCTTCCTCCATGGAGGCCGCCCCCAAGTCGGGGTCGTCCGCATCGCTCACGGCTCGGTCCGGCTGGTACTCTTGGCCCTGCTCTAGGGCGTCGGCTGCCGACTGGGCTGTGAGGAGCTGCATCGTGATCGACTGATGAGGCGGCAAAGCAGAACCCGACAGACGAAAGAGAAAAAAGAGTTGAGAGCTTACCGTGGGTGGCAGATGTATGCGGGAATACGACCACTTGTCGAACTGCCACCGACTGCGAGAGTTTGCAGTTCGAGATCTTGTTCACTAGGCGGGCCACCTCCATGGCCGACATATCCCTGGTGGACATCCGGCACGGGTCTCAATGCCCGCTCATCTGGCTGATCAGATGAGGCCGGTCTTGAAGAGGGAGAACCCGACGCTCCACAAAGGAGGTCAGCAAGTCCGAGGCTTTTAGGCCCTCCGACTCCGTCATCACCCTGAGCCGAGCGACGGCAGCGGCGGAGGCGGCCGACAACGTCCTCGTCTTTTAGGTCCAGTTGGTGCAGGGCTCAGTCGGCGGCCGGCTTCGTAAGCCTGCAGGTTGATGAACTCGATCGCCGGGTCGACGTTCTTGACATAGAAATACGATTTTTCCACAGCTTGACCGACTGCGTCAAGCTGATGGACGGGAAGCGGTTCCCGGCACCTGAGCGCCTCACTGCGATGAAAGCTCCGCACTGAGCCACCTCGTTCTTGGCGGTGGTGCCGAGTTTGGTCTAGAAGAATCCCCCCCAGAGCTTGAGGGTGGGAAGAACGCCGATGTAGCCTCCGTAGAGCGTGACGAAGGCCGACAGCAGCACCACCATGTTCGGTGTGAGGTGGTGCGGTTGGTGTCGGTAGAACTGAAGAAAAGAGCAGAGAAAGCCGCTCGCCGGCAGGCCGAAGCCGCGAAGGAAGTGCGAGCGAAAGATGACGTGTTCTCCTTCCTCTGGCGCCGGTGAAATCTCCTTCACGGGCAGAATGCGCGCCGGGACATAGCCCTCGCCGGGCAGCTGCCGCATTTTGTGGAGGACAGTGATGTGCTCTTCTAGGATGTTCGAGCTGTCCCAGTCATCGGCACGCTCGCACGCCATGAGAGCTCGAGCTAGACGGAGGCGCGGGGCGGAGATGAGTGCGCAAACCTACGAAAAGGCAATGGCGCCAACTGAGAGGATGGGCTCGGTAACGACGGGCTGCGGCAGCACTTCGGCACGGCACGGGAGTGCGGCGGCAGTGGAGAAGAGGAAGAGGAAGAAAACAGCGAAGGGAGAGGAGGGAAGGCCTGCTAGTGCCGCTCCCCTCCTCCGTCTACTTATAACCCCTGGCTGCGAACCCGAGGGGACGGGGCATGGGGATCATGGGATTAACTGTGCCCACGACCCCACGATCCTGCATTTACAGTGCGGTAACGGCGCAGAGTAATTGCGCCACGGAATCCCAACTGTTCACCTCGGCCGCAGCGGATCCGCACGCGTGCCGAGGCCCAGTAGTGGCGGGCCCCGGCATCGCGGGACGTCCCGTCACGTGCGTTGGTTGGTAGGCGGCCCAGCCGGTTGGCACCACGTGGCGTGTGAATAGCTGGCGGCAAGCCTGGCGCCTGGCTGGCACACCACCCAGCTCCCGTCATGACGTTTCAAAAATCACCAGGCGGCCCACCTGGTTACGTCCGACTCCTGACAGTCGGCACTCCGGAAGACGGACGAAGCAACATCAATGAACCACTCAAACTAGGAAGCCACCGATGCCCATCGCCTCTTTCAGTTACGGCGCCTCACCAGCTTCGGGGACTACTGTCGGAGTAAATGACCACGGGTAGCCTCATCAGCCTCCCATGGTATTTCAAGACATTGGGGCTGGCTGCACCCCTCAAGAATCAAAGACCGAAGGCCGCCTTCTTGCGGCCGGCTGGTCCAAACGTCCGGCTGCAAGGAGGCGACAAAGCACAACATACGATCGCCGAGCGAGCCGACTCCTAGCAGGCGGCCTCCAGAGAGGCCGGCTCCTAGCAGGCGGCCCCTCGGGCCCCTTGAAGTTTGCACCACATTATGATGATGAGACGGGGCGTGGCTATAGTGCAGCCTGCCACCCCAAAATCCAGGGCAGAGCGTGGCCACAGTGCGGTGTACTGGGCGGACATCCCCTGCCCGGCGCGACACTGTTGCCACCCAGCCCATGACATCACCCAGAAGAGGGGAGGCCATTCCCCCATTACAGACTGTCGGTATGGCGTGCAGGCGGCGAGCCCTACCTGTCCGCGAGAAGCCAGAAGGCGGTGAGCCCGACCAGCCGGGCATGGGGAGGCCAACTCCCCGGCAAAGCGGCCTATCCCTCCCTCAAAGTCGGTGCACCATTAATCAAGAGGAGGGAGTGGCTATAGTGAACGCCCTCCAGGCGGCGGCACTGTAGCCACGCCTCCCCCGACAAATAACACATCATCAGTGGCATTGCCATAGTACTAAGCAGCCGGGCAGATTCCGCCACGCAGACGCGTCTGCCGCCTGGCAAGTAAGATAGCCAAGGGACCCACCAGCGGCGGTTCCACCGGCCAAGTGAGAAGCCGGCGACCACGTGACCGACAGCCGGGTCCTACACCTGGCCAGATTACCTTTGTACCCCTGGAGGGTAGGCCTATATAAACCCCCCAGGGCACCCATGCAAAGCGTTCAGACCTTAGTCCACTCACACATACGCATAGAGAGAGGAAGCCCGGTCTAGCCTTGTTCTTCTTCCCCCTCTAGAGAAACAGCTCAAGGAGCAAGCTTGTAGCCACCATTGTTGCTTGAGTGATCATGCGGAGACCCCGCAGAGCAGGAGTAGGGGTGTTATCTCAAAGGAGAGCCCCGAACCTAGGTAAGAATGGCCAGCGGGCAGGTTTGCGCCTTATCCCGTTTCGTGGCACTGGCGACATATTATTAGCCCCCTCCATGATAAGCCTTCCTTTGGCATATGGTGAACGACACCCCCGATGTCAGGACCCTGATCCTAAGTCACACCGATTTAGCATGTAACACATCATATCACTTTGTGGCCTCACGCACGGTATTCCCACGGGTGTCGCCTTACCATGGCCCGGGACCGTTTGCGCCTTTTGGCTCACGTATATGATAGTGTCGCTAGCATCCATATGACAAAGAACCCGGGCCGACATGGCTAGTCGTGAACCCAAAGCGGCGCTTAACCCATGGGGACAGGCATACATGAATCACATCGAGCATGTTGGTCATCAACGATAAATTCGGCTGTAGCACCGGGCTAACAGGACTCCGGTATCCCGGCTGTAGAAAGGCTAGGCAGGACTCGAATAACACCGCGTGACATTTCCTCAAGGGATGCATATAGGAACTAAGTGAAACACATGCCGCCACCAAGTGTCCAAGCAGTAGTGCTGGGTTAGCAGGACTCGTGAACCGGGTCAGAAGCGGACTACTATCGCCGTAAGCACGAGACTACATTTCCCCATATGAGAGGCTGCCAAGGATAAACAACTAGTTTGTCGGATCCCACACATACCAAGCATTTCAAACATACACACAATATGCTCAATATGTGTAGATACAACATGGCATCACAACATAACTCTACGACTCAAATATTATTCATTAGGCTCCGAGGAGCGAGATATTACAAACATGGGTCTCATGACCCAACACTCGTGAGCATACAAGTCAAAGCACAAAGCGGAAGCTAAACATGTCCGAGTATAGACAATCAGAAATGAAAAGGCCGAGAGGCCCGACTATCTACAGATCTCCGCCGAGGGCACAAGATCGTAGCTGAGGTAACAAGCTAAACGTCATAGTCCAAGCGGAACTACTAACGAGACCAAGTCTCTCTCGCAAAACATAAAATAAGCAAATGTGAGTACAAACGCATACTCAAAGAAGACTTACATCGTAACTAACTACATATGCATCATTATCAAAAGGGGTGGTGGAGTTTGACCGCAGCAAGCTAGCAGCTTTAACTCGGTGGCTATCCTAAACTACGATCGCAAGTAACTCTTTTGAGGTGGCGCACACGAGTCCACATATTCACCATATCAATACACCACTATGGACCCGCCCAGCCTCCCTACGAGAACGCCATCCATAGCACTCACGCTTATCTTGGCGATTTTAGGGTATCCACTTTCACTTGTCTATGAACTGATATAGGCAACCCAGAAGTCCTTCTCCGTGGACACGGCTATTCGAATAGATCATATTAACCCTGCAGGGGTGTACTTCTTCACACACGCTCTCACCACTTACCACCGTTTACACGACATGTACTCGGCAACCTTCAAGCGGAAGCCCAACGTGGGTGTCGGCCACGGCCTACCCAAACACTCAAGTCTCTAGTCCAGGTTTATCGCCTATTCGGGTTCCATCCGCAGGGAGTCCGGCCGAGGTTTCCCATACAGCCCCGAACGATGTGTGCAGGGTTCTCGAGACACCAAACGGGCGAATCGGTACACCGGGCCACGGTGCCTACCGCAACACAACCCACCCCTATGGTCAGCTGCTATGCACGGCCCCAAAGATACTACAAACACCGAAACTACTTGCAACTCCCGGACCGAGGACAAGGGTGGTTAAGAAGCCGAGAGGGTCAATTAAGGATCCCAATGCGTGGTAGTAACTGCTTCATGGATCACAAACACGTAACTCGGCCTCGAGGACGGCTGCAATGAGACAACCCACCATGAACTCCTACATGGCCTCTCACCGCTACCTTTACCAAATCGTGTTCACACACTTAGCTCACGAGCGCAGAAGGACATGTTCACACACCTCCGATTCATCCTGCATGAATCAGACCTGACTCAACTCTAAGCAGTAGCAGGCACGACAACAAGCATGAATGAGTAGTCACAACATGGCTCAAACAACTCCTACTCATGCTAGTGGGTTTCATCTAATTACTGTGGAATGACAGGTCATGCAGAGGATAAAGGGGTTCAGCTACCGCAGCAAGTAACACATGAGTCGTTGTTGTCCTAATGCAGTAAAGAGTAAAATGCAAGCGCGGTCCTAATTCTTTCCCAAAAGTGTCGACTGGGTCCTAATTCTTTCAAAATGCACATCTGGGTCCTAAATCTTTCTAAGTTGTTCACCCGAGGTCCTAATTTCGTCTGTCCGCCGCTGACCAGCTCGCGTGGCGCTTTGACCGCTGCCACGTCGACTCGAGGGCCCACGCGGGATAACGACCAGCCGTACATTTTTCAAAAGAGCCCCCAACCCTAATCTCTCCGCAGCCGTAGTCCTTTCCTCTCCTCTTCCCCACCTCTCTCGCTCACGGCAAAACAGGGGAGATCAACGGGCGGCGGTCCGGTGAGAAGAGGCAAAGGCCATCGAGGGCGCTTATCCAGCGGCGGCGCCGCTAGGATGGCGCCCGTGCATCGGCGACCTGGAGATCCTCCTCCACGATACGGTCAGTGTGTTGCCCATAACCCTAACCCTCGATCCTCTTTTTCCGTGGATTTCGATTTAGCTCGAATCGATGGTAGTATTTGACTGAATCCCTCGATACCTAGGAGCACAAGAGGAGGTTTTTACCATAGAAATCAACTATGGTGGATTTTTCTGCGGATTTGGCCGATCAAAGACGTATGTCGATGGGAAAGTTGCTCTGTTCGATGGTTGCGAAGTACATACATGGTCTCCTCTCTGGCTCACTGATTTTATGCAGCAACTGGGATATAGTGACCAATCTAAGCATGTTATTTACTGGTTACTGCCTGGAAAGAATTTAGCCGACGGGTCATGGATTGTGGATCGTGACACCGACACTTTGCACATGACAGCAGTTGTTCCAAAATTCCAGTACTTTCAGTAGTTTGTTGATCACAAAGATATGGCCTTTGACAATGTAATGGATGATATTCATGTTAGTGGTACACCTGAGCTACCTCTTGTACTAAGCCCTAAATCTCATGGGTTTAGCAGTGGAATAAGAGGAAGTCCCAGGTTTAAGGTGAAAGCTCACAAAGGCAAACTGAACCAATGTCATGCAGGCAGCAGCAATGAAGGGAGTAGCAGTGTTCCACCAGTGGGACTAAATGTTGGACATGAGCTTAGAAGAAGCAGGAGGAAACTTGTGGTAGAAGAAGAATTCCCCAATGAAAATGACAGTGACAGTGATAGTGATGACAGTGAATGGGATTCAGACTGGGTAGACTCTGACAATGAAGTAGGCAAAGATGATGATGATCTATATGAAGAATTGGTTGATGAAGAATTTGAGAAGAAAAAAAAGAAGAAATCTGAATGGGAGCAGGACAGTGACTATGATACAGATGAACTGCAGGAGCAACAAGGTTCAGAGCTTGAAGATAGTGATTCAACAGAGGAAGTGGAAGTAGTAGATGCACAAGGAAGGAAAAAATGAAAAAGAAAGTTAAGCTAAAAAGGTGGAGGCCTCAAAACATGAAAGAAGTCAATTTTCACATAGGCATGGTGTTCTTGTCTGTCATTGAACTAAGAGCAGCAATTCAGGAGTACATTGTGAAGCAAAGAGTGCAAATTCATTACATAAAGAATGATAAGCAGAGGATAAGGGCAGGTTGTGTTGGAGATTGTCCCTGGTTCTTATTTGCTGCACCTGACAGCAGGACCAAAGCATGGGTTGTGAAGAAGTATGTGGGTGAGCATACATGTGAAAGAGAGGGCACTCAAGCCAATTTACAGCAAGATATTTGGTCGGCAAGTATGTGGAAACATTTAGAGCAAGATGAGAAGATGACACTGCAAAACTTTGGCAGACTTGTTCAATTGGACTACAACATGCAACCTACTAGAAGTAAGCTAGCTAAAGCAAGGAGGATTGCACTAAAGATAATTCATGGAGATGAACTTGAGCAGTATAATTTCATCGTGGGACTTTGCAGCTGAAATCGAAGATCAAATCTGGCAAAGTACCATGCTTGTGCATGCAAACAATGGAAAGTTTGATAACTGCTACATGTCCTTAGATGCATGCAAAAGGGGTTTTTTGCTAGCTTGTAGGCCCATTATATGCATTGATGGGTGTCACATTAAGAACAAGTATGGTGGAGTGATGCTGACAGCTGTTGGAGTTGATCCTAACGATTGTATCTTTCCCATTGCAATTGCCATAGTAGAAGTGGAAGATACTGTCACATGGAAGTGGTTTTTGAACACACTGAAGGAGGATCTGAACATACAAAACACAGCACCATGGACATTGATGAGTGATAGGCAGAAGGTAGTAAGAACATTGCAGCATTTCATACTGTAGCATTTCATACTGTAGCATTTCATATTATCATACTGTAGCATTTCATTTGTTTGTTCTACAATGTATGTAGGGCTTGATCAATGCTGTCAATGCAATGTTTCCTGATGCACAACATAGATTTTGTGTGAGGCATCTGCATCAAAACTTTGCAAAAAACTGGAAAGGTGATGTATTCAAGAATAAATTGTGGCAAATTGCAAGAGCTACACATGAGGCAGACTGGAAGAAGTACATGCAAGAGATGAAAGAGCTGGACCAGGGGGCCTATGAGTACTTGGATGCAATTGACCCAAGGCAGTGGTGCAAGGCCTATTTCCATGAACTCCCAAAGTGTGATTTGCTTCTTAACAACAGTTGTGAAGTGTTCAACAAGTAAGTTGTCAGTACTGTAGCATTTCAGCTGTGAATTGATTACATATTGTCAGTACTGTAGCATTATCTAACTGTAGTTATTTCATAGGTATATACTTGATGCCAGAGAAATGCCTATAGTTACTTGTCTTAAGAAGATCAAGGACCAATTAATGACTAGGTTTTATAGCAAGAATCTGGAATCTGAGGAGATGTGTGGTCAAATTTGTCCAAAAATTAGAAAAAAACTGGACAAAAATATTAACATGTCCAACAACTGCACTGCATTACCAGCTGGACAACACATATTTCATGTTAAAGGCATGGTTGGGGAGTATGATGTGAACATACGTATGGAGGAGTGCTCTTGTAGGGCATGGCAGCTCTGGAATTCCATGTAGACATGGAGTTGCATGTTTAAGACATGAAAGAGTTAAACCAGAGGATGTTGTCAACAAGTGCTACAAAGATAGATGCTTTCAAAGCTGCTTATGGCAAGATCATAATGCCATGTAGTGATCCTAGAGTGTGGCCTAAAACTAATGGGCCTCAAATGTCAGTCACCACACTATGAGAAGAAAGTTGGTAGGCCTGGAAAGAAGAGAAAGAAGAACCCACTAGAGGAGGACAATGGAACTAGGATGAGCAGACATGGCATTATTGGACACTGCAGTGTGTGCAATCAACCAGGACACAACAAAAGAAAGTGCCCTGAACTAGGTAGAGGACAACCAACAGCAGCACATGAGGCAGGAGCAGAACAAGAGCCAGCAGCAGAAGAGGCAGGAGCAGAACAAGATCCAAAGAAGCAGTAACAATATCCAACAATGTAAGAGGAAGCAGCAGAACATGTGCAAACAACAGAACATGTGCCAATTCAGGTTGTGCTTCCAGAAACACAACAAAGAACTAAACTACCAGTCAAGAGAAGGCCCAGTTGCAAGGTGCATTTCCCTTAAATGTTTCCCTTAAATGCTGTTGAAAACTAAAATTGCAATAGTCAACAACATTTCTGATTTTTTTTGCAGAAAAAGGCATGTCCACAAGTGGGCGTAAGTACATCTAATATGATATCTTCTTGTATGAATTATGATCTTGCTTCATCTATCGTGTGATTGAGATTTTACAGACCAAGTGAGAGCTTTTTATTTAAATGCAATGTTAATAAATGCAATGCCATCTGTTCTTCCGTAAATTCACCTACATTACTAAATACATGTTTGTTTGGTTTGTAGGCTATAGCTACTCAACAATCTCAAACAGCAAGGCCTCCTCTACCGTAAAGCCAGTTCATTGCAAATTGCAGAGATGCCCTGCCAGCTCCAAGAAGCCACACTACTGCTACACTAGGTTTGAAGAGAAGGAAGAAAGTGAAAAAAACTAAGGAGAACAAATCCCCAACAACTCAGAAGTGAAGAGCTACAAAGATGTTATGGAAAGAAGCAGTGTAGGATGTTTTTCTTTTTCTTAGGAAACAAGGTGGTTTGTAATGAAACCTCATGCTGAGATGTGTCTTTGGGTTTCACACAAACCATGGAAATGTAATACTTTTGTTGCACAACTTCAAGACCTTGTAATGTTGGGTCCATCTATCTATCTTTCAGATCGCTTTGAAGTTCAGTTAGTAAAAGAATGGCCTTGCATATTACTGTTTATTTGTGCTATCAATGCTAGTAAAAAATGGTGCCAAAGTACGTAAAAACAACCAAAATGCTGCCAACTTTTAGTTCAATTTCATTGCAACAAGAAATCATCAACATCTGGATACACCAACAAGCATTGATCAATCGGATACATCATACTAACACATCACTTCTTAAATCCTACATACACCACAACTACAATCAGTACAACAAGTGCACTGAGAATACTCCTACAGAGAAAAATGAGCTCATTCATCTTCTGCATTGCTTCTACATATGCCACAGTCTCGACAGTGCTATGCATTGCTCCTGCACAAGCATCTTGCACCTCTGTTTCTTCACATGCAATGACACCAGCCGAATCTAAACTGCTCAATCCACGGCTGACATACCCAGCTCTCACCAAAAAATCAAAATAGTTTTCTACTCCATCTTCCCAATAATAATGTTGGCAAGGATTTGGTTGAATCTGATAGAAATTGAGCAAAAAAAATTCGGTCAAAAAGAAACACTGAAACATCAAATCGATTGGGCACTTGTAAAAGATCTTACATGGTGATTGGGGCACTGGTAGAAAATCCTGCCAGGATTTGCCTTCGATTTTGACACAAGACGAATTGTAAATAGAATGCGGCAGCTAGGGCATGGTACCAACGGCAAAGATACCCGCTGGCAGCCGGCGATGAGATGGGCGAAGAAAAGGGCTAATGCCGGAGGTGGAGCAGCGCTACAGCCTTTCTTCCATGCGGTGCTTCACGGCAGACGAGCTAGCGGCGAACATGGCGGCGATGTACGGCAAGGCCAGCGAGAGGGAGAGAGCAAGGTAAGACCTAGGGACCGGGAATGAAGAGAGGACAAACTCGAGGCCAAACCGCTTAAATTACCAACCTCCAACTGGGAACTATCCTGCGTGGGCCCTCGAGTCGACGTGGCAGCGGTCAAAGCGCCACGCGAGCTGGTCAGCGGCGGACAGATGAAATTAGGACCTCGGGTGAACAACTTAGAAAGATTTAGGACCCAGATGTGCATTTTGAAAGAATTAGGACCCAGTCGACACTTTTGGGAAAGAATTAGGACCGCGCTTGCATTTTACTCTGCAGTAAAATAGAGCAGGAGTGAGAGAGTGGGATTATATCGGAATGAACAAGGGGGTTTTGCTTGCCTGGCACTTCTGAAGATGATATAGTTCTTCATCGGTGTCATCGAACAATCGTCGGAACGACGCTCATCGAGAGGGGCAAACACCGCAAATCGAGAAGGAACACAATCAATGCAATGCACAATCACATGAATGACATGTCATGTTAAGGTACTGAATTCACCTAATGCAAAATCTAGCCAAGTTAATTGAAGTGGAATTCAAACAAGAACAAATTCCAACTCCAAATGTTATTTCATAAGTTGCCTTAATCATGATTCATCATATTCAGTGAGGTTAACTTGTTTAATCATGCATGAAGGTGCCATAAACAGATTCTTCATATTTTTTTGATCATTTTTCATATATAAATTATTTAATTTGGAGTTACAGATTAAAAGTTATGAATATTTGAAGTTTGGGGTATTTTCTGAAATTTCCTGAATTAAATTAAATCCAGAAAATCAATTATCACATGTACCGACGCTGCAGGACGCTGGTCAACGAGACATGGTCCGGGTCAAACCCGACGGTGGGTCCCGTGTGTCAAAGATAATTAGCCTAACTAAAAATTAATTAAAACTAATCCTAAATAGTTAATGTATCGGGCCCCACCTGTCATTGACTCAGCAGAGTCAACCAGGGCCCACCCCTGGTCAAAGTCAATGTCGGCTGCCGGCGTCTAGCCGCCGGCGAGCCCGACGCGGCTGCGAGAGTGGTTTTGGCCACTCCGGCGACCAAATGGCCCGCGGAGGGCATCTAGGAGGAGCTGAGGACGAGCCGAAGCTCTTGGTGGAGTTAGCCGGGGTCGGGGTGGCCGGAATCGGTGCCGGACGATTTACCTAGGCGGCCGCCGGAGTTCGGCCGAGGTCCTAACACGGCGCTTAGGGAGCACGGCCAGGCGCTGGGGTGGCGTTTTGCGCTCTGCGAAAAGCGGTGAGGGCGAGGTGTGCTCGAAGCGAAGGCAGCAGGGTTACTTGCCACGCCATGGCCGGGCGGCGAGGAGCAATCGCTCCGGGCGGAATCAACGGCTAGAGAGGGAAATAGAGCACGGGAGAGAGGGTTCGGCAGAGGAGCTCACGGCGGGTCGATGAGTAGCCTGGCCGGGCTCGGGGAGGCCGGACGGCGCCGGAGCATCTCCGGTGATCTCGGTTGCCTGAGGTAGAAGACGACCGCTGAGACGCTATTCGGGCATCGGTGCCCGTGGCTCGGCGGAGAGGTTCAGGTGGCGAGGCGGAGCTCGTGGGCGGATGGCTGGCCGTGGGAGGTCGGTGGCCACGATTTAACGGTGACGGTGGCGACGAGGCCGCCTGGTGCGTCAAAGTGAGAGAGCAGAGGAGGGGGAGAGGCCACGGCGAGGGAGAGAGGGGTCAGGGGGGTGCGTGGCGCTCGGGAGAGGCGTCCAGAGCGTCGGGGGAGGGAAGCGGCAAGCAGGAGGTGGCGCGGCGAAGGCCGGGCACGACTGCATCCGATCAAGCGGAGGAAGAAGACCTCCTGCCTGGTGGGCTGGGCGGCAGATGGGCTGCCAGTGAGCACTGTAGTCCTTCTCTCTCTCTCTCTCTTTATTTTCTGCTTTCTATTATTCTGTAATTTTCAGGGCTTTATTAAAAATACTAATGCTACCCCAAAAATCATGAAACTTGTTTCAGGCCTACTGCTTGGAAAATATCCAACAGCAAACATTTAAGTTTATGATTATTTGAGCATTTAAAATATTTTATAGCATTTAAATGCCCAAATGCGAATACTTAATGAATTAATCCAAAGGACCAAATATGTCATGAAAAATGTGCAGCACCTCCGGTTCTCGGTTTAAAGCATTTTTCCGTAAATGATGAACATTTTCTAAAGCCATTTGAAATCACTGAAAATATTTCTGGTTGAGCCTATTTGAATTCCTTTAATGCTAGGGTTTAGGCAATCCCCATTTCAAATTTCATGAAAATTAAACATGATGCATGGATGCAATGCCACTAGTTACAAACAAGCTCTAGGGCTGTGACAACTCACCCCCACTAAACAAGAATCTCGCCCCGAGATTCAAGACGTGAGGTAAGAGGAAAAGGGGAATCACAAAACTATCACAATCTTCATGATCTAGTTGCCCTTCTCGAAGATGTTGATTCATTCCATCATCTTGGTCTTGACATATTTGCTTTTGAGATCTTCACTCAACATGACAACAGAAAGAAGGGGGAAACCCTACAGGATTTAATCTTCTTGAAGATCGAGCAACTCACGATCAACTCACGGAATGAGAGGGTGAACATCTCGAGTTGAGACACAAAACACATCGAGAGGGATGGAAGAACAAACGACGGGTTTGATTGGTGGGCAACAATTTCATGCTTAGAAGAATGGTGGATGGTGTCAAGGTGGCGAGGAAATATTTGCCATGATTCAATAACGGGGCACCCCAGGGGAGGTGACGCGAGGAACTATTCTCTTAAGTGGCAAAAAGAATTACTTTTGAATCAGAGATCATTGAAACTCTTCATACCAGCCTAAGGCAATTCACAAAGATCGTTTGGTGGAGTGCAAGGAATGGCATACCTAGGATAGAATGGATGATGAGGACTACCTTGTTGAAGACAACGCAATGGATGAATTTTGCTTATCATTGGAGGTGGAGGGGACCCTTGGTAGGACCACTTTGAAGATGATCCTGTACAACAACTGCTGAGAAGGCAGCCCATGGAAAATTGGCATGATGGGATTCAAGCTGGGAACAGAATGCAAATGTTGGAATGTTCCAACCATCATATCTGCCTGAGATTCAGATCAGGTTGGTGTTAGGATATTCCAGACTCATCGAGTCTAGAAGAAAAATGAAAGTTTGCAACACAAATCGATGAGGAGATGTTGCGAGATTCTCGGGAATGAACTACGATAGCAAGCTCCAAACATGAGCTGATTTTGCTACATACATGTGAGCATGACGTCCAAGACAAGTATGACCACATAGTAGTCTTATCATCAAACACTACCGAGTTCAGGTGGGGAACCATCATCGAGGATAACGAAGTCCTTGTATAAGTCGCGGTCTTAAGAAGGAACTTCTTCTCCTTGAACAAATCAATCAGTGGCTTGGTGTGCTATGGAATTCATATGGAATGAAAATGATCAGTCTATCAGACCATAGAATACTTCGCACGTGCATGACTGACTTGGAATGATGCCAAAGGAAACAAAACAAACCTTTCTCAAATTAATGGCGGCAACTTACACCTAAAGCACATGAATTCGAGGAAGTCACTCTTTCCATCCAAGCATAAGATTCATGAACGGAACACGAAGAAATGCTTACACAAGTTTCCAACACTAGGTTGATGTTCAACATGACTCATGGGGGAGACAAAATGCTGCTGATGGGTTCAACAACAACTCATTAGAATTTCCATATCACCGACTTCCACCATCATGTGAACACGGTGATAGCAATCGTCGCACCAAAAGATGTAATGGGGTATGCTCGAGGGATCAACCACGCAGTAAGACAACATTATGAATATCGCTGGTTCTGATTTGACTTAATAATAGCCCATACTCAAGTCAAAAGATTGATAAGACAATAGGTCCAACAACCGATCACAGGACCAATTGATGAAGATATCATCTTTATTCAACACACATTACACAAGAATATCCCTTTGAACGAACTGAGTTAGGCAAGCTTTTATCTTCCAACTCTCCAAGTTGTTGTCTAGCTTAACCAACTAGCTCGTGGATATCCAACACAGATTCTTGGAGAAAGGGTGGTTCACAAGAAACCAACTTGATCACGAGCTCAACATAACAATCAGGAAACAACCCGGTAAGACTTCCAAGAAGATATTTGGAAAGTCACGAACCACCGGTATGTTACTAAGCTCGAGAACAATCTTGCTTTTGAGGGCAAGACGATATGATCAAATGAGCAAGGGATTGATATAATCCTAACTCATCAATCGAAGTGTGCACCGTAAATAAGGACTAGGTAGCATGATCAATCTTAGGATGATGATTTAATAACCAACACGCTAAGAATGAAAATATTGTCCATTAACTACCAAGCAACGAGGTTGCTAGGAGTATCGATTTCACACATCACAATTCACTTGTCGGCATTCCAGTTGCATCAACACGGGACCGAGGAATGAATAATGATGGCGAGAAGTATCACTGTATCGAGAATTCATAAGAGAAGGTGCAATTCTCATGACATTCTTGACATAAAGATGGTAACACTCCAGGTGGAACAGCATCAAAAGCTGAATTGGCATTTTGAGCTGCGGAATACAACTGCTTTGACCCAATCCTAGATATGGATGAGGTACTGGAGTTTGTTTCTCCTAGTCATTCCAGAATAGGATGGCTTGACGGACCACAAGGATAATAGGCATCGATAAACGAATGCACACATACTCCTGGTTATCAACTGATAGAGGATGGTCGGGATACAACTAAAGAGAGCAACTCAAAGGAACATATAATTTTTCGAGTTGTGGAGGCATGGATTAGTATATCGAGCAAAGCTCAACATTTCTCCCGGATAACCCATGCAGAGAAGGTGAGACGGGCAGAGTCACAATTATGAATGGAGAACTCCTCAAGAGCACTCTTATTGTGATCTTTTGGTTCAAAGAACTTCTGCCTTAAGCAGTTCATGGTATTTGGAAGAAGGAAATACCACGGACCTCGAGGACTATTGCAAGGTTACTAATATCCTAAGGAAGCTAGCATTTACTATCAACATGAAGTAAGTAGGGTGAATCTCGGGTTCAAGAACCCAGGAATAGAATGCCTACTAACTAATAACATCACGGGATGCTTTCAAGAATAATGGCCAGAAACATCACACTGGGGATACAAAAGCATTGCTAAATTGCTAGGTGACTTCCTAACAACTAGGGTCATAATAATAGCTCCAACATCTATGCCAAGGCAGCGGAGTACCTCAACATACTAATTTGTGTGATTAATCTGGCCCGGATGAACATTAGAAATGGAGGGGAGGGATTTGCAAATGCATCAGACTATTTAGAGACCTGGGATGACTCGGACAGCATAACGGCTGTAAATGCTCAAAATGATTTGAGACATCCTGCAAAATGGTGGCATAACCACTCAACATCACAATATCAAGGTTCCGAGATCAACAATTAACATACAGAGATAGTAGGAACTGAACTGGGCTTAAAACCAACAATCTTAATAGTCTATGGTTTAGTAACACGTCATCCTGATAGATAGATGAGAAACCTAGTTCTTAAACCCCGTAGAAGAGAAGAGGTTGACTCAGATCAGAAGGCCATGAGGTATAAGGAGTAAAAAGAGCCTTACGTTCCCTTCCACAATCAATTCCCTTACATAACTAAAGCATTTCTAGACACAACTTCGACCAGTTTGGCTTGGTAATCCTATAGGCAGTCAGGCTCTGATACCAACTGTCGGTGTACTAGAGTAGGGGTACCCTAGTATCCCGTACTCGTGCACGGACAGACAGTTAAAGACCTCGACAGGTTTGCCTCGTCACCGCGTAGATCCTCCGTGGCTCCTTTGGAGCCATTCAAGAACAAAGTATTTGATTAAGAAGACAAGGCCCGGCAAGAGGAGCTTGTCGGGAAGGCCACCTGTGCATGCAGAAGACAAGGCCCCGGCAAGAGGAGCTTGCCGGAAGGCCCGAGCGACAAGCCTCCGGACGCGACAAGGATTCGGCCGCGGCCAGAGCTTGCCGCTGCAAGCAACCTCTCTCCTCTCCGCTTCCAGCTCATCCCGCAACGTGTCGCCATGGGAACATTCCATGCATCGCGTGTCAAGAGGCTGTGCAGCCAGCGGAGAGCAGCGATAAGCGGCGCCGACAAGCTTGCCATCGTGGGCGAAGCGGAGGCGCACCGACGGTCTCAAGCAGTAATCGTTCGGGCGACGCTGACGGGCATTTATTGCTTTTGTCCCTTGCCGTCAGAGTTAGGTATTTTGCAATGTACACTGTTCGAGTAGGTGTACCAACTCCTGTTTTTGCATTTGTACCCTCGTCTATGTTGCCACCTATCGGAGACCCCTTGAGCATATAAAAGGAGGCCCATGCGCAACGTAGAAAGGGTTCGGTTGGTTCGGTTCATTCGACTCACTCGAGACCAGAGACACTCACGCTAGGTCTTCTAGCTCTCATCGCTCCCTAGCAAGAACACAATACATCAAACAAGCAGCAGTAGGAGTTTTATCTCTCCGGAGAGCTCCAAAGCTGGGTAAACTGCTCGTGTGCCTCGCCTCGATCCGCTCTTCGTGCGATCTCCGCCCCCCTCCGAACCACAAGGGGCCTGGTCCGCCGGCCCCATAGGTGTCCGTGGGTACGATCAGCCTCCCCGACATCTTTGGCGCGCCAGGTAGGGGGGCGTCGAGGCCGTGTGAATCTGATCCGGCGTTCACACGAGCAGCGTCATCAACATCTTCCTCAACATGCCACCGAAGAAGAAGGCTTCGTCGGCGGCAGAGCCGTCCGCGTTGTACCCACCCTCACCGCAACAAACGGGTGGTGGGGCAGACGCTAGCGGAGGAACGGGCGCCGACGAAGGTGCTCGTGACGTTGCCAAGTCCAAGGACAAGGCCCCGCAAACCTCGGCGTCCGCGCATCCCCCGCGCCCATCTCAGGAGACGCGGGACCAACAACGTCATGGCGTTCACAACGCCATACGTTCGTTGGATCGAGACCCTCAAGACCAGCATGCGCGCCAACATGTTGGCATCGAGTGAGATACGGTCGCCGGACGGGTGTGCTGCTCCTTCTAACGTGGTTAGAAGTCCGAGCATATCCCGCTCTCGCACCGCTCGCCAATGCCGCCCACTACTCGAAAGCGAAGCTCGCGAGAGCTCGGCTGCTCTCGACTACCCTCCAACGGCCGACAAGGTCGACGAGTGGAGGGCTACTATCCAGAGCCTCATCGGCTTTGTTAACGGCGACGCTTCAAGGGCAACTAACGCCATCATTGCCGCGGCGAGACGACAAGGCACGAGCCGGTGGCGATGAGACTGTCGGAGGTGCAACCACCAGCACTCTCCACCACGAAGGCCAAGATCGCCGACTCACCGGATCCACCTCGACGGCGACTCCACCGCCGTCGGATCCATGAGCTCGCCGCGATCAGCGCCAAGTTCTTTCGCGAGCGACAACAAGAGGACGCCGAACTCGCATCGAAAGTGCCGAAGAGAAGCGCGACGTCATCCGACAAGCGCTACTGGGCCTTCGCTGACATGCGCGCTACCGGAGGAGCCAGCGACTTGCCGTGAAGCGGTAGGTTGCCCTGCGTTCACTCGTGAGCTGCGGCAAGTCCAAAGGGCCCACCGTAAAAACTTCAAACCAGACGTGCGGAGAAGTATGATGGCAGGACGCATCCGTCGGAGTTCCTCAACATCTACACCATCGCGGTGCAAGCTGCGGGGACGGACGACAAGATCTCGCCAATTACTTCCCGCTCGTGCTCAAGCCCAACGCCGGATCTTGGCTCATGCACTTGCCGGACAGCTCCATATCCTCTTGGGCAGATCTGTGCCATCGGTTTGTTGGCGCCTTCACGAGTGGCCACAAGCCTCATGGCCAAGAGAGTGACCTTCATCTGCCGCCCGAAGGAAGGAGAGTCCTGCGCAAGTTCATCCAGAGATTCAGCCGTGTGCACTACAACATCCCGTGACGTCCACCCCGCCGCGGTGATCAAGCATTTCATCGGAATGTGCGGAACCGCAGGATGAGGGAGGAGATGGTGATGTGCAAAGTCAAGGATGTCATGAGCTATGCGCCTTGGCCGACAAGTGTGCACGCTACCGAGGAAGGAGGAGACTCCAGGAGAGAATACGGAAGCAGTGATCTCGACAAGGAGGACACCGCCCGGCAAAGAAAGGCATGGCGAGGCAACAGGAAGAAGAAAGCCAGAGAAGTGCTAGCAATGAGCAGTCCCAAGAACGGAGGTGGCGACAAGAACGCCAAGGCAGTTGGCTCCGGCAAGGAGGTTGCCGCCGACGCCAACCACCAGTCGGTGGCGGCCGCCGACAAGCAGGACAGCTCCGGCAAGCAGTACTGCAAGATCCACCGCAACAAGGGCCACGACCTCCAGAGCTGCAAGAAGGTCGAGCAGCTCGTCGAACAGCCAGAGCTGAGTATGAGCGGCGCGACAAGGAGAAGACCAGGAAGGTGCTGGGGGAGCAAGCAAGAAAGCGTCGGCCGGGGGAGGACGCTGGCAAGGCCAAGCAATGCAAGGAGATAGACCTCAGCGGCCGCGACAAGGATGAAGATGATGACGACGACGAAGATATGGAAGACGCCACGCCGAAGGAGCAGGAGTTTCAGAAAGCCACAGAGGTCCTCTGCATTGACGGAGGTGCTTCGCATACCTCCCACCGCCAACTCAAGCAATGGATGCGGAGGTCAATGCAGCGGAACCATCCGTAGAGTCACACAAGCCCTGAAGTGGTCCAAGACGCCTATCATTTTTGATATTGAGGACCACCCTGATCGCATAACTGCGGTCGGGTGCTTGCCGATGTTGGTCTCACCAACCATCCGCAACCTCAAGGTCACAAAAATGTTAGTTGACAGCGGGGCCGGCTTGAATCTGATCTCCTCCGTGGTGCTCCGGAAGCTTCAAATCCCTGACAACGAGCTCGAAGAGACCGGTACCTTCCAAGGAATCAACCCGGGAAGGAGCATGCCGAAGGGGAAGATTACGTTCCCGGTAACATTTGGCAGCGAGCTGAACTTTAGGACTGAGAGGGTCACATTCGACGTTGTCGATTTCCCATTGCCTTACAATGGGATACTTGGCCGTCCAGCACTCGCCAAGCTCATGGCAGCCTCTCACTACGCCTACAACCTACTCAAGATGCCAGGCCCGATAAGCGTCATCTCTGTCCACGGCGACAAGAAGGATGCCCTTATACGTGCCGACAAGATCTACCGGATGCAGCAGCCGTGACAGATAGCCAAACACTTGCCGCTGAAGCTCCCGGGGAAGAAGACAAAGTCCAAGTCCGGCAAGGGCTCGATGCTCACTCCGCAAGCGCACCTCTTCGAGTGCTGCGCTACCGTCGAGGACGCACCATCGAGCTCCACCGGCAAGTGCAAGAAGATGGTAGCTCCGCCAAAGACCAAGAAGGTGCCCGCCAAGGAGGACGGCACTGGTGGTACCTTCACCATCAGCGCCTCTCTCGACCCTAAATAGGAAGGCGCGCTCGTTGCTTTCCTGCGGGCGAATGTCGACGTGTTTGCATGGCAACCGTCTGACATCCCCGGTGTTCCTAGGAAAGTGATTGAGCACCGCCTGGCCGTTTGTCCTCATGCGCGGCCCGTCAAGCAAAAAGTCAGGAAGCAAGCAGTGGAGCGCCAAGAATTCATAGCAGAAGAGATCAAGAAACTGGAAGCAGCAGGCCTTGTCAGAGGAGTACTCCATCCTACGTGGTTGGCCAATCCTGTAGTCGTATAAAGCAAATGGAAAATGGAGACTTTGTATTGACTTCACGGATGTTAATAAAGCTTGTCCCAAAGATCCATTTCCCTTGCCGCCGCATTGACCAGATTGTTGACTCCACGGCCGGATGTGATTTGCTTTCGCTTTCTTGATGCATACTCGAGATACCATCAGATCTTCATGGCTGAAGAAGATGAGGAGAAGACCGCGTTCATTACACCATGTGGCACATCTTGTTTCATACGGATGCCTTTCGGTTTGAAGAATGCTGGTTCAACGCTTTGCAAGGGTAGTCCATGACGCTTTTGAGCCGCAAATGCACAGAAATGTAGAAGCCTACATGGATGACATAGTGGTCAAAAGCAAGGACAAAGCAACTCTGGTTCAAGATTTGGACGAGACCTTTGCAAACCTGCGCAAGATCAACCTCAAGCTCAACCCCGAGAAGTGCGTGTTTGGAGTCCCTTCCGGCAAGCTTCTCGGGTTCTTCGTGTCTCAACGAGGGATTGAAGCTAATCCCGACAAGATCAAGGCCATTGAGCAGATTGAAGCACCAAAGCGCGTCAAGGATGTCTGAAGGCTTGCGGTTGCGTATCGCTCTCGGCAAAGAGTTTATTTCTAGGTTCTGGCTGAACGCGTTCTCGCCATTTTTCAAGATTTTGAAAAAGGCAGGTCCAATGAAATGGACTCCGAAGCGGAGGCTGCGCTGCAAGACTTAAAGAGATACCTGTCCTCCACTCCAACACTTGTCGCACCTAAGCCACAAGAGAAGTTGCTTTGCTATATATAGCGGCAACCAATCAAGTGGTTAGTGTTGCGTTAGTAGCGGAGAGGAGGCGGATGACGAGCCGGCAACCACGGCAAGCACATCCGGCGACAAGCGTGGGGCTTCACCGACAAGCTCGTCCCGATAAGGGCGAATCCACGAAGACGCATGACGAGCACGCAGAAAAGGATGGTGCAGCGCCCGATCTACTTTGTCGGTTCCCTCCCGCAGGGGCTAGGTCAAGGTACTCTGGTGTGCGAAATTGCTTTTCGGCCTCCTCATGGCCTCGAGAAATCGGGCGCCATTACTTCCAAGCACATGAGATCACAGCTTGTCACTCGCTTTCCTGAAGAGGATACCGCAGAATCCGAAGCAACGGGCAGGATTGTCGAGTGGGCATTGGGCTGTCAAGCTTTGGTCTCAAGTTTGAAAGCACATCAACTATCCAGCAGAGCGTTGGCAGAATTCATAGCAGAATGGACGCCAACACCGGATGAAGAGATTCCGGAGACGAGCATTCCCGCCAAAGAAGCAAGCAAAGAGTGGTGATGTACTTTGATGGTGCCTTCTCGCTGCAAGGCGCCGTGCCGGGCGTGTTGCTTATCGCACCCACCGGGAGCACCTCAAGCACGTAGTCGGATGCACTTTCCCAAGGAGAAAGCGACAAACAATACCGCAGTATGAAGGTTTGCTTGCCGGTCTCGTGGATCGCATGATGGACCTTGGGATCAAAAGCTTATTGTCGGGGTGACTCGCAACTTGTCGCCCGCCAAGTGAACAAAGATTACCGTGAGTCCGTTGATGGAAGCCTATGTTGATGAAGTGAGGAAGCTAGAAGAACACTTTGACGGCCTCGCAAATGGAACATGTTCCAAGAGCTCGAGAATGATATTGCCGACGGCTGTCAAAGTGCGCCAGACTTAAGTTGCACTGGAACCAGTGGATTTTCGTGCTCAAGCTGACTCAGCCAACCGTAACACCATCGACTGGACAAAGCAAGAAGAGGAAGTTGCCCTCTGGTGACTACTTTCCGACAGAGCTTCCCGAAGCCGTCGTTGCAAAGGTCCCCAAGACCAACACCAACAGTGATGAGGAGCAGTCTGCTCCGACAGACCCCAGGGTTTTGTTTCGTTGAAGCAGACGCTCCTGACAAATCTTGCTCCGGCGAGCTTGTCGGGGAGCATCAAGCTCCGGCAGGGCCGCAGGTTCTCACCGTGGAAGCTGATGTTCCCGCAGCAGCAGATTTGCCTTTAGTCCTTGTCGTCGAGCCGCAAGCTCCAGCATGGGCGCAGCAGATTGTCCATTTCCTTAATACAGGAGAACTTCCCGAAGAGCAAGAAGAAGCGGAAAGAGTAGCCCGGCAGTCAAGTATGTAGCAGTTTGTCGACAACATACTATATAGAAGAAGACTCAACGGTGTGAAATTGAAGTGTATTCCCAGGGAAGATGGACAGAAGCTGTTGGTAGAGATACACGGAGGCATATGTGGTCACCACATTGGCGCAAGAGCACTTGCCGGCAAAGCTTTCCGGCAAGGTTTCTTCTGGCCGACAGCCCTCCAGGATGCAACTGCACAAGTAACCAAGTGTGAAGCGTGCTGGCCCATTCCAAACGGATAGACCAGCCAGCTCAAGCTCTCCAGACGATCCCTTTATCCCGGCCATTTTCGATGCAGGGGCTCGACATCCTCGGCCCCTTCCCCGAAGCTTTCGGGGCTTTGAGTACTTGTACGTCGCCATCGACAAGTTCACAAAGTGGCGGAAGTGGAAGCAAAGTGAGGAAGGTGACGGCACGGTCAAGCCGATCAAGTTCTTCAGGTCGATTGTTTGCCGCTTCGAATCCCTAACAGGATCATCACCGACCACGGCACACAATTTACGAGTCGCACCTTCATGCAGTACGTCCAAGACCTTGGCGCCAAGGTTTGCTTTGCTTCTGTTGCTCACCCGAGAAGCAACAGTCAAGCAGAGAGGGCAAATCTTTGAAGCGCCGGGCTCAAGACCGTAACTTTCGACGGGCTGCACAAGTGCGGAAGAAAGCTGGATCGAGGAGCTGCCGGTGGTTCTTTGGTCGATCAGACGACGCCAAATCGAGCCACCGCCAGACACCCTTTGCTCTAGTCTATGGAGCGAGGCTGTTCTCCCCATGGAACTCAGATACGGATCGCCTCGAAAGTGCTCGCTTATGATGAGCTTGAGCAAGAGCAGGCTGCGACAAGATGACGCTACCGCTTCCTGAGGAGGATCGCCTTCAGTGTCATTGGCGAGCCGCCGCTACCGACAAGCTTTGCGTCGCTACCATAGCCATGAGTTAGTGCGAAGTCTCGAGGAAGGCGACCTTGTTCTTCGGGCGTTGCTCAGCCTCGCCAAGAATTCAAACAAGTTGACGCTTGAAGTGGGAAGGCCCTTATCGGGTGAAACGAGTCACTAGGCCTGGCGCTGTCCGCCTTGAGACCGAAGATGGCATTCCGGTGAGCAACTCCTGGAACATTGAGCATCTTCGTAAGTTTTACCCATAGGGCGTGGTTGTCGGGACCTGTTTCGGCAACCACCTTTTGTACAAGTCTTGCCGCTGTTGCATGTAATCCTTTGTACAAAGCCGGGCGCAGACCCCGTGCATCAGTAAAGCTCATGAGTTGCGCACAACTTGTCAAATTCATGCTCTCATCATTTTATTATATTTTGGCTAACACTTTGTGTAGCAACCACACCCGGTAAGCAGAATCGAGCCGCTGGGCTCCATAACGTTATTTCCTCTTCTTTTTCTTTTCGCAAAGAAAGGAAGGCTCCCTCGCGCACAAGTTAACCAGGGGGGGAGGAGGAGATAATACTATGGACCAGGCGCCGCTCGAGGAAGTTTCACCTCATCGGGAAGCAAGAGACAAAAAGCTAAGTTGCCAAAGTTTGAGCAATCAATTTTTGAACTTTCAAGTTATCTTCCTCGAACGATAGTACTTTGTATGGAAAACCTGTGCGCAGAGGAACCAACTCACCGGCTAGTCGCGCCCTTACTTTGTTTCGAGTCCGCTCAACAACTTAAGTGAGCTATGCGGCTAGTCGCGACAAGGTTGTTTGTTCTGAGTATGACCTGCCAAAGAAGGTCGACGCTCAAGACTTTTCGGCCTTCATGGCAAAAGTGCCCGCTACGACAAGTCCCCCAAATGCGTAAGGCGTAAACATACAAAGAAGGAATCAAGTAGAGGAAATAACGTTGCATTGATCGCCTAAGATAGAGTATATTACAAAATAACTTGTCGCTGATCTAACAAAGTGTTCTAAACATGATCGGCGGTGACAAGGGAAAGATAAAGTTGGCGGCCTAGTCTGGCGGTCGCCCTCAATCCGCTTGATCTTGTTCACCTTGTCCACACCGGGTGCGATAAGGGCTTTGAGCTCCTCCACGTTGACATCCGGCGGCAAGGATCCGAGGACGCCCGTTAAGGTTGAGGCCCGGATTGCGGAAGGCCACCTTTATCAACACCTTCTCGAGGGCTCCTTGCACAAACTCGGGCGCGATTCCTCGGCCAGCTGCTTGGGACCTCTTCCGGAGTCGCCGGAGACCCGTCACCACGCCTTTGAAGAATAAGCTGAGTTTGGCGCTGGGTTGGAGGTGCTTTCGTCGGAGGAGTATGCAAGGTCCGCCATCCCGGCTCCATCATTTCGTTGTGGATGTCGGCGGCGGTGTCCACAAGACCTTCACCCGGTGCTCCACGCTCTCCCTCAAGGTGCTCTGGATGGAGGCAGCATTCAAGAACTCCTCCTTGGCCTTGATCGCCTCCAACAAGCCCACCTCCCGCTCTCGGGCGCCATCCAACGTCTGCGTCGAGTGGTCAGCTTCAGCTCAAGATCCGCCTTGGAATCCTTGGCGGCGCCGAGCTCCTTGCCTCTATCAACAGGACGACCTACTGCAGCTTCGCCCAGAGTGTAGGCGTCCTTCTCGCGCTCACGCTTGAGCACGGCAAGCTCTTCGCCGCTCTTCTTGAGGCTGGCCTCCGCCTGTGCCACCTTCGCCTTCAGCTCTTCCTTGGCGGCCTCGGCGGCTGCGGGCAAAGATCCTTCGCTTCTCGGCGCCCGCCAAAGTGACTCCTCGCGGCAAGGTCTTCTTCGTGGCTGTCCAGGTTGACCTTCCGCTGCGCCAACTCGCTTTCCTGCGCGGAGAGCTTCTCGGCAGCCAGCCGCTGCTCCTCATCAGCTGCGGCCTTCTCAAGGATGAAGGTCGTGCGCTCCTCTGCAAGTTGCCCCCGCGCTTCTGCTACGTCGCGGAGGGCTTCTTGGTTGGCGCTCCGGAGCTCTTCTGCGCGCTTCTCCATGTCCGCTCCTGCCCTCGCGACAAGTGCCTCCCGGGTCTCCAACTTGGCCTGCCGGGCGCGGTAGAGCGACAGCAGCTTCTTCAGCCTGCTCCTCCTCAGACTCACCGCCGCTGCTGCTTGGGCGCATCCACCAGGCGTCGGCCAGCTGGAGGCGTAGTAGCTCGCCGTCGAAGGCCTCTCCTTGACCGGGCGCCACAGCTCGGTTCCTGTGGGAGCTTGATGAAGACGCTGCGCGGCCGGCCTTGGTGGCGCCGGGCTGGGGCTCCTCGAGCCCGCGCCGCAGCGTGGCAGGGAGTCGGCTGTCGGTGTAGCGCTTGCAGCTCCTGCGGCCTCAGGGCCGTCGGTCACGATCGCTCGACCTCGCCGCCTCTGCGTCGGCAGCCCGGCGGCCTCCTCGCCAACAGGCTCGTCGGCGACGGCCTCTTCTTCCACAACGACGACCTCTTCTTCCTCGACGGTGGCCTCGTCGGTGTGGCCGCTCGCTTCCTCCTCGCCGGCGGCCTCGACCTCCATCGGCTCTGCGTCAGACGAAGAAAGAGCAGTCAAGCAATTGTTCAAAAAGAGAAACAAAAGAAAGAAAGCCCAAGGGAATTTTCGTGTAAGGGAATTACCTGCAACGGGATCCGCGGCCATGGCCTCGACCACTGGAGGGTCACTGGCGCTGTCCCTTGCCGGGGTACCCTCCCTTGCCGGAGTAGCTTCCCTTGCCGCAGTGGCCTCCCTTGCCTGAGGGCGCCCCTTGCCGGAGATTCCTCCCTTGGCGGGCGAGTGGCAGCAGACAGATCTCGGGGCGGCTTCCGAGCCCTCCCGATGAAGCTGCTCTGCTCCTACACAAGCACACAATCAGATATCAACGAAGAAAGGGGCACCCCGCATGCCTAATAGTAAGGAGAAAACTGCACACTTACTGCAGGGGCTGCCGGGGCTGCTCTGAGGAAGGGTTGCCGGGTCCGGCAAGGCGGTCTCGGACGCGTCCCCTATCGCCACGGGAGAATCGTTCTCAACGACGACCGTCGGAATCTTGGCCCTCTTCGACGCTCTCTGGGCCAGCATCCTGAAAAGGAAAGAGTCCAGAACAAAGCAAATCAGATTCAAGATGAAGCAATAAAGTTGAAGAAATACCAGCACAAATCACAAGAGCTTACTCTTCGCCTTCCTCGTCGGAGCTGAGCACGGAGAAGTCAAACTCCGGCTCGCCTCCGGTGCGACGAGGCGGGGGAGTGGGCTCTCTTGGCCGCTTGGCGGAGGCGTCTGCGGTGGCCTGAGAAGATCCCGCCCGGTTGTCGCAGCAGTGTGGCGCCTCATGGCAACCTCGCTTGCCGCGGTGGGCAACGTCGCCATGGCGCTGCTGCTGTGGGCTAGTCTGCCGCCCCGGCTCGTCTCCGGCCTTGCGGAGACGCCTCTTCGGCGGAGCCGGGGGCTCCGCTGGCGACAAGTCGCTTGGCGGTGGGGAAGAAGCGCCCTCGACGGGTCCACTCGACCCGGCCTCGGGCTCGACAAGCTCGCCCTCGCCGACGACCTCCCTCGCCGACAAGGCTTGCCGCCTTCGCGCGTCCGCCTCCTCCATGGTGAACCCGAAGGCTCCAATGGCGTGGCCGCCGCCTCCTCCACTGGTGGCACTCCGCGCCATCTCCTCGTCGGTGGTGTCGCGGGTGAGCCTTTTCTGCTCGTCGGAGCGGATCGGCACTTCTTGCAAATCGTCGAAGAATTGCTGCAGGACCTCGTCGGGGGGCTCCTGCCAGGTTGGGACGATCCCGTGGGAGTGGCACAGCGGCATCATGGCGCGGATGCGGTCAAGCGCCGAGTTGTTGCACAAAGGGACGACCCCCCGCGGCAACCTAAACCACTCAGGATGGTCGGGGTCGTTCTTGAACAGCTCGAGCAGCATCGCATCCAGCTCCGTGACGGTGAAGTTCAGTTCAGGCCCGGGCGCAGCCTCATTATGTCTGCCGCGTTTTGGAACTCCCAAGAAGGCCTCCTCCTTTCCTGCAAGGGAGCGATGCGGCGGCGAAGGAAGTCCGCGCCAACTGCGCCTACGGTCAACCCGGCAAGCCTGAGGCGCAAGATCCGGGTCACAGCTATCTTCAGCTTCGCATCCTCCGGCGCCTAAGTTACTCCAATCCCTGCCGCAAGCACTATTGGGGTTTGGCGACGGGCGGTGAAGGGCTGCGGTTCTCCTCACGACCCAGCACCAGTTGGCTCTCCACTCCTCCCACTTGTTGCGGAACTCTCCTCTAGGTAGGCCTCTTTCTTGCCGATCCTAGAGACCCAAGCTATCCCTCCGGCAAGTGGCTCTCCTCTCTCGGCTGGGCACAAAGAAATGGCGGAAGAGTGCCACATTTGGGTGGACTCCGACAAAGTTTTCGCACAAATGCGCGAAAACTGCCATGGTCAGGACGGCATTGGGGGTGAAATCAAGGAGGCGGAGGCTAAACGTGTTCATGATGTCGCAGAAGAACTCGGAAAAGGGCGGGCAAAGCCCGCAATAGAAGAAAAGGGCGACAAAGGGGTACCCTGTTGGGGCCAAATCAGCAGGAGGCGGGGAGTACCCTGCGCGCCGGATGCGCCTGGCGTCTCCGTCGACCGGAAGAGGTAGAAGACATCCCGCAGCTCCCTTGGCGCCAAGCTGCGGGGAAGATGGCCCGCTCCTTGCGCGATGCTGAGCCGCTGCGCCTCGGCCGACTTGACGCCCTTCTCCTTGTCGGCTTTCAGAGCCATGGCGAGGGCGGCGAAGGAGGCCGACGGCGGTGAGCGCGCTTGTGGCGAAAGGGGGCGGGGCGCTGCTCTCTTCGCACCGGAGAAGAAGGGGGGAGTGGCGGTAGTTTTCTTGACAAGACATCGATGGCAGAGTGGACGGCATGCGCTGCTTTCCTCCGCTTATAAAGAGGGGAGGGGGCGGACGCCCGCTTATACTAATAAAGAAAACCCCACGACCGCGCCACGATCTTCGCACGACGCCACGTCCGTGCGTGCCGTTAGTGGGGATCGTGGTGGGTTCGGGGGGAGTTGCGACGTGGTCGAGGCCGGGTGTGTCCGTGGACAGGTGTGGGCCTGACGCGACCAGCGCTCGGCACCGTGTGCGGCCAGGCCGGTGGCTCTGTCGGTGTACTAGAGTAGGGGTACCCTAGTATCCCGTGACTGCGTGCACGGACAATTCTGACACCCGCGGCGAGGTTTGCCTCGTCACCGCGTAGATCCTCCGTGGCTCCTTTGGAGCCATTCAAGAACAAAGTATTTGATTAAGAAGACAAGGCCCGGCAAGAGGAGCTTGTCGGAAGGCCCTCCGTGCATGCACGAAGACAAGGCCCCGGCAAGAGGAACTTGCCGGGAAGGCCCGGAGCGCGACAAGCCTCCGGACGCGACAAGGACTCGGCCGCGGCCAGGCGCTTGCCGCGGCAAGCAACCTCTCTCCCTCTCCACTCCAGCTCATCCCGCAACGTGTCGCCATGGGAACATTCCATGCACGCATGTCAAGAGGCTGTGCACCCAGCGGAGAGCAGCGATAAGCGGCGCTGACAAGCTTGCCATCGTGGCGAGCGGAGGCGCACCTGACGGTCTCTGTTGCACTGTTCGGGTGACGCTGACGGGCATTTATTGCTTTTGTCCCTTGTCGCCGAAAGTTAGGTATTTTGCACCGTATACTGTTCAAGTAGGTGTACCAACTCCTGTTTTACATTTGTACCCTCGTCTATGTTGCCACTGTCGGAGACCCTTGAGCATATAAAAGGAGGCCCATGCATAGCGTAGAAAGGGTTCGGTTGGTTCGGTTCATTCGACTCACTCGAGACCAGAGACACTCACGCTAGGTTTTATAGCTCTCATCGCTCCCTAGCAAGAACACAATACATCAAACAAGCAGCAGTAGGAGTTTTATCTCTCCGGAGAGCTCCAAAGCTGGGTAAACTGCTCGTGTGCCTCGCCTCGATCTGCTCTTCGTGCGATCTCCGCCCCCCTCCGAACCATAAGGGGCCCGGTCCGCCGGCCCCATAGGTGTCCGTGGGTACGATCAGCCTCCCCGACACCAACGCTGTCAGGACCCCGATCCTAAGTCACACCAATCTAGCATGTAACACATCATATCACTTTGCGGCCTCACACACGGTATTCCCACGGATGTCGCCTTACCATGGCCCGGGACCGTTTAGCGCTTTTGGCTCACGTATATGATAGTGTCGCTAGCATCCATATGACAAAGAACCCGGGCGACATGGCTAGTCGTGAACCCAAAGCGGGCGCTAACCCATGGGGACAAGCATACATGAATCACATCGAGCATGTCGGTCATCAACGTATAAATTCAGGCTGTAGCAACCTTTGGGCTATGAGGACTCACGGTATCCCGGGCTGTAGCAAACTAAAGCGAGACTCGAATAACACCAGCGTGACATTTCCCGGAGGGATGGACATAGGAGCAGTGAAACACATGCCGGCCAGTCAAGTGTCCAAGCAGTAGTCTTTGGGCTAGCAGGACTCCGGTGAACCGGGCTATAGCGGACTACTATCGCTCGAAGCACGAGACTACATTTCCCCATATGAGAGGCTGCCAAGGATAAACAACTAGTTTGTCGGATCCCACACATACCAAGCATTTCAAACATACACACAATATGCTCAATATGTGTAGATACAACATGGCATCACAACATAACTCTACAACTCAAATATTATTCATTAGGCTCCGAGGAGCGAGATATTACAAACATGGGTCTCATGACCCAACACTCAGAGCATACAAGTCAAAGCACAGGCGGAAGATAAACATGTCTGAGTACAGACAACTGTAAATGAAAAAGGCTGAGAGGCCTGACTATCTACAGATCCTGCCGAGGGCACAAGATCGTAGCTGAGGTAACAAGCTAAACGTCGAAGTCCAAGCGGAACTACTAACGAGACTGAAGTCTCTCTACAAAACATAAAATAAGCAAACGTGAGTACAAACGTACTCAGTAAGACTTACATCAGAACTAACTACATATGCATCATTATCAAAAAGGGGTGGTGGAGTATGACTGCAGCAAGCCAGCTTTAACTCAGTGGCTATCCTAAACTACGACTGCAAGTAACTCTTTTGAGGTGGCGCACACGAGTCCACATATTCACCATATCAATACACCACTATGGACCCGCTCCCGCCTCCCTACGAGAACGCCATCCATAGCACTCACGCTTATCTTGCGCATTTTAGGGTATCCACTTTCACTTGTCTATGAACTGATATAGGCAACCCAGAAGTCCTTCTCCGTGGACACGGCTATTCGAATAGATCATATTAACCCTGCAGGGGTGTACTTCTTCACACGCTCTCACCACTTACCGCGTTTACCACGACATGTACTCGGCAACCTTCAAGCGGAAGCACAACGTGGGTGTCGGCCACGGCCTACCCAAACACTCAAGTCTCTAGTCGGGTTTATCGCCTATTCGGGTTCCATCCGCAGGAGTCCGCCGAGGTTTCCCATACATCCCGAACGATGTGTGCGGGGTTCCCGAGACACCAAACAGGCGAATCGGTACACGGGCCACGATGCCTACCGCAACACAACCCACCCCTATGGTCAGCTATGCACGGCCCCAAAGATACTACAAACACCATAAACTACTTGCAACTACCGGACTGAGGAAAAGGGTGGTTAAGAATCGGATAGGGTAAATTAAGGATCACAATTCGTGGTAGGAACTATTTCATGGATCACAAACAAAGAACTTCGGTTCACGAGGACGGCTGCAATGAGACAACCCACCATGTACTCCTACATGGCCTCTCACCGCTACCTTTACCAAATCGTGTTCACACACTTAGCTCACGCATACGCAGATGGGACATGTTCACACACCTCCGATTCATCCTCGATGAATCATACCCGACTCAACTCTAAGCGATGGCAGGCATGACAACAAGCATGAATGAGTAGGCACAACATGGCTCAAGCAACTCCTACTCATGCTAGTGGGTTTCATCTAATTCTTGTGGAATGACAGGTCATGCACGAGAGGATAAAGGGGTTCAGCTACCGCAGCAAGTAACACATGAGTCGTTGTTGTCCTAATGCAGTAAAATAGAGCAGGAGGCGAGAGAGTGGAATTATATCGGAATGAACAAGGGGTTTTGCTTGCACGGCACTTGAAGATAATATAGTTCTTCATCGGTGTCATCGAACAATCGTCTAACGTCGTCTCATCGAGAGGGGGCAAACACCGCAAGCGAGAAGGAACACAATCAATGCAATGCACAATCACATGAATGACATGTCATGTTAAGGTACTGAATTCACCTAATGCAAAATCTAGCCAAGTTAATTGAAGTGGAATTCAAACAAGAACAAATTCCAACTCCAAATGTTATTCATAAGTTGCCTTAATCATGATTCATCCTATTCAGTGAGGTTAACTTGTTAAATCATGCATGAAGGTGCCATAAACAGATTCTTCATATTTTTCTGATCATTTTTCATATATAAATTATTTAATTTGGAGTTCTGATTAAAAGTTATGAATATTTGAAGTTTGGGGTATTTTCTGAAATTTCCTGAATTAAATTAAATCCAGAAAATCAATTACTGCGTCAGCCTGACGTCAGTGTGACGTCAGTGCTCAACGAGGCATGGTCCGGGTCAAACCTGACGGTGGGTCCCGCGTGTCAGCATAATTAGCCTAACTAAAAATTAATTAAAACTAATCCTAAATAGTTAGCATTGGGCCCCACATGTCATCGACTCAGTGAGTCAACCAGGCCCACCGAGTCAAAGTCAAAGTCATTGTCGGCATCTAGCCGCCGGCGACGCGGCGGCGAGAGTGGTTTTGGCCACTCCGGCGACCAAATGGCCCGCGGAGGGCATCTAGGAGGAGCTGAGGACGAGCCGAAGCTCTTGGTGGAGTTAGCCGGGGTCGGGGTGGCCGGAATCGGCGCCGGCGACGACCTAGGCGGCCGCCGGAGTTCGGCCGAGGTCGAACACGGCGCTAGGGAGCACGGCGGGCGTGGGTGGCGTTTTGCGCTCCTGCGAGTCGCGGTGAGGGCGGAGGTGTGCTCGGAAGCGGCGCGCGTTGTGGTTATGCCACGCCATGGCGGCGGCGAGGGAGCAATCGGCTCTGGCGGAATCAACGGCTAGAGGGAAATAGAGCACGGGAGAGAGGGGTTGGCGGAGGAGCTCGCGGCGGGTCGATGAGTAGCTCACTGGGCTCGGGGAGGCAGACGGCGTCGGAGCATCTCCGGTGATCTCGGTTGCCCGAGGTAGAAGACGACCGCTGGAGACGTCATTGGGCATCCGGTGCCGCGTGGCTCGGGCGGAGAGGTTCAGGGTGGCGAGGCGGAGCTCGTGGGGCGGGATGGCTGGCCGTGGGGAGGTCGGTGGCCATGACGAACGGCAGTGGCGGTGACGAGGCCGCTGGTGCAAGGCGAAAGTGAGAGAGAGCAGAGGAGGAGAGGCCACGGGCGAGGAGAGAGAGGGTCGGGGGTGCGTGGCGCTCGGGAGACGTCCAGGCGTCGGGGAGGGAGCGGCAAGCGGGAGGTGGCGGCTGGCGTCGGGCACGCCTGCTGTGCATCCGACTGGCGGGAGGAAGAAGACCTCCCTGCCCCTGGTGGGCTGGGCGGCCAGATGGGCTGCCAGGTGAGCGCTAGGTAGTCCTTCTCTCTCTCTCTCTCTCTCTCTCTCTCTCTCTCTCTCTCTCTCTCTCTCTCTCTCTCTCTCTCTATTTTACATTTCCTATTATTCTGTAATTTTCGTGGCTTTATTAAAAATACTAATGCTACCCCAAAAATCATGAAACTTGCTTCAGGCCTACTGTTTGGAAAAATATCCAACAGCAAACATTTAAGTTTATGATTATTTGAGCATTTAAAATATTTTATAGCATTTAAATGCCCAAATGCAAATACTTAATGAATTAATCCAATGACCAAATATGTCATGAAAATGTGCGGCACCTCTCGGTTACGGTTTAAAGCATTTTTCCGTAAATGATGAACATTTTCTAAAGCCATTTGAAATCACTGAAAAATATTTTTGGTTGAGCCTATTTGAATTCCTTTAATGCTAGGGTTTAGGCAATCCCCATTTCAAATTTCATGAAAATTAAACATGATGCATGGATGCAATGCCACTAGTTACAAACAAGCTCTAGGGCTGTGACACCCGAGATGTACCCTCAAGAACGCTTTGCTCATCATAAGAGACCGTTTTGGCCTTCCCTTTGCCTCAAAAGGATTAGGCTACCTTGCCGCACTTTTGTTACTTCTATTGTTACTTGCTCGTTACAAATTATCTTGCTATCAGACTACTCCGCTACTTACAATTTCAGCACTTGCAAACATTACCTTACTGAAAAACTACTTGTCATTTCCTTCTGCTCCTCGTAGGGTTTGACACTCTTACTTATCTAAAAGAGCTACAATTTATCCCATATACTTGTGGGTCATCAAGGCTATTTTCTGGCGCTGTTGCCGGGGAGTGGAGCGCCTTTGGTAAGTGGAATTTGGTAAGGGAACATTTATATAGTGTGTTGAAATTTGTCACTTGTTAATATAGAAAAGAATCCTTTGAGGGGTTTGTTCAGGGTATCTTCACCTCGTCAGAAACCACAATTAGCTACCACTCAACCTACTGCACCTACTGAAAATATTGAATATGAAATTCCTTCGGGTATGATAGAACAACTACTAGCTAATCCTTATGCACGAGATGGAACCGAACATCCTGATATGCACTTGATATATGTGGAACAAATATGTGGATTGTTTAAGCTTGCAGGTTTACCCGGAGATGAAGTGATGAAAAAGGTTTTCCCTTTATCTTTGAAGGGAAAAGCATTGCCATATTATAGGCTATGCGATGATATTGGATCATGAAATTGGAATCGTTTGAAATTGGAGTTCCACCAGAAAAAATTATCCTATTCATCTAGTTCATCGTGATCGGAATTATATATATAATTTTTGGCCTCGTGAAGGAAAAGTATCGCTCTAGCTTGGGGGAGGCTTAAGTAAATGTTATATTCATACCCCAATCGTGAGCTCTCCAGAGAAATTATTATCCATAATTTTTATGCTCGGCTTTCTCGTAATGATCAAACCATGCTTGATACTTCCTGTGCTGGTTTTTTATGAAGAAGACTATTGAATTCCGGTGGGATCTTTTGGAAAGAATTAAATGAAACTATGAATATTGGGAACTCGACGAAGGTAAAGATTCAGGTATTAAACTTAAGATGATTGTGTTAAATCTTTTATTGATACCGATGCTTTTCGAAAGTTTAGCTCTAAATATGGACTTGAGTCTGAGATAGTAGCCTCCCTTTGTGAATCATTTGCTACTCATGTTGAACTCCCTAAAGAGAAGTGGTTTAAATACCATGCACCTATTAAAGAAGAAATTAAAGAACCGGTACCAATTAAAGAAGAAACTATACTTTACAATGTTGATCCAGTTGTTCCTTCTGCTTATATTGAGAAACCACATTTCCCTGTTAGTATAAAGGAACATGATAAAGTTTGAACTGTGGTTAACAAAGCTATATTAGAACAGTTAAACCTGATGAACAAATTAAAGTAGAAACTAGCATTGCTATGGTTAAAGGTCTCTTTGAAGAAGATATAGATGGGCATGCTATTTACTTTCGCGAAGAAGCTGCTAGAATTGCCAAACCTGATAAAAAGGATAAACATAGACATGTTGTTGGCATGCCTGTCATCTTAGTTAAAATAGGAGATCACTGTTATCATGGTTTATGTGACATAGGTGCTAGTGTGAGTGCTATTCCTTACACCTTATATCAAGAAATTATGAATGACATAGCACCCGCAGAAATAGAAGACAAAGATGTTGATTTTAAACTTGCTAATAGACACACCATCTCCCCAATTGGGATTGTTAGAGATTTTGAAGTCTTGTGTGGGAAAATAAAATACCCTACTGATTTTCTTGTTCTTGGTTCCCCACAAGATGACTTTTGTCACATTATATTTCATAGACCTTTCTTGAACACCGTTAATGCTAAGATAGATTGTGAGAAACAAAATTGTGGTGTTAGTTTTGGTGATGAGTCTCATGAGTTTAATTTTTCCAAGTTTAGTAGAAATCTTCATGAAAAAGAATTGCCTAGTAACAATGAATTAATTGGTCTTGCTTCTATTGATGTACCACCTACTGATCCTTTAGAACAATATTTGCTAGACCATGCAAATGATTTAAATATGCATGAAAGAAACGAAATAGATAAAATTTTCTTTGAACAACGTCGTCTGCTTAAACACAATTTGCCTATTGGAACTCTAGGAGGTCTCCTCCACCTAAAGGTCATCCTGTGTTTGAATTAAAACAATTGCCAGACACTTTGAAATATTCTTATCTTGATGAAAATAAGATGTATTGCTACCTCTTGAGCATGAATTGGTTTTCCCTTGAAGAGGAAAGGGTGATGCAGCAAAGTAGCGTATGTATTTCCCTCAGCTTTTGAGAACCAAGGTATCAGTCCAGTAGGAGACTACGCGCAAATCGCCTAGTACCTGCACAAACAATCAAGAACCTTGCAACCAACGAGATAAAGGGGTTGTCAATCCCTTCACGACCACTTGCAAAAGTGAGATCTGATAAAGGTAATAAGATAAATATATTTCGTATTTTTGTTGTATAGATTGGAAAATAAAGATTGCAAAATAAACGGAGACAGAAATAGCTAGTTGACGGGAAACTCATATGATGTAAAATAGACCCAGGGGCCATAGCTTTCACTAGTGGCTTCTCTCAAAATAGCATATACAACGGTGGGTGAACAAATTACTGTCGAGCAATTGATAAAACAATGCATAGTTATGATGATATGTAAGGCAATGATCATGAGTATAGGCATCATGTCCGTGTCAAGTAGACCGAAACGATTTTGCATCTACTACTATTACTCCACACATCGACCGCTATCTAGCATGCATCTAGAGTATTAAGTTCATAAGAACAGAGTAACGCTTTAAGAAAGATGACATGATGTAGAGGTATAAACTCAAGAAATATGATATAAAACCCATCTATTTATCCTCGATGGAAACAATACAATACGTGTCATTTCCGTTTGTGTCACTTGGATCGAGCACCGCAAGATTGAACCCAAAGCTAAGCACTTCTCCCATTGCAAGAAAGATCAATCTAGTTGGCTAAACTAAACCGATAATTTGAAGAGACTTGCAAAGATATCAAATCATGCATTTAAGAATTCAGAGAAGAACCAAATAATATTCATAGATAATCAAGTTCATAAACCCACAATTCATCGGATCTCGGCAGACACACCGCAAAAGAGTATTACATCGAATAGATCTCCAAGAACATCGAGGAGAACTTTGTATTGAGATCAAAAGAGAGAGAAGAAGCCATCTAGCAAATAACCATGGACCCAAAGGTCTGTGGTAAACTACTCACACATCATCGGAGAGGCTATGGTGTTGATGTAGAAGCCCTCTGTGATCGAATCCCCCTTCGGCAGATCACCGGAAAAGGCCCCAAGATGGGATCTCATAGGTACAGAAGGTTGCGGCGGTGGAAAAGTGGTTTCGTGGCTCCCCTGGATGTTTTCATGGTATAAGTGTATATATAGGCAAAAGAAGTAGGTCGGTGGAGCTATGAGGGGCCCACGAGGGTGGGGGCGCGCCTACCCCCCTGGGCGCGCCCTCCTGCCTCATGGCTGCCTTGTTGCTTCCATGACTTCGAATCCAAGTCTCCTGGATTGCGTTTGTTCCAAAAAAGATCCTCGTGAAGTTTTTGTTTCGTTTGGATTCTGTTCGATATTCCTTTTCTGCGAAACACTGAAATAGGCAAAAAAACAGCAACTTGCACTGGGCCTTCGGTTAATAGGTTAGTCCCAAAAATAATATAAAAGAGCATAATAAAGCCCATTAAACATCCAAAACAGATAATATAATAGCATGGAACAATCAAAATTATAGATACGTTAGAGACGTATCAAGCATATCCAAGCTTAATTCCTGCTCGTACTCGAGGAGGTAAATGATAAAACAAAATTTTTGATGTGGAATGCCACCTCACATAATTTTTAATGTAATTCTCTTTTATTGTGCCATGAATGTTCAGATCCAAAAGATTCTAGACAAAGTTCTAATATTGACATAACAATAGTAATACTTCAAGCATGCTAACCAAGTAATTATGTCTTATCAAAATAACATAGCCAAATAAAGCTTATCCCTACAAAATTATATAGTTTGGCCATGCTTCATTTTCTTCACTCAAAATGCTCCCATCATCCACAACCCCGATGAGAAGCCAATAAATTGTTTCAAACTTAGCCTTTTCAAACTGTTTCAACTTTTACGCAATATATGAGCGCAAGCCATGGACATAGCACTATGGGTGGAATAGCATATCATGATGGGGGTTATGTGAGAAGACAAAAAGGAGAAAGTCACACATTGACGCGGCTAATCAACGGGCTATGGAGATGCCCATCAATTGATGTCAATACGAGGAGTAGGGATTGCCATGCAACGGATGCACTAGAGCTATAAATATATGAAAGCTCATCAAAAGAAACTAAATGGGTGTGCATCCAACTTGCTTTCTCACGAAGACCTAGGACATTTTGAGGAAGCCCGTCATTGGAATATACAAGCCAAGTTCTATAATGAAAAATTCCCACTAGTAAATGAAAGTGACAAAATAAGAAACTATATATCATGAAGATCATGGTGCTATTTTTGAAGCACAAGTGTGGAAAAGGATAGTAACATTGTCCCTTCTCTCTTTTTCTCTCATTTTTTATTTTTTTATTTGGGCCTCTTTGGCCTCTTTTTTTTATTTGGGCTTCTTTGGCCTCTTTTTTTCCGTCCGGAATCTCATCCCGACTTGTGGGGGAATCATAGTCTCTAGCATCCTTTGCTCACATGGGGCAATGCTGTAATAATGAAAATCATCACACTTCTATTTACTTACAACTCAAGAATTATAACTCGATACTTAGAACAAAATATGACTCCATGTGAATGCCTCCGGCGGTGTACCGGGATATGTAATGAATCAAAAGAGACATGTATGAAAGAATTATGAAGGTGGCTTTGCCACAAATACGATGTCAACTACATGATCATGCAAAGCAATATGACAATGATGGAGCGTGTCAAAATAAACGGAACGGTGGAAAGTTGCATGGCAATATATCTCGGAATGGATATGGAAATGCCATAATAGGTAGGTATGGTGGCTGTTTTGAGGAACATATAAGGAGGCTTATGTGTGATAGAGCGTATCATATCATGGGGTTTCGATGCATCGGCGAAGTTTGCACCAACTCTCAAGGTGAGAAAGGGCAATGCACAGTACCGAAGAGGCTAGCAATGATGGAAGGGTGAGAGTGCATATAATCCATGGACTCAACATTTGTCGGGGAGGCTGATCGTACCCACGGACACCTATGGGGCCGGCGGAGCAGGCCCCTTGTGGTTCGGAGGGGGGCGGAGGTCGCACGAAGAGCGGATCGAGGCGATGCACACGAGCGGTTTTACCCAGCTTCGGACCTCTCCGGAGAGATAAAACTCCTACTGCTGCCTGATTGATCTATTGTGTTCTTGCTAGGGAGCAATGTCAGCCACAAAACCTAGCGTGAGTGTATCTAGTCTATGGCCAGTTGAATGAACTGAGCCTCGCGCAAGACGCGAACCGAACCTCGCGGAACCCCCTCTACGTTGCACTCGGTCCTCCTTTTTATATGCTCAAGGGGTCTCCGGCTGTGTGGCAACATAGGCGGGGTACGAATGTAAAACAGGAGTTGGTACACCTACTTGAACGATAAAGGTGCAAAAACACCTAACTCTGACGGCAAGGGACAAAAGCAATAAATGCCTGTCGTTGTCGCCCAAATAGTGTAACAGAGACCGTCAGGTGCGCCTCCGCTCGCCACGATGGCGAGCCTGTCAGCGCCGCTCATCGCTGCTCTCCGCTGGCTGCACAGCTGCTCGACACGCGCCCATGGAACGGTCCCATGGTGACACGTCGCTGGGTGAGCTGGAGCGGAGACGGAGAGAAGTTGCATGCCGCGGCAAGCGCCTTGCCGCGGCCGAATCCTTGTCGTGCTCGGAGACTTGTCGCGCTCCGAGCCTTCCCGGCAAGCTCCTCTTGCCGGGGCCTTGCCTTCTGTGTGCCTGGAGTGGCTTTCTCGACAAGCTCTTCTTGTCGGGACCTTGTCTGCCTAGAGAGGCCTTCCCGACAAGCTCCTCTTGTCGGGGTCTCGCCTTCAAAATGGCTGCGGAGGGTCTTGGCGGACGCCCGGCGAGGCTTGCAGCTGAGGGGCATGCGACTGCCCGTGCACAAGTTCGGGGTACTAAGGTACCCCTACTTTAGTACAATCGACAGGAGCCCCGGTGCAGGCCATACACGGTGCCGAAGCTGTTGGGCCAGGCCCAAAACAGGCACGGGCACGCGGCCTGGGTCCAAACCAAACCGAGTCCGTATCCGCCGCGTCCCCCCGTAATGGCACGCGTCGATTGCGGCGTCGTGGGGGAAGTGGGCGGCGTGCGGGGTCGCTCCACCTCCTCCTTGGTGCAGCTGGAGGCCGAGGAGCTCCGGCTGAGCCGACCAAGACTGGATCAGAATCGCGTCCACCTCCTCCTTTCTTCAGTTTCTGCTCCCCTTTCTCTCATTCGCCATGGAGAAAAAGAGCCTTGGTTCTTCATCGGTAGCGGCAAGGGTCGCCCCTAGACAGCGCTCCCCTCCCAACCCTACGCCCGGGGCGGCAGAGCCAGCCCCGAGAGGAAGAGGGAGGGGGCGAGGTCGAGGACGAGGTCGAGGACGAGGTCGAGGACAAGGTCGAGGAAGAGGCGGACGGGGCGGCGCGCCGTCTCCGCCTCCGCCGGCGGTTCCCCTCCCTGCGGCGGTTCATACCGGGAACGACCCTTGCGAGTTCTTCGTCAGGCTGCGCCGGGCGCCTTGTCGCCGCCTCCGTCTTCCAGCCCCGTTTGCGAGCGCGATGGAGTCGGATCCGCCCGAGACACTGAGATTGCACATGAGGGGCTGTGGAATCAGCGGCATGCGAGTCCGTGTTGTATTCCCAGCCCCTAATGTGATGTATCTCGATCGTGGGTGGAAGGCGTTCACCCGCATCCACAGCTCGAGGCGGGGTTTACCCTCCATTTTAAGTTAATGGAGGGTGATCTCCTCTCCGTCAAGGTCTTCGGGATCTTGGCACTTTCGGGCGAAGTGCTGCGTGGACAGCTCATCCGACAATGAAGATTCCCCTTCGAGCGAGAGTGACGAGGAGGGAGCGACAGCGACGACGAGGTTGGCGGGCCCGATTAGTTGTCCGCGCGGCAAATGCGTCTGGCGACCCCATCATCCGTGTCGCGGCTCCTCGAACTCCCCAGGGTCGTCTCCTTGGGCGGCTGGCGAGGGAGGCTGCGGAAGGGAAGAGGGATGGCGACAAAGGCCGCGTCAAGTCGAATGCTGAGGCGTGGTGCCTCGACAAAGACATCGACGCCCTGCCGCCCGTCTTGAGCCCCGCTTCCGGGCGCCGCCATCTCCGTCAAGCCCTCGGGAGCTCCGGGATGTTCTCTTGGTGTCTTCGGCACCCGTAGCTCGTCTAGGGCGCTTCTTTTGCCCTTCCCGCCTCCTTGACTTACCTCCCAGGCGAGGGACAGAAAAAGGATTACGGGCATCTTATCTTTTTAGTTAGTAAGCCTACGGTCCTTATCCGATTTAAAGCTTGTAATCCTCTCTTTCATGTTTTTCATTCACCACGGATTGTATCCGAGTAGAATGTTTTTAATGAAAAAGGGATGTTTGAAAAAGGACGAAGGGCTTATCTGATATCTCAGCCCCCGACAACTCTGGCTTGCCGCGGCCCCCGACAACCCTAGCTTGCCGCACCTCCCGGCAACTCTGGCTTGCCGCAGCCCCCGGCAACTCTGGCTTGCCGCAGCCCCCGGCAATTCTGGCTTGCCGCAGCCCCCGGCAACTCAGGCTTGCCGGGGCTTGGGTGCCGGTGGGCCCTTCTTCTCCTCTTTGCTGTTATTTCAGTTCTGAGGACGATTTAGCTTGATGCCGCAATAAGTTATCTTTGTAACATAACTTTATTCTGGGCAACATCTGCTACGTTACTTCCTTTACTCGACCCTTGGCTTTGTATGTTATTACCCTACGCTTTTCAGGGAAACTTGCCGGTGCAGGCACCCTTGTCATGGCGCCCGAGTGCGGGACTTCAAAGACTTCTTTGGCGGGGTCGCTACCGACAAGCAACCTTGTCGCGGACTAGTCGCAGCTCAATTAAGTTGTTGAGCGGTCTCGAAGCAAAGTAAGGGCGCGACTAGTCACGATTTGGTTCCTCCGCGCACGGGTGTTTCATACAAAGCGCGGTCGTTCAAGGAAGATAACTTTACAAATTTATTACTGGTCTGAATTGATCGATGCAACGTTATTTCCTCTACTTGATTTCTTCCTTTGTACGTTATTGCCCTACGCTTTTCCGGGAAACTTGCCGGTGCAGGCACCCTTGCCGCGAGCGCCAAGTGCGGAACTTCAAAGAGCCTTGGCGGTGGTCGCCACCGACAAGTAACCTTGTCGCGGACTAGCCGCAGCTCACTTAAGTTGTTGAGCGGACTCGAAACAAAGTAAGGCGCGACCGATCACGATTTGGTTCCTCTGCGCACAGAGTTCTCCATACAAAGTACAATCGTTCGAGGAAGATAACTTCAAAATTTAAAATTGATTGCTCAAACTTTGGCAACTTAGCTTTTCGGTCTCTTGCTTCCCGATGAGGTGAATCTTCCTCGGCGGTGTCCGGTCCATAGCATTGTCTCCTCCTTCCCCTGGGTTAACTTGTGCGCGAGGGGGGCCTCCCTTTTGCGACAAGAGAAAGAAGAGGAAAACGTTATGGAGCCCAGTGGCTCGATTCTGCTTACCGGGTGTGGTTGCTGCACAAAGTGTTAGCCAAAACATGCAATAAAGTGATGAAAGCATGAACTTGACGGGTTGTGCGCAACACATGGGCTTTACTGATGCACGGGGTCTGCGCCCGGCTTTGTACGAAGGATTACATGCAACAACGGCAAGACTTGTACAAAAGGTGGTTGCCGGAACGGGTTCCGACAACCGCGCCTTATGGGTAAAACTTACGAAGATGCTCAATGTTCCAGGAGTTGCTCACGGAATGCCATCTTCGGTCTCAAGGCGGACAGCGCCAAGCCTAGTGACTCGTTTCACCCGATAAGGGCCTTCCCACTTCGGCGTCAACTTGTTTGAATTCTTGGCGGACTGAACGCGCCGAAGAACAAGGTCGCCTTCCTCGAGACTTTTGGCATTAACCCTGCAGCCATGGTAGCGACGCAGAGCTTGCTGGTAGCGAGCAGCTCGCACAGCAGCCTGAAGACGATCCTCCTCAAGGAGCAGCGCGTCATCTTGTCGCGGCTGCTCTTGCTCAAGCTCGTCATAAGCGAGCACTCGAGGCGATCCGTATACGAGTTCCGTGGGGAGAACTGCCTCTGCTCCGTAGACTAGAGCAAAGGGTGCCTGGCCAGTGGCTCGATTTGGCGTCGTTCTGAACGACCAAAGAACCACCGGCAGCTCCTCGATCCAGTTTCTTCCGCGACTTGTGCAGCTTCGCCGAAAGTTACGGTCTTGAGCCGCGCAGCGCCTTCGGCATTGCCCTCTTCGCTGACCGTTGCTTCTCGGGTGAGCAAGCGAAGCGGCGAACCTTGGCGCCAAGGTCTTGGGCGCATCGCATGAAGGTGCGACTCGTAAATTGTGTGCCGTTGTCGGTGATGATCCTGTAAGGGATTCCGAAACGGCAAACAATCGACCTGAAGAACTTGACTGCTGACTGTGCGGTCACCTTCCTCACTGCTTCCACTTCCGGCCACTTTGTGAACTTGTCGATGGCGACGTACAAGTACTCAAAGCCCCGACGGCTTCGGGGAAGGGGCCGAGGATGTCGAGCCCCGGACGAAAATGGCCGTGATAAAGGGATCGTCTGGAGAGCTTGAGCTGGCTGGTGTATCTATTTGGAATGGAACGGCATGCTTCACACTTGGTTACTTGCGCGATTGCATCCTCGGAGGGTCGGCGAGAAGAAACCTTGCCGGAAAGCTTTGCCGGTAAGTGCTCTTCTTGCGCCAATGTGGTGACCACATATGCCTCCATGTATCTTCGCCAACAGCTTATGTCCATCTTCCACAGGAATACACTTCAATTTCACACCGTTGAGTCTTCTTCTGTACAGTATGCTGTCGACAAACTGGTACATACTCGACTACCGGGCTACTCTTTCCGCTTCTTCCTGCTCTTCGGGAAGTTCTCCTGTCTGGAGGAAATGGACAATCTGCTGCGCCCATGCTGGAGCTTGCGGCTCGACAACAAGGACTAAAGGCATATCTGCTGCCGCGGGAACATCAGCTTCTCACGGCAAGAACCTGCGTCTCTGCCGGGAGCTTGATGCTCCCCGACAAGCTTGCCGGAGCAAGACTTGTCGGGGCGTTTTCTTCGACGAAACAAACCACGGGTGCAGCCGGGGCATCGCTTCCTCAAAGACTTTGTTGGTGTTGATCTTGGGGACCTTTGCAACAACGGCTTGAGGGAAGCTCAGCCGGAAAAGTAGTCACCAGAGGCCAACTTCCTCTTCTTGCTCTGTCCGGTCGATGGTGTTACGGTTATCGAGTCAGCTTGAGCACGAAAATCCCTGGTTCCATTGTGTAACTTAAGTGCAGCACTTTGACAGCCGTCGGCAATATCATTCTCGAGCTCTTGGAACATGTTCCATTTGCAGGCTGTCAAAGTGCTCTTCTAGCTTCCTCACTTCATCAACGTAGGCTTCCATCAACGGACTCGGTAATCTTTGCTCACTTGTTTGGACGGCATTTAATTGCGCTTCTCTTCGACGCCGATGCGAGTTCGAGCGTCCTCTTGTTGTCGCTCATGAAGAACTTGGCGCTGATCGCGGCGGGTTCGCGGATCCGATGATGCAGTGGAGTCGCTGTCGAGGTGGATCCGGTGAGTCGGCGATCTTGGCCTTCTTGGTGGAGAGTGCACGGTGGTTGCACCTCCGACAGTGTCGTCGCCACCGGCTCGTGCCTTGTCGCCTCGCCGCGGCAACGATGGCGTTGGTTGTCGCGGAGCGTCGTTGTTGGCAAAGCCGATGAGGCTCTGGATAGTGGCCCTCCACTCGTCGACCTTGTCGGCCGTCGGAGGGTAGTCGAGGAGCAGTTGAGCTCTCGCCAGAGCTTCCGCTGGAGTAGTAGGCGGCATTGGAGAACGGTGCGAGGCGGGACACGCTCGGACTTCTAACCACGTTAGAAGGAGCCGCGCCCGTCCGGCGACCGTATCTCACTAGCGCCCGGCATGTTGGCGCGCATGCTTTGGTCTTGAGGGTCTCGATCCAACGAGCGTATGGCGTTGTGAACACCATGGCGTTGTTGGTCCCGTCTCTGAGATGGGCGCGGGGGATGCGCGAACGCCGAGGTTTGCGGTGCCTTGTCCTTGGACTTGGCAGCGTCGCGAGCACCTTCGCCGGGCGCCCATTCCTCTCGCCAGCGTCTGCACCGCCACCCGTTTGCTGCGGTGAGGGTGGGTACGACGCAGACGGCTCTGCTGCCGCCGAAGCCTTCTTCTTCGGTGGCATGTTGAGGAAGATCTTGATGGCGCCGCTTCAGCGTGAACGCCGGATCGGATTCACACGGCCTCGACGACCCCTACCGGCGCGCCAGAGAGATGTCGGGAGGCTGATCGTACCACGGACACCTATGGGGCCGTGGGCAGGCCCCTTGTGGTTCGGAGGGCGGAGGTCGCACGAAGAGCGGATCGAGGCGATGCACACGAGCGGTTTTACTCAGCTTGGAGCTCTCCCGGGAGAGATAAAACTCCTCTCTTTGCCTGATTGATCTATTGTGTTCTTGCTAGGGAGCAATGTCAGCCACAAAACCTAAGCGTGAGTGTATCTAGTCTATGGCCAGTTGAATGAACTGAGCCTCGCAAGACGCGAACTGAACCTCATGGAACCCCTTCACGTTGCACTCGGGCCTCCTTTTATATGCTCAAGGGGTCTCCGGCAGGTGGCAACATAGGCGGGGTACGAATGTAAAAACAGGAGTTGGTACACCTACTTGAACAAAGGTACGGTGCAAAAATACCTAACTCGACGGCAAGGGACAAAAGAAATAAATGCTGTCGTTGTCGCCCAAACAAAGGTAACAGAGACCGTCAGTGCGCCTCGGCAGCAACATGAGCCTGTCGCCGCCATCGCTGCTCTCCGCTGGCTGCAGCTGCTCGACACGCGCCCATGGAACGGTCCCATGGCGACACGTCATTGGGTGAGCTGGAGCGGAGACGGAGAGAAGTCACATGCTTGGCAAGCGCCTTGCCGCGGCCGAATCTTGTCGCGCCGGAGACTTGTCGCGCTCGAGCCTTCCGGCAAGCTCCTCTTGCCGGGCCTTGCCTTCTCGTGTGCACAGGTGGCTTTCCCGACAAGCTCTTCTTGTCGGGACCTTGTCTGCCTAGAGTGGCCTTCCCGACAAGCTCCTCTTGTCGGGGTCTCGCCTTCAAAATGGCTGCGGAGGGTCTTGGCGGACGCCCGGCGAGGCTTGCCGCGGGGACGCTGCGACTGCCCGTGCACAAGTTCGGGGTACTAAGGTACCCCTACTTTAGTACACCGACAACATTAGTCATAAACAACTCACATACTTATTGAAAAAATCTACAAGTCATCAAAACTAAGCACTATGCGCATGCTCCTAGAGGGATAGATTGGTAGGAAAAGACCATCGCTCGTCCCCGACCGCCACTCATAAGGAAAGCAATCAAAGAACACCCCATGCTTCATATTTGTCACACAACGTCTACCATACGTGCATGCTACGGGACTTGCAATCCTCAACACAAGTATTTGTCAATTCCACAATTACCCAACTAGCATGACTCTAACATTACCACCTTTATATCTCAAAACAACTATCAAGTATCAAACTTCTCATAGTGTTCAATGCACTCTATATGAAAGTTTTTGTTATACCCATCTTGAATGCTTATCATATTAGGACTAATTTTATAGACAAAGAAAATTACCATGCTGTTCTAAAAGACACTCAAAATAATATAAGTGAAGTATGAGAGATCAATATTTTCTATAAAATAAAACCACCACCATGCTCTAAAAAGGTATAAGTGAAGCACTAGAGCAAAATTTATCTAGCTCAAAATATATAAGTGAAGCACATAGAGTATTCTAATAAATTCGGATTCATGTGTGTCTCCCCCAAATGGTGTGCACATCAAGGATGATTGTGGTAACTAAAGAGAAAAGACTCAAATCATGCAAGACGCTCCAAGAAATACACATTTCATGTGGTGAATAAAAATATAGCCTTGAGTAAAGTTATCGATAGACGAAGACGAAAGAGGCGATGCCTTTCGAGGCATCCCCAAGCTTAGGATTATGGTTGTCCTTAAATTTTACCTTGGGGTGCCTTGGGCATCCCCAAGCTTAGGCTTTTGCCAATCCTTGTTCCAAAATCCATCAAATCTTTACCCAAAACTTGAAAACTTCACAACACAAAACTCAAACAGAAAATCTCATGAACTTCGCTAGTGAAAAAAGAAAAATCGCAACCATAATGTACTGTAATGAACTCATTCTTTATTTATATTGGTGTTAATCCTACTGTATTCCCACTTCTTTATGGTTCATACCCCCCGATACTAGCCATAGATTCATCAAAAGAAGCAAACAACACACGAAAAACAGAATTTGTCAAAAACAAAACAGTCTGTAGTAATCTGTATCAAACATATACTTCTGGAACTCCAAAAATTCTGACATAAATTTGTAGACGTGAGGAATTTGTCTATTAATCATCTGCAAAAAGAATCAACCTAATACCGCTCTCCAGTAAAACATGGCATCTAATCTCGTGAGCGCTAAAGTTTCTGTTTTTTTACAGCAAGATCGCAAAGACTGCACTCAAGTCTTCCCAACGGTTCTACTTGGCACAAACACTAATTAAAACATAAAACCACATCTAAACAGAGGCTATATGAATTATTTATTAATCAACAGAAACAAAAAGCAAGGAACAAAAATAAAATTGGGTTGCCTCCCAACAAGCGCTATCGTTTAACGCCCTAGCTAGGCATTGATAATTTTAATGATGCTCACATCAAAGACAAGAATTAAAGCACAAAGAGAGCATCATAGAACACGTTATAAACACATCTAAGTCTAACATACTTCGAGTGCATAGGCATTTTATAAGCAAACGAATTATCATAGCAAGCAAAAATTAGCATATGCAAGGATGAAGAAAGAAACAATAGCAATCTCAACATAAAAAGAGGTAATTTAGTAACCTAAGAATTTCTACAACCATATTTTGCTCTCTCATAATAATTACATGTGTAACCATACTCAAATTCAACAATATAGCTATCACATAACATATTCTCAACACGATCCACATGCATGTGAAGTTGACACTCTTCTATAATAGTGGTATTAAAATTAACAAAAGTCATGACCTCTCCAAACCCACTTTTATCAAAAAATTCATAAGATTGAACATTCTCCAAATATGTGGGATATAAAGTTGACACTCTTCCAAACCCACTTTCAATATTATTTCAAATACTATTATCAATCTCATATTCATCATGGGGCTTAAATAAATTTTCAAGATCATAAGAAGAATCACCCCAATCAAGATCATTGCAACAAATAGTAGACATATCAAAATTAGCATCCCCAAGCTTAGGGTTTTACATATTATTAGGACAATTGAAATCAAGAGAATTTATAGTAAAATCCTTGCAATCATTCTTTTGATTCAAGGAACTATCTAGTATGGGTGTAATAACAATAATCTCATGGGTGTAATAGCAAATTCATCTCCATAAATATTGGTATCATGGCCATAAGAATAGCATGCATCATGTTCATCAAGGGATATTTAAATCAAATCATCAGAATCGTAATTATCTATAGATTCATGCATATTATTATTTTCTTCCCAAGCAACGGTCATTCTCTCAATAAATTCCTTAACATAGGCATCATGAGCATAGTTTTCATAGCAATATTTAAGTATGTCGGAATTTTCAGTTTTTTAGAGAGTAATATCATACTTTTCAATCAAAGAAGCAATTTCATGAGCACCCTTAAAAACAACAAATTCCTCAATTTGTTCGATATCATAGAAACTACAAACACCCTTTCCATAAGAAGATAAGATTTCATTATCATTAAACTCACATAGGTAGGGATGGTGTTTTTTTAGTGTTCTTAGAGCAACAAGTAAAATCATAAATTTCACAAAGATAGCATAGCATAGAAAACTATTTATTTGATACCATAAGTGCTTCCCCTTTTCAAACAAATGATGACACACAAAATGAGCATGATCATCTAAAGATTTCCCATCAACTAGGCTAGTTGGGGTTCCAGCACGAGCGCATAAGGATCGAAGATGATCCAAGTAGAACACTTTAAGTGGATCCATATCAATACATTTTAAGCAAGCAAAGATGCAAGAAAATAGAAGGCACATGGAAACACAAACAAAGATACATACGGGAAGAAGGCAAAGAAAAGGCAAAGGTTTTTGAAAATTGTTTTAGAAGTGGGGGAGAGGAAAACGAGATGCGAATGTCAAATAATGTAATGCGAGGGATAAGAGTTTGTCATGGGTACTTGGTATGTCTTGACTTGAGCGTAGATCTCCCCCGCAACGGCGCCAGAAATCCTTCTTGCTACCTCTTGAGCATGCGTTGGTTTTCCCTTGAAGAGGAAAGGGTGATGCAGCAAAGTAGCGTAAGTATTTCCCTCAGTTTTTGAGAACCAAGGTATCAATCCAGTAGGAGACTACACGCAAATCGCCTAGCACCTGCACAAACAATAAAGAACCTTGCAACCAACGCGATAAAGGGGTTGTCAATCCCTTCACGGCCACTTGCAAAAGTGAGATCTGGTAAAGATAATAAGATAAATATTTTTTGGTATTTTTGTTGTATAGATTGGCAAATAAAGATTGCAAAATAAACGGAGACAGAAATATCTAGTTGACGGGAAACTAATATGATGTAAAATAGACCCCGGGGCCATTGGTTTCACTAGTGGATTCTCTCAAGATAGCTGATATTATGGTGGGTGAACGATATACTGCCGAGCAATTGATAGAAAAGTGCATAGTTATGATGATATCTAAGGCAATGATCATTAATATAGGTATCACGTCCGTATCCAGTAGACCGGAACGATTCTGCATCTACTACTATTACTCCACACATCGACCTCTATCCAGCATGCATCTAGAGTATTATGTTCATAAGAACGGAGTAACGTTTTAACCAAGATGACATGATGTAGAGGGATAAACTCAAGCAATATGATATAAACCCCATCTATTTATCCTCGATGGCAACAATACAATACGTGTCGTTTCCATTTCTGCCACTGGGATCGAGCACCGCAAGATTGAACCCAAAGCTAAGCACTTCTTCCATTGCAAGAAAGATCAATCTAGTAGGCCAAACTAAACTGATAATTCGAAGAGACTTGCAAAGATATCAAATCATGCATTTAAAAATTCAGAGAAGAACCAAATAATATTCATAGATAATCAAGTTCATAAACCCACAATTCATCAAATCTCGGCAAACACACCGTAAAAGAGTATTACATCGAATAGATCTCCAAGAACATCGTGGAGAACATTGTATTGAGATCCAAAGAGAGAGAAGAAGCCATCTAGCTAATAACAATGGACCCAAAGGTCTGTGGTAAACTACTCACACATCATCGAAGAGGCTATGGTGTTGATGTAGAACCCATCTGTGATCGAATCCCCGTCCGGCAGATCGCCGGAAAAGGCCCCAAGATGGGATCTCACCGGTATAGAAGGTTGCGGTGGTTGATAAGTGGTTTCGTGGCTCCCCTGGATGTTTTCAGGGTGTAAGAGTATATATAGGCGAAATAAGTAGGTCCGTGGAGCTACGAGGGGCCCACAAGGGTTGGGGGGCACGCCTACCCCCCTGGGCACGCCCTCCTACCTTGTTGCTTCCTTGACTTCCACTCCAAGCCTCCTGGATTGCGTTTTGTTCCGAAAAAGATCATCGCGAAGATTTCTGTAACACCCCAAAATTTTGACCTTGATTTATTAATTAAAAAATTTCCAGGAAATTAAATTTTGATTTTCTAGTTTTATCTCTTAATTGCAGATCACTCTGTACCTCTGAATTTTTTTTGAGTTTTTCCTTCTAGGTGGAAACCTTCCAAAAATATGGTTGGAGTTGTATATCTCCCAAAGACCATTTATTTTTATCAGTGGAATTATTTCTACAATTATTTTTCCTGAGCTTGATTTCTTTAAAAAATGATTTTTCATAAGTTTTAGAGTCCCATTTGCACTACAACCTATTTAAATATTTCTTTAAAAATTCCACCAAAATTGGGGCATGTTAGTAGTAGTGTATAATTCAACTATATGCAAAAAAAACCCATTAGTGTTCTTTGAAAAATTTGAGCAAATCATCCTCTTTTGCTCTCACGGTCCGGTTGGTATTTTCTACTGCAACCATATTTTATCTTGCCCTATTACCCATGATTTTTGTCCTGCTTATAAAACACTGTACCAAACCCTTAAGTCCAGGAGATTGGACCCTTTGGAATACTTTTGGTCCATACAATAGTAGCCTTCATTTTCTGTCCAGATTTGATTTTCTCAAAAAATTGCACTAACAAGTTTCTGGTCTTACCAACCTTGCTACCATCCCATTCACCTAAAGAGACTCTAATCTGGAGATTTTGGCCACCAGAAGAGATGCCCACACGCCCATGGCATTCTGTCCAGCACCTTGTGTGCATGGCCAGTTTTGGCATAGTTTTAGTCTACATTGTGGACTTGATCCCCTGACCCAGCAGCCATGTCCACTAATCTCCTAGCCACCACTAACCTAGACCTGTTAACTACCAGCCTCATTCAAGCCCTCTAGCACGCGTTGGCATTTCGTCGAGCACCTGGCGTTCGTGCTCTGGGCGCGCCCAGAGCGCACGTTTTGCACGGGCGCGCAACCGAGCCGCCGCATATTGCCCCTGGCCTTTGCTCACCCAGTGGCCACGCCTGTCCTCACCGCTTCGCCGAGAACCCTCAAGGCACCTGGCGCCCTCTGGCGCCCGCCGTCGAGCTCCCTTGGTGGCACGCCCGGCGTCCGCAGCGAGCTCCTGCCATGGGCGGTGCCGCCCGAGCCACTCCAGCGCGCCAGCTCGCCCCTGAACAGCCGGAGCTTATCCGCGAGCCCGTCCGCTAGCGCCCATCGCCGCCATGTCACCCTGCTAGCAACAGAACAGCGGTTCACCGGCGTTCTTATCCGCAGGCGCGAGAACCTACCTCGACCGCCTATAAAAGGAGCCCCTGAGCTCGTCCAGACCCTCAGGCGACCTCAGGCCATCTCCCTAGTGCTCCCATAGCCAACAATCGACGGAGGGAGGCCATCTGCCTCGTCTCCGGCGGTTCGCCCCGCCGCCACGCCGGTGCCGAGCGTCGGCGTGTGGGCCTCCCGGCTCATCCTCCGCCACCGCCCCTACTCCCTCAACAAAGGCGGAGCCGCCCCACCTCTCTAGCCCGATCAGGAGCCAGCATAGCTCGAGACCCCGATCCACCCGAAACCACCATCCGCCGCGGAGCTCGCCGCCGGTGACCCCCTCCACCCCTGCAAGCCTGTCGACCACTAGGAGGACCGCCCTGGACCAGCGGATCCATCCCTGCCCTCAGAATGTCGCGGGGAGCCGCCGTTCGTCGGCGGCAATCGCCGGAGCCCCGCCACCGCTCGGCCAGAGAAAGATGGAGGGCGCGGGCGACTGGTCAAACCTGACCAGTGGACCCGACGGCCCCACCTGCCAGTGACCCCAGCTCTGCCGACGTGTTTTAAGTGGAAACGTAAAACACAAGAGTATGTCTTCTCTGTCTCGAAAGCGTATTCTTATTCAAACCTTTTTTATTTTTTCTGTTTTATTTAAAAACATTTTTTTACTAAAGTTTGACTGGCTATAATTTTTAAAATACAAGTCCAATTGATTTGATTGTTTTTCTGTTGTTTCTCAAATTTTGTCTAGTTTATTTTCATATTTATTTGAAAATTTTACAAAAACTTTTTTGTACTATTTTGGAACTATGTGTTAATTCAAATTTTCGTAAAATAGGATTTTGAAGAAGAAGGCAACTTTCAAAAAGTGCACCCTCACTTGCATACTCTTGAAGGCAAGCATTCTGAACCCCGGCATAATATTTGTTGTGTGTGTTCGATGCTAATACGACACCGCCTTGACTTGAAGTGTTCGGTATTTTATGTGATGATATGATCATGTTCATAAGTGCATAATGATGATTCATGCTATTGGACTTTGATATGCTTCTGATAGTAATCACCCTCGTATGCCTTTCATGCCTATCGGGAGGAATCCGGGGAAAGTCTCTGTCTTGGGTAGACACGAACTTGTCTCTAATAATTAGTTGAGACGATTATGTCCGGTAAGGCATGGTGAGGTATGATGAGTGGTGATTACATTTCTTTGGTGTGAAATATATTTGTTATACCAATCCGGCAGGGAATGCCTTAACCTCCTGAGTCAACCGTAGATCGAGTCTTGTTCCAGTAACCCCCATACTTGTTTCGTACTACCACTTGTCCCTGCCATAGGTAGGGTACAGTTTGGTAAGATGTGAACCCCTTCCTAGCACACATCGTACAGAGAGGCCATGGTGGAAGATACCGGCTGCATCCGGTAGACATGCCACCCGGTCTGGGGGCATGGGTGTTTCCGGTTGGAGCCGAGGGGTAGCTCCCCTAGTTTGCGCGTGTTATAAATTTTTTGATCCCATGCTAGTCGAGGTTGTAGCCTCCCCACTTAGAGTTTTTCTTAACGGATGTCGTGGGTGATTCCAGACACCGGTAAGTTAGGCTAGTGTGTGCGGTCAGGTGTGTTTTCAATTAAAAGACCATAGATGGAATTACTCCCGATGGACTAAAGGAATACGTTACTCGTGGGTAAAGAGTACACCCTCTGCATAGATTATATCTATTCGAATAGCCGTGTCCATGGTTAAGGACTACAGTCTGGGATGGGTCAAGTGTCGGTCTTAGTATCGGTCTTCATAGGAAAAATTGCTAAACCAGAACATGGATCATGACTTGTGACTCATGATGATTATGATTATTATTATGGACTAACTATTTACATTATTTGAATTATTGAGTATCCCTGGGACGGTTCTACCTCCTGGATACTCACTGTGATTATTCTCTTATAAGCCCTTTATGTGGTGTCGCTCAAATGCCCGACTGTGGCATGCTTGTTATTTAAATTACTTATAAGCCCTTTATGTGGTGTCGCTTAGACGCCCGACTGTGGCATGCTTGTTATTTAAATTACTTATAAGCCCTTTATGTGGTGTCGCACAGACGCCCGACTGTGGCATGTTTGTTACTTATTTCCTTTATAAGCCCTTTATGTGACGTCGCTCAGACACCCGACTGAGGCATGCTTTATATTATTATCCTGTCGAAGTGTCGCTTCAGACACCCGATCGGTGCATTTTATTTATATTCTCAGATTGTTTATTCATGTTTTATATGAATAACTTGTTTGCGTGCATCATGAATTTTATCGGGGCATATTTCAGAGCATAATTATCATCTGTTATATTATACCTGTGTTCATAATGTTTGCGAGTAGATTCAAAGTACTCACTGGCTTGTCCCTGGCTATTGTCTTAGCCAGATTTCTTGCATGGAGAGGAGCGTTGCGATGACAGCCCCGGAACCTACGCAATGGTGATAGCAGCCTCGCGAAGATAGGATTTATCCAGGCCAGTTGTTCCTATGGGAAATGGAGTCCCATAGTCACTAATGAACCACAAACCGCTTCCGCCATCAGCCACTAGAAATCTTGTGTTGTACTCATAGGCCAAAATGGTCTTGTACTACATATTATGTATTTTTCTTGGAATTTCTGTATCAAGTTGGTGCCTCATCAGCTAAAAGTAATCCTGGGGCTGGTGAGCACAAGGACCATTTTCTGGGAAATATATCCTGGAAATCCGGTCGCGACAATTTCGTTCCGTTTGGATTCTGTTTGATATTCCTTTCCCGTGAAACATTGAAATAGGAAAAAAAACATCAATTTGCACAGGGCCTTCAGTTAATAGGTTAGTCCCAAAAATAATATAAAAGAGCATAATAAGGCCCATTAAACATCCAAAACAGATAATATAATAGCATGTAACAATTAAAAATATAGATACGTTGGCCACGTATCATATATCCTGTTATTATTAGTGCTAACCTTTCAGAACATGTAGAAGAAAGATTATTGAATGTTCTAAGGAAGCACCGAGATGCTACTGGATATCCTCTTGATGATTTAAAGGGCATTAGTCCCACTCTATGTCAGTACAAAATTAATATGGAACCTGATGCCAAACCCATTGTTGATCACCAACGTCGGTTAAATCCGAAGATGAAAGAAGTGGTAAGAACGGAAATATTAAAACTTCTGGAAGTAGGTATAATGTATCCTATAGTTGATAGTAGATGGGTAAGTCCTGTTCATTGTGTTAATAATAAAGGAGATATAACTGTTGTTCTCAATGATAAGAATGAACTTATTCCACAAAGAATTGTTACAGGCTATAGAATGGTAATTGATTCTACAAAATTAAACAAAGCAACTAGAAAAGATCATTACCCTTTGCCTTTTATTGATCAAATGCTTGAAAGATTATCTAAGCACACACACTTTTGCTTCCTTGATGGATATTCTGGCTTTTCACAAATACATGTTTCATAACATGATCAAGAAAAGACCACTTTTACTTCTCCTTTTGGAACCAATGCTTATAGACGTATGCCTTTTGGTTTATGTAATGCACCTGCTACCTTTCAAAGATGTATGACTGCTATATTCTCTGATTTTTGTGAAAACATTATTGAGGTTTTCATGGATGACTTTTCTGTTTATGGGAAGTCTTTTGATGATTTTTTAAGCAATCTTGATCGAGTTTTGCAGAGATGTGAACAAACAAATCTTGTCTTGAATTGGGAGAAGTGCCACTTTATGCTTAATGAAGGCATTGTCTTGGGTCATAGAATTTCTGAAAGGGGTATTGAAGTGGAACAAGATAAGGTTGATGCAATTGAGAAAATGCCATGTCCTAAAGATATAAAAGGTATTTGTAGTTCCTAGGTCATGCTGGTTTCTATATGAGATTTATCAAAGACTTCCCTAAAATTTCTAGGCCTCTCACTAGTCTCTTGCAAAAGGATATTCCCTTTGTTTTTGATGATGATTGTTTAGAAGCCTTTGAAACACTCAAGAAAGCCTAAATATCTACACCTATTGTTCAACCACCTGATTGGAACTTGCCTTTTGAATTTATGTGTGATGCTAGTGATTATGTTGTTGGTTATGTTCTAGGACAAAGAGTTGATAACAAACTTAATGTTATTCATTATGCTAGTAAATCTCTAGACATTGCTCAAAGAAATTATGCTACTACTAAAAAAGAATTCTTAGCAGTGGTGTTTGCTTGTGACAAATTTAGACCTTATATTGTTGACTCGAAAGTAACTGTTCACACAGACCATGATGCTATTAAATATATTATGGAAAAGAAAGATGCTAAACCTAGACTTATTCGATGGGTTCTCTTATTACAAGAATTTGATTTACATATCATTGATAGAAAAGGTGCTGAGCACCCAGTAGCTGATAATTTTTATAGGCTTGAAAATGTGCTTGATGACCCACTACCTATTGATGATAGTTTTCCTGATGAGCAGTTAGCTGCAATAAATTTACCTCATAGTACTCCTTGGTATGTTGATTATGCTAATTACATTGTTGCTAAATATTTACCACCTAGCTTTACATACCAACAAAAGAAAAAATTCATCTATGATTTAAGACATTACTTTTTGGATGAACCACATCTTTATAAAGGAGGAGTAGATGGTATTATTAGACGTTGTGTACCTGAGCATGAACATGGACAAATCCTACGAAAATGTCACTCCGAAGCTTATTTAGGGCATCATGCTGGAGATAGAACTTCTCATAAGGTATTGCAGTCTGGATTTTATTTGCCTACTCTCTTCAGGGATACCCGCAAGTTTGTCTTATCTTGTGAGGATGTCAAAGAATAGGTAATATCGGTAAGCGTCAAGAAATGCGTATGAATTATTCACTTGCTGTTGAACCATTTGATGTTCCGGGATTTGATTACATGGGACCTTTTCCTTCCTCTAATGGGTATCACTAATGGAATCAGCTTCTTTGCCGTCCGCCATGGCAGACGGCAAAGGCATGGATCACGGACGACAAACTTTTTGCCGTCCGCCAGCAGACGGCGGACTATCCGTCTGAACACGTGCCGGCAAAGGCCTTCTTTGCCGTCCGCTTCCTAGAAACGGACGGCAAAGGATTGTGCCATCTGCCATACGAGGCCAGCAGACGGCAAAGCCAACGGACGGCAGTGTAGTGGCGTGAGAGCCGTTAGGGGGTTAACGGCGCTCTTTGTCGTCTGCCAGCAGAAGGGAAAGAGTCAAAGCTCTTTGCCCTCCGCTAACAGACGGCAAAGAGCTCTGCTAGGAAGTACTGGGAAGCTACCACGTGGCCAGCTACGCCGTCCGCCAACGGACGACAACGTGATTTGAATCTTTTCCTTCTGCTGGCAGACGGTAAAGTGACCAAATAGGCAGCTAGTGTTCCCATGTTTGACAGGTAGCTGCCACGTGTCCTCTTTGCCGTCTGCTAGCAAACGACGAAGCTCTTTGCCGTCTGCTAGCGGACGGCAAACAGGGTACATATCCCCTGTTTTTATTTGAATCCTCACAGGAATTCACACATAGATATAAATATATATATTTTTCACATTCACAACAGACATATGATGTATCCAACACATAGCTCCATCCATGACAACATACATACATAATAAGAAACAGAGTTCCATCCATACATATTACAGTAACATCACAATGTTCATCCAACACATTGTTCCATGCATCCATATAACAAGTTCCACATTTTTTATTGATACAAACGAAAAAAAGGGAAACAAGCACTCCATTCATGCAAGCTTCGATATAGTGAATTAAATCTGCAAAATGGGAAACAAGAAAGTTAGAAGAAGAAGACTAGAATCAGAAGAGGAAGAAGAAAATGAAGAAGAAGAAGAAGAAGAAGAAGAAGAAGAAGAAGAAGAAAATGAAGAAGAAGAAGAAGAAGAAGAAGAAGAAGTAAGCATACTTTGGTAAAATGGAGCTAACCTAGCTAATTGTGCCATTTTTGAGTGAACTAAGCATCTTATGCCATTTTTTATATAACTTAGAGCTAAGTTCATTTTGGAGAAGAAGAAGAAAACTAGAAGAAGAAGAAGAAGACTAGAAGAAGAACTTCTTCTTCTTTTCTTCTTCTTCTTTTTCTTCTTCTTCTTTTCTTCCTATTCCTTCTTTTCTTCCTCTTCCTAGATTTTCTTCGTCTTATTATGTCATTTGTGGACTGAATAGGCTAAATTATGTCATAAATGGACTAAACAAACTAAGTAAGAAGAAAAATACCGTTGTCACAGAGGTGTAGGAATTGTCGGGGCAGCGCTGATGCCAGACAGAGGTGAAGGACAGGTCGGGGTATCGGCATTGGCAGAAGGAGTGGTCGATGCTTGTCGGGAGCCATGCTGCACCAAAGATCATTTCCAATAATGTCTCGTTACCAAGTTCGCAAACTGAAATGTGAATAGTAGTGAGCAACGACCATTCAAATCAAACTCACCGTGGTCGTAGAGCAATCTGGGCAGTGGCGAGGACTGACCGTTTTTCTTGCACATGGTCTGCACATTTGGTTCTCACGAGTCAGTCATATTAGATAGTAATGCGAACATTGCGTGCATGATTGGGCTAATATGCACGAGAAATGTACCACGATGAGCTCGTATTGGGCCCGGTTAGCGTTGTATTTCCGGTTCCTCTCCTCCTCCAACAGCTTAGCTGTCCTCTCCTCCATCTCCCTCTCCCTCTCCGCCACCTCCCTTTGTGCCTCCCTTTTTGCCTCCTCCACAAGCGCCTTCGTGTTCAATCTCTCTTTCTCAACAATAGCCTGCAACACACCACTCCTTGTTAGCATTCTAATCTTCGACGGATGCACACACAATGTAATGGAGGAAAGGTGAGAGAGTCCGTATAACTAACCGCCATGGCGACCTCCACGGGCCGTGAACGAGCCGTTATCTCAGGATTAGAGCTACGCAGGCGCTTCTTGATCTGCGGGAGAGTCTTAGGACAACGTATCAGTCCATCACCAATGGCTTGAGAGCCATGGGACCTCCCGCCACCAGATATCATCACCAGCTCTATATCTAAAGGATCCTGGCTCGCTCGAGTTAAAATCCTCCCTTTTCCTCGCCTTCCCCTCGTCTCTGTACCTCACAAGCTTGTGGTGGGAGGTCTTGTTGGTGAAGCTCTCTGGATCATCTAGGTCAGACTCCGTGAATGGCTTGGCCTTCTTGTACGGGGCCATATGGGCCATGCCATAGAGGTCGACAACAACTGGCACAGGCTTCTTGTGGTGGTACGCCTGAGAGAGAGGAGCAAAATATTAGTTAAGGGCTCAAGCAAGCATGAAGAATGATATTGCTATGTAAATAGGTCATTTTGGAGCTAAGAAAGGTTATTATGTCATTTTCGAGGAAAATAAGCTAAGTTTAGGTCATTTTCGAGGTAACCAAGAATATTATGCCATTTTTGACCAAAGTATGCTAACTATGTCATTATTGAGCTATCCAAGGTCATTATGTCATTTTAGAGCTAAATATGTCATAAATGAACTATCTAGCATGAAGAATGAATTGCATGAATCATATAACAAACCACATACCCAGTTATCCGTACTCAAATAGGTTGGAGCTCCCTTGATGGTGGCTTTACACCTTCCATTTTAGTCGCTTATCCTTGGCCCTTTGGTGTTACGACTTTCCATTGGTCGAGCACCACGCATCCTAGCCTCCCAGCAGTCCATCTTATCAAACACCATCTACAAGGGGCACCTAAGTGAGTCGAGAGAAATTTCATTTCATCTCGAATCAAATCAAGAAAACTAAGTTCAAGGCCTTAAGAATAGGTAATTACACTGCATGTACTTCTCCTTACTCGAGAAACATCGCGACACTTACCTTGCCCCTCCCTAATAATACCTTGAGGCGTAGAAGTCTCAAGCGGCACACCTTTTGAGCCTCGCGCCTTATGTGTTCTAAATGCAGCTCACGCACTCGATTCCGACAACCATAGCCATGACCTCCTGCTCTCCCTCTGAAACCACTGTAGAAGGTGCGCAATCAAACAAGGCAACCTTTGGTTAGTACAATCACTAGTTAGTGTTCATTTTAATTCCGTAAAAGGAATACCCAAAACGGAAGGAACAAAATGTAAATACCGTCTACGCACAAGACAAATCGACCCTACTCCTCACGTGGTAAAACAGCCCAATCTGACTCCCGGATCGGTGTTAGTTGTGGAACTGACCCTCACCCGGAACAGCGTGACCCACCAGGGGAAATCTTTATGACAAAGCACACCAGGACACAGTTGGGCCCTCACAGGGAACCCGCGAGGGGTGTACCCAGCCCTACTTGATGTATGACCAAAACTGACGCATTAGATATTAATTTGAAGGAACATGAAGGCAAAAAGGTTAAAAATAGTAAATGCACTTACTTTAACCCTTAGGCGCCAATCAACCACCTCACAGTCGGGGGTGCGTCAGCGCAGGCGGGGAGCTTTGTACAGCCACACTTGTGGACATTCTTGCCCTTCTCAACCCGACTAGGTAAATGCTGTAGCTATCTTACGAAAGGTGTCCTCGCTACCATACATCACGCCCAAGATGCGACCCTATCCTAAAGGAGCTTGAAGGTCCCACCAAGTATAGAAACGCGTCTTGAAGACGCTTTTGCAAGGTGGATATCACTACATCAACAATACATAATAGAGGGGGATACATACAAGGCATACAAATGCCACAAGGATACATCAATACATCATATACAGGAACAACATCCGACTATGGATGAAACATAAATAGAAACTCAAACAATATCCACCACCTTGGCCGGTACCCGACCGAGAACCCTGGCAAGATAAACAAAGAAGAAGAAGAAATCCAACACAAGTAACGCCGCTCTCGCGTCATGATCATCGCATAACACTGCACAAAGCTGTTGTTGTAGTAATGTCCCCTTGAAACCCACGAGAACTCGGCAATCCCATTACCATGGCTATCAAGACTATGCAAAGCTTAAAGGGTAAGGAAGGGGTAAAGTGGTGAGGTTGCGGCAGCGACTAAGCATGTATGGTGGCTAACCACGAAAACAAGAAGCGAGAAGAGGGCTTATGGCCGGTGCGTCAACTAAGTAATGATCAAGAAGTGATCCACGAACTCCCTACTTCGTCAAGCATAACCCAGGACCGTGTTCTCCTCTCGAACAACCCGAAAAAGAGACTATCACGATTCGCCTTGAGTTGGTGTATTTTAGAAGAGAGTTTACTTCAAGTTTTACTACAAGAATATTAACAAATTCCCATCGCCACATAACCGCTTGGGCACGTCTTTGAAAGTTCAAACCCTGCGGTGTCCCAACTTAGCCATATTGATAAGCTCTCATGATCAGCGAAGGATATTCCTTCTCCGGGAAAGACCCGATCATCTCGGAATCCGGTTACAGAACATTTCGACAAAAGGTAAAACAAGACCAGCAAGGCAGCTCGATCATGTGGAAACATCCCGATAGGAGCTGCACATATCTACGTTCTCAAAGGGCAACATCGGATGAGCACTAGGTACAACTAAAACCGGACCTCAAGTTTCCCGGTATCTACGCAAGTGGCTCTAGTTAGGACCAACACTTAGAAGCATTGGCAGGCGGGCTAAATAAAAGATGACCCTCGGGTTAGCTGACCCAAGGGAAGGGGTAATAGAGTTGTTAGGCCGAATGTAAAACCAAGAGTTGGGCCTTCTTTGGAGGAGTTTATTCAAAGGCGAACTATCGAGGGTTCCCATAACACCCAACATAGCGTTATGGACGCAAAATCCGGGGAACATAATACCGATATGGCCGGAAACTAGAAGCGGCAAAAGTGGAACAAAACACCGGGCATAAGGCCGAGGCCTTCCACCCTTTACCAAGTATATAGATGCATTAATAATATAAGGGATATTGTGATATCCAGCATAAACTTATAATCCAACATGGAACAATCTTCATCTTCACCCTGCAACTAACTTAGCGCTATAAAGAGGAGCTGAGCAAATGCATTAACATAGCCAAACAACGGTTTGCTAGGAAGGTGACAAAGGTTAGAAGTTCATGGCAATTTGGGAGGCTTGATAAGCAAGAAGTGGTAGGTAGCAGCGGCAGCGATAGAAACGAAGCAACTAGCATAGCAATGATAGTAATGAGATCAAGGTGGCCGGTCATCTTGCCTGAAATCCGCTAGGAAGAAGAATGGGTCCATGAAGAAGATGAAGCCGCGAGAAGGCAGATAGCGTAGATGAGCGAATCCCTTGCGATCGCAGCGAAAGCAGGAACTATCGAGAAAAAGCACACAACATAGTAAACACACCACACATGAACAAGGCATGATGCTCAACCAAGTATATGATTCATGACAAGGCTACATGCAAGCTACTCATGGCAAGAGATATGATGCATACAAAATGACACATCAAAAGCAACAAGTTTAAATGAGGCGAGAAACAACATATAACAATTCGGTAAGTCCTCATATGCAAATTTCGAAATTGGTCCTGACCTGGAATAAGCCATATGTTCAGAAGTTGTTAAACAACAAGTTAAGATGCATCACGATGATCTACGAAATTCTAGTCCAAGTTACATATCTGATTCATTAGATTGGAGCCTACGGCCTAGAAGATATGAAGCCAAAACAAGTTAAACATGACATTGATTCAAAATGCATTCAAACATCAAGCACACACACCTCAAAACATGGATGCAACAAGGTAACATGAAACTACATGCAAACTAAAAGAAAGTTCCATATAGAGCACACTCAAAAGCAGACAGCAGTTCAACACATACACATGAAACAAGTTTGAAGGGCATGCTGTCCAAAACAGCAACTAGGCATATTCCAAGCACCAAAACAACATGCTACAGCACGACAACATGAAAACAAAAGGCATGGACATGATGTATAGGTAAAGCATGACAAAACATGAACATTGAGCTATCTCCAGAAATCACTAGAACATTCTCAAAAGGACATGGAAAGATTGCAAATAATAACAGTTCACAGACTTAGTGGAAATCACTGGACATGGCAGAAATAACCTCAGGTTACAAAGTTTAGAGCTATCAAATAACATCCTACAGGAACTAATCAGGGCAACCAAAGACATGGCATGATTCTACTAATTACATAGAACAAAAGTCCCTTACTGATCATGAGCCAAAAAGGCATAGAAGATATGATGGCACCCAAGTAAACATAGCAAGTTTCATAAACAGATTCAGACCTGGTGAAAATAACAGTGCATGGCATAAACAGAATTATGAAGGCATCTTTGCGAGCTCATGACACTCATCATAAAGCATTGCATGATAATACAAGCATACCTACAGCAATATGACATGTTCATGAAACTAAACATGGCAATAGCAAGTTCATAGTATGCTTGGATTACTAACAACAACCATGGCAAAATTGATTAACATGTAAACAATCTGCCAGGAACATTTTATAGCAAAAGTAGAGCAAGAATAAGACATGCTAGAGCACTCCATAAATGAAAACAGGGGCATGGATGGATAGATCATAACCGTATGTCCAAAATGTCCTTACTGAACATACTCAAAAGAGGCATGGCTCTCACTGTAGCAACATGAATACATGGCATGAAAATAACAGCAGAACAAAGTCTTGGTAAAATCCAGTCACTGAAATCAGCAACATCGCGAAGCCTAGTTTGCATGCTTATGCTAGTCACCAAGTAGATCACAAAAATACATGGCAAGCACCCCTGTAAAGATGGCATGGCATAGATCAAAACACATGTAGAGCTCATAAGCATAAGATGCAGACAGAAAATGTGACAAAAATGCAAATCACCATAATCTTATAAGCAGCAGTAGTAAACATTATATAGCACTCTTGCATCAGAGATTTGGGCATCAAGATGGACTCAAACAAGCATGGCACAATGGAATGAAATGAAGAGCACATCCTGATGAACATTTCGATATATTATATGCATGAAACGGAGCAGCACACATGGAGTAGAATCCTGGGGACTTAGAAGAATTCTTTGTGGCGTGAATGGAGACGGTGCGCAGACGGAGGTATCGAGGCGGCAGGTGACAGCGTTTGGTTGGTGCACCACAATGGATCTAGTCACAGTTGGCGCTTGGATTCGAATCGTCGGGATCTGCGCGGACTTGGAGGAAGGGCCTTGAGTCGATGGGGAAGGCATTTGGATCCGGTCTTGGCATTTCATGGGCTGTGATGGCGGCTAACTGGCGTCGCAAGCGGCGTCGTGAGCGGCGAAGGCGTGGTTGAGGGGTGCACGGCCGGCCCGGCAGCCATTTCTTGCCAGCAGGAAGGAGAAGCGAAGCGGCCGGGGAATCTCTGGCCAGGCCTTTCAGTAGGAAGGCGTCCGAACCAAAGCAGACATGAACCGGGAGAGCTGTGGCGGAGCCCCGTGGCCTTGATGGGTGATTGGGCGTAAGCGTGGCCTTGTTGACTCAGACGGAGTCGGTGGCCAGGGTGAGCAGCGTCCGGCAGCGGGAAGAGGAAGAGGCTAGGGTTTTGAGCCTTGAAAATGGGCCAGGGCGTTTTTATAGCTAGAAGGAGCTAGGAGAGTCCAAATGGGGAGCAGTTTTCGGCCACGCGATCGTGATTGAATGACCGAAAGCATGGAGGGGTTTGGATGGGCTCATGGGCTGAGGTGAAGGGGGTGTTGGGCGTCAAAGAGAGAGGGTTTGAACTCGCGGTTAGCGGGTGGGGCGTAAGCGAACTCCGAATCACGATGAAAATTGACAGGCGGTCTACTCTAAAACAACACACATGCATAAGTTTCATCCCATTCAAAAGAATGTTTTAATGCCACTTTCGTGAAGCAGTCACGAGGGTGTGAGCGCGTGTGAAAGTGTCGGATCGCGAAAGCGGACAGGGAAAAGGGCCCAGGATGCAAGTTTTGAAAACATGAGGATGCAATACATAAGATGACATGGCAAAATGCAAACGCAAGCACATGACATGGCAATGACGGCGAATAACTG